>OX376209.1:8759445-9959445 GCA_947363905.1 Lithophane semibrunnea | reverse complement strand
CGGGATGGCGGCTGGGAAAAATTTGTTTTGTTTTAAATCGTAGGTGAGAAGGAATTTCGTTCCTGACGGGGGCCGACCGCACACGTTGATGTTATTACCTACTTTCGACATAATGTGATCTAGATTTTCTAGAACAATTCGTAATTATTTAACTTCAAATATGAAAGAATGAATAAACAATCGCTCACCAGATGATTACAATAGTACATTACTATTACTGTCGCAGCCTGCAACTGAAGCATTGATGGACGATCGTGAAAATGTGGACCGAGGCACACATAAGTGAGTTCATCAATGCTTGGTTGCGGCCAAGACTTAAATAGTACTTTTCTCAAATATGCGCAGAAATTCAAACAGAGTAAATTCTAAATTCCAGAATCAATGTCGGACCACGATAATTTTTCACGCGCCAATATGTTCACTTGTTTATTCTTTTAGGGAAGGTGCGTATTTACGCGACCAGGTTTTTTACACCAGGTTTTTACTTGTAAGTAGGTACTTACGCCGACCAAGTGCCGACCCGAAATACTCGCAAGACTTCAAAGTATTTTGCTCCGTCGACTCTCGACGTGATTCTGCTCCTTATTTATATGAAGTTACGGATCAATGTTCTGTGCAAGTATTTTTACTTTAAAGGTTTGGAAGTTTTTTTTTTGTAGACGCAATTCTGCTCCTTATTTATATTACGTTACGAATCAATGTTCTATGCAAGTATTCTTTCTTCCGTACATTACTGTCGCGGCCTGCAACTGGGCTATTGATGGACGATCGTGAAAATGTGGGCCGAGGCAAAACCGAGGCACACATACGTGAGTCCATCAATGCCTGGTTGCGGCCTAGTCTTGTATAGAACTTTTCTCAATCTCACAATGCGCGGAATTTCAAACTTAGTAAATTAATTATAATTTCCAGAATTAATGACGAACAAGGATAATGTTTCACGCGCCAATATGTTCATTTGTTTCTTATTTATTTTAAACGGGTTATTCCCAAAGTACCCCATTCTTTTGATCTAAAAAGATAAAAATCTCATACATTACTTCCCAAGTTACTCCAAGGAATTTGTATTATTAAAAAATACTTATTATTTTATTCCCATTCTGCTCCATAGGTAGATATCTTGAATTATTCTCAAAGTACTCCACCGATTATTCGTTATCAATCTTCAAACTGCTCCATAAACAGCTCTATTTGCAAAACAAATCGAAATTTAAATAAATTTTTTTATACCATGCCCCCTCTAAAAAGCTTATTTTATTCACTGAAAACAGTGAATAAAAAGCACTTTTAATCACTGTTTTGGTGTTTGAATTTAGAACACCAATTTGTTCGAACTCCATCTCAATGATATACAAACTCCTATTTGATTTGATTTTCGAACAGGAGTTTAATATAATATAAATATAATAATCGTTTATTGGGAACAAAAAAAAAACATATACATACAAAGACAAACAATGTTAAACGATGATAGCTGCAAAAGTTAAAAACTGTGGCGCAGCTATCAACGCCCGACTCCTAGTGAGAGGGTAGGTTGTTCCTTGACTAATACATAACAAAGGTATTTAAACTAGAATATAAGAAGATATAATAAAAAGATAAAAAATAAATTATATAAAAATACATTTGAGATTATGTGCCGTGTGTATGAGTACCTGATGTAGAGTAAAGGAGTGATGGTGTGATGTGTGGCGTGTGTGTGTGTGTGTGTGAGTGTGTGTGTGTGTGGGTGTGTGAGTGTCAGTGTGTGTGTTTGTGTATTTCCCAGGGGGTTAAATTTCCACAAGTTTTTCTGTAGCATCATAAGTTAGTGATTTTAATAAAATCGCCAGTTTTTTCTTGCATTCATTACTGGTAACAGAATATATGTAGATATTTTTATTGATTCTGTTGTATATTTTTGAGCTCATGTAGGTAAAGTGGCGACGTGCAGCTAAGGTTGTACGAGGCTTTACCTCACAAACTCGATCGGAACGGCGTCTACTACTACATCGACCTGGTTCATAAATCAGTTGGGCATGCTTACGGAGCACCACTTGAGAAATGAACAACTGTCTAACCGTTAGTACCTGGCAAAGAGAGTAAAGTGATGACGTAGGAAACCGGATTGGTTTTCTCGAAAGAACCTTCAAAACTGCTCTCTGTGCTCTTTCAATCCGCAACATTGTTGTTTTATGCGCACCACCCCAGACCGTCAGGCAATAACCAAACACTGACTGAGCAAGAGCATAATAAATGCCAATTAAGGTCTTAAAATCCGCTGAGCCTCTAAGTTTTTTAAAAATAAACAAGAGCTTTCTCAAGCGTGCCACGACAGAGCCAACTTGTTGATGCCATTTAAGGTAACAGTCGACTACAACACCGAGATATTTAATAGTCTGCGTGCCTTCTAGTTGAGGGCAGTCACAGTTTGAGGCAGAACTAGTGTTCATACAAGAGTGAGCGTGAAGGGCAATAGGTGTTGGGGGTTGACCTGACTTATTTAAGGAAAAACAGATGAACTTAGTTTTATTGACATTCAGAGTAAGAAAATTTGTGGCTAGCCATTTCATCACAGTACCAAGGGCTAGTTCAGCGTTTTTACGAGTTTCACTCCAATCGCGGCCTTGAATTATTAGAGCCGTATCGTCCGCGTAGGTTACTATTTTACAGTTAGGGAGAGGCAAGCAACACAGCTCATTCACATATAATAGGAAGAGGCTCGGCCCAAGCACACTGCCCTGTGGCACCCCAAAGGTAACCATCTCCTTTCTGCTTAGGTGGTTATCAATTTTTACGTACTGTCCACGACCTGTACCTGACCTGTGTGTGTGTCGAGTTTAGCATTAGAATAAAGACTGTTTTGTGTTCTTTGCTGTCATTAGTAAATGGGCGCTATTTTAAATATTGTAAGTTGTACGAACAAAAAGTTTAGGGTTACTTAATAATAAATCGATTGAAAATTTTTTCAAGTGATGAAGATGTGTTAACACCTGAGTTTATGAAAGAGAGGGCGGCCGATATAGTAGAAAGCTTGCTAACCAACAAATCACAGCTGGTTTACATCGAAGCCTACGATGAGTTTGAGTGTGAGTTTGTTTGTTTGAGTAAATGGAAAAATGAAAATCAAGCTGACCACATTTTCAGAGTCTGTTTTCCTAACTTATTTTAATGAGTTGTCGAAGAAAAAGAAGTCATCGACCTTATGGAGTATGTATTCTATGCTACGGTGTAGGTACTATAAAAACAAGGCATAACATTGACATAACAACATACTCGAAGTTGCATGTTCTTTTTCTCGTAGTCATGGTATAAAGTATAGTATGCAACTCTTGAATAAAACGGATTTATATCGAGGGCCATGAATCGCTCGCGTCGTTCAGGATTCTAACACTTGAATCACTCCCTACGGTCGTGATTCAATCATCATGAATCACTCCCTACGGTCGTGATTCAGTCGTTAGAATCCTTCACTTGCTCGTGATTCACCTATGGCCCTCGCTTTAAATCCGTCCTTTATTCACTAATTGCATAATATACTATTCTCAAACATGCATGGAAATTCTAGCATTATTTTGATAAACTTCTTCGAGATAAATCAAAATTGCTGTACTGGTCGAAAAAAAAGTGACGATGCGGTCAGTGTGTCGTCTTAGGGGAATTATCTGTTGTGTTGTGTTATTTGAAAATGGAACGAACTTTTTACTTCAACGCGCAACGCATCAAAGATTTTGAATCAATGGGACTCACGTTACTCTTTCACAAATGCGATCATGATCCTTATTGGTAAGGTTGCACGGAACAATTTCCTATGAAAGTATTTTTTTACGTTTAGGTTTAGAAGTTTTTTTTTGTAAACGCTATTGTAATCTTTATTTCTATAGAGTTGAGGATCAATGTTCTATGCAAGTATTTTTCTTTCACCAAGTCTTGGTTGGAAGTTGGACGTTACCTTTTTTGCATATGCGATTGTACTCCTTATTTGTATGACTTTACAGATCTATTTTCAATGCAGAAAGAAAACCACACTTCACAAAACAGCGTACGAGCTGGCAACAGCGCATCGCGCGGACGCGGGCGATCAGCTGACGATCGGAGTGGGAGAAATATGCCTACCGGGAGTCGCCGCCGTGTTCTTGATAATCAGTTAGTTCGTGAACGATTATTGAATACTGACTTTAAAGCATTGTTATCTATCGAATGTCCAATAGAATTATATAACTCGCTTAAGCAGCTATTTATTAATATCTACAATGATTGCTATAAAACTGTGACCGTTAGTGTAAGCTCTAGAAATAAAAGTTGGGTTACGGATTATTTAAAAAAATAATAAAGGAGAGAGATAGACTGTTCAAGGTTTGGTGTAATGATCCAAAGAATATGATAAAAAGATTAGAATATACTAGGTGTAGAAACAAATGTTTTAAAACCGTAACTAAATGTAGCAATGAATATGATAAACAAAGTATTATTAACTGTAATAAAAATATTAAAAAGATATGGGATAGAATAAATATATTGTTAGGAAACAGTAAGCAATCGCTAGATACTATGATATTATCTAATATGCACATGCAGGGAAACACGAAAGGTATAGCGGATGGGTTTGCAACTACTTTTGATGAGGAAATCCAACAAATTAAGCATATATGTGTCGACAAATGGTTAAGTAGACATAATTACGTACAAAAACCTGACAAAAATATGAGGTGGCAACCAGTGACTCATAATTACGTTGCGAAAATTATCAAAAACATGGACGCTAACAAATCGCCTGGAAGCGACCTCATACGTATGTCTGATTTAAAAATAACAGCGAACGAAATAAGTCCTGTTATAGCGAAGTTAATTAATTTATCCGTAGATAAACATAAATTTCCCGAAAAATTGAAAGAAGCAATAATACGTCCTATATATAAAAAAGGCAGCCGCAAGATATACTCTAATTATAGACCGATAGCAATTTTATCCAGTATTGACAAAGTTATAGAAAAATGCATAATAAATCAACTTGGTACCTACTTACGCACACATAACATAATAAATAAATCACAACACGGTTTCCAAAAAGCAAAGAGTACTAATACATTACTGTCTAATTTTACCAACGAAATTAACAACTATTTAAATGATAAGAAGTTTATAGTCGCAATATTTTTCGATTACAAAAAAGCTTTTGACACCTTAGAAACAAACACTTTAATAACATCTTTAGAAGAATGTGGTGTGGAGAAGCCTCTGAAGGAATGGTTCAGAGACTACCTCACATCACGCTCTTACCGGGTCAAGATAGGCGACACGTTAAGCGATGAAAAAATGGTCCGATGCGGGGTACCGCAGGGCTCGGGAAGTGGTCCCGTATGCTACTTAATGCATGTTAATAGTCTGTGTAATGTGCTACAGCATTGCACGGCGCATATGTTCGCGGACGACCTCTGTGCCTTGCGAGCCGGCACGGACCTCGCTGAAACATGTCGGCTGGTGCAGCAAGACGTGGACGCCGTAGTTAATTGGTCTCATGATAACGGAATAGTATTAAATATGGAAAAAACACAATACATCATTATTCATTCACCATACTTACCACTAAAGGAAAATCCTATACCACTATACACTCATACTTTTGATTGCATTCATGGTAACCGTGTCAATTGTAGCTGTAAACCTATCCAGAGAGTCAATTGTGTAACTTATTTGGGAGTTAAAGTCGACGAGCATTTCTCATGGAAAGAACACATAGATTTCTTGTGCAATAAACTTAAAACTATACTGAGTAAATTTTACCACCTAAGTTATCGAGTTCCTACTAGTACCCTAAAAATGTTATACTCATGTATGGTGGAATCTATAATCGATTATGCTCTTGATTGCTATGGACTTACATTCAAATCTTACATGGAAAAATTAGAAAATTTACAAGTTAGGTTCCTAAAACTAATAGTGGATAAAAAAACTAAAAATAAACATAAAAAAGATTATTATAAACTATATAAAATTTGTAAAGTATTACCGGTCAGCATAAAACATAAGTACTTACTTGCAACTAATAACCATGGTAATCGGGAGCATAATCCATTATTAATAAATGTATGTAACAAATATAAGACCCGAACGATGTCGTCTGGTAAATATGTAGTACCGAGAGTAAATAATGTCTATGGAGACCGAACATTAGAAAAGCGTATCCCTTACATACTCAACAACTTACCAGACGAAATCAGAGACGGAAAAAAGAAAAATAAATTTAAGATAAATCTAAAAAAATACCTAATTAGTACACTGCCTTAACTTTATATTGTCTTACATGCTAAACTACTATTTTTACATAAGCTATGTACTCTTAATATCTATACTTATGTTTGATCTATGATATTCATACTTACGTACTTAATATACCTAGCTACTAATAGAATATACTACTAATAAACCAACACGCTACATTAGCATTATACATACATAACATTATATAATTCTACTATATAATATTTAGAATTAATAAAAATACACTATATTTACTATATGTAATTGTTAATTTAGTTCGTAAGATAATAAGTAAAGAATAATAATATTGATCCAACAGACAAACTATGTGCATAGTTTTGTTGGACATTATGTACGTTATAAAACTTAAAATGTACCTTTCTTATCAATAAATAAATAAATAATAAATAATAAATAACACTTGAAAGTATTTCGAGCCCTGGTTTTTGGCACTGGTGTCTAAAGGTGGCTTGGCCCTGGTACCTACTCGATTGTACATAATAAAATAAATAATTTGTCTTTTCTTTCAACTGCGTAGTAATTTTATCTTATCATTAATGCACTGTTTTTAGGGTTCCGTACCCAAAGGGTAAAACGGGACCCTATTATTAAGGCTTCGTTGTCTATCGGTCGGTCTGTCGGTCGGTCTGTCGGTCCATCGGTCGGTCGGTTGGTCGGTCGCCTACCCTACCTACCTACCTAAACTCCCTACCTACCCACCCTACTTACCTACCTATCCTACCTACCCTACCTACCCTACCTACCCTACCTACCCTACCTACCCTACCTACCCTACCTACCCTACCTACCCTACCTACCCTACCTACCCTACCTACCCTACCTACCCTACCTACCCTACCTACCCTACCTACCCTACCTACCCTACCTACCCTACCTACCCTACCTACCCTACCTACCCTACCTACCCTACCTACCCTACCTACCCTACCTACCCTACCTACCCTACCTACCCTACCTACCCTACCTACCCTACCTACCCTACCTACCCTACCTACCCTACCTACCCTACCTACCCTACCTACCCTACCTACCCTACCCACCCTACCTACCCTACCTACCCTACCTACCCTACCTACCCTACCTACCCTACCTACCCTACCTACCCTACCTACCCTACCTACCCTACCTACCCTACCTACCCTAACTACCCTACCTACCCTACCTACCCTACCTACCTACCCTACCTACCCTACCTACCCTACCTACCCTACTTACCCTACCTACCCTACCTACCCTACCTACCTAGTATGGACCATACCATAGTTGGGAAAAGGCTAAGCAGATGATGACCCACATAAAAACCATATAAACAAAAACAGTATGTACGTAGAAACCGCAGCACTAATAAAGCATCCACGCGAACAAGACTCTCTGCAGCGAGCTAGTCTAGACACGCACACTATTGTAATTTGTTCGTGATTATTTGCACTAACATACACAAACGTACGTAGTCGGTCAATAGCCGGCGCGGAGCAGCGAGCGACACAGCCGTCCCGTCTCAATGCTAACGCGCGACAGCCGCGCGCGCCCGCGCAGAGCACCTCTGAACCTGTATCTCTAAGAGGGGTAATTAAAAAAAAAATTGTTTAATTTACATTTCTGCTCAATAAAATCTGTAGTACTTCTAACCATCAATTTTTCAGTATAAAAATATTTGCAAACATCAAAGCCGTTTAGAAGTAGTAGGGAAATATTAGCCAAAAATTGCATTTTGTTAAATATTTTTTAAGGAGAAATTATTAGTCATACGAAAAAGTTGCTCAATATAAAATGTTGTACATGAATCTATGGCAAACATATATTTTTTTCAGATCTTTTAACCAAGCCGTTAATGAGGAGTAGGCTTTTTAAAGTGACCGTGTTACAGTACTAAACGGGACTAAGCGCCTTAAAGGACTAGGGCTCTGCATAGGTATCCAAAAAAAATTGACAACTGAAAAAAATCTGACAAACCAAAATAAAACAACTGTAGTAATTTGACTCATATTTTAGATCTAAAATTACCTGATTTCAGTAACCAAAATCAAAAGTCATTTATTCAAACTAGGCTGAGAATCAGCACTTTTCGAACGTCAAAATTACATAAGACAGTCCCCCAAAACGCTAACCCTTCACCACTTCGTAGCGCTTTAGCTGGGAAGAAGAAGTGGCGCAACAAACTCCACAGCAAAACCTTTCACGAAGAGGCTCAAATGTTCACATGTGCAATCCAAATAAAGTGAAGGTAAGTGGTGGTGGTGGTACCCTACTCTCCAGAAACTCTTTCAACCCTGGAGGGTAAACATCCAGCGCCTGCGGATGGTCAGACCCGGATTCAACTCCTTTTGTACGTTGTTTTGTATTTTAGTGACCCCCAGCTGATTGCAGCCGTGAGCTCCTTCTAAAGTAGTGGAAAGGAACGATCCTTTCCACTACTTTAGACGACTACATTAATTTTATACAACAATAGGGAATATGCATGTATTTTTTTAATTTTTGTATTCGATAGTTTACATCGTCAAATAATAGTTTAAAAAAAATCGACGGCAAAAAAGCAATTTTATGTACTTAAAAAAAATGTTAAAAATATCCAACCGATCCGGACTACTCAAACGCCCTCAATTTGGCGCACTTGGTGTGGTGACGTCACAGTCCGTGAAAACAAACAAGCAACTGTCAAGTCAATGTCAAACACTCCTTTTTGTAGGAGTGTTTGACAATGACTTGACACTTGTTGACTGACTTGACATTGACATTTTGATTGTTATCACGGATTGTTACGTCACATCCGTTCTTAGCTTTTCTTAGGTGCCAAAAAACTGTTTGAATTACAAATTACAAACAGTTTTTTGGCACTTTTTAAAAATTAATTTCTCGCTCATAAAGAAATTTTATTCAAAAATATTGATGGAGGCGTAATTCTGAAGAAATATTGTTTATAAAAAAAAATACTTGACCCTTATTTGAATCACATGCATATTACCTATTTTCTACAATAATTTTATTTTTTTAATAATTTTTACAATAAAAAAATATCAAAAGAAATATACAGTACTGTCTCGTAAAACAGAAACATTACATACTTTTCAAAGTTATATGGTAGTGAGCAAGGGGCCTCGTTAGTGGCTTGTTAGTATCGATAACTGTGGCTGTTTGTTATGTCGCCTTGTTCAGTTTATTGGCCGAGCTAGAGCAGCGGTGGTTACGTCTACGTTGTATTTGAGGTATTTATTGGATTAATATTACAGATGTTATTTCGTTGTGAACTTTTTAAGGGTATAAGTACAGAAAATAAAAGAGCATCAAATAAGAGTTTATTACCGTGCGTTTGCACTGGCGAAACATTTGCGACAAAACATGTTGAAATCTCTATCTTCTGTCAATATTCCTTACAATTTTTGACAGGAACTAGAGATTTAAACATGTTTTGTTGTAACGTTTCGCCAGTGCAAACGCACGGTTATCACTACATATTATAAAACAAAGTCCTGCACCGCGTCTGTCTGTTCGCGATAAACTCAAAAGCCGCGGTCATCAATACAGAGTAAAACAACCAGTAACATCTTCAGAAATTAACCATAGAATTTTCGAGGTTTAAGTTTTTAATGAGTGGGTAAAAAAAGTTCAGTTGTTGATTGCTGGGCGGTCTACCCCGCAAAACAAATGGTTTGGTGAAACACTGACATTTGACATAATCTTTGTGTAGAAATGACAGCCATTTTATCATCCCTATTAATTAGTAGTATTACAGTGTTCCAGCTAGGTATTTCTTCAAGTAAAATACTGGTAAGCTGGTAAGCTGCCCTTAACCCACTGGAAAATCCAAATGTAATCTTACATCGAGAGATGGTGAAGAACGCGGATAATCCTTTCTACATAATGTACAGTCTGATATACCCATTTATTTCCGGAAAGATTTCAATTGTGATAAATTTTGACAATGACGAATGGTTCGCTATCATTATTAATGCATTTTTCAAAAGGAAGACATAAATTGTCACAACTGTCTCTGTCTCGCGAATCGCAAGTGTTGTGTTTGAAGCCCCATAAATCTCGGTAGTTATGTATATGTAGATATTTTATTTTTTTAACAATAGAGGAGGTATGTCGTCCTCGTTCATAAAATATGAATGCTTTTGGATGCCAGACATGAAGCTCGATTTGTTACTTAAATCTTATTTTACTCTGGTTTCGAATGTTTATCTTTATAAATTTTCTGTTACCTCATAAAGCGTCTTGTTTGTGAGGGAGTATACTTAAAAATTAGCACTACATCTAGCAAACGAGTTTCTGACCAATTCTTGCCTGTTTTCTTGAAAACATAAACCATTTCTTAATAAGAACAGAACGACAGTGCCGAAAAATTTGTGTCCAAAATGAGAATAAAATCTGTAATTTATTTATCTTTACGTATTTTTCAAAAGTAAGAAGCAACATACACCCACAACAAAAAAAAATTATATATTTTTATATTTTTTTTCTTTCTTTTTTTTTTTCCCCCAACAACAAAAAAAAAATTATAAATTTTTATATTTTTTTTCTTTCTTTTTTTTTCATTAACACCACATCAATCTGCCTAGCCTTTTCCCAACTATTTTGGGGTCGGCTTCCAGTCTAACCGGATGCAGCTGAATACCAGTATTTTACATGGAGCGACTGCCTATCTGACCTCCACAACCCAGTAACTGGGTAATACGATACCCCTTGATTAGACTCGTAACGACTGTCAAAGATCCACAAATGACAGCCGGGACCAACGGCTTAACGTGCTTTCCGAGGCACGAAGGAGTCTCGATATGTGAAAATGGTCACCCATCCACGGACCAACCCTGGCAAGCGTAGCTTAACCTGATGGATCGACCCGAGCGGCTGTTATTACTTAGCCACGAGCTCCTCACCTCCTTCTTTAACACCACATATAAATACCAAATCCTCTTTCGACCGACTTCCTCACATAATTCAATAGTCTAGCGAAAGCCAAAAGCTGCAAAAAATTCGTCGATCCCATTTATAATGATATTTCTAAATCAAATTATCTTTAAAAAAAAACTAAGAGGGAACATTCTTTTGTTCGTAGAAATACGTGGGCGTAAACCGATTTTCAGGACTGAAATAGCGACGATATTTTTTACGTTAAACCCAATATATCGTGGAGACAAAAAGTAAATTTATTTGGGCCTTAATTTGGGGATTGCGCGGTACAGACAATTGTTTTTGCTTTATAATTGGGATCTACGAGTAGTGCCATAAATTTTCTTTCAAAGCAGGTGGAATGGATATAGTTTTTTATTATTTATTATAACAAACGGCTCCCCCGGCTACGCTTGTGTCTGGTTTATGTCTTGGTATTATACCCACGTTAAAATCTAGCCGAAGAACATATTCATGAGTTAAAGCAAAAATCACGTAGTTCGAATCAGCAGTTCCCGAGTTATAAGAGCACTGATATGCTAAGATGCATTACCTTTATTAATAATTATGCAAGGATTAAATATTTTAAACCAAGCTGGTTCAATAATTTTATTTGACATTAAATATATTGTACACTAAAATCTTAGACACAAAAAAGTCCATCTTATAATATTAAAAATATTCTCATTTACCGTCCCACAAAGATTTCAAAATGAATCGTTTCGCTCTTCTAATTATGAACGTTTGTCGTCGCATGCGCCGCCGTCAATATTTACCGGCTTTGAAGTGTTCCGGTTGTGTAAATAAACGTTATTCGATTCAACTCTCGATTTAAAATCGAGTGGGCGAATAGGAAGCGAGTATCGATAGCTGTATGAGTAATGTAGTTTTAATAAAATTGTATGGGGCGAATATCCTGGTATTTAGGTAAGATATTTAAGGTGTTTGAACTGAAATACTGTGTTTGTGTGTGTGTAGGATGGTTGTATTTCCTATAAGCGTTTTTCACACCAACATACACAAAAAATTACACCAATATTCGGAATATTCCCTGGGTTGGAGTAGGGTGGCAGAGGTATACCTCTCATAACACGGAAACAAAACCAAAACATACAAATATAAGTATATTCATCAATCGTAATAAGCAGTAGCCTAAAGCCGACGCCAGACACAGTCACATATTTGAACACTTATTTGAAGTTTGAACACTTGTGCGGTACGTGTATTTAAGTATTTGTTCAAAGTTTGATCACATAATTATAACCGTAGCTCACGAGTGTTCAAACAAGCGTGTGTTGATGTGCCTGGCGCCGGCTTAGTGAAATATCTTGAACTGATTTCGATCCGCGCGATCAGAATATTTACAACTATCTTCCGCCAGCGACTTTGCCCGCGTGACATGTCGATAAAAAGTTGCCTATGTCCTTCCCCAGGCTGCCATCTATCTCCTTGCCAAATTTTGTCGGAATCCGTTCAGTGGTTTAGGCGTGAAAAGGTACCTAACATACATAAAGACAGAGTTACTTTCGAATTTATAATATTAATATTAGTATGGATTAATACAGTATGTTAACTAACAAAGGGCGTTCCCGTTAACCTGCAATAGTATAGCGTGTATACATGTTAAAAAATATAACCAATAAAAAAAAAAAAAAAATTTTTTTTTTTCCTGAAATGTTCACAAATCGATTAAATTTAAACGTAAAAGAAACACTCTGTACACGCACACTTGTATTTCAACGTAGAAAAACAAGTGTGACAAGTGGGCGTGTACAGAGAGTTTATTTTCTGTAACAATTTAATATTTTTTGTGAATATTTTACTATACAAAAACAAAAAAAAACCTTTTTTATTTTAATAGTTATATTTTTTTAGCATGTATAGACGCTATACTATTGCAGGTTAACGGTAACGCCCTTTGTTAGTTAACATACTGTATATTACTATTAGTATATTCGTATGGATTTTAATCAGTGATGAAAGAAAGTGGTGAAAGACTTTTTAAAATCGGTTCAGTAATTTTAAAAACAAAAATATATATATCTCTTCTCTTCTATCTCTATATTATTACTGTAGACAAATCTAGATTAATATAAAACACATGTAACTAGATTAGATCTATTTAAATTAAACCCGAATAAATAAAGTACTAGGCTTGATAACCTTTTTTCTAATTCCTTTTAATAATAACTTGCTGCCGCCAGCGGCTTCGCCCGCGTGTAATCTTTATAAATTATATCCTATGTTACTCAGGGTGAATGTAGCTTTGTAATGGTGAAAGAATTTTTGAAATCGGTGCAGTAGTTTTTGAGTTTATTCATTACACACATACACACAAAAATACAAATCTTTCCTCTTTATAATATTAGTGTAGATGTAGATGAACGAGTAAAACCGATTGTAGACGATGTCAAATCAAAGTCGAACAAACCATTGTTAACTTTGAATACTTAGAAGCACTTTAAAAGTTATTCTAGTTATGTGTTAAATTAACATAATTTTACGAATAAAGGGTGTTAGGTAAAAGAACTTATCACAAAAATTTTAAAAAGACTCGTTATTATTTACCAAGTTTTTAGTGGTAAAAAATTTCGGAGGTTGTCTCACTATTCGTATGGTAATAGGAATTCGTTGCTAAGTAATAACAGCCGCAAAGGTCGATCCATCAGGTTAAGCTACGCTTGTCGGGGTTGGTCCGTGGATGAGTGACCATCTTTACATAATCGAGACTCCTCCGTGCCTCAGAAAGCACGATAAGCCGTTGGTCCCGGTTGCCAAACGTGAATCTTTGACAGTCGTTACGGGTCGTTAGAAGCCCCAAAGGCTGACAACCAGTCTTACCAAGAGGTATCGTGTTACCCATCAGTTAACTACTACGTCATGCAAAATACTGGTATTCAGCTGCATCCGGTTAGAGTGGAAGCCGACCCTAACATGGTTGGGAAAGAAGAAAGAAGGCTAGGCAGATTGATATTGTCTCAGTATTCATATAAAAATCTTATTTGCTAGGAACATTTATTTGCTTGCTTTATTTTTTTGTACAAACGTTTTTAAACCGGCCCTAGCATATAATGGGAACACGATTTTGCTTTCCAGTTACAGCTGTTCCCTATAGCAGTAATTATCGTATTTAATAACTAGAATTTGCTACATCTCAATACATAAATTCTATTAATTGTAGGAAGAAGAAAATAAATCCATAATTCAGTTTGTAGGATCACAAAGTGATGGAGCGCCCAAAATGATTTATTTTTAGGTTCATTTTCGCCTCTTTCGCTTCGGTGATCGAGTGGCAATTAATCGGTTTACATTCAATTATTATAAAAAAGTGATGTTTTTTCTTCACATTAAACTCAAACTGATGATCAAATAAACACTCGTTCGAACGCACTTGTTGATAGAATGAAACAAAAATAATATTTTCAACTCAACACTAGGAATTAGTTTTTAAAATTTTATGTTACAGTCAAAAAATATATGCACGAACGTTCGAGCGACTACCGTAGCTAAATAAAATAGTTTTAATCCTCCCCAGAGCTTAAGCTTTTGCACACTATGGAGTCTCCCACAAGACCAAAATAAAAAGACAAATCCGGAATTTGGGGATTAAACTGGGTTGCAGTCCGGACTTTCGGAGTCTCGATTTGTGCGCAGTTACGCAATAGGCTTACCATCTATTACATAGAACTAAACATAACTATAGTTCAATATGGGTGTACCTACTATTCAACTCTGCCGATATCAACGGGGAATACAGTCGTGATGTTATACAGGGTGTTAGGGTAAACACCGTTATTCTTGAAACCAGTGGTTTGGTTTCATATATAGAACGTATATGTAGGCGGGCACGCCCTTTGTGCCTGGAGGCTTTTATTTAGTTAATTTATGTTTACATTTACTTTTTATTTCTGCTTGAGTACATATAGTTCTCGTTTTTTTTTTGGTTGGTATATTAGCGTGTGCTAGCCGACATATGGCTAATAATAGATTTATGTTTTGTGTTGCATAATGTAAATGATTTTGCATACTTTTGTATAGAATCAATTTTTTCTAACTGAACAGACAGCTGTGCTGCTGGGGAGTTTGTTGCGCCACTTCTTCTTCCCAGCTAAAGCACTAGGAAGTGGTGAAGGGTGGGCGTTTTTGGGGAACTGTCTTTGACGTTCGAAAAGTGCTGATTCTCAGCCTAGTCTGAATAAATGACTTTTGATTGATTTTGATTTTGATTTTGAGAACGTAAAATCTATGGAAAATTACAACTTTTTTTTTAAAGAAAATCTACATTTTACCACAAGAGTATTTCACCCTTTCACCCTAAGGCGCTAGGGCAACGAACTGGCGTCTCAACACGGGTGGGTGGCGCGGGACGTGACCCGAACGGCCGCGAGCGCGACCTCTCCCTCAAGTCAGTCAGCTGTTTCGCTAGAAACTTTTAAAATCTTTTAATTAAAATAACGTTTTTTTTATTGTTACTCGGTCATTTATTTTTATATTTAAGTCAACTACCCATGGCTTGAGTGACAACGGTGTTTACCCTTACACTCTGTATGTGAAAAATAAAAAAAGTAAACACGTGGGCTTACTCTACAGTATCTGGTCACAAAATCGACATATCCAGTAGTGATTGCCAGCAAGCACTGGGTACGTTTATTTTCCAGAATTCTGCTCTAGTGAGCATTATCTGCATTCGCGAGAATTCTGTTAATAGTTACTGAGAGAAACCGCAGATGCTGCGGGCAAAACCCGCATTGAAATCCAAGCGTTTGCTTTTACCTACATTTTCCACATTCTGGAGCAGCTGCGGGTTTGTAACTGCAAATTGCGACGGGAAAGAATCGCAATGTGAGTTTTGGTACCAAGTTGAATTTGGAACCCACATTATTACTAGGTAAAAAAAAAGTAATAAAAACTAAAACCCAACAACGACTGAAAAGGTATAAACAAGACACCACAGACAGACAAATTAAAAATCCGGAGTCACACGTGTTAGGGCGGCATAAATCGAACAGATTACGTGTGATTCCGGATTTTTAATTTGTCTGTCTATGGTGTCTTGTTTATACCTTTTCAGTCGTAGTTGGGTTTTAGTTTTTATTACTTTTTTTTTTTAATTATTTTGGGGTTATAATATATATATTTTTGAAATGTGCTCATTAAGCCCTTTCATTTGATACCCAACATAGTAAGATTAAACATTTTTTTTTTAGTTCCTTACTTTATTTCCTCTAGAGGGCGCCATTTTTAATTTAATGTGACGTCACATAGCCTATAACCAGCGGACAATCAAGACGTTTGTAACGATACCTTATTTGTCAAATTGTGATGAGTGGTTTAGAAGATACAAGGGAACAGATGAACATACATACATACCGGTCAAAATCATAACCCTCCTTTTTCTTCGCCGTAGTCGGGTAAAAAACAGTCACGTAGCTTCATGTATCGAGATAGTTCGCGGTGCTTACGCATCACAACCATGATATTATACAGCGTGTAAAAAAACCTTGTCCGATCCGTGAGGGTGTTGTTAAGAATTATACTGAGTATCTTTTTTTTTTTTTAAAGTAAAAAAAAACACCGCATTTTTTTCCAATGGGGAATTTTACCGGTTTATTACATGGGGCGCGGGCGGCCGTAGTTTAGTTATAACCTCAACAAGTACGTCGTGCAAGTATTGTATTTTATAATGGATTTCCGTAAAGTCACGTCTCAATCAATTAACTACTTTAACTAAGGGCTGATTTCATCAAAGTCAGATATCTTTTATCCGTGGAATAAAATAGTCGTCTGACAGTTTTTGTATGAAAAACTGTCAAAAATTCAAAATTTATTCGCAGGATATGACTTATATTCGGTATAAAAGTTTGGTGAAATTCGCCCTAAGGAGTTTACAAGGAACGGAGTGGCCAGTTTATACTAGTTATTTTATCCTGTATCTCTGACGTGCCGCCTACTATAATTGAAGCCACACGCGGAGGCTATTAGTTAAAGTGAAATGAAGTTTTCAACAAGAATTTCACGTCAACAATAATTATTATTATGATAGCTGATACTAAAACGTTATCGTTTCCCAGACCTATTGGCTATTACCTCAAATATTAAAGGAATGCAAACAAACTACCCAGAGACAAATGAACAACGTTTTATTATCTCATTGGCTGAAGAATTTCTTTTTGCTAATTGAATGGCGTAGGACACGCACGCTGTTCTAATTAAGAGGAAATAGGGTCGGTCTTTTGTCCATACAAAAAGTCATAATTCGAGGTTCGGCTTTCGTCTATTTTCCCCTCCAAATTGGACCAATTTGAAAGATATTTTATAAATTGAATAAAAAGGATATTGCCTGTGCCCCTATGTTTTCCTTTTTTCATTAATAGTTGTCAAATTTGTACAATAGGCCTCTGATGACAGCGGTCTAAACAGGCAATTTTGAGCATTTTCTGAGGGTTCTAGTGCTTCTACAGATAATATGTATCATCAAAACGGAAAACATAGGGGCATAGAACTAGTTGATATTTATTTTACTGTAAAAAATCATTGCTCTAAGGTCATAAACCAGAGAGAAAACAGGCGAGAGCGTTTGTATGGGGACCGACCCTATTTCCTCTTAAAACTTGATAGTGTCCTTAGTAGAGGTATACGTGATACTATCACGTATACCTCTACTAAGGACACTAAAAGAAGAAAAGACTTATTCCCTTAGAAACTCGAGTACTACATTTCTATCACGGTGATAGAAATGTAGTACTCGAGTTTCTAAGGGAATAAGTCTTTTCTTCTTTTTCATGTGGTTAGCGAGTAACCTGGTGTCAGAGTTTTTACGCCACCCATGGGCCTCTGACTTAGCTTCACATGCCGTCGAGAAATATCTCTCAGGCATGCCGGTTTACTTCACCGTTTTTGAAGCAAGTGATAACTATTATTACAATTGAATACGAAAAGTTAGAGGTCCGTGGCTTGAGTTCGAACTCGAGACCTGTGACTTGGCAGTCCGACGGTCACACCTCTAGGCTATCACTGCTGATAAAAGGGATTAAAGTGCTAGTAGACTGTCTGTCATATTAAGGACGCCCTTTATCCGTGTCCTTATTAAGGTTTCCAATCTTAAAAGGTGCCAACATAAGCCTGTGTGTCCATCGGGCTGTCTGTCGGGATATAATGTAAAGAAGTTAAAAATAAAAGTTAATAGAACTTAGATGATGTTTCTAGAACAAGACAATTAAATTAAAAATATTAAAAACTCCCGACAAAAGAAAGCATCTAATAAAAGATTGTCACCTTTCGAACAAGACCAAAAAAATCAAAATCAAGTCAGGCGTTTGGCAGCTACGATGGCGCAGACAGACACACAGATACACACGATAAACTTATAACACCCCTCTTTTTCCGTCGGGGTTTAAAAACTATGTATCACCGTTATGTGTGTGTCCTTATTTTGATATATAAGGCTCTTACATACTGGCGCGATTCGCCGCGCGACGCGACGCCGCCACATTGTTCGCCGTGAAGTTTTCTCAGAAATTGTTCTGTTAAAATTCGCGTCGCGCGGCGAATCGCGCCAGTATGTAAGAGCCTTTACGTACAAAACTTTTGGGTAAAAAGATTTGTCCTTTCGTACTTCTCAGAATTCGTCCGCTTTTGTTCGGATGTGAAATACCTAAAAGAATTTTGAATTTTATTTTATATTGTTCAGACATGAAAAGAAATAACAGTAATATTCAATTTGTCACGTGTTTGCGTTCCCATAAAAGATGAGAGTTCGTTCTTACTTTTAAGATGGCTCTTACAAAGTGGGTGTAGGTACTTCTACTCTAACCCACGTAATGTTTATTAAACTTTCGTAACAAGACGTAAAATTAAAGTAGAAAGTTTTATATTTCGTAACGCAATAATTTGTTTTTATGACTAGGGACATGATGTGATCTTCTTTGTAACACTCGACGGTAACGATAAATAATCTTAGGGGTGGTCCAAACTGCACGGGTCGGCATGCTTCGGCACAGCCAGGCGGCAAAATATATTATGTAGACATATATGTTCGGTTTAGTTCGAATTGTGCCAAGCCGACCTGAACATGATTAAGCTATGAAGATGCCAAATGAAGTTTGCCGATCGCCACGAGCCCAATAAGTATAGTAATAGATT
The DNA here is from genome assembly GCA_947363905.1 of Lithophane semibrunnea. Lineage (NCBI taxonomy): Eukaryota > Metazoa > Arthropoda > Insecta > Lepidoptera > Noctuidae > Lithophane > Lithophane semibrunnea. The sequence continues at coordinate 9,940,152 of OX376209.1, read as the reverse complement.
AGGATCGGCTGTGTCGTTCAAAAAATTCTGCCGAACCGAATGAGCCGACCCGAACTGTGTAGCACTACTTACACAGTATGTGCCCCGTCGAATTTGTTGGAAGATTACTTAAGTAATTCTATTAATTTTTCAGAAAAGACATCATGTCTTATTTATTTTATTTTATTTTTTTAAAGACTATGGAAGACTTACAGCTAAATACAATAGTGGTAAATGACAGTATGTTAATCTGACAGCCAATTACAAGTCTTCACTTCTAGAGTTTGACTGGTATTAAAAGAACTGTGGAACAAAATGTACATACCGCCAAATAATGATAGAAAACTTAAAATTAGAACATCAACAGGTAAGATCATCACCTAATTTATGTACAAAACTAATACAATTGGGAAAAATATTTCCAAGACACTAAAAATTAATTTAAAGCACAACAAAGTCTAAAGATATTAAGTCAAGTAAGTTAATAATCATTGAAGAAATTACTGGATAAACGCTTTTTTGCCGTGGTCACACTCGTTTAAATTTTTTAAAAATAAATTTAATAATTGTAAGTTGTAATTTCGGTGCTTATTTCCATGTAAACATATTACTTACCTTTTTTGGTTAGAGTATGCTTAGGTTTGGTTATGTTGAGAGGATGAGTGAAAGGCGACTAACAAAAGGTATTTATAAGGCAGATGTGAGTGACAACGCAGCAGGGAGGAGACGCCCCAGGAGGACATAAAGTGACTTTTTATTGGTGATGTTTCTCAGAAAGGTCAGGTGCGCAGTAATCGCAACCGGCGTGCGTGTGTGACCTGTGGGCCTAAAACGGCCACATTAGCAATTCCTCTAAAAGCATTTCATTTCCCGAATTTCCAGCTGTCATTAGAAATTCCTCTTATTCGACACAAAAACAATTCGTATTTTACGAATCTCCATAGAAAACTGTGAAACAGATGAATTATTTCGTAATATGAATCGCACGCAGATCATATTATGAATTGTCAGTTTGTGACATTTTACGATGATTCATAATATTTTCCTATTATGATTCTGCCAAAGTGACTGTTTTAAGCCCCCTGCAGGCGTAGCATGAGCACCGTTTTGTCGACGGAAGAGTAGACAAAAATGACGTTTCCTGTAGACAGTACGAGACGGCAGCAAAGTAGAAAGAGTCAACTGCACTTTTTACGAAATTCACTCTTTTATACATAATTCGACTCAGAATTCTTTGTTTTGTCATAGGATTTATCGGTTGTCACTGTGATTTTGACCGTAAGGATAGAAAACTTTCTTCCGAAATAGTCTACATATAAAAAGACGTAGACAAAGATCGTTAGAAATGAAAGACAAAATGACAGATTGTAGAAAGATTTCTACGGTGGATGTCAAAAATGAAGAAACGAACTGTCACTTTGTATAGAAAAAGCTATGTCTATTCTTCGTAGAGATAGAAAGCGCCATGCTACGCCTGCTGATGTATGGACGTAAATGAAGCAAAAGAAGTATGTAAGGATCGTAGCAGTTGGCATTATGTAGTACCTGCTTACCCCCTTCAAGTAATCTTATGTTTTCAAGACCCTTTTCGATACATCTGAAGAACTCGTTAGGCAACCTATTGACTCCATTGTTACCCGCTCTCGTAAGTAAGTGGAGTTCAAGAAAATACTTTTAAAATACTTCTTTAAAGAACTTTTCACCGTTTATTCTCGTCTCAGCTGATGTTGAGTATTTGTTAAAAGTTCTTAAGCTCAGTTATAAAAGTTGTGAACTTTAATAAAAGTCAAATTAGACTTAATTATTTTAAGATAAATAGGTACTTATATTATTATTTCAATAAAATATACAATCTAACACTAAACAATTTTCTAACTAATATTAAATAAAACTAACTGTACAAATAAACAACTAATATCTAAAATGTGCGTCGAAAAATTCCTCCGCATCGTTGTCGGCTGGTAGTGTACCCAAGAGACTGGCGGCATTGCCACGTTGAATGGCAATGCTTAGCCTCTGACCAAGGTAAAAGCCAGCCCTTGGGTCACGGGAAGTGTCAAACAGCCGTTTCGAGATTTCATTAAATAAGCTATGAGCACTCGGACCCCACGGCCCTAGGGTTTCAACCCCAAACGGCTCGAAAATATAATTGCCTATAAGGCTATTATACTTTCGCCGCTTGAGGTTTTCCGCAGCCGCAGCGGCGGCGCCAGCACAGCACGCCGAGCCAGGAAGATGAGATGGCGCAAGAGTATCGACACACGTTGCGTCCCACACTAAAGGCCCACCCATCTTCCATGGAAATAAGGACATGCCGTCCGGTCTTTTGCCATCGTCGCGTGCCAAGCCATTGGGTTCTAATACAGCTGGAACGCCGACGGTGACAAGAGCTCGTCGGATGATGTCATTAATGTTAGCGTGACGTGCTAAGCGACCTGCACTTCGGCTGCAAGACAGGCCGTGGTGTCCGAGGCTGTTGACAACTTCGCCACAGTGACAGCGATGAGGAGAACAACATGGAGCTCCTAGTCGCAGGGAAGCAGCGATGCGGAACGTAGTGTCGTCGAACAAAGTTCCTAGGTTCGATGACGGTAGTGCGTGATAAATTAATCTTGTATTATTTATTTGTATCAACGTTTATCTTATAATTTTATGCAATAGTTATTATAATAATCATCTACCTAGCCTTTTCCCAACCAAGTTTGGGTCGGCTTCCAGTCTAACCGGATGCAGCTGAATACCAGTATTTTACATGGAGAATAGATATTATAATAAGTATAAAATATTATATAAATAAGTTAAGATCTTTTTAAAACAGTCCCTCCAAAAACAATATTAAACTTACCCTATCTCCTTCTGATATAAATGAACCTCCGCTAGTGCGAATAATGATGCACTTAATGGTATAATGTGCCAAACGGCCGCACTTGATGTCTCAACCCTATCGTTTCGATAGCTATCGAGAGCACTTCTGGGTCTTCGAGAGATCCCAATTTGCCACTCGATATGAATTGGTTGAGTTGGGTTGAGCAATTATTGGCCAGTTACATAATTTATTTTTCAACACTATTTATTACAAAGTGTTATGTTTTTGACGTTAAAACGTGCTTTTTAGGTGCCTAATTGAAATAAATTATTTGACTTTGACTTTGACTTATGAAATGACTGACTCGTTGGCCTAGTGGTCACAAGTGCCTACTACTGAGCATGAAGTCTTGGGTGTGTGTGTGTATGTATTATCCTTTTTTCCAAACCTTTTCTCAACCATGTTGGGGTCAGCTTCCAGTTTAACCGGGTGCAGTTACTAGATTAAAATTACTAGTATTCAACTAGTAATTTTAATCTGACCTCCACAACCCAGTTACTGGGTAACACGATACCAGACGACATTATGATATATTAGTTAAGCCTAGCACGGACACGCGGAGTACTTAACGTAACGTAAATTCGAACGATTTTAAATTTGAAAATACTCATTTCGATGGGTGATACCTACTAATAAATTATTGTGCTTTCCGCATATAAAATTAAAATGCTTTAGGATAGTTGTATTTTCGATTCAAAAATCGTTCGAATTTACGTTTCGTTTAGATATTTCAAGCGTTCGTGGTACGACGTATGTAGTAACAGTTATCATGCTAGAGTTGCGACAATCTGCCATAAAAACTAAAACCACTACTACAAACTAAAACCAAAATCCAGCTCGTTCCTAAGATTGAACGAAAATTGCGGAAATTGCACAGACTTCGTTTTCTGCAAGAGGGAACAAAATATTGGCGCAACGTTTATGAACTAAGACTTCGGAACAGGCCCACATTCGGGGTTTTATCCGATTATTGGACGTTCGGGAATAAAAACGGACAAAACGGTTTTTCTTAAATCCGGATGTCGGCTTACAGCGTAGTTATAGGATTTAGGAGTATTGATTGTGTAACGAATTCCCGGGGGTTGTTGTAAAAGTAGAGGGATTACTTTAAGCTAGGATCGATAACAAGTAGCAACAACTTATTTGCTATTATCAACATACTGTGTTCTGCAATCCTTGCCTAGAAAAATGTTTTGCGGTAAATAATTTTTACTTGGTTATTTAAAAAAACAAATACTTAAGTACCTACTTTTTAAAATAACCAAGTAAAAATTATTTACCGCATAACATTTTTCTATTACGGGTGTAAAAGACACTCAACGCAACCGGGAGTAACTTATAATCCCCGTCATTGTGATATTTGTTTTTTAAGGGAAAAAAAGTTTGTCCTTCGACTTTTTCTTTCGATAAGAAGTACAATACCTCTACAACTTCTAAGCAAAATGTTTTGAGTGCGTCTCATTGCGCGCTGGCGTAGGTTAACAGCGATTTTTCACTCCAAAAATAAAAGTCGAAAAATCCTAGAAAAAAATTTGCTCTATTATACTTGGTTTGATATTCATAATCATGATTATAATCCTTTATTTATCCCAACATCATATTATAGGCACTGGTTAATAAAATGCAAAATCTTAAATAGAGAGGTGTCTGCTGAAGGAGGATAACTCACAGCAGCTCTCTTAGTAGTAGAGTCAAGATATTATTATTATAGGTATAATAAAAGTTTGCAAAACCTAAAAAAATTAAAAGCAAAATTAAAGAAAATCAAGTCACCATAAAATTCAAAGAAATATACAAATTATTTATAACAGCATCAGTAGATAACGTCTATGTTAGGGCTAATTCACATGAGGACGATTCGTGTTTTTTGACTAATCGTCTTTTTTCACGAATCGTTTTATTTTCTGACGGCGACCATGCTTCTTACATGCCCGTGTTCACGCGCATCACGAATCGTGAAAAATGACAGACACGTATTAAAGTCAAAGTCAAAGTCAAAACGTTTATTGCGAACTAAGTGTACAATGTTGGTGTTATGTTATGTTAGTACATATGACTTAGCAGCCTTTTACAAGCATTGCAATTATAATTCGCCTGCCCTTATCATCCTAAATTAGCATGCATTAAACATTGATATTACTTATTTATTTTCTTTTCTAAGAACATTTACATTAGAACAATTAAAATGTCAAAATATAGTTATGATTAAAATGTCAATAATAACAATTAAAATGTGAAAATATAGAACTTATGAAAATTAAAATGTTAATAATCATGAATTTATCATTCAGCAATATGTCATCCTATTCGGGTAGTAATAGTAACAATTATAATTTTTTAAGACGTTAAATAGGATAAACTAAATATTATTGTTTGTATAGGCCAGATCGCCACTTCTTTACATGAAAGAAAGTCGTTATTTTAAGCTAGACTCTAAATATTCTTTTACTGAGTAGAAACAGTTTTGGATTAGGTATAGTTTTGGCCTTTTTTGGAATATTGTTACTGATTTTTCAGTTTTAAACGTGTTGGGCTACTTATTATAGATTTTTATTGCCATATAATATGGGCTATCACTTAACATTTTAATTCTTGAGGATGGAGCGCATAACCTCTTTTTATCGCGAGTGTTGACGTTGTGGGTATCTTCTACTTTAGTGAACTTGTCGATATTTTAAATCACATATCGTCTTTTATTGACGAATCGTCAATGATGGATCCCGTGTGAATACGGCCTTATGGGTCTTTTTACACCCTGTATGGATGAAGAAATGGTCCATTTTGTGTGTAAGACATCTTCCCGTGGGTGGGATCGTCCTTTTATATCCGAGCAAAGCTACTAATAATGACCTGTACGTAGCACCTATTTCTATCATAAAAACTTTTTACAAAAATAAAACAACTGACTTCACAAAAATATACTAAAAAAAGTGAAAAATAACTTTAATTTCGGAAGTCGGTGTCTTTGCTTTTTGTTTTGCAATTTTCGTTTTTTGCCACCGACTTTCGAAATTAAAGTTATTTTTCACATTTTTAGTATTTTTTTGTGAAGTCGGTTGTTTTTTTTTTTGTAAAAAGTTTTTATTTTTCACTTTTTAGTTCCTACCCCACACAAATTCGTATATCGTTATATATTGCCGTCTACATACGCAAAGTGGAAAATATACGTAATTATTGAAGCTAACTCAAAAACTACGCAAGCAAAATTAATAAAATTTATATGGGACCACCTCTGAAGCATGACCTACCAAACAAAAAAAGAATCATCAAAATCGATTCATAATTGGAGGAGTAATCGCGTAAAAAAATACTAAAAAAAAAAAAAAAAACGTACAGACGAATTGAGAACCTCCTGCTTTTTGAAGAAGTCGGTTAAAAATATAGACCTACCCTGTGGGTTGTGTCTATTTCCAAATACGTGTGACTCCAGACAAACGTACCTGTAAACAAAAAAAACTATTTTTAGTCAGTCAACGAGAGTTTTTTTTTCCCTTATGGAAATCTTCTTGGATACCCTCCATCTTGGGAGAACGGAGGGTTATTTCGGACTCCTACCGACTAAAACCCCTCTGTTCCTACTGCTACCATGAGTCGGGGGCCTGGGAGATATTTGTACATTCGCCGCACCCCCGACTGGTATCAGCCCGCCATGCCTAGCGGGCCCCATCACAAAGTGCGTCCGATCCCACGACCGTACGTCTTCCTATAAAGGCACGCATGAAGAGTCAACGAGCCTACAATTACTTATAGGACCAGCCTACAATTACTTATTGACTGTTAGTAATAGGACCCCTATAATTAACAGTCATCCTACTGTGATACTCTTTACTCTTCGTATTGCCAAAATTTTTCTTAATATCAAACACGAAAATCTTAATTGCGGGCTCACTTACAATAGTTTACTGATTCAGGCGTGTTTTTGCGGAAATCCATTGTAAAATACAATAGACGTAGATATATTTAGTAACCTATTCCGCTTAAATATTCCTGAAGACTCATTAAAAACCCTGTAAGAAATCGACACGTGTTTCACCTCTCAACGAGGCATCCTCAGGATGACGATTGACCAGTCGCAAACCCAAAGACGACGATGTAGCCACGCAGAGCGCTGGACGCAGAGCTCACTCACAAGCAACCCCAAATTGCTTTCCTCGAGATTTGTATTACAATAACATAAACGTTGCCACTCGTGTGTAAACTGACCACAGACTAATAACAGTAACAGTTTTCACACAATCTACTTAAACGTGTTAGGATACAGCTTGGTTGGTCACAGAGTAGTGAGTGCACAGAGACTGAACGCGTATTTCTCGAAAAGGTCACCGCCCTCTTTACGAGTTGGCGTCGTGAGGCTGAGGTTTTATGCCATGTGCAACAACTACTATTTCTGCTGAAACCAACAATTTACGATCACAATTCCAACGGAGAAGCGAACGATTGTAACGATACTCGCGTGGTCGTTTGTTTCACCGGTTAGTAGGTGGGGTAATGTTGATGAATGTTGTGGTAATGTTTGGCCTCCACTTTTTGCGATATGACCACTATGTTAAAGTGTGACCGAAAATAAATCGCTCACGAAACGATTGGCGTCGTATCATACGGCTTGCATCGTTGTAGTTTGCGTTAGCAATTCATTATTTACAACGTCTTGATTAGTAAGTAAAGTATCCACTTCTGTAATTTAATTCAAAGTTTACAAATTGCACTTGAATTTACATAGATAAATTGCGATGTTTGTGTGTAGTCAGAGGATCTATTTTTGACGTGAAAGGGATGGATTACAACAAACTTTTTACGTACAGTTGTTCTAACTAACTATGTAGCAGGAAGGTTCTTTTAAGTTTGCGGCTGGTTTTTGGTTTAGAATCGCTATGACTGCTGTTTTATTTATTCTCACCTACGTAAACTCGCGCCTTCATCCATAGGGGTAGGCAGAAACTACTGAATGCCACCAGTTACGATCCTTACTTATTCCTTCGCTTCGTTTGCGTTCATACACGCACGCCGGTTGCGAGTACTACGCACCTGACCTTCTAAAGAACATCACCAATAGGTCATCCTCTCAACATGACCAAACAAACCATCTAAGTATACACTACTTCTTCTTCTAGACACTACTTCTTCTTTTATTCTTCTTTCAAGGGAAACTCCTTGGTGCAGACCAAGTGCAGAACGTGAGATATAAATGTCTAAAAATAAACAGAAACGAGCTCCCAAGGAGCTTTACGTCTAATAAATGCAGAACTAATATATTTATTTTATTCAAATTTTATGAACAAGTAAAAAAAAAATACCGTACAAAGGCAGACTTAAAGCCTTTTTCTACCAGTCAACTTTAGGGTGATGCAGAGAGAAAACATGGCAGATGCAACATATAGGATGGATAACACGAAAATAACACTATAAAATACAAGAATAAATACATAGATACATAAATAAACAGACAATAATAAAAATAAATAGACAATTTTCACCGTGTCAGCTAATTATCGTACCTACTAATACACAGCTTTTTTTTTTTTTTTTTTGGGTGGGAAATCATCAAATGACTTCTCCCGCTCTGGGCGGAGCGGAAGGGCGTGTCAGACTCTTACTGACTAAAATCCACCCGTGTTCCTTCAGTTGCCTGTTGCCAGGGTCCCGGTATCCCTTTCGGACTTTCCCGCAACCCTGGCAACTAATACACACCTGACAACATAGTAGACAAGGATCGAACCGGATTATGAACACAGAGATTCAATAACTTAGTCACACTACATACATTATTAGTTTATTACTACTGTAATGCCTTGCATATGACACAGATTATGAGCCCAGTTGTAAAAGCAAGTGGCCCATTATATTTCCACTGAGATTCAATAACATGTCGCAGCCGCCATTGCCATCCGATCGAAAGGGGATTGCATGGAAATTCCTAACGATAAGTATTCTAACACTATCTTCAGGGTATAAGCAAAGTGTAGCGTTAAATTGTACGAGCAGAAATTCCAAGCCATTCAAACAGTATTTTTTTTTACAGTATCCTTATACATAATTCAAAGTAAACGTAAACATACATCTAACACTAAAATAATAATAATATGTACAAGTACTATTAAATTTACAGTTAAATTCTGTCGATAAAACTAGACAAATATCAATCATGTCGCGGGGTACCACGAGGTAAGAAGATTATCCAGTCAAAAAGGCTTGAATCGGGGCTGACTACCAATAGAATGACATAAAAACCTAGGAAGCTCTTCAAATTCACATAAAAAGAAGATAAGTCCACTGATGACCACAATCTTCTAACAGATTTTGTTGAAAGGATATTCAGAATTTCCATAAGTAACTTACATCTTGGTGTCACAGTGTCTCTGTTGTTGCTACCAGTTTGCCAGAGTACTCAGTTGACAGTTTTTATTTAACCTCTTGGTCACAGTTGATCAAATTAAATCAGCTGGCGGAAACTCCACAGGCGTAATGGAATATCTAAGGACGATAAAACAAAAAAAAAAACGATTTTTTAAACTCATCATTGACACGGCCCTTGAACGTATCAAGCCATAAAAGAAAGAATGCGGTGACTTAACAGAGATTTCAAACTCTGGTTTGGAGTGGACCTTCTGTAATTTTACCAGTGTTCATAATCTGTACTGTAGGTTTGAGGCTAAGTACCTAGTAAAATTTTATGTTCATGTACTGTGTATAGGCTAGACTAACGGCGTTCCACAAGGTAAAACAAGATGTTAGAGCTAATTGTTATTTAATTTGCTAATTGTTAGATATATAGCTATTATTTAAAGTAAAAAATCGAAGTCATAGAAAGCTAAAAAAAAATAATAATACATTAAAATTGAATTACATTACATTTTGGAAATATTTATTTTAAACTTCTTACCTATTTAATAATCATATGTTTTTATATACAATCTAACACTAAAATTATATACAAAGCAAAATAAAAATTATTATGGAAAGTAGGGCTCATAGGGCGTTAAAAAATTCTTCCGCATCACTGTCAGTGGGAAAAGTGCCCAAAAGGCTGGCAGCATTGCCACGTTGGATGGCAATGCTGATTCTTTGACCTAGAAATTGACCAGCCCTCTGGTCACGTGAAGAGTCGACCAACCGCTTGGCGATGTCCCGAAATACTCGATGAGCACTCGGACCCCACGACCCTAGTGTTTCAACCCCAAACAGCTCAAAAATATAGCTACTAATAAGGTTGTTATATTTGCGCCGTTTGAGGTTTTCTGCACCTGCAGCAGCCGCCCCAGCACAGCCCGCCGTGCTAGGAAGATGGGATGGCGCGAGGGTGTCGACACAGGTTGCATCCCACACCAAAGGCCTACCCAACTTCCAAGGCATTATGGTCATTCCGTCTGGTCTCTTCCCATCGTCGCGTACCAAGCCATTGGGTTCTAAAACAGCTGGCACCCCGGCGGTGACAAGAGCCCGACGGATGATGTCATTAATGCTTGCGTGCCGTGCCAACTGTCCAGCGCTCTTGCTGCAGGAAAGGCCATGGTGTCCGAGGCGGTCGATTGCTTCACCGCACTGACAGCGATGTGGGGCCCCACAAGGAGCGCCCAAACGCAGACTTATAGCGAGCCGATACATTACATTATACATTACATTCGTTATTATAAATATACAAATTACACAAATTCAGGTTATGGAAAGAGGCATTGGAACCATTCATTATTTATGTACGAAGGTACTGTGACTTTTAATAAAAGGAAACTCAAGATTACAAGGTGGTCAGCGATTTCCTTCGGTGAGCTAAAATAATTCTTGTTATGTTATGTTTGCAAAAATATTTGTTCGCCAAAATTATGGTTCTGGCACAATTCCCTCGAGTCCATTCTTCGTAGCGGTCGGGTAGAAAATTCATATTCAGTAGCGAATGGTCACGAAATAATAATAACTTAAACTTTCTTACTCCGGTCCGGATACCTAATTATTGGTTCACACAGCTACATATCAAGTTATACATTTCCAGTATAAGCTGACCTCTCATTGTACGGAAATCCTATAAAATGCGAAATCAGCTTAAACTGGAAATGTATAGCATGATATATAGCCGTGTGTACAGCAATGTTGTTGGAACCCAAAAATAGCTGGTCAGCGAAATAGAAGTCGATTGGGTAACATTTCAACTAACTGGGTAATACGATACCCCTTAGTAAGACTGGTTGTCAGACTTGGGCTTCTGAAGACCCGCAACGACTGATAAAGATCCACGAATGACAGCCGGGACCAACGGCTTAACGTGCTTTCCGAGGCACAGAGGATTCTCAGTATGTAAAGATGGTCACCCATCGACGGACCAACCCCGATAAGCGTAGGTTAACCTGATGGATCGACCCGTGCGGGTTTTATTACTTAGCCACGAGCTCCTCGTTTTATATGACAAGCTAAAAGAAGGTTATCCAATCATTTTGTGTTTTTATGATTATGTAAAAGTGACAATCTTAATGAAGTTTTCTCAGAACCCAGCTGTAAAATAAGTTGCGTGGGAACGATTCTACCAATATTAGATTGTGTATAACAATCAATTTTGATTGGTCGGCTTATTGTTAGGAGGCGGATTTGAATATAAATGGGAGCAGGCCTTGTTTGCAATCGTTTTCATGCGGACTCGTGGATTGCTTGGGAAACTTGTCTGTGTGTTATTCATATTCATAGTCGATGTGAATATAAGGGTAGGCATAACTGCCTACCCTTATATTCACATCGACTATAAATATTTACGATTGTTTCTCATAGGCTCAGACCAACAAAAAAAGAAAGTCGGAGCGCGCCGTACAACAAAAGTGAAGCCACCTTTTTATCTATGTGTGTGTAAAAAGGGTTGGCCTTTTTTTAAGTTTTTCCCTATAATTTGGGGAATAATATTGTATGGGTAGGATAATATTGTACGAGTAAGATATTGTTGAGTATGGTATTATAACTCGAATGTTAAGAAGGACTTATATTACGAAACAAAAACAAAAAAATTACATCGCTATTTCGTATAGCTACTATCCATTTACTTTTAGATTCAGTATTACTTGGGAATCTAAAATATAAATACATAAAAAAAGAAAACAGGAATTTAATTACTCGAAATAAGAAATCATAATTTAAATCGGTTTAATCGAATGGGAAAATTTGACATCACATTTAATGTGATTTGCTATTGTTTTTACAATTTTTCACTACACAAGAAGGCATAATTCTAGTTTTTTATTGATGTTTACTAGACGACGACTCATGACGTACTAGGAGCGATGAGCATAGTTTTAGTGCAGGTGTGTGCGTGAGCCTGTGTGTTTACTTGCAGGAGCATAGTTTTGGGGCTTCACTTTTGATGTACGGCGCGCTCCGTCTATCCTTTTTTGTTGGTCTGAGCTCATAGGCCAACTCTATTGCTCTAGTTGTGAATCTCGCAAGTTCAAATTCGAACTTGCGAGTCATTTAAACATGCAATCATCACTTTTTGTTGACACGGTAAAATTTTCTGTACCTAAGTATAATAAAGTAAAGGCGACCTTTTTAAAATTAATGTTAAATTGCAATAATCATAATAGAACATCTTTGCAAAAATGTCTTACGTTGATGCAAAAAAGTAGCATAGGTAATAGTTTTTTCTTAATTTTAATGAAAACATAAATTATAATTATAGTAGATAAATCATTTTAGTATTTTGTTGAAATCATAGATCACACTTATACAAGCAGTTGAGTGAGATACCTGAGATACAGGTTTATTCCTAGTTCAGGTAAAATCCAATTATATATCTTAACCTCTAGTTTAAGGCCCTATTTTGTAAAATATTTATGTAAATCAATTATTTCAATAAAAAATTTCAATTTTAATTTAAAGGCAGACATTAGGAAATTATTTCAAAGGGTCGCCGTTATCGAAGTCGATAAAGCGGACTACATATTATAGTATTTTCTCGTTAATATGGTAAGGTAGCATTTTAAAAACTATGCCCCAACCCCCTCAGAAGCATCAATATCCAGTCTTTTGACTAAAAAACGTAAGCTATTAGTATAATCATTCTATCGAACCATCTGAGAGCCTTCCATCTGGGCACACGTTACCGTGGCCGACTTGGAAATCTCTAAATCGACTTCCAACCGAAGTTTGCCGCAGTAAAGACAATCTCCACAGATGGGAGTTCATGGACGGTTCGGAGGCCCTAGACAAAGTGACATTCTATCAGCGATAACGATCGATGATGGAAAACGAAAAAATGTATAGGATTGACATAGGCTATCGAAAAGCTTATGTCAATCTTGTTGAAGGTCGTTGTAGGAATACGAAACGCTTTCGAAGCGATTGTCACTTGTCTAGGCCCTCGATCTCAAGTGCATAATAATATGCGCCATCTCCCCACAGACCATCCTGGGTCGCCCTGTCACCTGTGGACTTGAGGATCTTATGACTACGTCAGTGAGCGGAGTTCGCGTAGCTGAATTTTGGGCCAAACATACCATGAACTCTTTCATTGGGAATGTTGGCTCACAGTGGAAAAGGCGAACGCCACGCCGCCAACTACCCCACCTACCACCTACCTACCTTTAATGTACCCGTTTATAATAACATCACCATATAATGTGCCCACTGCTGGGGCACAGGCGCAGTCTGTAAGTACCCATTTACATAGAGGTAAACAAATGCATTTTTATTTTTTAAATCCTTCAAATCGTTACCACAATATTGTTGCATAAACTCTCAAAAGCTTTTAAGTGATCACCAGTTTCTGACAGGTGAGTAACAAATGAATACGGATTGTAGCAAAAACAAAACGCAACTGTCACTCAAAACATTGTTTACACATTCTCGTGTTGTTTTGTCAGGCTATAGGGTTTTTTTTCGCAGTTAAAAAAAATACATTTTTTTCCTTTTGAGGATAATCATGCAGTTGTTTATCGTATTGTGATAACTGACGTACATTTTTATGTAAGTTATAGAGTTTAGAAGTGCGTTTCCAAGTTTTATTAAAGATTACCAATTACCATAGATTATAAATTACCAATAATTAAAAAAAACTGAAGATGCAAACTATATTTCACAAAAAAAAACACATTTCACATTCATAAATATTTTTACCACGTTAGAAGAAGTTGCAGCCGATTTTTATGACAACTCCGTAAAAAAAATCCGGAGATACTATTTCTTGCAGAAGTTCCTCTTTTCCAGAGGCAACTTCCGTTACAACCCTAGTTCTTTAACAGTACCAACCGAGGTTTAGTCGACAAAATGCCGATCTACCCGGTCCCTTGTTACAATTTGCTGACAGTAATTTACCGAAAGGTTTACGACTTTTTCGGCTTTCCCAAGTCTTTGTAAGTATATTTTATATCCCTTTCCCTCCTCCTCGTTTATACGGCTATCTCACTTTATGAGGCATCTGTTCCACCGCCGGCGATTAACGAGAAGCGAGTAGAGCTAGCAACTATAAAAAAAATAAAGTAATAAAAACTAAAACCCAACTACGACTAAAAAAGGTATACAGGCTGTAAGGGTAAACAGTCTTGTCATTCAAACCATGGGTACTTAAAAAGACCTACCTACCCCGAACACAACAAAAAAAAAACGTCATTTTCATTAAAAGATTTTAAAAAGTTTCTATCCGACACCGTGCTCTCTAGTGAAACAGCTGACTGACTGAGGGACGGGTCGCGCTCGCGGCCAGTCAATTCACATCCCGTACCCCCCGCCCGTGTTGAGACGCAAGTTTGTTGCCCTAGCGCATAGGACAACGAACTTGCGTCTCTTGTGGAAAAATGTAGAATTAAAAAAAAGAAAAAAAAAGTTGTTATTTTCCATTGATTTTACGTTCTATATATGAAACCAAACCACTGGTTGCAAGGATAACGGTGTTTACCCTAACATCCTGTATACAACACACCACAGACAGACAAATTAAAAATCCGGACTCACACGTGATAGGACACAAATCAAACAGATTACGTGTGACTCCGGATTTTATATGGTTATAATATATATGTTTTTGAAATTAAGCCTTTTCATTTGATACCCAACATTTTTTTTTTTTTGTTCCTGACTTTAAGTCCTCTAGACGGCACCATTTTTAATTTACATCACATAGCCTATAACCAGCGGACGATCAAGACGCTTCCAACGATACCTCATTTGTCAAATTGTGATGAGAGGTTTAGAAGATAGGAGGGGACAGATGAACATACATACATACATACATACCGGTCAAAATCATAACCCTCCTTTTTTCTTCGCCGTTGTCGAGTCAAAATGTGTTAGCAAGGAACAAGTGCGCGACGGTGATGAGCGATTACTCTCTGGGGGCTTACAACCACCGCTTACAGCAGTATTATTTAAATATTACTTCAGTGTAGGAAAGAGATGACGCTCTACAGGACGTATAGCTCCATCTCTTTCCCCACGAAGTAAGATTAAAATAATACTTTTGTAAGCGGTGGTGGTAGGCCCCCTGGTATGCGCGTGCGGCAAGTGTAAAGTCTCTCAAAGGATGTTTCGCCCGCCAGGCGAGTGTCACTGAGCGAGTACCACTGAGCGAGTACTCTCTTTTATAACTCTCGTCGCTACGACAAACAAGTACTCGCTGGCAGTAGGATCAGTTAGTGATCAAGTGTTAATATAATTGTATATCTTTCATATAAAAAAAAACAATCGGCCTAGCTTTTTCCCAACTATGTTGGAGTCGGCTTCCAGTCTAACCGGATGCAGCTGAATACCAGTATTTTAGATGGAGCGACTGCCTATCTGACCTCCACAACCCGTACCCCCGTAACCCCGTTTATATCCATTCTAATATTATAAATTTGAAAGTAACTCTGTCGGTCTGTCTCTCTGTATGTTACCTTTTCACGCCTCAGCCACTGAACGGATTTCGATAAAATTTGGCAAGGAGATAGATGGCATCCCGGGGAAGGACATAGGCTACTTTTTATCGACATACCACGCGGGCGAAGACGCGGGCGGAAGCTAGTCTTTCATAAAAACGGGACCTAAAATATTTTGTACGTTTCTTGAGCGAGAAAATCATTGTTAGTTAGTCGCTTCCTAATCGGTGGGACAGGTGCCTTATGGGGGGTCGTTTCATTGGATCAGAGTTTTTATTCATCCGTCTTTTCATCCTCATTCATCCACTGCTGAACATAGGCTGCTATGAAAGCTTTCTCCTTTTAGGTTTAGAAGTAAGATCTCATTTTTTGCATTTTCTTTATACAGCGTGTATTAGAATTGTGTGGTCATATTTAAGGGTGTGGTACAGACGGACCATAAAACTGAACAACTTTATCCATGGGCCCAACATCGTAATCACGAACAAATTATTAGCTGTCCCATATATTTCGGTCGAGTATGATCAATCCTACTCGACCGAAATGTATGTAAAATGTTGTTTATTTTTTGTGATTAAGATGTTGGACCCATAGAAAAAATTGTTCAGTTTTATGGTCTGTCTGTACCGCACCCTTAAATATGACCACACATTTCAGATAAAAGGTGGAGATAAATATTACTACTTTTTATAGTTTATTTTTAAAATATTACTCTTACTGGCTTCGTCATCTAGACTTTGGAGATTATTTTTTATGAAGGTTTTAGGTCAATTTTTCTCCGGATTATTATATTTTAAGGCTTAGAAGGTAATCCTGTAGATTAAGCGTGAATTTATCGTATTCCAAGTCTGAGGCCCTAGACAAAGTGACATTCTATCAGCGATAACGATGATGGAAAAGGCAAAAATGTATAGGACTGACATAAGCTATCGAAAAGCTTATATCAATCCTGTTGAAAGTCGTTGTAGAAATACGAAATACTTTCGAAGCGATTGTCACTTGTCTAGGCCCTCTGGGTCGCTGAGGCGTTGAACTCAAGGCGTAATGTAATTTAGATGGCTAATGAGATTTTCTAATATGTTAATTAAAGTTGTATCAAAATTATTGAAGTGTAAATATAATTGGAGTTTAAATTATATGTAAATAATATGCACCAATATTTTATAAATTAATAATGTTCTGTACAAAATTATGTACTTATTATAAACGAATTAAAATGTCTATTTTATATTCAAATATGTAGAAGTTTCACGTTTAGATAATAAAAAATCAATAATACCAACAAATTATAATGTGTGTTATTAAATGATAAATGATTTTATTTCTGTAAGTAGGTTTGTACAAACACTTTTACACGTCAATCACATTTTTAAAACTAGATGAGGTCGGCCTTTCCTATCTGACTACTCTGAGAAGAAAGGCCGAAACAAACTCAGAGGTCTCTTTTAAAGTCCAGACATAATCTTGGTCAGATTATGTGAAGACCATGAGATTGCTCAACGATTTGATGAGATGAACAATACCAAAGAAAGGACATTTGGTTAGGCCGCATAAATTACTCAAACTACCAGACCATGATTAATCAAAACTAAGGAAAAATAAATAATAAAAAGAAAAAGAAAGATCCACATAGTCCTCACATTCACAATAATTAAAATAATATAATACGTTACCAAAGTAAATTTATAATGTCATTGTTTATTAGAAGTGAACATTTTCAAACGAAAGAATATCTGAGTTTAGTTTCATTATTTAAACTCTTTAACTGAATGTTAAATGGTTGGCCGCAGAAAAAATACATTATTTCCACTCCTTATCAATAACAATGTTCTACGAAAAGTTTCGTAGCAAGCTCGTAGCAATGCTACGGTGGCTACGCCGTAGCAACAGAGTCATTCTACATGCGTCCATCCGTCCCACACTGTATTTTGTTTTTGAGATATAAAGCGCTGCTATATTTTTTTATATACATACGCTGGTATACAGGCGTGAAGTAATGTGTCAATTTGATTTACAATTAATTTACCTGACTGTACCTATTAACATTTCTCGACTAGACGAAGAACGTGTTAGCAAAGTAAATTAAAGAAAGTGAAGCTTCGAACTTACTATTAACTCCTAACGTGAAAGACTACATTTTTAATAAATTTAATTATTTACATTTTTAACTTTTAGGTTTGTTTCAAAGAGTGGCTTTGATTTTAAGTCTTTGTTTTATCTTATCTTTTATCTTATGCATAAATTATTAATTGATTTTTAATACATTGTGGGGTTTTATTTAAAGAATGTTCTACATACACACAGCTCTATCATTATTGACTGACAGACTTACAAAGCGGTTTTTGACAAACTGTTGGTAAATCCTTAGTGCCCAATATTACAATTTTCACAGATTGTTTATTTATATATTCTAACTAGCTGATGCCCGCGGCTACACCGCGTGGTTGTCGATTATTATATACTAAAACCTTAATCGAGAACCACTCTATCCATTGATGAAAACAGCATGAAAATCGGTGCAGTTTTCGAGTTTATCGCAAAAAGGACGACAGACAGACGCGGCGGAGGACTTTGTTTTATAATATGTAAGGATTAAAGTTAATCATTATGCTACTGCCTCGTTGGTCTAGTGGTTACAAGGGCTACTGCTGAGCAAGAGGTCCTGGGTTCGATTCCCAGGTTAGGCAAAGTGTTATTGGGTTTTTCCATCTGGAATTTCTCAGTGGTAGTCCAAAGTCTGGATTTGTGCCCGGTTGAAGGCAATAGGCTCGAACCCTATTACATGGGACTTAAACAACTGGCGAAATGAGGGTGTTACTATGGGTACACCTCTGCCCAACCCTTCGGGGAATACAGGCGTGATGATATTTCATCTGCCTAGCCTTTTCCCAACTATGTTAGGGTCGGCTTCCAGTCTAACCGGATGCAGCTGAATACCAGTATTTTACATGGAGCGATTGCCTATCTGACCTCCACAACCCAGTTACTGGGTAACACGATACCACTTGGTAAGACTGGTTGTCAGACTTCCGGACTTCTGAAGACCCGTAACAACTGACAAAGATCTACAAATGACAGCCGGGACCAACGACTTAACGTGCTTTCCGAGGCACGGAGGAGTCTCGATATGTAAAGATGGTCACCCATCCACGGACCAACCCCAGCAAGCGTAGCTTAACCTGATGGATCGACCCGTGCGGCTGTTATTACGAGCTCCTCGATGTATGCACGAGACGTGATGTTATTTATGTTATGTTAATCATTATTACAAGAAACCTTTTTTTGACGTTTTTTGTTCGATTGGTACGGAACCATTTGTGTACGAGTCCGACTCGCACTAGGCCGGTTTTTTAGTTTTAGCCCTGTAAGTTACTTAAAACAAAAAATATTGTTTTTATATTTCACGCAAACAATCATAAAACCAGTCGAAGTTAAATCAAACTTCCAGTTTCATTGTCCTTGATCTTAAATCACCCTGACAGCGACGAACCATCTCAATGTCATCTTGGTTACAATCCAAACTGGAACAAACTGTGCCATTTGTTATCGTCGTTTGTCTAGTCGCTGACGTCATCAATTGTCTCTGGTTCTGGCTATCAATCCAGACGTTTTGACGTTTGCAAACAGTTGGATCTGATTCGACGGGACGAGTTCAGTAGATTAATGATTGTCATTGTGATTGTCATTTTCAAATAACCTATAGTTATTCGAAAATGATTTATTAAGTCATTTAGGGCATTTCTTACCAAATAAGAATAGATTTTTAAAAGAACTATCAGTTGTTTGAAGTGGCGAGTAAGAACTGACAATGAAAGGTGCTAAAGCGGTGAAACTGACGTGTCGTTAGCTACGGAAGGCATTTCATAGAAACCAGTCGTGTCGCGGCGACACGTCACCTGCAGTTGCCGTCTGCGGTCAGCTACGGAATGGTACCTTTACTGAAGAGATTTTTATAGTAGAAAAATAACCTAAAAAAAACCCGGGCAAGTGCGAGTCGAACTCGCGCACAAAGGGTTCCGTCCCATTATCTATAAAAACGGCAAAAAATCCCGGTTGTTATATGGGATTATTTTATTCCGTTTTTTAGTAAATACATCATCTGTGAAAATGTCAACTGTCTAACTATCACGGTTCATGAGATACATGCTGGTGACAGACAGACAGACGGACGGATAACGGAGTCTTCGTATAGGGTCCTGTTTTACCCTTTGAGTAGGGACCCCTAAAACCTGTTCAACGCAGAAATTAAAATTAGAACGCCACTGGTACCTACATCAACAACGCAATTATTAATTAACTAAATATTAATGTCTGTCTAAATAAACTATCTCAATTATTACTACGATAAACAATCTCCAAAATCAAACATAAACTGATTTAAAATAACAATATTATCATTACTTCGAGCTATCTGGTTATAATTAACTTTCGGTAAACTTCGAGAGAACTACTTTCATTCATAATACGCAATTACTGTGAACTTTTAAAGTGGGGCCGTAATAAATTATCATTAACGTTTACAGAGCACGGAGGCGCCTCGGCGTCTGTTGCTAGAAGCGGCATTGTCAACACTCTCTGTATAAACCAAGCGTGTCACAGTTTCCTTGCACGAAAGCTCCGTTCACTGACTCGGTCTAAGCGACATGCACGCGCGTCTCCTGCCTTCTGTCTGTTCATCTGTTGCTCCGCAAGTCTTACTATCGTAGCATACTCTAAAAATCATGCGGGGCAGTCTTTAGGACTGTCGATAGAAGTAAAAACTAAGTAGCATTCATTCATTTCTTCAAGATTTCGGTGACGATGACGCGAGTTCCATAATTTTTGCAAAAAGTGCTCAACGCGCCTAAAGAAGTTTTTCTTCAAAAACAATTTCTTTTACTTGTTTTCTGCGCAGTCGCTGTCGCAAGACGCATGCCGCTTGAGCGTGTGGCTCTTGAAAACGGGATAAGACACAAATAACGTAAACTGACGTCTTTGGAGGCGATCGGTGACAGGAATTGTGCGCTCACCGCACTTCCAAAGCCATGAATATTATTAGTACTGCCGTCTCTAGACGCTGCCGGCGATTCCGAGCTCTGTGTTCATGTTAATGATAATGAATGAAGTTTAACTTTTGGAAG
This sequence comes from Lithophane semibrunnea, assembly GCA_947363905.1. Taxonomy (NCBI): domain Eukaryota; kingdom Metazoa; phylum Arthropoda; class Insecta; order Lepidoptera; family Noctuidae; genus Lithophane; species Lithophane semibrunnea. The sequence goes on along the minus strand of OX376209.1, from coordinate 9,919,366 downwards.
CTAGTCAAATTATTTTTGGGTACGAATTTCTGCGTACTTGGCCTTCACTACTTGTTAGCCTTTGTGGTCGCAAGTGGGACTGCTGAGAGTGAGGTCCGGGTCTCGATTTGCTGGGAGGAATTTATTGGATTAATGCTCCCTTACATTACATGGGAATGGAGCTGAACTGAAATGTGGGTATACTGTATAAATTTGCCCAGAGCCCTTCGAAGAAGTTCAATTGTACAGTAGGCTGCACTTCAGTGTTAACAAAATCAGTATAAGTTGCTATCCAATAGGGAATATGCATGTATTTTTTAAATATTTTTATTCGATAGTTTACATCGTCAAATAATAGTAAAAAAAAATTCGACGGCAAAAAAGCAATTTAAAGTACTTAATTTTTTTTTTTTATATACAACCGATCCGGGCTATTTAAACGCCCTCCATTTGGCGCGCTTGGTGTGGTGACGTCACAGTCCGTGAAAACAAATAAGCAACTGTCAAGTCAACGTCAAACACTCCTTTTTGTAGGAGCGTTTGACATTGACTTGACACTTGTTGATTGACTTGACATTGACATTTTGATTGCTATCCCGGATTGTTACGTCACATCCGCTCTTAGCTTTTCAAGTATTTGAATTACCCCCAGTTATTTGGGACTATTGAATAATTAATTTCTCGCTCAAAAATAAATTTTATTCAAAAATATTGATAGAGGCATAATTCTGAAGTAAAGTAGTTATTAAAAAAAAATATTTGACCCATATTTGAATCACATGCATATACCCTATTGCGTAATAAATTTTCGTCAACGATTAAAACTAATCTGTTTCATTTTAACAGTTCAACAACATTCATTGCATTATTTATGTTCTTGAGCAGAATTTTCGTCAATTTTCATACAATTACTGAACCTTAAATACCCTAGAGCGTATATATAATCAATAATATCATATTGGGGACGTTAGGGACCCGTTCCAAATATCGAGAAAATTAACGATATCACATGGGTCGGTTCCGTACATAGAAATAGCCATAAATCATTATATACATGTAAGTGAAACCAGTTTAGGTTTAAATTGGGTCATTATTGCGACCTTCACATGACCTTGAAATGTTATTGATATAATTTTATGCTGAATAAGCGTTATTAATGTGAAGGATTGGGTATATACGATACCTTTGGTATGTATAATATTCAATTACCTACATATTGAAAACAGTCTGCAGGGTTAAGACCTTGGAGTACAAAACACGTGTAGGATGATTTGAAGTCTTACCCAAAGATTTCAACCGTAGATTCGACCTGCCGCGTCAAAGGATGGTCGCGTTTCTGTTTCTTTTCCACACCTCAGACACACACAATCGCTTGAATTGTTATGGAAACGCCATTTTTATTGTGCGAGGTCACTCTTCTCAGTATGAACACTTTTTCGCACGGCTTAGAACGTTCAGGGCAAATCTAACGATTTAAATCTTTGGTCTTACCAATTTCCTGAGGGCCTAGACAAGTGGCAATTGCTTTCAAAGCTTTTTGTATGTCTACAACGTCGTTCAACAGGATTGTCATAAGCGTTTCGGTAGCTTTTGTCAATCCAATACATTTTTGACTTTTCCATCATCGTTGTCGCTAATAGAATGTCACTTTTTCTGAGCCGTTTGGCTCTTTCTTCTATTGTCACTCGCGAGGTACTTATATAGAAAAATATAAGTAAAAATCTTTTTAATAACAAGCGTTGAATGAACTAAAAAGTACTCAATAAAAACTTACGTAAACATAGAACTTTAATATTTTCTTAAAACCTTGAGGCTTATCTTCAAGTTTAGTGTAAGAAGGATATTTACGCCTCAAGCTTTTAAGAAAATATTAAAGTTCTATGTTTACGTAAGTTTCAATCGGATGCCAGGAAGTGCTTGAAAAATTGATGACAAAAGGAGTAACCGGAAACACATACGAACAGAGCAAGCTAATATAAAGCTTGTAATAATATAAAAATAGACGACAAAGAGAGTAACCGGAAACGTTAAGTTAATACCGGAAACGTTAAGTTAATTATCTCTGTAAATATACAGGATGTTACTGTTATCCTTGAAACCAGTGGTTTGGTTTCATGTATAGAACGTAAAATCAATGGAAAATGACAACTTTTTTAAAAAAGTCTACATTTTACCACAAGTGTATTTCACCCTTTCACTCTAGGGCGCTAAGGCAACGAACTTGCGTCTCAACACGGGTGGATCACCTAACCGGTCGCGAGCGCGAGCCCTCCCTCAGTCAGTCAGCTGTTTCGCTAGCGAGCACGATGTCGGATATAAACTTTTTGAAATCTTTTCATTCTTGGCGACACGGTTGGCGCAGTGGCTGAGCGATGGACTGCTGCGCTACGTGTCGCGGGTTCGATCCCCGCACGGAACAAATATTTGTATGATCTGCAAGTAGTTGTTCCGGGTCTGGGTGTTAGTGTATGTGAGTTTCTATGTTTGCAAACGCACCCACGATACAGGAAGAAATTCTTAGTGTGGGGCAATGTTTTAAAAAAAAAACAAAAACAAAACAAACAAAAACAATTAAAATAACGTTTTTTTTTATTGTTATTCGATCATTTATTTTTATATTTAAGTCAACTACCCATGGTTTGAATGACAAGACTGTTTACCCTGACACCCTGTATAATACATAATATACATAAACATAATCTGATATAAAAAACCGCTTGACCGAACGGCTCAGCTCATCTCCTAATACGCAGCTCTGGTGTAAGTAAAAAGGTAAAATTTTACGATTAGTGAGCTTACAAGCCATTTTCTTGAACACAATGCCGTGGAGCTAGGGTGAAGGTAGCGATTAGGGGTTAAGTGGATTCCTTGTGGTATGAGAAGACACTTTTGAAACTTACATGATGTTTCTGAGATACCTTGTAGTATATGAAGGGGCCTACCACCACCGCTTACAGCAGTATTATTTTAGTCTTACTTCGTGGGGGAAAGAGATGGAGCTAAACGTCCTGTAGAGCTTCATCTCTTTCCTACACTGATCGTCACGATCACGGTCATTTTAAATATATGAAAAGATTTGTAGTGCCCACTTGTAATAACTATTATGGTCGAAAACGTACTTAGTTTTTTTTTTACTACCAACAATTTTTAATAACTGTCCAGCCGCTAAAAACAGTTGTATCGCAAAAACCTCTTTTAAAAATCTAATAAAGTACCTACCTCTACGTCTGCCAACAAACTGCTTCGCAGATTGGCTGATGTAATATTTAACTTGTAAAAAAAATATTCTGTGAATAAACACTTTTCACATTTTTTTCGTCTATTACATAGGCCACTTATATGCCAAGATGGCCTCATTGGTCTCGGGGTTGCAACCACGTCTGTTGGGGTCTTGTGTTCAATCCCTACGTTAGGCAAAGTATTATTGGATTTTTCTGTTTGGGGACTTTTTAATTGCAGGCCGGAGTCTGAAATAGTGTTCATGTAGTAGCGTAGCATTCATCATTCATCATCATTTCTGCCGAAAGACGTAAATTGCTGGACGAAGGACCCCCAACGTCGCCTCAACGACTGGCATAACATTAGGGACATGGGACTTTTTAAATAACTGGTGTATTTTGGCTGTCTGCATTCCCCTTTAGGGGAAACAGCCGTGATGTTATATTATCGAATATGAATCTGTCTGCAACAAAATATATTACCCCAGACATGTTTCTCTACAGGGGTCTGAAGTAACTTTGTGTCAATTAGGGAATGTTATGAGGATTCCTAGCATACTGTAAAAACATTTAGGTAAACATAATATTTGTACTACGTCTGGAATGGGTACAGAATACTAAATTCAGAACAGCTATTATTTACAAATAAATCAAAATGATATTATTAGAATCGCTGAGTGCGAAATAATTTGATCGTACCGTAGGGCATTAAAGATTTTGAGAATTGTGGGCATAACGTAGCCAAATATTTTCAAAACTAAAAGAAGTTGTTGTCAGTTGCAGGGACTTGCATAATCAGCAATGTTCCCACTGCTGGGACACAGGCCTCCTCTCTTCTAGAGGGAGTGGGCTGTGATCTACCACGCGGGCCTAGTACGGATTGGTAGATGGCACATATGTCTTCGAATTTTTGGTTCTTGGACATTCCGGTTTCTTCACGATGTTTTCCTTCACCGTTTTGAGAGCAGTGGTGATGAAATTATTTACACAAAGTAAATCCCCTGTCTGGGTTCGGACTCTCGACGTATAACTCGTAAGTTGGGGCCGTTAAACGGACTTGGGACTTAGCAAGCTATTAACTAATACTATTTTTTGCACTGCAAAAGTGTCTGAGCCAGAGTAGCTAACAAAAACTAAATTGTTTGAGCAGTTCCTATGGTCAACATCCGACTCCATCACCAGACCAGTTCCATGGTATCATTTTTTCTAAATGTCATCATCTGCCTAGCCTTTTTCCAACTATGTTGGGGTCGGCTTACAGTCTAACCGGATGCAGCTGAATACTTGTATTTTAAATGGAGCGACTGCCTATCTGACCTCCACAACCCAGTAACTGAGTAATACGATACCCCTTGGTAAGACTGGTTGTCAGACTTTCGGGCTTCTGACGACCCGTAACGACTGTCAAAGATCCGCAAATGACAGCCGTGACCAACTGCTTAACGTGCTTTTCGAGGCATGGCGGAGTCTCTGTATGTAAAGATGGTCACCCATCCACGGACCAACCCCGGCAAGAGTAGCTTAACCTGATGGATCGACCCGTGCGGCTGTTATTACGTAGCCACGAGCTCATCATTTTTTCTAAATGTCTCGGTATTTATTTAAGGTTGTCAGCTCAATCGGATGCTAAGAAGTGCTTGAACAATAGATGACAATTGGAGTAACCAGAAACACATACGACCAGAGCAAGCTACTAAAAAGCTTGTAAAATCTACTGAGCTCATCAATCTGTTTGGTAACTCTCAACCATTATAAATTTAGGTCAATTTATCTTCATGTACCAGTGCCACACGACTTAAAAAACCTTACTTATATTAAATTCCATAGAAAATGGAATTTATTAAGAAGGTTCCCACATACTCATCAGCTTTGCATAGATCACACGTGCCGATACATGAAAATTGAAGCATCCTCAACCAAACTGAATATTTAAAACTTCGTGAAGGTTTTACTTTTAAGCAGCCATTTCCACATGATACTTTGCTTGCTCAACAAGTTTTTCCTTGGTATTTGGTTGAATATTCAACAGTTTTGAACAAACTTGTAATGAGATGCTTGTTTATTTATTTATTTATTTAAGAATTACCAACGAGATACATTACAATTATCTTTTACAATAATAAAAACTAGTTTAAACATAAAATATCCTGTAATGCAAACTCAATTACAGGTAACCACAACTTACACATTATTGAGTACACATGCTCTGAATATATAATAAGAATATACAGGGTGTTAGGGTAAACAACGTTATCCTTGCAACCAGTGGTTTGGTTTCATTTATAGAACGTAAAATCAATGGAAAATTACAACTTTTTTTAAATTTTTTTAGGTCTAAATTTTACCACAAGAGACGCAAGTTCATTGCCCTATGCGCTAGGGCAACGAACTTGCGTCTCAACACGGGCGGGGGGTACGGGATGTGACCTGACCGGCAGCGAGCGCGATTCCTCCCTTAGTCAGTCAGCTGTTTCGCTAGCAAGCACGGTGTCGGATAGAAACTTTTTAAAATCTTTTAATGAAAATAACGTTTTTTTTTTGTTGTGTTCGGTCATTTATTTTTATATTTAAGTCAACTACCCATGGTATGAATGACAAGAGTGTTTACCCTTACATCCTGTATATTATATGGAAGTCAGTCATTTTACCGATGGGAAATCGCACGGAGTGCATGGCTTGTAAGCAAAAAAAAGGCTTAAATATTTTTTTTTGAGTTTTAACCAAAAAGGTTTAATAGTAATCTCTGCCTTTTGATTTTCTGAGAAAACAAACAATCCTTACACCCTATCTTTTTATTAACACAAATCAACGTAAAAAAAGCGGCTCCATTACTTGCTTCAAGCGGAATTATTTTTTGTCTAAAGTCTCTTCTTTACTTTCGCCTCGTCAGCGTTCATTACCCTACTTTAGGCAGTAAAATCTGAACGATTTTCATCGTATTAAAATCCTAATTACCATTTTGACAATTCGATTTTTTTTAAATCTAATCTATAAGAGGTATTTTAATTAGACTAGTATAAAAAATAATCTACACTAATATTATAATGAGGAAAGATTTGTATTTTTGTGTGTATGCTTGTAATGAATAAACTCAAAAACTCGTGCGCCGATTTCAAAAATTCTTTCACCTTTAGAAAGCTACATTTACCCTGAGTAACATAGGCTATAATTTATAAAGATTACACGCAGGCGAAACAGCTGGCGGCAGCTAGTTACAAAGTTTTTTTATATTTCTAAGGTTTAGAAATCATAAACTGTTTTTCTTCTCACATTTAGCTTAGTTTTTTTATATGCACATGTTTCTCAGTGTTTTCAGGTGGACCGATGACCTGGTGAAGGCCGCAGGAATCCGCTGGATGCGAGAAGCACAGAACCGGTCGAAGTGTCGGTGCTTCGGGGAGGCCTAGGTCTAGCTGTCGACCTCTTTCGGCCGAAATGATGATGATGTATTTTTGTAACAAATACAATATAAAAAAATATAGAAAGATATATAGAAAATTTTGATTTTTCGAGGAATTTTGAGGAGCTCGTGGCTAAGTAATAACAGCCGCAAAGGTCGATCCAACAGGTTAAGCTACGCTTGCCGGGGTTGGTCCATGGATGGGTGACCATCTTTATATACCGAGACTCCTCCGTGCCTCGGAAAGCACGTTAAGCCGTTGGTCCCGGCTGTCATTTGTGGATCTTTGCATCGTTACGGGTCGTCAGAAGCCCATAAGTCTGACAACTAGTCTAGTCCAAGGGGTATCGTATTACCCAGTTACTAGGCTGTGGAGGTCAGATAGGCAGTCGCTCCATGTAAAACACTGGTATTCAGCTACATCCGGTTAGACTGGAAGCCGACCCCAATATAGTTGGGAAAAGCCTAGCCTTTTCCCAACTATATTGGGGTCGGCTTCCAGTCAGAGATTGATTGATATAGAAAAAAATCTATATAAATCTTTCTATGATGACAGAACTTGATATAAAAAAGACATACCTATTATCAAATGAATGTGTTTTGCGATAAACCATCAATTCCGATATTCTTATCCTTTTTACCCTTTGCGGAATACAAGCTTGCCCATAGTTCTTGAGTAAATATCAAGACCGAATAGAATATTTGAGGTAACCACTAACCTAATTAAGACCACATTTTACACAAATAGCGCCAACCAGACAATTCATTGGGAATTAAAGCTATTTGGGCAATTTATTGCCCCACAAATAATCACGGATTGCTCTTCTAGTAATTAAAATGTACAAATCATAGATAGCATCGTATTCGCCTGAGATTTGAGCACTACGTAGGTATGCTCGATAATAGATCTGATTAATGTTGAAATAACTTGTAGATGGAATTTGTTAGCACGGGGAGCAATAAAATGAGTGGACTGTATTTCAGGCAATGGTTTATTGCCGTGCTTATTCACAAATTATAACTGTCCCGGACAAGCAATTAAAGGTTTTCGTCTGTCGCGATGGAGTCCGAGGAAGCGAGTGGTCGTCGGGCCGAGCCATGTCGCCGCCGCGCCGCGCCTCAGCTTGCTCATGATGATCACACAGCCTACTCATGTAGATCGCGCGCAACGTTTGATTCTCAGCAAATTGCTTCCAGTCTAACTGGATGCAGCTGAATACCATTTTATATGGAGCAACTGCCTATCTGACCTCCACAACTTAGTTACTGAGTAATACGAACCCCTTGGTAAGACTGGTTGTCACACTTTCGAGTTTCTGACGACCCGTAACGACTGTCAAAGCTCCACGAATGACAGCTGGGACCAACTTTGCTTACCGAAACGGAGACTCGGTATGTAAAGATGGTCACCCAATCACGGACCGACCGCGGCAAGCAGCTGATAATCCTACTAATATTATAAATGTGAAAGTTTGTGTGTTTGGATGTTTGTTACTCAATCGCGCAAAAACGGCTGAACGGATTTGGATGAAATTTGGCAAACAGATAGTTTATAACCTGGATTAACACATAGGATACTTTTTATCCCGATATTCTCACGGGATCGAGACTTACGCGGGTGAAACCGCGGGGTGTAGCTAGTAAGTAATAAACTAAGTATATAAGCCACGAAAAACCCTATAGAAAAAAAAATTAAAAGTATGTAGGTATATAGGTAAATAAAATACATAATAATATGTACAAATTATATGCAGTATTTATAGTCGAAACAATTCCATCGTACCTAGAGTCCAATTACACCATATAGACCATTAAGTCACAGTAATACTGAAGTTGAACGCTTCGCATAACTATCACACATGACTGCAGCGCGAGATAAGCCGGCTAATGACCCCAACATCGTTGTGGGATGTCCGAATGGCCTGACAAACATAGTATTCAAGCCAATTTATCAGTTATCTGACTATCGCAGTCCACTGGAGGCTTCGAGCAAAGTGCATAACAATTGATGTGGTAACTTGTGGTTGTGACTCCGGTACCTACAGGCTTTTGAAACACGGCTCCATTTGTTTTGAAAGGGTTCCCTCTATCTGGCAGAATTTTGATGTTCCGAAATTTATTTGGCATAACACACTTGTCTAATCTAATTACTAATCTTCTTTAAACGAATATATATATATATGGCATAAAAATCATTTAATATAATTATTGTTTGGCCGAATGTTTATATGTCCGAATTTACAAAGGCATACTTTTAAGACGGCAGAATTTTATTTGGCATAATTACTTTTGGCAAAGCTTAATTTCGTATAATTTCGTTTCACATAACGTTTATTTAGAGCGACGATTATTTGGAATAATTTCACTTGGAATATTAAGAAGATGGCAGAATTTCATTTGGAATAATTTTATTAGGCATAATTATTGTCATTTCTATAAAATGTAATCATATTCTTAGGTGTTGTCCCTTGTTTCGCAGACAGAAATTTCATAGAATTTCGTTTAGCAGAAAATGTTTCCCATAATATTTGGTCCTTGTATTTTTATTTCGAATATTAGTGTTTTAACGACTATTTACTTGAATGAAATATACTTCACAGAAACACAATTCAATGAATTTTATAGGGGATCCTGCCGTTTTGCCGAAAAGATTTTGCCCAAATTTCACTACCCAAACAAATTTTAGCAACCTTTTTTTATACCAATGCAATGTTTGGAATGATTTTAGTACGCACATTTTCATTTGGTCAAATTTTTACTTGGCAGAATATTATCAAGGATAATGTCATTTAGGCATTTGGTCTTTAATCAAATGATTTATAACAGCAAACAATCTTTAGATAATAAACGTTTGGTCAAATGATTTGTTAGGTTAGGTTAGGTTAAAACTGTGACCTACTACGCGCGAGCCGAGCGAGCGAAGCGAGCGGTGCCGCGGCAGCGGCCGGCGAGTGCCAGAAACGACTAGATTATATAGAAAAAAAACAGGCTACCCGAAACTGACGACACTAAACATTTGGCAAATTTTATTTTGCGCCAACTGAAATATTTGACTACATAAAAATTGGTAAAAGTACTATTTGTTATACAAGTTATTGTTTAAACGTTCACTTGCCAAACATTAGGTTTGCGATACAATTATTTGTGAAGAGATTTTTTGCTAAGTAATATTTTGGCAAATGAAATTATGCGGAAAATTGTTTGGGAAGTGATAATTTGACAATTTATTTTCGATGAAACAAGGGAGACCCATTTTATAGTCACATTTTTCTACTTAACAAATTTTTCAAACAGTAGAATATTTTTTTAACGAATATTGTTTGTCCGAAAATCATTATCCTTATCACGTTTGGCATAAAACTCAGGAACCATAATGTTCAAAAATTCGGAATTTAGTTTTACATAATTATCTTTACTTCTAAAACTATTCTGTCATATTGAATAATAAAATAATTTAATCTCCTAATTTTGCATGAACTAAGTCATATGTCCTAAGTATTTTATTAAATAAGGTGTATTATTCCGAATGTTCTTTATAATAAAATTGTTAGTCCTAGAACATTTGCTAAAATTAGGTTTTAGTGACACAAACGAATCGCTGTAAATCCGACTCCACGCAGTCTTGTATGCCCTACCCCTAGAGTGTAATTTAAAATCGCGTAGGCGCGGAGGGGCGAGGCGGCCCGCGAGTTGAGGAGCAGGTGGTTGTAATGCTCGCCGCCGCGATTGACGCAAGACGAAGCTGCGGTGGTGAGCGTTAAACCATCTGCGACGAAAACTCGCGTGGGACCGCCGGAGCCCCGCAGCGCCGGAGCCGTGACAGAAATCATGCCTGCTGCCTGTTGCATGCTCGCTTGTATGCTGCATACAAGCGAGCATGCTCGCTTGAATGCTGCATGCTTGCTTGCATGCTGCATGCTCGCTTGAATGCTGCATGCTTGCATGCTGCATGTTTGCTTGCATGCTGCATGCTTGCTTGCATGCTGCATGTTTGCTTGCATGCTGCATGCTTTTTCAACTATGAAGTTTCCGTAATGTGATAGATGAGTCTTTCAATTATTATGGATATGAAAAGTATGCCAAAAGATGATTCTTACTGTAAACTTTCTGAGATATGATAGTTCTACCTTTTAATGATTATCGATATGAAATGTATGTATGCCAAAAGACGATTCTGACAGTGAACTTTCTGCAATATTACTATCGCTTAAACTCTGCAAGGTTCTACTTTTTAATTATTATTGATATGAAATTTATGCCTAAAGATGATTCTGACTCACAAAATTATGCGTTTTTAATGTATTATAAATGAGTGTATGCCAAACGATTTTCTGCGAAATGAAGTTTATGCTATACGCTGTTATGCAAAATAATATTATGACATAAAAAGTTCTGCTATAAAGGGTAGACCCGTTTTGAAAGATTACTAGCAATGTTCTCAATACCACAATATGTTATCTTTTTGTTTTTTTTTTTTCGTTGGGTAATCATGGATACCCTCCGTCTTGGGAAAACGGAGGGTTATGTCGGACTCCTACCGACTACCCCACTGTTCCTACTACTACCATGAGTCGGGGGCCTGGGAGATACGTGTGTTGACTGGACAATGTATTACCTACACATTACTACAAAACAAAAGAAAAATGTATATTCAAAAATAGAATATACCGAAATCAGAGCGCGAGAAAATACACAATTTACAGCAAATAAAAACAACGCTGTTTTTCGACATTTCAGCGTAGCTTTTAAAATAAACTCACACGCATAAATTAATGAATTGACACGTACCTTCACAGTCTGGTGGCACCCTTATCAACTCCAAACAACATTTAATTACGAACACAAAACACGTCCGAAAATAAATCTGCATTGTATAACGAAACTCGCTTTTCCCCGCGTCTTCATTCGCGTGGAAGTCGTATACACTATATACTAAAAAATTACTGTCACATTTTTATAAAAACTCCTAGACCTACCGCGTCGCATCGCATCGCCCGCCCGCGTTAGTATTTCGTTTCGGCTTAGAGTTCTTTCCGACTTTTTTTTCTTTTTGCTGTTAAATAGCCTATAGGTAACCTGCGTTGTTTATTTGAACGCGCTAATCTCTGACTCTTCCAGTCGGATTTGAAAAATAATTTATTTTTTGCGTTTGATAGCGCCATTCTTGAAGGAAGAAGAAGGCTATTTAACATCACGCTAGGACCCTTAGGAGCTGAACAAAAAGAAAAAAAGCCAGAAAGAACGCTTACCGAAAACGAACTAAGGGCTTGTAAACAAAACTGCGAATCGGCGCGATGCGAATTCGCGAAGCTTTCTTAAAAAAATCTTAGGGTACTGTCGCTGATTTTTGCGATACGACGTCGCAACGCAGTTTTGTGTACAAGCCCTAATAGGGCGAGCAGGCGATGCGACGGGGTGGGTCAGGGGAACAAGAACGGGGGGGGAGAAGCTAGTATTTGTATACTTAAATAATATATGAACGAAACCTTATTCGAGTTGACAGCATTTTGCACTTATATTACGAAACACGGACAGAAAAATAAGCTACAATAAGTCTTAATAATATTCTATGTAAAACAGGGAATGTCTCTTCAAGAACACATTTAACTTTTTGTTTAAAATCTCTTTTGTTTTCCAGAAGATTGAATTTTTGTTGATGTGAAAAATGGCGGGTAACGTTGAACTGGAGAACTCTCTGGCTGAAAGTTGAAGTAATATTTTACAGAAGTGGTGAATTTTAAAGGGTCGGGTCTGAGTTTTGTTCGTGAACTTTGTCGATACTTTTGAGGAGTTTATTTCTGAGGTTTAGATATCTCAAACCTTGTCGTTTGTAGATCTTTGACAGTCGTTACGGGTAGTCAGAAGCCCGAAAGTCTGACAACCAGTCTTACTAAGGGGGATCTGGGTTGTGGAGGTAAGATAGGCAGTCCGTCCATGTTAAATACTAGTATTCAGCTGCATCCGATTAGACTGGAATCCGACCCCAACATAGTTGGGATAAGGCGGAACCTTTGATGTAGTACAGCTTTTTGGTAAGGACTCAATTATATCTATTTCTAACTGAAGCTCTTGCCACGTTCTGGTTTAAAACGCGTGGGTTTCGGTGTAATTATATACACATTGACATCATTTAATTGACTCAAGCGTGACTTTGCGGAAATCCATTATAAAATACAATAGACGTAGGTATCTTTAGTAACCTATTCCGCTTATCTATTCTTCAAGAGTCTTAAAAAACCCTGTAAGAAATCAACACGTGTTTCACCTCTCAACGAGGTATCCTCAGAATGACGATTGACCAGTCGCAAGCCAGAACACGACGTGTTGCCATCATTGACATCAGGCAAAGTGTCTATTAGCTTTGGTGCCTTTACGATCCTGAATTTCCCATTGTATGGTTCACAAATTATTTAGCCAAGGCTTAATTGTGTTTTGCTAATAGTTCGAGTTTACATTCATTCTCGTGTCCGTAAATTATCCCAATTTATTTGTGGTCGGCGCAACATGTCTTTTTCTTCCATACTTCTCTATTAGTCGTCATCTCGGTAGTCACTCCCTTTCTAGCTATATCATCTTTATCACATATTAGTTCAATTTTATATGTACATATTATTGTACATCCTGTAATAAATTGGTCAAAATCGCCCGTGATGTAAAATCTATTAGTCCGTAATAGCCTAGTCTTAGTAAATGTATTGTTCCCTAGAGTTATAGGAATCGTGGAATTACCTGAAAATATTTAGGTACAGTAACACAAAAATTGGGCTTTGCTGTGTCGGGTCGGAGCACACGACCACTGCGTTGGTTTTATTAACTTTATTGGAATGAAATGGAAACTATATAAAGCCTTTTTTGTTACCATTTCTGTTATGGTACCCTGGTAATAGTGGTAAGTTTGTGTTAGAGAAGTTTCTCGTCGCAACGAATCTAATAATGCAATTATGTAAAATTTGTAATAAACTTTGTTGCCGTACGAATCTCACTAACATGAAGTAACTCCGATGTGTAAGGAACGGTCACCCATCCAAATCATGACCTCGAAATATGTGGCTTAATCTCTTATATATACTACAAAAAATCTTTTAGCCAATTAGCAATGAGCTTCTATTTATTTTAGAACCGAAAACTACGTACATATTTATGTGTATGATGTATGTACTTACACACAAGTTTTTATCGTATTAAAGCCGATATGTGTGTTCGGCTCAATGGCTACTGGCTGGTGACAGCTGTTGAAAAGTAAACCACAATAAAATATAATAAAGTTAATTTTACGATGGCAAGTTAACGCGCTGTGGTTTCAAAATTTACAGAGTGATATTAAAGCTAGATAGATCTGTTGAACGAAAACAGGGCTTTATTAGTTAATCTTTTAAGAGGATAATTGTATGAGTTGTTTACTAGATTAATGTATATTGATTTCATACCGACACGTGTCACATTTGACCTTTAAAGGCTGAAAGCCGCGTTTAATGAGACCCAAACTCATCGCGGTTTAGTGGACCACTTTTTTTTTGAGGCTGGTAAATCATCAAATGACTTCTCCCGCTCTGGGCGGAGCGCGAGGGCGTGTCAGACTTTTACTGACTAAAACCCACCCCCGGTATCCCTTTTGGACTTTCCCGCAACCCTGGGTTTAGTGGACCCAAACCCAAATTACAAACTATTGCCAGCTTTGTGTCACTAACGAATCTTTCGATCGAATTTTGAATCGAATCTTGGAATTCGGCAAATAAATCTCGATTGCCAACATTCAAGGTAAGGCAAGCACTTTAACACACTCCATTGGGATTTGCCGTAGTTGGATATAAATAAATATTTCTAACTTGTCACACACCATATAGGAGCCAACCTCCACATAACTTCAATATAGAACTATGTACCGAATGTCGAATGTAGTGTCGCGCTCAAGGCAGAGCACCGGCAAGATGGTCAGACGCGATCAAGAAGGTTGCTGGAGGCAGCATCTATCAAGCGGTCCACCCTAGAAGACCGCATAGCTTGGAGACGCGTCATATGTGGTCGCGATCCTCAGCATTGAGGGAACGACGAAGAAGAAGAAGAGACCGAATGTCCAATTGCAAATACATCGACAGATTACCATAGTATTCATAATAATAACATAATATCCCGCCTGTATTCCCCGAAGGGTTAAGCAGAGGTGTACCTATAGTACACCCATATTTCGCCACAAGTCATGTAACAGGAGGCGAGCCTATTACCATCAACCGGGCTGTGACTGAGAAATTCATAATGAAAAAAATCCAATACCACTTTGCCCAACCATCGAATCGAACCCAGGACCTCTTGCTCAGCAATAGCACATGCGACCACTAGACCAATGAAGGAGAAATGAAAAAAAAAAAATTTAAATATTTTTTTCTGACTTCTCGTCCAACCACATAACTCTTATATAGAATAATGTACCCAATGTCCAGCCTGCAAATAAATCGACTGTTTACCATAGCATTACAAAGTTAATATATGATCTCTGTTGAGTACATAATATATTATATCTTTGCCTTGTGTTTCATGAATGAGCTGTTTTTATTATTAACCATATCAGACAGACAAAAGCCTTCTCGTAACACCCTTTGAGTGGTACAAAGGGTGTAACGAGTTTTTGGCTTCATAACAGTCCACTGCTGGACATAGGCCTCTCCATTTGCACGCTATTCAAGCTCGATTCTCGGCAACTCTCATCCAGCTGCTACCAGCCACCCTGCGAAGATCGTCGCTCCACCTGGCATACTGGGTGTCCTAGCTTACGATTGCCTATTTGCGGTCTCCACTCAAGAACTCGTCTACTCGAACGGTCATCGGTTCTACGGCTAATATGGTCGGCCCATTGCCACTTCAGCTTGCTTATTCTGTGAGCTATGTCGACAACTTTGCTTCTCTGCCGGGTTATTTGTTTATGGCTTCGATCTGTATCTGTATATCTCAATTAATCAACCTGCCTAGCCTTTTCCCGACTATGTTGGGGTCCGCTTCCAGTATTACTGGATGCAGCTGCATACCAGTAGTTTACATAGAGAGACTGCCTATCTGACCTCCACACACTTCTCCCCTTAGTAAGACTGGTTGTCAGACTTTTGGGCTTCTGACTACCCGTAACGACTGTCAAAAATCCACAAATGACAGGCGGGACCAACGGGTTAACAGGCTTTCCCGCCACGGAGGGCTCAATATGTAATGGGTGGTCACCCATCCCGCGGCAAGCGTAACTTAACCTTCGATTGACCTGTGCGACTGTTATAATTTAGCCACGAGCCCCTTTTGTATGTCTGTCTGTGGTATCGAAAAGGGATCTATCAGTTTGCAAACAGGTATTTTTACTTTTTCCTAGAAATCCATTTCATTTCGGCCAGTGACATACGTAGATAAAGATCAGTCATAGTATAGATAACTGATAGATACACGGATAAGCCCTCGGCTACAACAGTGCCAAAGGTTTTTTTTATCAGTCTCAATGACAGCAGCGCTAGATGAATCCATCCATTTACACTCTCTTCATGGAAACACAGTTAAATTCTCTGCGAACAAACCCCACTTTTTTAAGTTATTTAAAAATAAACGTAAATATAAAGCCGTATTTAATGAAAAAGTCACTTTTTTGTATGAAAAGCGATGTGTACCAGGAACACATAGTGACGAGGGTCCAAAGGGTTACATCATAGATGTATATCTATATATAGGGGTGACAAACATGGCACATACAGTAACTGTGTGACTGTACCATGTACCAAGATTGATTGCTGTTAAAAGCAACCCTTTTTAACAGACTTCAAACATTACCCTCTTTCTGGGGCAGTCGGGTAAAAAGGAGGAGGTTCTCAATTAGACTGTATATTTTTGTGTTTATTACGCGATTACCCCGCCATTTATGAATTGATTTTGATGATTCTTTTTTTGTTTGGTAGGTCACACTTCAGAGGAGGTAGCCATTTATATTTTACTAACTTTGCTTGGGTAGTTTTTGAGTTAGCTTCAATAATACGTATTTTTCCCACTTTGCCTATATTGATGATGTTATAACTTGCTGTCACTGTTATTTGCATAGCAGGTAGCGATATTTGAATTTGTGTGGGGTAGGTACCACAACTAAAAAGTAAAAAACAACTTACTTCCAAAAAAAAACGATAAATGTTATTTTTTTTAAACAATTTTTTTTTTTAAACAATAAATGTTTTTTTATTTATTTACTGTTTTACTTAGTTACTGTTTATTGGAGTTTAATGGTTTCAAATGGGCGGTCTGTGTTCTATTTTCAAATACGCACATAATATTATCACGCTTGCATTTCGCGTTTCCTAAAAGGTAGGCAGAGGTATACATAGTACCTATCTAAATTTTCATTTCAGTTATATTTGATTTCCACATAACTAGTACAGACGAGCCTATGGCCCCAACAATACTTTGCCCAATCTGGGGTTTGAATCCAAGACCCCGCGCTTTATTACCACTAGATCAACGAGACACTATAAATGTACATGCTCTTTTTATAATATCCTTTTTTACTTTAGTTTTCCACTAGAAAAAAGTGTCGTAACGACACTTTTGTTGCGTATCAAAAGTGCCGTTACGGTCAAAATTTCAAACTTTTTTTAGTCTAGTTCACATTTGCCCAGTGTGCAGTGTATAACTGCCCCAAAACGTTTCACATACAGAGAAAGAACTTCCTTTTATTTACCACGCATGCTCACTGCGTGTGGCGTTCAGACCATTAACTACAGGTTTCTTCACGATGTTTTCCTTCACAACTATCACATTTAGGTACATATACGTATCCTTCAGGCGACACATAAAGAGAGTTGTAAACAAACCTATCGTGCACTTCTAATATACATAGGTTAATTATTAGTAATAATGACTGTGTAACGTAATCGTTAAATTCTACTATAAGAAAAAACACAAAAAAAAATGGAATTAAGAAATCGTAATTCGGGCTTAGTAATTCGGGCTTAGTAATTCGGGCTTAGTAATTCGGGCTTAGTAATTCGGGCTTAGTAATTCGGGCTTAGTAATTCGGGCTTAGTAATTCGGGCTTAGTAATTCGGGCTTAGTAATTCGGGCTTAGTAATTCGGGCTTAGTAATTCGGGCTTAGTAATTCGGGCTTAGTAATTCGGGCTTAGTAATTCGGGCTTAGTAATTCGGGCTTAGTAATTCGGGCTTAGTAATTCGGGCTTAGTAATTCGGGCTTAGTAATTCGGGCTTAGTAATTCGGGCTTAGTAATTCGGGCTTAGTAATTCGGGCTTAGTAATTCGGGCTTAGTAATTCGGGCTTAGTAATTCGGGCTTAGTAATCGAAGCCGGAATTTCGATTCCTAAATTTTTTTGTTGTGTTTTTTTTGATATAAGTTTTTTTTTTTTTGTGAACTATTTGTCAAGTTTAATAGTTTGAGGGGATATTTTTATTTTTTTGTTTCTTTTCTTTTTATAGTTGGTACTATAGGTACAGCTCTGCCTAACCCTTTGGGGATTACAGGCTTGATGTTATTTGTGTTTCTTTTTTTAATGTTAGGTACTAGTTTTTATTTTGTGGAATGGCTTGTAAATGGCAATTGTAAGCGCTAATTGTATATTACTTACCTTTATAGATAAAAATACACTGATCAAAAGCTTTCTGAAGAATAAATTAAAAATATTAGACAACAAATTGAATGTTTCAACTAAAAGTTAGCTCAAAGTCAACGTCAAATAATTTATTTCAATTAGGCACTTAGATGGCACTTTAGAACATCAAAAACAAAGAAATAGAACTGATTCTCGTTGCCCCTCCCAAAAGGTAGTTTTCGTATGGAGAAGAATGGGCAAGAATCTCCACCGTTACTCTTTTAAAAATGTTTTAGAATATTTTGTAAACATGAATTATATAATTATATGTGAAGACGATGCACCTGCAATAAGATTACTGTACCACAAAAGGTAAAAAGAATTATAAATAAAGTAATGACTAATTAATGAATTATGAGATACATGGTGCTCACATATTTACAAACATTGTAAAAGTATACGATATTACAATATTCTTAGCTAGCTTTACAAACAGTTTTCATACACCCTAGTAGGGGAACTGGCAATTTCCCTGCTATGATTACAGGCTGTTATCAATATACAGCTTCTATTCAACATCAAACACTAATCACTTTGCTTCGTATCAAAAGGTGACGCCTCATCATTAATGTACCTACAAAACAAAATATCAACGCTAGATAACACGATATCTTCATTATAACTTAATGATACGCCAGACTACGGCTTCAATATTATCTTTAGGAACATCTTTGACTTGTATAGCACATCTATTTAACTCGACATAGTCAGATAAGGTTTTTGATGAACCACTTTTAAAGCTATGGTTTCCAATGAGTCCCACAATAACGGCTGTCTGAATACAGAGCGTTTTTTGACAGCTTACGGCCAGTTTCTTTATCAAAAATAACAGTCAACTGTTCTTTTGCACTGTTGTATTTTCAATCCTCGGCGCTGAGGCGAGGGTTGTAAATCCAACAGCGTGGAAGAACAGTTGACTGTTACTTTTGATGAAGACACTGGCCGTTAGAGCGCTAACACACTGCAGGGACGCCAGCAGGCGTAGCATGAGCACCGGTGTGTCAACGGAAGAGTAGACAATACGAGACGGCAGCAAAGTAGAAAGAGTCAACTGCACTTTTTACGAAATCCACTCTTTTACATAATTCGACTCAGAATTCTTTGTTTTGTCATAGGATTTATCGGTTGTCACTGTGATTTTGACAGTAAGGATAGAAAACTTTCTTCTGAAATAGTCTATCTACAAAAAGACGTAGACAAATATCGTTAGAAATGAAAGACAAAATGACAGATTGTAGAAAGATTTCTACGGTGGATGTCAAAAATGAAGAAACGAACTGTCACTTTGTATAGAAAAAGCTATGTCTATTCTTCGTAGAGATAGAAAGCGCCATGCTACGCCTGCAGGTCGCGTCGCCAACAAAATGTATGGTTGGCTGCGTAACCAAGCGGACGCCAGTTGAGCCACTCACTATATGAATGTATACATTTAGTTGGTAGCGTGACTTGGCGACGTCGCCATGGCGTACCAGTATGTATACATTTAGTTGGTAGCGTGACTTGGCGACGTCGCCATGGCGTACCAGTATGTATACATTTAGTTGGTAGCGTGACTTGGCGACGTCGCCATGGCGTACCAGTATGTATACATTTAGTTGGTAGCGTGACTTGGCGACGTCGCCATGGCGTACCAGTATGTATACATTTAGTTGGTAGCGTGACTTGGCGACGTCGCCATGGCGTACCAGTATGTTAGCGCTCTTAATTTTAAATTCTAGTGAAAATGACATTTTTCAAGACGGGCGTTATTTTATGACGGATCCTCTCTTCTAGCTTCTAGGAAACCATAGTTTTACACGGATATCTATGGTTTTACAAGTGGTTCATCGCCCATAGATTTGACAAGATTTATCAAATGTCAAAATTGACTTAATTTTTTTAACTTTTTCACGAAATACATTCGCATTGATTTAATGTACTCTCTGTGGTAACTATATAACCACAGAGTGGACATTAAATCAATAGTAGTTCTAAATAAAGACATGTACAACATGAATCTAAAAAATCATTTAAATTACATAATCAGCACCACATTTGTAAAAAACCTCCTGTTTATTTCGCGGCGAAAAGCATAGTTTACTTCGTAGCCTCGTAGCGAAGTGCTACGCGCCCCGCTACGCTCACGTAGCGTTCCGCCCCGATGCTGCTACGAATCTCGTATGCTACGGACATCCAATAGTAGAATAGAATGTAATTCCATTGTTTGTTTAGATCGGAACGTAGAAGTTAAGTTCACGTTTATAGTGGAACTGTGTTCTTTTATGCTCTATGGTAGAGATGGGCGATGGGTAAATACTCTAAATACCCAACAGGGTAAAACACTTGGTAATTAGTTGGTAATATATCCCAATGACGGGTGTTTTAATTATAATTATTCAAAGGTGATTATATTGTTACTATCGCCAGTCCTTGACGACTATTGGGGGTAAAATAAAAAATGTTAAGGAAAAAACACGACGTCAGTTTAGAAAACGAAAATACCCGAATATTTTCCTGCCCAAAATATTACGGGTATTTTCACGGGAATTATCAGGTACTCAGGTAGAATCCCACCCCTACTGCCTTTGTAAGTTGCTGAACTCTTAAGAAAAGTTTAAGGACTGCAAAGACGGTTAAAAAGGAGAAAAAGTTGGTTTAATGTAACCTAGGATATTTTCTGAAGCGCTAAGCGATAAAAATATATAGAAAAGACTTTAGAAGCACTTAGCCTACTTTTTAACGGACCTGACTAAGTAGATACGTACTTACGTACTTTATTTTGATGCTAAGTGTAAGATAAAATGAATCAATTAACTATAATATTTTATTGCTGTCTGCCTAGCCTTTTCACAATTATGTTGGGGTCGGCTTTCAGTCTATAGAAAATGTCGTTCTTTTTCTTATTTAAGTTAATATTAGTGTTTAGGTCGATTTCCCCAAACTTTTCAAAAGAACTTGGTCCCTCCTTTCCACACAGTTCTGTAGGGCTCATACCAGACTGGTCGAAAGATAAATAAACAAATAAATAATGTAAACAAAACATTTGTTTTTTATGCAAGGCTATAACTTACACAACAGGATCTAAACCACAAATAATTGATACTAACTATTGATATCTTTTTCGAGGCATAACGAGTGATATACAGGATGGTTTTTTGAGATAAGCCAGGCCAGATTGTAACGAGCAGTTTGTTCATCACAAAAAAAAAGTAAAATAAAAAAGTAGGAGTCACGTTTTCCTACCAAATACATCGGAAAAGATTTTTGCGATTTGCGACTTTTCTAGTACCTACTCAAAACCTCAGTTGGTCCCATTGAGTTTTTTGATCCTTGAAACACGATCGATTGGCATCAAAAAAAGTTTTGAAGTGAAAATTGCCTTGCATTTTCTTGCTGTCTGTACTTTTTTTTATTTAAAGCTATGAATGCAGATCAAAAATGTTACAGGATTAAGACCACTTTCCTGTAGCTTCAACGGTTAAGTTAGCTTCCCTTACTGCCTGCATCTCAAAAACCCACCCTGTATGAACCTAATGAAATGGTAAGTCGTAAAGATCAGGATACTTTTATTGCCAACATACAAACTCTGATGAAACGTGTACACTTTTACGAGGATACATTTCGTCTGTTATGTTAGTGCTTTCTTCATTCTTGAAATGTATATTTTTGAATAATATTATTTTTATCGCCGTGTGTAGTGTAATTTCTTTTTTTATCTTTAAGCTTTTACCTTGGACCGGTTTGTGGAATGGAGTACGTTGGAAATAACCTCACTTTTTAATCTAAGACGTCCCCCGACTGCAATGACAATTTTATCAACTTGTTTTTTACTTTTTAGTTCGTTTTTTAACAGGGCAGTCGTGTTTTTTTAATTTTTTAACTATTTATTTTTATTTTATACATTATAGTGACAAGTTTAATTTTTTTGGAAGTTTAGGCACATTTTTAATTACCGCTATTAGGCAATAGTTGGCGTTGTGTTAAAGTTAAAAAAAAAAAATTATTACTTGCCTACTTAAACTCGTGTGATGATGAAAGAATTCTAATAATAACTCAATCATCTACCAAACCATTCACTCACTTAGACATTCGCAGTGTTACTAAAGTCTGATTAAATCGTTTGCAGCCAAAGATGAAATGTATACATACATACATGAACCCAGAAAACATTACACTCCTTTTTGGGCAGTCGTGTAAAAAGTCATGTGCATTAGTTAAAACAAAAAAGGCCTGATACGGACACCTCTAAAAGTAATTGCTTCACACACTTCACATCGGCAGTCTTCAAAGGGATAGCTACAAAAGATATTCCGGACGAGCGCATTCTAAAGTTCTAAGAGAGTTGGACACAGATGCGAGGCCAAAGGTGTTAGTGTAATAGAAAATAGATTAAGGAAAATTATGTCAGCGGTTTTTACTTTAAGGCTACTTTGCATAATTCGTACGCTTTTTATAACTACAGTGTCTAAAGACTAGACGTGGTAAACCATCATCTCAGTACCCCTTTCTAGTCACCATATTTAAACTCAAACTCACAGTATTTGTTTCAAATAAACCAATTAAAGGCTTTTGAATTGTCAGAAAGATTTAGCTAGTTGCCCATTCTAAAGCCTAGTAAGTTCCTATGGAGAAGAACGGACAAAAAACTCCACTGACACTCTTTTAAATCAGGATATTGGTTACATCATTCATGTAGAAATTATACATGACATGTGAGGACAATTATTATCGAAAGACGTGCGCGTTAAAAGCATCCGGAATCTATATTCTATTATAAAGCTGAAGAGTTTGTTTGTTTGTTTGTTTGAACGCGCTAATCTCAGGAACTACTGGTTAGAATAATATCCTTTCACAGGCAGCATTTGAGTGGGGTAACGATAAAATATTAACTTTTTTTAAATTACCTGGCGCAACGGTTCTGCGATATATGGGTTCACTATTAAACAACCAATACAAACTACTAATAGAAACACTTTTCATATTTAGTCGTATTAAGATTACACGTGTACAATATTTTTGGGAATTACCCCACGCGACAGCGTAGTATGCAAAGCGACAAAAACTATATAACTATATAGTATTGGCTTTCATTTTTAATACATTACCGTTACATATATTACACGGTAGTTAATATTTAAAATTATCGTAGAAAATTACACGGTAGGGAATCATTACCGTAGACCGTGTATTGGTCAAACATACCGTGGATCTACGGTAATTACCGTGTATCTGGTAGCACTGATCCTTATATTCCCACGGGATCGAGAGCTACGCGGGTGAAACCGCGGGGCACAGCTAGTAAAAGATATAAACAAAAAGCAATTAAACATAAAAACAAAAAAAAACCAGCAGGCAGGCAGCTAAGAGATGACCAGTCACTCCCTACTGACGGCACACGTTCACGAACATGCCCATGTATCAGCACCATTTAGCTCAACCTTATAATCCAACAACACACCACCACTATCGTGAAATTTATCTTTTATATAGATGACTAGAGCAAAAATGTAACTTACTAAAGTACACTGTTGTCGTACACATAACTCCTACTACAAGAACCTCAGTAATACTATAATCCGATTAACTGTGTATGTAGTAGGCAATGTGTAATACATACAATAGTAGGACAGACTTCGTGAATACAAGATTATGCAAATGGATTCGTATTGTGTATTGTATTTCTATATGTCCATAGTTAAGTTGCTGTATCGACTTCAAAGGGAATATCGCAGATCTAGGTTGTAAACAAAGGGACAAATTGATACCGTTATATGTAGCTATGATGAATTACTGAGAAGTCTAGGTACTGCTGTAACTAGGCAGAGGTTGTGTGGAAGGAGACTGTACCAGGAATTGATAGGACTAATCCTGTTTGGCGCAGCCGTGAGGCGCACAATACAATTTTTATGTTCTTTGTATTTTGCATAAATATTGTGTGCCTTACCTGGGTCAATTTTTTTTTTCTTTCCTTCTTTCTTTCTATTCCTATCAATTCCTGGTACAGTCTCAGTCGAGGGTATCATTGATCTTGTGGTCCTTACCTAAGTAAAGATCAAAAGATCAAGAACTGCATGGTCTTATGGTCGCAAGCGCTACTACTGTGCGTGAGGTCCTGGATTCGAATCCCGGGTCAGGCAAAGTGTTATTGGGGTTTTCCATCTTGAATTTCTCAGTAGCAGCCTGGAATCTGGATTTGTGCCCGGTTGATGGCAATATCCCTCCCCTATTGCATGGGACTTACGCATAACTGGCGAAATATGGGTGTGCTATAGGTACACCTCTGCCCAACCCTTCGGGTTACCAACGCGTGATGTTATGTTTTGAGATCTAACAGCGAATTGATGACGTATACGCCACAGCAAGACCTTAAAGAAAATTCCTAATCTCTTGCTTCATATTTATGTTTGAAAAATTCTTCTCCTCGACAACGTCACTGACGCAATGAATATTGTTGAACCCTTACCACTGGGCCACTACTGCTCTTCCATAGGCTAAATCATCATCATTATTTCAGCCGAAAGTCGTCCACTGCTGGACATAGGCTAAATACTTTGAACATAATCTGGATTTTAAATTGAAAGCATCCATTCGCATGTACATAAATCTAGCCCAATGGAGTGACTTCGTCTGCGGACTAGTATAAAAAGTAGCCTATTTCCTTCTCCACGTCATGGTCTACCCATGTGCCAAATTTCATCCAAATCCGTTCAGCCGTTTTAGCGTGAAAGTAAACAAACTAACTTTCGCATTTATATTATAAGTTAGGATAGTCATGAAAGCTATACGAGTATATACTTCTTATAATAGCTTAACTGAACATTTTTTTTTTCTGAGCTATCAAATTCTCTAATTCTCTTATTGCAATCCGAGATAGCCTTGAAATCAAAGCATCTGGCATCGTGTGGAATGTTTGACACCGTATCGATCGTGCAACACCCACACACTACACATAGGTATCCTATGTCCTGGATAAATCGCGATGCAGCCTCCAGCTAGTCAAGTTATATATCAAATGTAATCTTGTACCCTTGGGGAATGATTAGAGAGGGCTGTGGACGTCAACCAAACGGTGTTGGATTTAGAAACTGCACATTTTGAAGCGTATCCAAACTTAGTGACGTTTTCATTTAAAATTATTTTGTTTTGATTTCTTATTTCTACAGTCTTTATCAAAGTGAAGACTTAAGGCTAAATTGGATATGATTTTTATTTTTTACTCGTTACATAATGGAGTTTATCTATAAACATTGCTTAAAGTTAAGAGACGTTTATTGATAATTACTGTTTATGCGTTTTAGCATCGAGAGAAACCATGCCTGAGAGATATTTCTCGACGGCATGTGAAGCCAAGTCAGAGGCCCACTGACACCAGGTTAGTCATTAACCACACGAAAAGAAGAAGAAGCAACGTTTATAAAGAAACCCCAATATATAAAGAAAAAATCGGATACAGACTTTTGTGAAGTTATTTTCAGCATACCAATAGGTAGGATTAAGGAGCCAATGGGGCCAATATCAATAAAGTAAGTATATCTCTGCCCCATCTTCCTGGTACAGAATCCTTCATTTCGTCTCTTTTCGTTTGATCTTAAGTAAAATGTATATGTAGAAAGAAAGAAAAATGCGTTTATTGGCATTAAGCACAAGAAAATCCTTAAAACTATAATGCTACGGCTACACTTCGCCTTATCGTGAACTTTTCTTCGTGCGCTCTCTCTCGGACTCCTCTCGATTACTCGCTGAGCAACAGAGTACAGTACATTACAGTACAGTACATTATAGTTTTAAGGTTTTTCTTCTGCTTAATGCCAATAAACGCATTTTTCTTTCTTTCTACATATACATTTTACTTAAGATCAAACGATGTATATTCGGACGTATCTCTGATCTGAAATTCGACATCAAGTCAAGTAAATGGGGTCCGTTCACGACTGAATATTTATTATATCGAGACGAGACGAATGGAAGCAATCTCAGATTGGAACTTTAATAGGCCATGAATGTTTATACTTAGGATTTATTTATATAGTAAGCCTAATAGGTTTCTGAACTGAATAGATTTTTATTAAGGCCGTAGGTACCCTAGTGGTTTTTAGTTCGTTTTAGAGGTCACTTTGGTTTTTTTTTCTATCGAGAAAATTTGTGTTTTCGCCAAACATAGGACCTAGAATCAATCCTCAACTTTAACATATATTTATTTCAAAATTAATGCTGCAGTTTTTTCGGGATAACGGAGGATTTTGAGGTAGGGTACGCCCTTAAAGCTATATTTCTTTGGAATCTAAATTACTTTGGATTATTACTTTGCAGGTGACTGTAAGTACTTAAACTGATTACTTTTTCAATTGTGTAACTGTTTTTTTTTGTGTTTTTATACATCTCTCTACATTTAGCTATACCGTAGATAGTTTCTAACCAGTCAGATATAGGTTAGATAAGATGGCGAATCGAATTGGAAAGATTGCTTTCGAGTTTGGTCAATTAAAATGCCTCATCGCGAGGAGTGGTAAAAATGGACGAAGACCGTTGTCTAGGAGTAAAACAAAATAAGGTAGAAAAACAGAATAAAGTAACTGTAACCTATTTTTTTTTTTCTCAAGTTAAACAGGGGGCTTAATTAAAACGGTCACTTTAGCAGAATCATAATAGGAAAATATTATGAATAATCGTAAAATGTCACCAACAGACAATTCATAAATGATCTGCGTGTAATTCATATTACGGTTGCTTTTTCAAGAATGTAAACAGATCACAGCTGACTCATCGATATTGTACAAAAATAAACATCTGACCAATCCAAGCGCACCAGGAAATCGATGACACAAAATCTGTCGTTCGGAAATCGAATCTTTGAAGTTTAAACATCAGCACTTTGGGACTGCGCTCCGCTACACGCATAGTTTGCATATCAGCGATCTGTCGCAATATATTTCAATATATCTTGCTATTAAAATATAGTCAGGTGTAAAAAGTAATCGAAGCTACAAAGGATTGCTATAATTTTTTTTTTGATCAATCGAATTTAAACTATGAATTCATTCTTGGAACGTGTTACATTCCGACGCACCCGTACACGCTCGGAACCAGATGATGACAAAGGAAAAAAATCAAAAAATTTGGACAGTACAACAAATAGCATGCCTGAGTTATCTGAGGACGAAGAGGACATTCAACTAATCGCCTATAAAGATGAAATCAAAAAACTTCAATCCCAATTACAAAGTGCACATAATGAAATTGAGTTGCTATCGCTGCAAAACAGCGACCTAAAACAGATTAACAATGAATTAATGAAGAAAAATGATATATTCAAGAACATTGCAAGTAGCCCAATCAAGAAAAAAGTAAAAACACCGCTGAAGAAAACTATTAACAGCAGCATGAAAACAAAACAAACACAAACTACAGAATACCCTACATTTAAACTATGTACACAAGAAGACAAGACAAAAATCACTCCTCAAGATATCAAACAGCCGAAGATCCAACTACTTCCTATGAGACATAAAATCTGCATTGTGAGCAGTGAAACATCTGACAGGATTTATAAAATGAGTGAAAGAACTCAGCTCGCTAACTATAGTAGGTGTCATTATCGCACTCCACGATGTGGTTTAAAACATGTCTTATGTAATATTCATGAAAAAGTTCGTAATTTCACTTTCTTTGACTACTGTATTATAGTTATTGGCGAAGAAGATTTCAGACAAACTAATAACTATATGGAACTTGTTTCATATATCCGGGAAACACTACTCCCATTAAACCATACTAATTTTATTATAAGTCTTCCAACATTTAAATATATGGAGAACAATGCTAATATAATGTTTAATAGTAGAATAGATATTTTTAATAATTTGATTTACATGGACGCCGAGACGCATAAATATGCGTATATTCTAGACTCAAACCTCAATCTGCCGTATTCATACGACTCATATAACCAACGGTCCGGCAGTATTAATAACAAAGCTCTAAATATTATTGTAACGGACTTAGAGAGCTTTATTTTAACCTAAACGCACTGAATACTACCTACCAAGATATTAATTGTATACAAAATCTTAGCACGGGTAAAATCATAACACAAAATGATATTTCTGTTATAAATGACACTAAGCACTGTGATGAGGATAGTTTTTTTCGTGTATAAAAATCTCAATATTATGCATCAAAATATAAATGGCCTCTTAAATAAATCCAATGTATTTACTGTACTGCTAGAGGAACTACATAATTCAGGGAAAATAGTGGATGTATTATGCTTTTCTGAGCACAATATGATATTGTCGGATGTAAACCTATTACATATACCTAATTTTACTTTAACCACACATTTCACTAGAGAATCCAGACATGGAGGCACATGTATAATGATAAGAAACGGTATTAAATATAGAACTTTGGAGTCAGTTGCGAAATATGGTGTATCCAATATTTTTGAATGCTGTGCAGTGGAACTCACCGACCACAATATTACTATAATTTGTTTATATAGGAGTCCACATAGTACCGAAGTAAAAAGCAAACATGAAATATTTTTTTAATAAATTAGACAGTCTTTTAAATTCTTTATCCATTCACTCAAATAAAAAAGTGCTTCTGTGCGGTGACTACAATATTGATTTGCTAAAAGATACCACAAGTTCGCAGCAATTCAAGCACTTAATAATGGGTTGTAATCTTAAATTTGCCGTAAACGTTCCAACTAGATTAAGCAGTGGGACCTGCATTGATTATATAATCCACAATGTGCGAGGAGCTAAAGGAGAAGTTTTGGAACTAGCTGTATCCGATCACACAGCACAATTTTTACGATGTCCAGTTAAACAAACGTGCCTTTTAGACTACTGGTACTGTACAAAACGGGACTACTCAAAAGAAAATTTAGAAAAATTCGCAAACCATTTAAAACAACTGTCATTTTCTGATGTTTAGGAGGAAACAGACCCTGAAAAAGCATTCAAATTGTTCTATGACTGGTTTAAATTGCTCTATGACTTATGCTTTCCTAACATTAAAATAAAAATATCGACGAAAGTAAAACCAAACTGGATTAGTCGCGGTATTAGATTATGTAGCAAGAAAAAAAGAGATTTGTTATGGAAATACAGGTTATCACCGACTGAACATAATAAAACAAACTTCAAAGCGTTGTCTAACCGGCTTAAAAGAATTGTCAATCTCACGCAGAGAGCCCACAATAACAGTTATATTCACTCGGCTAAGAATCGATGTAAGGCAACGTGGAAAGTCATAAATAAAAACAAACATAATTTACCAAATCAATCCACAATGAGAATTAAAGCAAATGATAAAATACTTACCAACCCTCTTGATATAGCAGAGGCTTTTAACAATTATTTTGCGGATCAAGTCAAATCAATTAATAGTTCAAATAATAATAATAAATTACCAATAAATACAATAAATTCGTCCATGTTTATGAAACCTACAATACCACAAGATATTCATAAAATTATTATGTCTTTAAAGAATACTCCCAGCACTGGATATGATGGTATTAGCACAAAAATAATTAAAACAGTATCTACAATAATTGCACCAGTCCTTAGTCACCTGATCAACATGTGCATCTTGCATGGTGTTTTTCCAAAAGAATTAAAAATTAGTATCATAAAACCGCTTTTCAAAAAAGATAATAAAGGCAACATGTCTTCCTATAGACCTATAGCACTGATACCTATTTTGTCAAAAATATTTGAAAGAGTAATATACAATCAAATCAATTCATATTTTGAGAAAAATAAATTATTAGTCGATAGCCAAAAGGGCTTCCGGAAAAATAAGTCCATTGACATGGCAATCTATGATTTTTTTAAACTCGTTAGCAAAAGAGTAGATAAAAGAAAACCGGCTCTGGCTCTATATATGGACATGTCGAAAGCCTTTGACCGCGTAGACCATAGAATATTAATTAATAAACTTGACGCATACGGGATTAGAGGTAACATATCAAATTTAATTAAATCATACCTACAAGATAGACAGCAAATAACAGTTATTAATAGAATATGTAAAAAACATGAAACAACATTTAAATCTAGCCCGAGAACAGTGATGTATGGAGTTCCACAAGGTAGCATACTTGGACCTCTCCTATTTATTATATATATAAATGACTTCCCAAAAGCATCAACCTATCCCATGACAATGTTTGCAGATGACAGCACTCTACTTTTCAACAGTGACCAATTAGATACATTAGAATCAGACATTAACTCTAACATAAAATCAGTTATAAATTGGCTAGAGAATAATAATTTGGTAATAAATTTAGATAAGACAGTAATAATGAAATTTCAACAAACAGTAAATCAAAATTTAAATTTAGATATAAGATATAATGATAAAAGGATTGATGAGACGAATGTGACAACATTTCTGGGATTAAATATTGAAAGCACATTAAAATGGAATACCCAGATTGACAAAGTATGTAGTAAAGTAAACCAATTTTCTCATGCGCTGCGTATGCTAAGTAAAACGGCCAATCAAAACACCGTACTAACTGCATATCATGGTCTAGTAGCCTCAACATTAAGATATGGCATTATGTTTTGGGGAAACGCCTCGGGTAAAGATATGGTGTTTAAGTGTCAGAAAAGGTGTATTAGAGCGATCTGTAACCTGCAAACCACTGATAGCTGTAAACAATATTTTAAAAGTATGAAAATTTTAACAGTGCCCTCATTGTACATATACCAGACATCTATGTTCGTCAAAAATAATATGTATAAATTTGACCGAGTAGGTAGTCAGCGTCGAGCTGACCGGCTACAAACTGTTGGATCTAAAACTGCTTTATTCAAGAACAGTATTTTCATAATGGCTCCAAAATTATACAATAAATTGCCAAAATGTATCAGAAGTGAGGAAAATGTCAGCCATTTAAAAAAAAAGTTGTTCCTGTTTTTAGTTGAAAAGACGTATTACTCGATTGAAGACTATTTAAATGACAAATTATGACTAAATTTAAATTTCTTTGACATTCTTAATAATTAATAATATATGTAATTCAATTACTTTATTTTATGCGGCTCATGACATTTTTCAATTGCTTCATTTCTTTTATCCTAGACTTTATTCATTATGATAGTAAAAATAACCTGCTTACTAATATTATATTTGTATGCCGATTATTGGCCGAACATACAGATTAGCTAAAATGTATAAATAACATCTTTTGTACTTATGTTCACAAATAAAGATTTGATTTGATTTGAAATAATTCATCTGTTTGTCAGTTTTCTATGGAGATTCGTAAAATGGTCCACAAATTATGAATTGCGTTTATGTCATTAGATTAGAGGAATTAGAGGAATTGCTAATGACAGCCTGCTGGGATTCAGGAAATGAACTGCAACTTTAGAAGAATTGTTAATGTGGCCGGTTTAGACGGTCATCGACCTTTAAAAATCTATCTATCAACAATCTGCCTAGCCTTTTCCCAACTATGTTGGGGTCGGCATCCAGTCTAACCGGATGCAGCTGAATACCAGTATTTTACATGGAGCGACTACCTGTCTGACCTCCACAACCCAGTAACTGGGTAATACGATACCCCTTGGTAAGACTGGTTGTCAGACTTTCGGGCTTCTGACGACCCATCAAAAATCTATCTATCAATAAAACATAAACATCTAAATATTCACATACTAACATAACCAACACAGAGTCAGACAACAACAGCAAAGTTGACACTTCGTTATAAATTGCGAGCCGCCATGAATGCCGTGATGAATTACTATAGTTTGTGCCCCCAGTTCCGCTCGCTTTTACTTTATAGTTGAGTTTTAGTTTTGTCACACAACCTCACGGAAATAAGGCCCTAGCTTATAAACTATGCTACAGGGTATTTTGAACAACTTGTGGACAACGCTTTAACTTTGTATATGTGGGTGCTGTACGTGGTAGAAAATCGTCATTTCCACTATTATAATATTATAAAGAGAAAAGATTTGTATTTTTACCCGACTACGGCGAAGAAAAAAGGAGGGTTATGATTTTGACCGGTATGTATGTATGTATGTATGTATGTATGTATGTATGTTCATCTGTTCCCTCCTATCTTCCAAACCACTTATCACAATTTGACAAATGAGGTATCGTTAGAAGCGTCGTGATTGTCCGCTGGTTATAGGCTATGTGAAGTCACGTTAAATTAAAAATGGCGCCCTCTAGAGGACAAAAAGTGAGGAACTTAAAAAAAAAATAGTTTAATCGTACCATGTTGGGTATCAAATGAAAGGGCTTAATGAGCACATTTCAAAAATATATATATTATAATCCCAAAAGAATTTTAAAAAAATCAAGTAATAAAAACTAAAACCCAACTACGCCAACACGTGGTGGCGTAGGCGAGCCAGATACCAGTTTTATATTGAGTAGCTATACTAGCTACTACATTTGGCGACGAGGATAAACAACAGAAAAAAACTGTAAGTAAAGAGATCTACTTTAACTAAAAAAAAAAAAAAAAAAAAAAAAAAAAAAATGGTATATTGGAATGATTCTATTATGCCGCAACACATTTCAATTCATAAGCTTGAAAATGTTTACCTATTAAAAACAAGGTACTCGTTAAACTTGAAACCTTAACTACGATACCTAGATTCAAAAGTTAAAAACATTAATCGTAACGGTGCAGCAGTAGTGTTATGTTAAAGTTGTTTACGCAAAGATGTGCTATGAATGACTCATTACATCGGCACGCCGCCGCTGCACTGGTAACTTTTTATGGATTGTCATTTTGTTATTTACGAATACGCGCACAATGTATTTTTATATGCTTAATAATATTTTGACTTAGTACAGACACATTTCGTCATTTAGTACCTACCTACTGATGGGCAAAATGTGTAAATAAGTTTAAATTGCTAACATTCTAACAGAAAAAATGTAGGTTTGTTTACATTCGATTGCTAATGATAACTGCCTACCTACTTATTTAATTTACAATAAAGAAAGTAATATCATCTTGTAATATAAGTAGGTACATAATTAAGGTTTCTAATAATTGTTTCAATAGTGTAGTGTTAGTGCATATTACCCAAATAAGTTCGTTTATTTTACGACCTACCTACTTCAGAAGAAATGGATCACGATCTCGAAGTCAGACATGTGTTATAGTGTCTTAGTTGATGAGGATTGTTTGTAATAATATTCAAACATCATACTTAATATTATATAGTCAAAGTATAGGCAGAGGTGTTTTGTGGTCATTACTTTAGAATACCTACTTCAAACACAATTGAGGATTGGTTGGTGATTCGAAATCTAATAAGCGATGGAGCAAATAAATGGGTATAGGTATCCTAGATGGGGTTGCCAATTTTATTACAACTAGTAGGGATAAAGCGGTTTTGAAAAAAAAAAAACTTTTTTAGAATTATTTACGGTGGGTACAAATAAGGAACACAAAGTGAAATACTGTTTCAATCACCATGGTTGGCAACTCTAATACCGAGTAACCTACTTCCACGTAAGCTGGCGAAGTGCCTGGTCATCAAATTGACAATATAGCAGTTGTAAATGCAACAAAAAACTGATCATTAAATTGATACCCACATTTTATTATTAAGCAGCAATGCTGGTCAAAAAATTGACTCAGTTTAACACTAATTGACAACATTGGAAATTAACGAGCGTATAAAAAAAAAAAAAAAAAAAAAAGTATTATGCGTAGAAGTAATTGCATTTCAATTTTTATTCTAATGGATTTAATTATACCTACACACCATGCACGCAATAGAAATATTGTCAATTGAGTTAAAAATAAGCAGAATTATCTGATCATTAAATTGATATTAGAACAACAATAAACTGTTTGTTTAAGGTTGCTGCCATGTCATAATTCCTATGTGTGAATTTCAAATAAGCAGAATTTTCTGGTCATTAAATTGATATTGAAACAACTATAAACTGGTTGGTTCCAGGTAGTTGCCATGTCCCAACTCATGCTTGAGAAGTTTGACTGCGAAGGAGAACCTTCTTCGGTTGGAGCTCGATGGGAGCGGTGGAAAAGAGCACTCTTTATTTATCTCGACGCTTCTGGTATTGACAAGAGTGAAAAGAAAAGAGCAAGCCTATTGCATTTTGGCGGTTTAGAATTACAAGAAATATTCTACAATATTCCTGAAACCAATGTAATTGGCACAGTTGAATCAGATATCTTCCAGACTGCAATAGATAAACTTGATGCCTATTTTACACCGAAACAGAGCAAAGTTTATGAGCGTCATTTATTCCGTTTAATTAAACAAGAATCTAATGAAAAGTTCGAAAAATTTTTAGTTCGCTTAAGACAACAAGCCGACAAATGTCAATTTAAAGATAAAGATGACCAAATTATAGATCAGATAACAGAAAAATGTTCGTTACAAGGACTAAGAAAGAAAATATTGCAAACAGGAGATTCTATGACATTGGACAACATAATTGCTGAGGCAAATGTCCTCGAAGCAGTTAATCGGCAAATGGAAGATTTTGGGGATGGTACCAGGAAAAACATTGATATAAATAAAGTAGATTCAAAAACTAACTACAAAAGAGGGGACAAAGACAATTATAGAACACGGACATATAAACCTGTTTGTGGTAGGTGTGGAAGTAAAAACCACGGCTCTCAAGACTCCAAGTGTCCAGCTAGGGATAAAGATTGTTTAAAATGTGGATTGAAAGGGCATTTTAGACAATATTGTAGAACTAGACTACCAATGAAAAGGAAAAGTGAAATGAATAATAATAACACTGACAGTAAGAAATTTAAACCACAAAAAGTAAAAGAAGAGCCGAAACAAACAAGTAAGCGTACAGATGACATACATTACGTATTCAGAATAGATGAAGACAGCGAATTGGAATGTGACATAGGAGGAGTAAAAGTCAACATGTTAGTGGATTCTGGATGCAAATGTAATTTAATCACAGGCAAAACATGGAAAATCTTGAAAAACAGTGGAATACAAATAAGTAACCAGGAAAAAAATCCTAAGAAAACATTTTATGGATATGGAAGTAAGGAACCTTTAAAGCTAAGTGGAGCTTTTGAAGCTGATGTCAGAATAGGAGACAAGTCTGAGGGTGCAACTTTCTACATAATAGAAGACGGAACCAGGAATCTTTTAGGGAAACAGACAGCTATGAGTTTGGGAATTCTCAAAATTGGACTCCAGATTAACCAAATGGAAACCGAAAAACCATTTCCAAAGTTTAAGAATATTCAGATTGAAATAGCTGTTGATGATAGTGTACCACCAGTTTCACAGCCACTTCGGAGAATCCCTATACCTCTGGAAGAAAAAGTTAATAGTAAAATCAAAGAACTAATAGACAGAGATATAATTGAAGAAGTCCATAGCTCTTCGAAGTGGGTATCTCCAATAGTGCCTGTTTTAAAAGATAATGGAGAGGTCCGCCTATGCGTGGACATGAGGCGAGCTAACAAAGCAATTTTGCGGGAAAACCATCCATTGCCAACAATGGATAAGCTGTTACCCAAAATGAAAAGTGCTAAATTCTTCAGCAAATTAGATATTAAAGACGCATTTCACCAACTTGAATTGCACCCAGATTCTCGTTTTATAACCACTTTCATTACTAGTAAAGGCCTTTATCGATATAAACGACTAATGTTCGGTATCACATGTGCTCCTGAAATCTTCCAAAAGACGTTAGAGCGTATTCTTTTAGGATGTGAGGGAACGATCAATTTTATTGATGACATTTTAGTGTACGGGAAAGATAGAGAAGAACACGACCGAAGATTAAAGAAAGTAATAGAAACTTTAGAAGAAAACAGTGTGGTGCTAAGAAAAGAAAAATGTTTATTTGGAATGACTGAGATACAATTTCTTGGACATGAATTTTCGGACAAAGGAGTCAAACCTTTACAGAAATTTGTATCAAGTATCCAGGGATTTCGACCACCTAGTAACATAGGTGAGCTTCAGAGTTTCCGGGTCTTATAAACTATGTCGGGAAATGGATTCCCAATTTAGCGACCAAAACTGAGCCTCTCAAAGAGTTACTTCGGAAAAAACAAGGAAAAGGATCAGAAATTAGTAAATTCTGGGGTTCCAAACAGGATGCCGCGTTTAATGAGTTAAAGTCAGCTCTATCCTGTATTCCTACCTTAGGTTACTATGACGTGAAAGATCGGACAGTGGTTATAGCTGATGCTAGTCCAGTAGCATTGGGTGGTGTCTTGATACAGATAGACCACAAAGAGCCAAGAATCATAGCTTATGGGCATAAAACATTGACAGACTGCGAACGGCGATACTGCCAAACCGAGAAGGAAGCTCTGGCATTAGTATGGGCTGTAGAACACTTCCACGTTTTTCTATATGGAAAGGAATTCGAATTGATAACTGACCATAAGCCACTTGAGGTTATATTTGGACCCAAGTCAAAATCATGTGCCAGAATTGAACGGTGGATTTTACGACTCCAGACATATGCATTCAAGGTCGTCTATAAACCAGGCAAAGAGAACATTGCAGATTGTTTGTCTAGGTTATGCCACTTGGAGAATTCATCGGTAAATGAAATCGAAGATTACGTACATTGGATTGTGGAGAAAGCTAAGCCTACTGCCGTAACACTAAAAGAAATTATAAATTATTCAAGAGAAGATCAAGAGATTATCAAGGTTAAAGAAGGCATTTACAATAAAAAATGGGACAATGAAGTTAAAAATTACAAGTTATTTGAAAATGAGCTGTGGTTTTATGAAGGAGTTTTGTTGAGAGGGACTAGGATAGTAATCCCAAGTGAACTACGAAATCGAGTTTTAACGGCAGCTCACGAGGGTCATCCCGGCATAGTACTAATGAAAGCTAGATTGAGAACTAAAGTGTGGTGGCCAAAGTGCGATAGAGATGCTGAGACTTTGGTTAAGTCTTGCAAGGGATGCACCCTTGTCTCAGCTCCAAATCCGCCAAACCCTCTTAAGAGACGAGAATTGCCAAATGAGCCGTGGGTAGACATAGCTATGGATTTGATGGGACCGCTTCCGAGTGGAGAATTTATATTGGTTGTGGTGGATTACTTTAGCCGGTATAAAGAGGTGAAGATAACTCGCAAGATTTCCAGTGCAGATATTATATTAAATCTAAAAGAAATATTTAGCCGCCTTGGAAATCCATCAACAATAACTGCAGATAATGGTAAACAATTCTGTAGCGAAGAATTCAAACGGTTTTGTAACGAAAGAAACATACTTTTGTTTAACACTGTACCGTATTGGCCACAGCAGAATGGTGAAGTAGAACGCCAAAACAGAGATATCCTGAAACGCTTAAAAATAAGCCAGGCTGAGGAAAGAAACTGGAGAGAGGGTTTGGAGGAATACCTGGTGATGTATAACAGTACGCCACACAGTGTGACGGGAAAACCTCCGGCAGAATTGTTTTTCAAAAGGCAATTTCGTGACAAAATTCCAATGGTCAGTGACATCAACCGTCAAATAGAAGACTCGGAGGTGAGAGATATGGATAAGGAAAAGAAACAGTTGGGAAAAGAATATGCAGATAGAAAACGAAAAGCAAAACAATGTGATTTAGTACCGGGAGATAAAGTATATTTAAAAAATATCGTTAAAGACAACAAATTAAGTTTAAATTATGACCCATCTCCTCATACGGTTGAAAAAACAGCAGGAGGAGATGTTGAAGTACGAAATGATTCAACAGGACAAGTTCTAAGGAGAAACGTAGTACATCTGAAAAAAATTGAAGGTCAGTGGAAAATTTTGAATGATAAAGAGCCTGAAGAACTAAATTTAGGAGATACGTCTAGCAATTAAGAAGAGATAAAAATATTTTTGAGGGAAAGGAAAAGGAAAATGGCCCTCCATAATGAACAGGAAATGAGATTGAGTTAAAATAAAGCAAGCTTGTGATGATTGATTAAAAAACGAATTCAATAAAGATGCCTAAATTGAGGTTTACTTCGTAATAAAAAGATAAGTGATTCACTACAGAAAAGTCATGTAACAAATATCAAGCAGACTACTTCTAACTTAATAAATACTTGATGAAAAATATAAAACTTATTATTTATTCCTATAGATCCTTATTATTTAATACATATTATTTATGGAAGTATTTAATACTGAAATTAAATAATTTAAAATAAGGAAGGGATGTAGTGTATATAGATATACTTACGATTTGTCTCGAGCGCATACGTCACAAGGTGCGGGCTGAGTGGGGGTCATTCTATGCCCAACCGCCAGCCCGCAAGCACGTGGTGGTGCGTAGGCGAGCCAGATACCAGTTTTATATTGAGTAGCTATACTAGCTACTACACTTTGTTTTATAATATGTAGTGATATGTCTTCTAAATACAATCTTTTGCCATATAACGATTTTCAATTCTTGCTTTGGAACTGCCACTTCCTACAAGTATTCAACCACCTGCATGATTATTTGAGTTTACGTCAAAATTTCCAGAATCACTTTGATTGGCAAACTGTTTAGGGGATCGTTACGCTCGGTCGATACAGTGCGATTATACGTTATGTATAGCACTGCCCCAGTGGTCTCGTGGTCGTAAGCGCGACTGCAGAGAGTCGGATCCTGGGTTCCATTCCCGAGTCGAAAAAGTGTTAGTGGGTTTTTCCATTAGTAATGTCTTAGTAACACTCCGGAGTTTGGAAGTTGACCGTGTGATACCCCCGTGCCTCGGAAAGCACGTTAAGCCGTTGGTCCTGCGCCCTCCGGTCGTGTCGGAATGCCATCCCATCGGACTTTGAGAGTGAGGGAAGAGAGAGTGCACCTGTGTCTGCGCACACACTTGTGTACTATAATATCTCCGCCGCCGAAGGCGAGTCTCCGTTGAGATTGGCCGCTATGACCGAAATACGGTCTGGGACGATATCTATATCACGAAATGCAGGCTCAGCTGCCTTTTACGGCACCTGTTAGGAGAAATGGGGTGGCCTGTTTTATATTACATGGTAACTTGGCAAGGATTTATTGTTAGTCGGCAAACGGTTTCAGTTGGTTGGAGTTTATAATTTAGTTTAGTTCGTTGTTGCACAACACTAGTTTAGAGGCAGTTCTGGTACAGGATAAGTTTAGAAGGGATGGTTAAACTTTGTATAGTGTTGCTATACAATTATATTACTTAACCTTTATTTTAGAAACGTTTTTTGATCTTCAAATAACGTCGAAAAAAAGATAAGTAGAACTTAGGTTCTTAGTATCACATTTCATTTCACTTAGAGCATAGTATTTGTGAAGTTTAGAAGAACATTTAAATAAAAAAACATCAAAAATAGTTGCAAGTTTGACCTTCAAATATCTCCGTAACCAAATCGTGCCCAGGGTGGTCCAGTACATAAAAATATATCATAATAATTGGAAAAACAAGTGAACTTCTAGTGAAAATCTTTAGATCACATCACATACAAAAAAAACTGGTCATAAAATAATGACCATTCATTAAAAATTTCGCGATATTAAAGTAATAATTAAAAAGTTTCCATCAAGCGCCCGCTCGTTTATCGGTAATTTAACGCTAGCCACGTTCAACAACTTTGTTTAAAATTAGTTTTTTCTATCACCCCCAACATATACGGGTGCAATATGAAAATACTAAATAAGTAACTTTAGGTAGGTAGTGTACTTTGTTAGCTTAAAAACTGTTCCGTATGGTGTAACCGTGTAACATATTTTGTCATAATCTTCTTATAAACACGTTCGTACCTTACCATAATAAATATTATGACATGAGTTTTACTTTTTTTAATGACTAACTAACTATACAAATAAATACAAAAATAAAAGGACATATTTAGGCGTCGAAGTACTCGTCCGCACGTTTCCGCTGTCATCTGGAAACGTGCCCAGACCAGCCCAGCTCTTTGGCCAAGGAATTAACAGTGCCACATTGAATGGCAATGTTAATTCCTTGGCCAAAAAACGAGCCAGCCCTCTGGGGGCTTAAAACAGCCACTTTGGCAGAATCATAATAGGAAAATGTTATGAATCATCGTAAAATGTCACAAACTGACAATTCATAATATGATCTGCGTGCGATTCATATTACGAAATAATTTGATTAGTTTTTTATCTCCATAAAAAACTGTTAAACGAACGAATCTCCATTCGTAAAATGGTCCACACATTATGAATTGCTTTTGTGTCAAATTAGAGGAACTGCTAATCATCATCTGCCTAGCCTTTTCCCAACTATGTTGGGGTCGGCTTCCAGTCTAACCGGATGCAGCTGAATACCAGTATTTTACATGGAGCGACTGCCTATCTGACCTCCACAACCCAGTAACTGGGTAATACGATACCCCTTGGTTAGACTGGTTGTCAGACTTTCGTGCTTCTGACGACTCGTAACGACTGTCAAAGATCCACAAATGACAGCCGGGACCAACGGCTTAACGTGCTTTTCGAGGCACGGAGGAGTCTCGATATGTGAAAATGGTCACCCATCCACGGACCAACCCCGGCAAGCGTAGCTTAACCTGATGGATCGACCCGAGCGGCTGTTATTACTTAGCCTCGAGCTATAGGAACTGCTAATAACAGCTGGAAATTCAGGAAATGAATTTATTGCTTTTCGAGGAATTGCTAATGTGGCTGTTTTAGGCCCCGTCTCGTGAAGGAGACGCGCACTCCATCATGACCCAAGCATGACTCGAGGGTTGCGACACTAAAAGCCTCAAAATTTTAGTTACAGTATTTGCGTCGCTCACAGGTACAGCATGACTATCCAGTCATCGAAACCATTAATCTAGGTACATGCCAAGCAATAATTGCTCGAAGTAAACGTCCCTGATACATTACATAAAACTCAAATCCCTATCTACATTTTGACATCGACCCCAAACTTTTCTCAAGTGCGCTAACCCGTCCGCAACCAATACCCTATTTACCAAAACAAAAAGGGAGCAATGACCTTGAAATACTTCCAGATGTACGAGGGTCAAACTACACTGACAATATTGCATTACTTTGCTCAACTTGGCAACAGAGGTCTGACGGCTAACTGTCTGAGTCAAATAAGACGACTTGACATGGTTCAAGAATCAGATGTCTCACGCTAATGTGAGTATGGGTAGTTAGGCTAAGTGACTCTGTGTAAAGGCCTGGAAAAGTCTGAGAAAACAAAGAAAAATGCTAAGGTTTTAACCTAAATAAAATAAACTATACAAACACATTATGTATGTACAATTATATAACAAAATTAAAAAGAAAGAATAAAGGGGAGGGGCTCATTGAGCATCAAAGAATTCGTCCGCATTGCTGTCAATGGGAAAGGTGCCCAAAAGGCTGGCAACATTGCCACGTTGAATGGCAATGCTGATTCTTTGGGCTAAAAATAGGCCAGCCCTCTGGTCACGTGAAGAGTCGACCAACCGCTTAGCGATGTCCCGAAATACTCGATGAGCACTCGGACCCTACGGCCCTAGTGTTTCAACCCCAAACGGCTCAAACATATAGCTCCCAATAAGGTTAATAATTTGCGCCGTTTGAGGTTTTCTGCTCCTGTAGCAGCTGCCCCAGCACAGCCCGCCGTGCTAGGAAGATGGGATGGCGCGAGGGTGTCGACACAGGTTGCGTCCCACACCAAAAGTCTACCCAAGGGTTCTTGTCAAATTGATCTTTGCAACAAATCAGACTTACGAAGTTACTTATCCCTCTGCCTAAAGTCCTGGGGGTTAAAACGGTCACTTTAGCAGAATCATAATATGAAAATATTGTGAATCATCGTACAATGTCACAAACTGACAATTCATAATATGATCTGCGTGTAATTCATATTGCGAAATAATTCATCTGTTTGACAGTTTTCTATGGAGATTCGTAAAATGGTCCACAAATTATGAATTGCTTTTATTTTATGTCAAATTAGAGGAATTAAAAATGACAGCTGGGATTCCGGAAATGAACTGCTTTTAGAGGAATTGCTAATGTGGCCGGTTTTAGGCCCCCT
Organism: Lithophane semibrunnea; assembly: GCA_947363905.1. Taxonomy (NCBI): domain Eukaryota; kingdom Metazoa; phylum Arthropoda; class Insecta; order Lepidoptera; family Noctuidae; genus Lithophane; species Lithophane semibrunnea. The sequence goes on along the minus strand of OX376209.1, from coordinate 9,877,188 downwards.
GAAAAATACCAGAAATTATTTATATACAGTAGCATAATATCCCAAAATATCAAAGCTGCTCTACAGAAAAACTGAAAATTACTTGCAGTATTGGCATTAGACTGTAAATAGTATTCTCGCTTCGAGGCTACTGTCACTATAAAATGAATTTATTCACCTTGAACACCGCCTGTGTACGATGTACGAGTATTACTTAGACGCAAATTGAATGTCTTTACATAAAACAAATGATAGTTACTATTATTATAATAAAGAAAACGGAGTTATAATTCAGTTTGAGTTATTTTGTGAATAATAAATAAATAAATTATGGTGTGGCTCGTTTGTTTGGCGTAGCGCGTAGCATTGTCGTAGCACGGTCGTAGCGCGTAGCAAAGCCGTACCAGGGATTTCTATAATTTTATTTAACGTTTTCAATTTTGGTTTTACAAATATAACTCCATCCCGGACTCAAAGCATCTGCATCTAAGTAATGGCTTTCTGACATTTTTTCTTTACAAAAGCTGTAAAAACGTTTTTTTTTTCTGCAGTTAAAAATCATGAAAAACCGACCGATATATGTTAAATAAATCAAAATAATATGAGAAAAAGCTCTCGTCTAATGTTGTGTAGTAAACCAGCCAGATTTACTGCTTACTTACTGAAGAATCACGTTAATACGCATGGCCTGGCGTCACTTACTTCATGGGAGGCGTTCCCTTGTAAGTCGGTTATCGGGATCCGTACCTTCCTAGGAAATATAGATAAGTTATTAAGGACATAAGGTAGATGACCAGATACTTTTTATGAGATCGTGAAGATTGACGGTTCGTCATTGGGTTTTAGATTTTAATTTTATTTTTTTATTGTTTTAAAATTGTGTTTTTTATGGATCATGTGGTCTAGATTTTTATTAATTTATTTTAAACAAAATGTTTTAAATGTTCTTATGCTGTTCACTTAAAACTTGACAAATTTTCAAATTAAAAGTACTTACATAAAACTAGGATTCAGAATCACACAGTTAAAAATTAATTTAGTTTAGCCTAAGTGTCCTTTTGTTTTTATATTTATCGGTATAGTTAGTTAGTCCTTTTAGTTAATTTATTATAAGAAGTTTACCCAATGTATATATTAATAAAAATTTTGTCCAAAGAGAAAGTTCTAATTTAAATTAGTAGCATGAAAGCTCTATTAAATCAACTAAATCCTAACCGATTAAAACTACTCTTTCGAAATACAAGAGACGCTGATATATTTAGTAACCTATTCCGCTCGACTATTCTTCAAGAGTCATAAAAACCCTGTAAGAAATCGACACCTCCATCATTCACCTCTCAACGAGGCATCTTCAGGATGACGATTGACCAATTGCAAACTAGAACGCGACGTGTTACCACACCGAGCGCTGGACGCAGAGTAAATTAATTAATACTCTGCATCCAGCGCTCGGTGTGGTAAATTTATCCGTGTCTATTGTATTTTATAATGGATTTCCGCAAAGTCACGCTTGAATCAATTAACTACTCTTACGAATACACAGCCCCCACATAGAAGATGTTTAAGGGATTTTTCTAGTCGTGCCATACCAAAGTACGAAATAATAGCAACAATTGACGAACAAACCGAGCACTATCAAGTAACTTTCGTGAACTTTGTACTTCTTAGTTCAAATCATTGCCACTATAGCTATAATACCCGTCATACAGGGTGTTTGGCAGAACGTTGAACATACGAAAATGGTGGATAGGTGGGGTCAGCTCCTACTTACTCAGCCCTAATTGATTTGGCCTTGGCCAGCTGGATAATATTTTTTTTTTTTTTGCTTTCTTCTAGTTTCACCGCTGTCTTAACTTTAAAGTGTAATTTTTATTAAAAATGAGTAAAACAGGCAATATTTTTGTTTTTTTTTTTAATCTATAATGTTGGCAGATTCTTATAAAATTATTGCTTTATTCAGATGTTAGCTAGAAAAAAAGTGATGAGTTCTCAAACTTACAGAAAGATGTAAAAAATACTTAAATCTTAACTTCAACTTTAAAAAATATATTCAGGGGGCCAGGGCCGAACAAATTAGGGCTGAGTAAAAAGCAGATGACCTATCCACCATTTTCGTATGTTCGACGTTCTGCCAATCACCCTGTATACCTATGTTAAGAGTACAGAGGCCAACAGACAGAGAATTGCTTCTAAAATGACAACATTCCGACGAGTCTCCGCCTCTGAACTAATACTTAAAGACGTGTTCACACTTGTTTAGTGGTTACGACTGATGTTCTGCTGTTTTGTTACGACGTTCGAGTAATGTTATACAAGAAATGACGTTTTTATTACATGTTTAGGTATTTTTGTCGTGTAGGTTTTTTCCGAAAACGTATTTTTTATTATTTGTTTATGACAGACCGAATTTAACACACTACACTTCCTGCTTTTGTGTTCTGTGCACTCCTGTGTTTCATAACATTTTTGCTGCTGGACAAGCACCCGACCATTAGCGCCACTTCAACCGGTTCTGTGCTTCTCGCATCCAGCGCATTCCCGCAGCCTTCACCAGGTCATCGGTCCACCTTGTGGGGGGCCTTCCAACGCTACGTCTTCCGGTACACGGTCATCGGCCATCTGTTCTGCGAGCAATGTGCCCTGCTTACTACCACTGCCACAATATGTTAAATGTTTGCATGAAGTTTTTTAGTTAAATGTTATGTTGTTGGCTTGCTGCACGCTTTGGTATTTACTGTTAGTGCAGCAAGCAATTGTTGTTAAATAAATAAATAAATAAATAAATATGTTTAGCTCGTTTAGACACTAATCCATACTTCCATATTTCTTATTATAAATGCGAAAGTCTGCCTGTCCGTCTGTCTGTCTGTTACCTTCGCACGCCAGAACCACTGAACCGTTCGCAAATAAATTTGACAAAAGGTAGACTGGGGTCTGGAGACGGACATAGGCTTTCATTCTGGATTGCAGCGTTTTCATTAAATATTATCATCTAAGTATTTAATTCCTAAAAAATATACCTGGAAAGTTAAACAACAAAATACTGTAAAACCGCTGACTGCACCTGCGTCTCTCCCAACGTTAATTATGTCTGTTTTGTGAGATATAAAGTTTTCCTACGTGCTTGCCAAAATTACCTACATTATTCAATGTTGCTGCACGAGTGACTTTTTAGATTTCCGCTGTCCGTCCATCTGTCACAGGGCTGTATCTTTTCAACCGTAATAGGTAGATATTTGAAATCTTTACAGCTAATAAGACCGCTATATCAACAAATAATAAAAATAAAATTTAGTTAAATAAACAGCTTTGCTAAATCATTTTTTTTTCTAGAAAGTAATGAACTATCGACAAAACACTTAACAAGATTAAACATTTTAGATACAGCCACTTATCATAATTACGGTAAAATCGCAACTATAAATGGCTGAATAAATTAAAAGATAAACTCTCTAAGGCGTAAAATATCAGTACTATAGTATAATATTATGGATCTATAAATAGTCTACTTTAAGAAGAAATTGGAAGCTCCCTTCGCTGTTTCTCGACCCATTCGAATAGTATCTACAGAAGGTCGGCTTAAGGATGCGTTTCCACGGAAACGGAGACAAGTGGAGTTGAGCGGAAACCTGCAGGAATCGACCAATCAGCAATGGTTGAAATCCTCATCGCGTCTCTCGTCTCATCTGTGATTCGACGTCTCCGCTTCAGTGGAGACGCACCCTTACGGCAGACGACCACAGACCGCCACGCACCGCGCACCGAGGAACATCCGATGTCTGCGATACCCCGCACGTACACCTTCCCAAGGTGCATCGTGTGGGCTCGTCTGTGTCCGTCCGCAATATGGCGCACCGTCGGATCACGGCACTACACAGCAAGCGAAAACAAAAACAGACGCACGCACACAAAGACAGTGCACGACGAACTGTCCCATCTTTTTGCTCCAATAAATTATAGCCGTAACAGGAGGCAGAGGCACAGATAGTTCGCCGTGACTCGGAGCCGTCGAACCGTCGCCGTCGTCGTCGCTCGAGCACAGTGTCCTGTCCCTCTCACACCCACTGCGCCCAACGGTCAACAGTTGGTCTCTCACAAAAAAAATCCAAACGCAAGTGCTTGCACTCTCTATGGGTGACACATGTCAATGTGTGCGTGCGTTTTCCCGCGTTGTATGCAGCTCACCTTCTGTGCCTTCCTATTTTGTGACATCGACGCCAAGTCGGGTGGGCCACGATCACTCCCGAAGAACCCCGACCACGTCATTTAAACTTATCCCTTTTCTAATTTGTGGGTAGTGGGAAAACTATTAAACGATTGAGAAGACGGGTCGGTTCGCACATACTTTTATGTAAATTGGAGTGGATTTACTTCGTTGGTTACGAATTTGTATTTATTTAGGAGAAAATGTTTTTTTTTTGTTTTACCTGGCGGTTGCTCACCTTTGAGAAAAAACGAACACACATTGTGAAAGGGAAGAAAGATGGACTACATTTTTGAACTTCTTTGACCTTGCGGTCTTTCTGTACAGTAAACGAAACTGAACCGTCGCTAAATCGGGTATATTCGGCTCCAATCAGTCGATGACACTGAATCGGGTATACTCGGCTCCAATCGGGTATACTCGGCTCTAATCGGCCGGTGACACTGAATCCCGTATACTCGGCTCCAATCGGTCGGTGACACTGAATCGGGTATACTCGGCTCTAATCGGGTATACTCGGCTCTAACCCGTCGGTGACACTGAATCCCGTATACTCGGCTCATATCAGTTTTCACTTCTATCATATAGTCATAACCACACACCTTTTTTTTTCTAGGTACAGCTACATTTCTACAGTCTTTCACATAACTTTCCATTTGCAAAAGCTTGAGTACTTACATAAACTTTTTATTTATTATATTTTCGCTAGTTTAGTGCATGTTTCATTAGAAATGCTGTTGAGGTAAATAGTTTAGCGCATGCTTTATTTTTAAGCTTTTATATTTATACGGAAAACCTTGTAGTGCAGAATTGTACTCCTAATTCATTTAGAGCGACGACGGGGACACTTTATTCTGTCGACAAATTATTCTGTGTAAAAATTCAATTTGTTTTATAATACTATATAGTACATACTAATTCCATGGTCGCTACTACACTAATTTGGCTTCGTAGCGGAATTCGGTTTCGCATACGAAAAGTTTTTTTTGAAAGCACCTATTTACAGAAGTAAATATCATTTCATCATTTGTTTACGTTTTGGAGGAAACCAAAGTACGACAACAAAACATTTTTTCTTCAAAACAAAGTTATTAAACTTCCAATTTGTATTTCTTCCACGACCTTCAATAAAAACAAAACAAACCAACAATGTCATCTTGAAGTTTTGTCCCAGTGTTCACTGACTTGAGCAGTGGTGGCCCAGTGGTAACGGCCACGACTTACGAGTTGTAGGTTGTAGGCTCGAACCCTGACAGGCGCTTTACTTTGTGTAAATTATTTCATCGCCACTGCTCTCAAAACGGTGAAGGAAACCGACATGTCCTAGAACCAAAAATTCGAAGACAGGTGACACCCACCAACTGACACTGGGCCCACGTGGTGGATTACGGCCCACTCCCTGTCACAGAGAGGAGGCCTGTGTCCCAGCAGTGGGAACATTTTAGGCTGATTATGCTGTTCACTGACGTGGGGACACCCTAATGAACATAATACGGTTTGGAAACCCGTCATAATGAGTGTTTAATGGATGGAAATTACCATTTTTATATCTGCTTTAATTTACACAGGGCTGTATTAGGGTCGCTGGTGTAGAAGTAGGTAAACTTTTACCGAAAACATTTTTTTTTTCTATTGCAAACTCTGTAATGGTCAAATACTACCTTTGTTACTTATTTTCACAAAGATTTCATTCAAAAAACATCAGAAACTAAAAACAAAAATCTTAGAATCAGCTTGTATTCCACTCACCTACAACAAAGATCTCCATAATTTGACAGTTAGAAACGATAGCTTTAAATTTTTTTCACATTTTCTGAGCCTATTTTTGTAAAACTTTAAACATCACTCAAACTATCCAACTTCTAACACCGCAGTGTTATAGCGAAGAATAAGATGTAATAAAAATAGATAGTTTTCCATTTCGCCCTTAGATACCTACTTAAGTTTAAGCATCTGCTCCCCAAGTACGTCCCATTATAAGTGGAATTTTATTACCGAACCGTCAGATGTCTTGTTAACTAAAGTATGCCACGAAAATAATAATTAAGGGAATTCCTGAGGTATCTAACGTGAGAGTTTAGCGAAGACCCCCAAAAATCCACGCTAATTTTTCTCTCGAGAATTGCGAAAATACGACTTATTGCAAATTGAACTGTTATTTTTTAGTATTCCGATTTCAAATTTGGAACAATGACAAACGAAAATGATAGTGAGTGTCTACTATCTTCAATGGGTGAGGTGAATGTGTCACTCTGGCTTCAATGTAATCTTCGGAACAACTGATCAGATTCCAAAATTCTTTCAATAATAGGATACTACAGTACCTATTGCCGAGTGGCATACGATATATTTTATGTTAAAACAAAAAAAACACGCGAATGGAATCGGGCAGAAACTAGTAACATAAATAAACAAATTCCATATTTTTCACTCCTCTCTCTAATAGACATTCTATCTCGTTTTATTAAACGTCATAAAACAGTGACAGAAAATCGTTTTGGTATGTCAAGGTTTATAAAAAAGGGATCGGAGTTTCGATGTAATTTAATAAAGCTAGATAATTGGTTTATTATATCGAATTGGTTGTTTACGGGATGAGGGGGAATTTCCGTGATATGTTGAATGTAATATTGGTACGATTGGCAACCAAGAGCGCTAATCAAATCATATGTAGTCTTGTTCACGCTACCGATAAGTCCCTGACCAAATAACTATTTGTTAATTTTGCAATGATTTTAGAATTTTAATTGACTTTTGTTGCTTGCACTTTTACCACCCGTAAAGGGTGGTAAAAGTGAAGTTATCATAATTATGTACTATATTTTTGGTAAAGCAATAAAAAATCGGAACTAACAGAGTTTTGAATACATTTCAAGTGACATTTCGTAAACAAACTCATGGAATTAGTGTGTACTTATATTTTTATATCTTTTCTTCTTATATTTTTTCTATTCTTCTTATATATTTCTATATCTTCTTCTTCTATTCTTATATCTTCTTATATTCTTCTTATATCTTTTAAGCTATGACTAACTTAGACACTGTTATCTTTACGTTTCTCGGCGGATCATAAGAAAAGATAGACAAATATTAACCTAAAGCGTTTGTAGCGTTTTCCTATCGACCATTTTTGCTCCCTAATTTTCACTTACGCTAAAACAAAATATAGCGTTTTCTCACCTTTAATAAAAAAATATAACTTTACCTTCACAATCTACTTACAAAGCCAATATCTAGTAGTTTTCCCTCCATTGAACATACGTTAGGTAGGCACCTCTATAAAGAAGGGTAGATATAAAAGTGACGTAAATCGCCCCTACAGCTACACTAACACTATTATATTTTATTACTTCGCAGTTTTTCGTAGTTTTGTCTTTTTATTTCTTGTTTTATTCATTTTTTATGATAGTAAAAAATATTGGTTATGTTCTCCAGAAAAGTCAGATGCGTACGTACCCGCAACCAGCGTGCGCGTATGACGGGGGCTTAAAACAGTCACTTTGGCAGAATCTTATTAAGAAAATATTATGAATCATCGTAATATGTCACTAACTGACAATTCATAATATGATCTGCGTGCGATTCATATTACGAAATAATTCATTTGTTTGACAGTTTTCTATGGAGATTCGTAAAATGGTCCCCATATTATGAATTGCTTTTTTGTCAAATTAGAGGAACTGCTAATGACAACTGGGGGTTCAGGAAATGAAAAGCTTTTAGAGGAATTGCTAATGTGGCCGTTTTAGACCCACAGATGTATAATATGAACGTAAACGAAGCCAAAGAAATATCTAAGGATCTGCCAGACTTGCGGGAAAGTCCGAAAGGAATACCGGGACCCTTGGCAACAGGCAACTGAAGGAACACGGGTGGGTTATAATCAGTTAAAGTCTGACACGCCCTCCCGCTCCGCCCAGAGCGGGAGAAGTCATTTGATGATTTCCCAACATCAAAAAAACCGTATCTGAGGATCGTATTAGCTGGCGTTTTGTAGTTTATGTCTTGCGATGAGTGTGTCGTATACAACGTGTTTTTTAGATATCCCATAACTTCAGGGCAGTATTACTCAAAGTGTGCTCCGCGGAGCCCCTGGGCTCCACAAAGACTCTGTGGGGGCTCCGCGAAATTACTGGTCACAAAGAACCAGTATTTTCGCGGAGCCCAGACAGAGGCCTTGAAGAGCCCAGTTTCTTCAAGAACTAAACTATTTCATGTTTTCAATAGAGGGTCCCATTAGATGCAAATGTTAATGTCAAGTATTAAGAATTATTAATGAAGAATACACATATAACGGGTTTTGATTATTCTAAGGTTCCGTCAAATACTCCATTTTCCAAGGGGGTTCCGTCGCCAATAAAGTTTGAGAACCGCTGCTCTAGGGTATTAATGAGACCATGTCAAAGTTTCAACTGGCATATAAATATTTTTTCAATTTGTTAAACAAAACAAATAAATCTTTGAAGAAAATCTCTGTAAAGAGAAATAAATAAAAACAGTAATTTGTTGTACAGTCATTCTAGGACTTTTAATATAAGACTTCTTTCGTGATAAAGAACATTATTCGCAAAAGGAATACTTTCTTGAAATGAGAATATTGCGCTAACAATCAGAGTGACATTTCCAGGGAAGAGGATTTTCATGAAACTTTAATGTAATACAAACTATAATGTTATATAGGGTGTTTGGCAGAACGTTGAACATACGAAAATGGTGGATAGGTGGGGTCATCTGCTACTCACTCAGCTCTAACTTATTTGACACTGGCCCCCTGGATATTTAAAAAAAAAAAAAAAATGCTTTCTTCTATTTTCACCACTTTCTTAACTTTAAAGTGTAATTTTTATTAAAAATAGGTAAAACATCAGGCAATATTTTTGTTTTTTATTTAATCTTTAATGTTGGCAGATTCTTATAAAATTATTGCTTTATTCATATGTTAGCTAGAAAAAAAGTTATGAGTCCTCAAACTTACAGAAAGATGTAAAAAATACTTAAATCTTAACTTCAACTTGCATTAAAAAAAAACCCCGGGGGCAAGGGCCAAATAAATTAGGGCTGAGTAAGTAGCAGATGACCCCCCATTTTCGTATGTTTAACGTTCTGCCAAACACCCTGTTTAAGGAAGAAATAACAAATTCAGTGATGAAATTGAAAAGTACCCTTACGCTTCGATGGTTTGGTCATGTTGAGAGGATGAGTGAGAGGCGACTACGAAACTGAGTCGAAACTGAGTTTATTTGTTTGTTACGCTTTCACGGTAAAACGGCTGAACGGATTTAGATGAAATTTGGCACATGGGTAGACCATGACCAGGAGAAGGACATAGGCTACTTTTTATCTTGGATCGCAGACAAAGCTGCGGGCTACAGCTAGTTAACTATAACTATAAGGCAAGGTTTCCTCACGATGTTGTTCCTTCAACGATGTCAGTATTGTCCAAAGAAAGTAATCATATAATTTACATAAATTATCGCATTATCCTCCTTTTACCCATCCATCTTATGTCGGTACATGTGACTTTGAACTTGATATCGATCTCTTGTTTACGTTGAGAGAAAGATTTCCTCAATTACAAGACTCAGGCGAATTTCCCTATAATTGAATTAACGTCCTTGAAACTAGATACCTACTTTCGATGAATCAGCCGCGTCTGTGACTGTGGGTTATTCCTCACTCCACTCACAAAAGCTTTAACGTTGTATTGCAACAATATTCTGATTTAAAAAGAGTGTCCGTGGAGTTTCTTGCCCGTTCTTCTCCATAGGAACCTACTACGCTTTGCAATGGGCAACTAGCTTCATCTTTCTGACTGACCGACCCCTTGACAATTCAAAAGTGCCTGTAATTGGTTTATTTGAAATAAATGCTTTGAGTTTGAGTTTAGGTCGAACTTACTTTCTGTGGGTCACATTAGCAATTCCTCTAAAAGCATTTCATTTCCTTTTGTCATTAGCAATTCCTCTAATTTGATACAAAAGCAATTCATATTATGTGGACCATTTTACGAATCTCCATAGAAAACTGTTAAACAGATGAATTATTTCGTAATAAGAATCGCACGCAGATCATATTATGAATTGTCAGTTTGTGACATTTTACGAAGATTCATGATATTTTCCTATTATGATTCTGCCAAAGTGACTGTTTTAAGCCCCCAGAGGGCTGGCTCGTTTTTTGGCCAAGGAATTAACATTGCCATTCAACGTGGCACTGTTAATTCCTTGGCCAAAGAGCTGGGCTGGTCAAAACGCTGAAGGAAAACATCGTGAGGAAACCGGCATGTCCTAGAACAAAAAAATTCGAAGACATTGTGACATCAACCAACCCGCACTGGGCCCGCGTGGTAAACCACAGCCCATTCCGTCTCGAAGAGAAGAGGTCTGTGTCCCAGCAGTGGGAACATTATAGGATTATGTATGTACGTTTTTTAATCTTTTAGAGAAACGTTTCTTAATCCCCTTTAGGCTAACCTTCCATTGACGCAGAGAAGTGTAAACGTTAATCAATAAAATTCCATTAGTGGAATTCGTTTGCACTTCACTAACCTTAGGGTTATCATCATCTCATCTTGCCCTTATCCCAATTTATTTAGGGTCGGTGCGTGTCTTCTTCTTCCATACTTCTCTATTACTCGGCATCTCATAAGTCACTCTGTTTCTAGACATATCATGACATCTTCCACACAGTCCATCCATCGTTACTTTGGACTACCCTAATCTAGCCATTCGCATTCATACTCAAATCTTTCATCACGAAATTTTGCACTAAGTTCCTATGAATTTAGTGGAAATGCAAAGCATGCTAAATGTACTGGCAAAAGCATCGTACTGTAACCGAGACGTTTCTTGTGGTATTTCCTAAAAACACCTGCAACAGCATTTGAGTTTTGCAGCGCATGCTGGCAAAATTCTTAGTACTACCTATAAGGCTTTAAAAAATCATTTATTCTTCAGCGTTTGAAATATCAAACGCTCCCAAATCTTTGACTTGTTACGATGAAAAAGATTTTTATTGTCACAAAGACAAAGACAATTTCTTACTACACAAGCACTAACAAAGTTGTAGCCCCAAATAGTCAAGACCCGTAAAAAATAACGAGCTAGAGAGATTCTCAAATGTATTCTATTCGTTATCCAAAATAACATGAAGGTCAAATAATACTCGATTTAATCTACTATATGTTCAGAAAAGTGTTATTCTTAGCACGATCTTGTGCTTAAGGGCCAGTGACATCTGGACGTAGGTGTTAGATGCTGGAGTGATTTTACGTGCTCGGTTGTTCTATCATGTATGAATAAAGGTTGTCTGCAAATGGAACCTTACATAATGCTGGCTGGCAGACAAATGATTCTGGTTGCATGAGTTCACTCAAGCGAAATGAAGCGATAGTCTAAATAAAAATTAAATCCTGCCCGTTGGTAAGTGCATCACATGAAGTGCATCACTATTTTTTGTTTGAAAATGTTCGGTATAGTCCAAATAAGGTTCTTACTGAAAGAAAAGTTTGAAAAGTTGCCGGGAGAATTGGAAAATACGGGAAAACTGACAGTTTATTTTCTATGGGAATTTTGTATGAAAGACAGTACGTCTGTCGGGTCAGCTAGTTTTTAAATAAAACATTATTGTGGTAGGACACACTCATAAATAAGTATATAGCAAAACATTAGTATTGCTTTTTATTTACCTGTAACGTCGTATCCTTCCCGGCAGCAGCGCTCGTAGGAGCTAAGGCACATCAGGGGGCCTAGACAAAATCCCTTTTCTGTAAGCGTTAACGCCAACGGAAAGATCAAATTGTATGGAGTTGACAGCAGCAGTCACGTGACATCTCTAACGCTAATGTCAACTCCATACAATTTTATCTTTCAGGTTTAAAGAGCGTCGCCTTTGTCACTCATCTCTGTGTGGCACAACTGTTTCTTTCCGTGTGTGTGTTTGTGATGTGTCAATAGTAAAAGAGCTAAGCTAGGCTTGACCTAAAAACAAAACACGATCTTTGCATCTTGAAGCTACAGCGCGTTCATAATAACGTGTCCCATTTCGCAATTGGTCCCTTTCAATTTTGATCTAGTTTTCAAGAAAACGATTTATCCTACTAAACCAATGCCACACATAAGTTACTAGTCAGATTGCTTCAAATAATAACATAGATTTTCTATAAGTATATGTATGGACAGCCATAAACAAAAAGCTTAAATCTCGGTGTAAAAACAGTAGGTAAGTAATGCGTCAAAGCAGTAAGTAAGTAGTTAATCCGTCCCTTGTCATTGAAATCGCCGATTGATTGACAAAATCAACGCCCTTCGAAGCTAAATCCGTCTAGTCTTTGGACAAAGATTCCCATTACCAAGCTTTTACATAATAAATGTCAAAGTGACAAGTAATATGGGGTTTTTCCATGGTTTTTCCATGTGGAATTTCTCAACAGTAGCCCGGAGTATGAATTTGTGTCCAGTTGGCAATAGAATCGCCTCCTATTACATGGGACTTAAACATAACTGGCGAAATGTGGGTGTACTATAGGTACACACTTCTGCCCATCCCTTCGGGGAATACAGGCGTGATGTTATGTTGTTATGAACAAGTACAATTTCTTGAGAAATATCATTTTACAGCTCACTCCAAGAATATAAATTCCTAGAAAAACTGGAAAATAAACAGATTTAATAAGAAATATGATACATCTGTTTTTTTTGGGTTCCGTACGTCCGAATGAAAAACAGAACCCTTATTTTTTTAAGGAGATATTTTTTTCTTAGAACTAGCTAATAAAAAAATGTAATCCGCGTCATCCTATTTAGATTATAATTTAATTAAACAACTTAAAGAAACATACCAATTATTATATCATAACGCCCAATAGTATTTCCTGAAAGGTTAAGCAGGAACATGTAGCAATAAATGCCACCAGTTAATGCATCTCATAGTGCATGCCCACTATTACGTACATACACGTCTATTACTATTCAATCTGCCTACCCTTTTCCCAACTATGTTGGGGTCGGCTTCCAGTCTAACCGTGTGCAGCTGAATACCAGTATTTCACATGGAGCGACTGCCTATCTGACCCTCACAACCTAGTTATTGGGTAACACGAAACCTCTATGGTAAGACTGGTTGTCAGACTTTCGAGCTTCTGACGACCCGTAACAAATGTCAAAGATCTGCAAATGACAGCCGGGACCAACGGCGTAGCGTGCTTTCCGAGGCACGGAGGAGTCTCGGTATGTAAAGATGGTTACCCATCCACGACCAACCCCGGCAAGCGTAGCTTACCAGATGGATCGACCTGTGCAGCTGTTATTACTTAGCCATACAAGTCTATTACTATTAATGGGCACAAATGGGGACACACTTCGAGCAGAAAAAAAAACACTTGCTCGATCGCTGAGTAATCGAGCTTGCTTAGCCCGACTCCAGAACCGAACCCAGGCAGTCGCATTTGCGACCACTAAACCATGCAGCGAGGCAATTTTTAATACAGTTATAAGAAATACCACAGATCATCAGGTTTTACCATTAACGTTTCAAGTTTTTTCACCAAAACAAGTTCTTTGGTTTTAGACGTTAATTTAACCAGTGTTTTGTTACCATACAAGTTACGGGGCAGAAGTTTTTCAATTACAGTACAGGGTACAATTTATGAAGCAACAAGAACTTAGATTTACTTCGAAGGGCGAGAATTGTATGAGATTGCTGTGTGTATCCTAGCGGTCAGTAACCGTTGCCTAGCGAAGTAGCGAACGCTGACTATATTTTTTTTGTTTTTTATTATTATTTTAGAAAAGACATACGTTCCTACGTATGCCTTCTCTAAACTAAGAATTTAAAAAAGATACCGATCTAAATAGTAAACTTTTCCCAATGTATTTTTTAAGAAAAGCTGTGTAAAGTTCCTGATGTCGGTTAGGTACTGGTTGGCCATCACAAATTCTTGATAATTCCTTTATGATGTTTAATTAGGGTTGCCAAGTAAATTTTGAAAAAAATAACGTATTACGTTCTTTAGAAAAAAACATATAGTGTCTGGATGAAAAAAAAAGTATTTTTCAAATATATAATATATAATAAAAGTATTTTTTATATTTTTGGCTGCTTTTGGCAAACGCTAACAATTCTTGTTGTGTTTGAAAGTTTCAAAGCTAATTTTAAAACTAAATATAGGTTTAAAGATATTTATTTCTCATAAGAACTTATGAATAACAGTTCACTTATAATGAGATACAAAGTTGCTTCTTAAAATATTTATACTTAATACAATATTTGCCTCTGGGGCAATGGTGACGTTATAAGGTACATACGTGTTTTTTGAGTTTACTCTTAAATATATTGATATTATTACATTTCATTTATTTCATTTTTCATACTTATAAATTATATTTTTAAATATTAGAATAAAAAATTATATAAAACATTTAAAAATATAAAAAATAGTAGCCCATCGGCATCAGGATCAGGGTCCAAGCTGCCGGTGGTCAGGGCTCTAGAGAAAGGAACCTCCTCACTATGCGTGCCGTGTCCAGGAGTACTGCTTTCTGAATCAAGCCCTTGACCCAGCCGTGCAATGAGAGCCTCCTGAGATGTTGGTCGAGGCTCTTCGCTATTAGGCCATTGACCGTAACGATTATCGGTACGGTCAATGGCCTAATTATTACATTAATTTATTATTAGATTTAAATCTTAAATAAACGTTTTTTATTTTTATGGATGACCTGTTTCTCTCTTGTCGCCACTTCAGATTCATTACCGAAATAACTCTCAGTCAAAGCTATTGTAGTCGCGGGAACAGAGAGTAAATAAATCAGATCCATTTTTAAGATTTCCATTAATAACAATATTTTTCTCTGAAAATTCTTTATCATGATTAACAGATTTTCTTTTTGAAACAAATAGTTAAGTAATTTAGTAAAATTCCTAGGTATGGCTAACACTCATATTTTATGTGAGTTTATCGTTTCACGAAATAAAGTATTTTTATACCTACTAAATAACATTCGATTTGGCATAGTACACCCCTCTATTTTTATGCAAATGTATAAAGTATATTTATCGAAAATAAAGTAAGATTATAAAGTTTGGTTTGCAACCCTAGTAGTGTTGGTTTATAATTGGTAATAAATAAATCTGTGATTGCAGTTAGCAATTACTCAAAAATTTAAGGTCATAGATGTATCCTAAAGAACGTATTCGGTAGCTACAACACTTAAGGTAGCAGTCCTTACTGACCCATCTCAAAAATCCACCCTCTATCGGATTGGACAAGGCGTTAAGACAAAGGAATTTTTGTTCTAAGCCACTTTTTGTAATGATATATTATTTACTAGCTGCGCCCCGCGGTTTCACCCGCTTAAGACTCGATACCGCGGGAATATCGGGATAAAAGTATCCTATGTCCTATTCCAGGCCATGGTCTACCCCTGTGCCAAATTTCATCCAAATCCGTTCAGCCTTTTTAGAGTATAACCGTAACAAACAAACAAATAAACAAACGAACTCACTTTCACATTTATAATATTAGTTAGGATTCCTATTGAAGCGGTTTTATGAGTACATATATTTACTAGCATCATATTTTATCAAAGGTGATATCAATGCCTCGTTTATTATAACTTAGCAGCTCGAATGTTCTGATTTAAAGTTAAATAACACACCAAAGTAACGTTTATTTGGAAACTTAGTTCAGCTATGGTAAGTAAAACTGACTGACTGGACAATTCCGCATAATCAGCTCATAGAGGAAAAGGATAAATTAAATCAATATCCGTAGCTATCGCGAAATAACAGTAAGAACTCGATTAAGTAATAAAAAGAAATGAGACTTAATTCTACAGCCGAGGAAATAGTATTTGTGGGAAAAACAACGCAATTTTGTTTTCTATTACTAAAAGTGTTGTTACGTAGTTTCCTGTTATTTTATCGATAAAGCTTTTTTAAATTAAACTTTGTGTTTATGGTTAGTACTGTTACAATAAAAAAAATCATTCTAAGTTTATTCTTGCTTTTATATTCAAATTATTTTTGTTGCCCAAAAAACTGTTTGTTAAAACTGCAGACGTAAATCCCAAATCCTAACTCATATTAATTATAAATGCGAAAGTGAGTTTGTTTGTTTATTTGTTTGTTCGTTACGCTTTCACGCTAAAACGGCTGAACGGATTTGGATGAAATTTGGCACTGGAATAGGACATAGGATACTTTTTATCCCCATATTCCCGCGGGTGAAGCCGCGGGGCGCAGCTAGTATTGTTAATAATTACAATAGTAAGTATGTAGAGGGATGTCGTAAAAAAATATGACTGTCGGCATTTCTGCATTATTTTTATCATCAGAAAAAGTAAGCGTAAGTAAAACTAATCATTTAAGACGTTACACATAAGATTCTCGCATTGCCTTATAAAAATAAGAGTAGGTAGGTCCCAATCATAAATAAAATCACATTAATTTACAAACTAAAATTAAGATATAAATCATCACGTCCTATATAATCTGTTTGTCTATGGAACTTGACCTTGGATCAGCCGGAAGTGACGGACAAGCGGCCATTATCCTTTACGACGTGACGTCATGACATAAGTACTTGCCACCTTTTTATTAGTGCGATTGATTGCCATTAGATAATTATTATTTTGGATTGAAGCGTACGTGAAAATTGGAGGACGATTATTTGGTATGTAAGTAGGTACCTACTAAAGGATATGGCAGTGCCTGCCTAATAAGGTGAGTTTATATTTGACGAAATTGGCTGTTTGTTTGTATATGTACTCGAAATAATAAATTAAAATATACTAATAAGTACTAAGGGATTCATGAAAATAAACTTGAAATACTTATTGATGTATTTGCTTTTTGCGAAAAAATTGTCCTCAACCATTGAAGACAAGTTGAATCACTTTTCAAGTTCTAGACGCTCATTGAATTACAAAAAAAATACTAGATACTTAGAGCTAAATAATAATGATAATAAAATTAAATCTAAAACTTACCGGTTGTTTTGCTCCCTTCAAAACAGCAATACTCTTCAACTTCGTGATAGTTTTACCGATAATAATAAACTCACATTCACAACACTATCAAAAACAATAAATAGTACATAACAAAACTCTTTGCTACATAAAAAAAAACAATTTTTGTTTATACAGAACACTAGAACCACAACTAACTCATTCTTTATTTGAATTTTCCGCGCGCGCCTTCTAAAATATGTACCGTCAGCTGAATAGTAAATAAGGGCGAGAATAGACTGCCGCGTTTCGCGGCTACCGTTCGACTGCCATCGCGGTCCTTGCAAAGTTCGCGCGGTATCTAAACGCGTAATACCGCAGGCGCGATGCAGCCGAGATGAAATGGGCCGTGTGCGCGTAATTAGCGCGTTTAATCGTAATTGTCGCGCCAATATAAACGACTTTATGTGACGTCATTGTTTACGTGATTATAAATTTTAGATTGGACGATTTTGTATGGGGTCTCGTTGCATACAGGGTTACCTACTTAGTTCAAGTTTGTTAGCTGCCTGAAGATTTATGTATATTTCAAAACGTAAAGACATCAATGGAAGCATTATGAAAAAAAGAATATCCAATGCCATCGAACGCCAAAATAATGTAGCTTGACAAAACATGAGAATGTCGTTGTCACAGATTACTATGGGTATACTGGTCGTGGTCAATCATGGGCAAGCAAACCGTGATGGCTTTGTTGGCTTATATTCCATCCCACGTTTGTCGTTTTCGGCTTCAGTGAATGACTGTTTGTAGAGTAGCTATAATTTTCTTGAACATAAAATAGGTAACGTATAAGTTAACCCAGTAGCTAATTCCCTAGATATTCAAATCCACTAATAACAGCTAAGTTATTAATAACATATTCAAACAGCTCTAAAATAGATACACTATGAAGGAATATTGAAGATTAGTTAAAATAGAACTCATTACCATAGTAACGGATGAAGGGCTCGTGGTTAAATAATAGCAGCCGCACGGTCAAAGTCAAAACGTTTATTTAATATAGGCACGTATAAGGCACTTTGAACGTCAATAATTAGTGGTGCAACGATACCGATACGATAATCGTAAGTTTTTACGATCATTCGTTATCGTAAATATTGCGATGCGATATTTACGATTCATTAATCTTTTCCAATATTTTTGTATTCAGAAGCCCAATAGTCTGAAAACCAGTCATAAAAAAGGATATCGTGTTACCCAGTAACAGGGTTGTGGAGGTCAGACAGGCAGTCGCTCCATGTAAAATTCTGGCATTTAGCTGCATCCGTATAGAATGGAAGCCGACCCCAATACAAATGGGATAAGACTAAAGTCTGTTTTTAAATCTCGTAGACTAATTTGACATATCAAGTGATTGTTGTTTGTTTTCTCAATTTGGAGTTTGACATTTGCACCTGTCAAATTAGTCTATGAGATTAAAAGACAGACTATTATGTAGATTGATTGATACAATGGTAACGGATGGATTTTCGAAGGGTAACCTACAGTAGGTATTATCAAAAAAGAAAATTCCGCACCCCACACCAAAAAATACACGAAGGTAGTTAGATAGATATAATAATGTATGTAGTATTTTTAACTCACAAAGCGACGCCCGCTTGACTTGCGGGTACAAAGTGTACAACAACACGCTAAAGAAAACAATTTTATTTTTATTTGCACTCGCGTTGAATTGCGTCTGCCCATTGACAACGGCCTACCTTCCAGCCTGCATTGCATGTGCTGTCCCCTGCTTGTGCACTTGATGATCTTTAGACTGCGTCACTGACCGGAGTTTGCGTACTTAGCTGAATTTTGGGCCAAAAATGTATGAACTTTTTGCTATCGATATTTCCAAGAAGAAGAAAAAACGATTTATTGAGATAGGACCGACTGAGGCATAGCATCGGCAGCCTTGGAGCAATACTTATGTCCACTAATCTAACTTAAAGTGAACAGTATCTAGTGGTTAAGCTTGTCCGTGCTAAGAGCTTAATTCAATAACTTTTACTTAAGTGTTCATTTCAGAGACTAGGTACTACTTTAGGACAAACTTTTTTAGTCTTGACTAACAAAGTTTATGCATAGATATGTGTGTCGGTGTTTACTAGTCGCTATGTTGTTTTTACAAATATTGTGAGTAAAATACGAAAAGCATGGAATTAGTATGTACTATATTAAGGCCTTGGTGAACACTATTAGATAGGTACTAGATGAATAGAAATTTTATCTGTGCAAGCATAGCCAAAGCCTAGGCTATAATGACTACCTATAAGTTCAGGGTTGCTGTGAATCCATTTTAATTAATTAAGTTGCTACCTACCTTTTCAAGTGATCCAATTCCTTCGTGGGCGATGATCACAGATGGCGATCATGACAGATGCTCGCTCTATTTTATTTAGATTTGGTTTTTGTCCCTCTTTTTTACCTATCATGTAAGTACGTTACGTCTCAACAATCACTCATGTAGTCCAATCAAAATGTCATAGTATTAGCATTAAGTAGTTACACACAATGACACAGCAGAGCGATAAACTAATAAAAACACTTTTTTCTTATAAATTGGCGCGTTGTCAAAATCGGAATTAACGCCGCCATCTTGTTTTTTCAATACATTTCACAAACCACGTAATTCCAGCGCCAAAAGCTTCTAGTAGCACTTTATACTATTGGTACGTTATTTTTCTGAAACTCTATCCACCACTGTATTACTTACTATAACCTAGGGATATTGGCGCGTGGCCAAAACCGGAACTAACGCCGCCATGACATTTCGCAAAACAATTGCACAAATGTGTACCAACAGCGCCCCCCTGTCCACGTCATATTTCTTTTCAGCACAATTTCCTTACAGACATATTCCTTCAGATTGCCACAAAATAAATCAAATTCTCATACGTTTTAAATTCCATTGCCAATAATAACAAAATTACAGAAATAATCAGAGCCGTGACGTCTGGCTGAGCCGCTCCCGACCGCTATTTACATATGAAACGAATAAAAATTTACGAAATACGCGTCGATTCTGTGACACAAACGTGGCTAATGGCTCCATCATGAATACTCATCATCATCGAGCTGCCTAGCCTTCTCCCTACTATGTTGGGGTCGGCTTCCAGTCTAGACAGATGCAGCTGAATGCCCATTATTTCACATGGAGCGACTGCCTATTTGATCTCCACAACCCAGTTACACGACACGTCACCACCGCCGAGCGCTGGACGCAGAGACAACGTCGTGTTCGAGTTCGCGACTGGTCAATCGTCATTCTGAGGATGCCTCGTTAAGCGAGCTAAGTGCTTCCATACCGTCTACTATGCAAAGCTAGTGGTATTTGCATCATTATTGGTAAAGATACAAGAGTCTGAATTTTAACTAATAAGTAATAACGGTCCGGAAATCCTGTTGCTATAAAAAATGATGATCCATAAATACTGTCAGCAATAGTAAAAGGAGCTTCAAATGACACATCATTGATTTTTAAAATAAATCGACGTTCACAAAATCTTGACGACGTGAATAGCTCTATTCTTCAGGTACAAGATTGGTTTACGGTAAATAATTTGGTACTAAATGAAAAAAAAACCAAATGCATTCGATTTAAATTACCTAATGTTAGAAGTAGCGAATGTGACATCATATTGAATGGAGAAAAACTGGAGTTTATTAATCAAACAGTTTTCTTGGGAATCACGCTAGACGAGAAATTACAATGGGGACCTCATATAAAATCTCTTGCGGGGCGGTTAAGCTCGGCCGCTTATGCTGTTAGAAAGATAAGACAGTTAACAGATGTAGAAACCGCGCGTTTGGTCTATTTCAGTTACTTCCACAGCATTATGTCGTATGGCATTTTACTGTGGGGTCGGGCTGCTGATATTGAATCCATTTTTATTTTGCAAAAAAGAGCTGTCAGAGCCATTTATAATCTTTGTCACCGCGAATCTCTCAGGGAACTATTTAAAAAGATTAATATCATGACGGTACCTTGCCAATTCATTTATGAGAATATTATGTATGTAAGAAAAAACTTAAATCTTTTTAATAAAATAAGTGATAGGCATAATTTTAATACTAGAAATAAAGATAAAATAGATCAACCATTTTTCAGATTAGCTAAAGTACAAACATCTTTTATGGGGTACTGCGTTAAATGCTATAACAAAATACCTTGTGATATATTGCAATTAAATGAAAGAAAATTTAAAACTCATATAAAAAGTACACTTTGTAAACAAGCTTATTACAAATTAGAGGATTATATCCAAGATAAGAATGCTTGGAAACATGCTGGTCTTGCTCCATAGGACGATTTAGTGTCTGGACAAAATCAAACTGATAGCTAATTTAGTTTTTTTTTTATTTATTATTTGTATGTCATAGACTTTTACACTCTGTCATTACTTAAACTCACGCACTGACTTATTAGTACTACTTGTAACAATGTTAGGACTATTGTAATATCGTATACTTTTACAATCTTTGTAAATATGTGAGCACCATGTATCTGGTAATTAATTTATTCATTATTGCTCCATTTATAATTCTTTTTACCTTTCGTAGTACAGTAATCTTATTGTAGGTGCATCGTCTTCACATATAATTATATAATTAATGTATACAAAATATTGTAAAACATTTTTAAAAGAGTAACGATGGAGTTTCTTGCCCATTCTTCTCCATACGAAAACTACCTTTTGGAAGGGGCAACTAGAATCAATTCTATTTCTTTGTTTGACGTTCAAAAGTGCCATATATGTGCCTATTTGAAATAAATTATTTGACTTTGACTTTGACTTTGACAAAATATTCATGAAATATTCAAACCAATCATTAATTTTAAAATATGTTTTTTTTTTATATTAATTATTATAATAATCACTCAATTTATAATCGGTCTTATGTAAATCAACACTTTTCTTTAAACGCTCAAGTCTTGGGACGCTGTGACCCACTATTTTTCACTAATTCTCAATACTCAATATCTTTATTGCTTTACCATAATGTGTACTTACGTGGTAACTATATAATTTAGATCATTATGGACCCTGTAGGGCACAGCAAAAGGGTAGGAGAGAGGAAGCCCTGTTTTGGAGATCATTAAGTTGTTATTTTGGGAACAAGTTTTAACGTAATCAAAATCAGAAGATCACGAAATAAGATACTAACATTTCGCTTATCTATTATTTATGTTGTATTTTATCTGCAAAAATGTACTTAAATATTTTAGATTATTTTTATTTATCTGTACTTCTTATTCGTCGTTATTATAATTCTGTTTAATTCTATTATGTATACTTCTATATGCTACATTTATGGTCGAACGTACCAAATTGTGCACCGTGTAACGGCTCAGTCAAGATAGGCTGAATGTCGAATGTCTTTCATATTCATTTAGATTCTACCGTTCAATAAATTGGGAATCAAAAGGATCTAAAAGGTACAAATTGACCGTCTTTAGAACCTCCTAGATTTGATCAGTATTTAATTTGGTACTAAGTAAGTAAATTCTTCAAAATTTTCTCTTCATCCTAAACCGTTTCATTTTAGGATACCCAAGTAATTTTCAGGACCCATTTAAGTTCAAATTAAATATTTTGTTCAATACTGTCTTAGTGATAAGTTTTTGGTTAAAACATTGCTGAATGGAAGCGAGTTTTTTTGTAACGAGCCAGTCTTACTAATTCCGTTGGGGCCTGGCTGTCATTTATATGGATGAATGAATATATGATTATATTTATTTGCAAGAATATAGGTAGCTAACATCATCATCTGCCTAGCCTTTTCCCAACCAAGTTGGGGTCGGCTTCCAGTCTAACCGGATGCAGCTGAATACCAGTATTTTACATTGAGCGACTGCCTATCTGACCTCCACAACCCAGTAACTAGGTAATACGATACCCCTTGGCAAGACTGGTTGTCAGACTGTCGGACTTCTGACGACCCATAATGACTACCAAAGAACTATACTACTGCATGCTATGCTAATTATAAAAACTCAATCAGCCTAGCATTTTCCTAGGTATGTTAGGGTTGCAGTTAGTCTTGTAACTAGCTGCGCCCCGCGGTTTCACCCGCGTAAGTCTCGATCCCGTGGGAATATCGGGATAAAAAGTATCCTATGTGTTAATCCAGGTTATAAACTATCTGTTTGCCAAATTTCATCCAAATCCATTCAGTAGTTTTTACGTGAAAGAGTAACAAACATCCATCCATCCATCCATCCATACTTACAAACTTTCGCGTTTATAATATTAGTAAGATGAGCGTCTATATATGCGAGTAATGTTTAAAACCCATTATGAAGCTGACAGATATAGCAGCCAGCAGGTACAGTGCGTCGTTAGTCGGGTCATCAGGTGTATATGGCCGACATACGATTGTGTCGTTTTTGGTGCGAAATTAATCGACTATGGCTTGCACGCGACTACACACAATAGTTAGGTAGAGCACACACGATGCGATCGGCTTTTCAATCATTCTAAGGCAATATTATTAAGGTGGCTGGGACAGACTGGATGACGGATGGCAGATTGTTAGGGCACCCCTGGGGGAGGCCTATGTCCAACAGTGGACTGCGATAGGCTGAGTTGATTGAGTTGATAGCTTCAACATCATCATTTCAGCCGTAAGACGTCCACTGCTGGACATAGCCCTACCCCAAGCACCGCCACTTCGACCGATTCTTCTCTTTCACTTCACCTAAGTTCTCACGGTTAGATTTTACAGAATAGACCGCGACTTTATACAATTTCGATCAGTGAAAAGACGTCCTAAAAATTTTCACTAACAATAATATTCGTTCAGAAAACATTTGACTGAGCACAAAATGTTCATTGAATTAATGAATGCAACAAAGACAATGTCGCCTTGCTGGAAATGTTACGGCGGCGGCATAATTCAATGTCGCCGCCGGAACATTCAAAATGCTTAATTCATTCAATTTTGGTAGTTGAATGAATTCAGCATTTTAAAGAACACTTCCCGCGCGCTGTTGGAAATGAAAGCTGGTGTTCTACAAGCTACCAAGGTTAAACCTGACAACCGTTGGAATAAGATTTTCCAAGAAGAAAATCCAGTAAAATTTTCAGGAATTTGGAGATTATATAATCCTAGCCGATGCCCGCGGCTTCGCCCGTGTGGTTTGTCGATAAAAAGTAGCCTATGTCCTTTTTCAGGCCCTAGACTATCTGTGTACCCAATTTCATTTAAATCGGTTCAGTAGTTTTGGCGTGAAAGCGCGACAGAGAGACAGACAGACAGAATTACTTTCGCATTTTAAATAGTAGTAAGGAAGATCCTGCTATTCGTGCAGGTTTTTTTTACGCGGTTTTTACTACGCTTTGGAATGGGCAACTAGCTTCATATATCAGATATATGACCAATGACCAACTCCTTGACAATTCAAAAGTGCCTGTGAATGGTTTAATTGAAATAAATGCTTTGAGTTTGAGTTTGAGTTATAAAAGTACTTATACGCGGTCACAGCATACCATATTCCCTAACTTAGTTGTGGTCGGCTTCACAGTCTAGCCAGATAAGACCGAATACCGGTATGTTACACAGAAAGACTGTCTGTCTGATGAACAACTTGAGAAAAAGCCTGCAAAGTATTTCTTGTGGCCCTTAAGTAAGTTTAGCATAATAATAATCTATATTTTTTTTTACTGGAAAGGTATAAAAAGTATAGATTTCATTATTGTTTCCACGAATTGACATTTTCGGCGCGATTTTGTTTTATTTGAACAAGGAGTAGGGTAAAAAAAAAAAAAAAGTTATCGATTTGGAACGGTGGAAATGGTTAAAATTGTACCCTTTAATAATGAACTTATATGTAGTATGTAGGTACTATACGAAGACGCGCCCCACTCCGCGATTTCTGTACTATAAGCTGTACTTTAGTACGGACCGGAGCGGAGTGGGGCGCGCCTTCGTGGATGGCACTATCTACAAATGGAAATATGGTAAAAGAAAAAAAAAAATGTTAATTGGTCATGGATTTTATAATCTGCATGAGTTTTTTGAGATAAAATAATGTTCGTGTTTAATTTATTTGTAATCTTTTTGTAATTTATTTAAAATTTATTTGCCTTGTAATATCTTTATTTTCTTGACTGACCTAAGCTCCATTTAACATTTTGAAATTAAAGTCTTGCTATACAATCGCAAGTGTGCGCCCTCTCCTTACCTACGTAGTGGCGTTGATTAAGGAAGTCATTACTGGTGGCACAAACAATACTAACAATGGCTGGTCGCGAATAAATGACGGCCAGTCCGTTTACTTCTCTCTAATGTTGTTTAATTTAAGTCTGGAGGGCCTGCAGGCTTTGTAGGCTTTAGGGAAATGGTTCTCAGAGACATTGGACTTTAGGTTTTCTAGCCCTTCCTGAAAACTTATTTGTGGGACCCGAAATATACAGGGGGAAATGGAATTCATGGGCATCCCTTTCAGGGGTCGTTGTAGGTACTCCTCATCTCTAAATATTATAAAACAAAGTCACTTTTTTGCGTTTGTCTGTATGTTCGCGTTGTTCTTCTAAACCTCGTAACAGATTTTGATGAGGTTTTCGCCATCGTTTAGAGAATTTATTCCGGAAGGTTTATGTGTATAATACGTTAGTATTAAAGTTACATCTAACTAATAAATCTCGATGTTTTTGTCAAGTCGTAAAACCGTGCGAAACAGGAGCGCGTCGCTAGTTACGAATAACTTTCAATTTGGGACCAAACCTGAAAACGCGAAAATAAAAATCAGCTGCTCCCTATATTTTGACGGTGTAGGCCCCGCTCGCCCCTTGGATCTTGCCCCTTAGATTAAAATGTCCCACTCGCCCCGTTTTTTATGATTTTTGTGTACCGATTCGCCCCTTACGAAGGGGCGGGTGGAAAATTAACATTTAAATAATTATTTTGATGTACCGACTCGCCCCTTGCGGCATTTCCTTTGAAATTTAACCAAAAAAGGTACAGTCAGACAGAAAAATGCACACGTTATGAATAACGCTATATTTGATTACTTTAATAACTCTTTCTGTAATCTCACCAACTCGTGACACTTGTGATAGTTTTTGCTACCTGGCTTACCTATTATAATAAAAGGAACGTTTTTCATGGGTCCAATAAACAAAAGGTTTTTTTAAATATGTTACCCGTCGAGAGAGTCGTATATATATAATGCTTTCTTTTTCTATGTTTGTATTATAATGTGGAAGGAATGCGTTTTGCGTTATTTGCTAATTAGTTTAGTACAATATCTCCAAGTAAACGTGAATTTATGCAAGCCTAGTACTTTTTGTTAGTTATAAAATATTTGTGTGCCTTTCATCCAAATCTTATTAGTGGGATAAAACTAATGATTGTAATACTATCTTGAATTCATGCAAGCCTAGTACTTTTTGTTGGGTTTTGATTGAAGTTTAAAGAATACTTGATGATTGTAATATTATCTTGAATTCATGCAAGCCTAGTACTTTTTGTTAGTTATAAACTATTTATGTCCCTTTCATACAAATCTTAATAGTGGGATAATACTAATGATTGTAATACTATCTTGAACTCATGCAAGCCTTGTACTTTTTGTTAGATTTTGATTGAAGTTTTTTGAAAAAAATATTTATTTTAATATTTAAAAACTTAGAGTGCTGACTTATAACCTACTAACAATCGGGGGCGACTGGGGCCATCTAATATTCGAAGGGGTGAGTGGGTACACTTAGGTAATTAGGGGCAAGATCCAAGGGGCGAGCGGGGCCTACACCATTTTGACGTGTTATGCGAACTAAAATGTAGGTATATTTTTTCGCGATTTATGGTCTGATCCCATAATGAAAGTAGTTTATAATTGTTGTTTTTAAAGCATATATTGAAATAATTGATTTACATAAATATTTTACAAAATAGGGCCTTAAACTAGAGGTAGATAATAACTAGATTCTACCTGAACTAGGAATAAACCTGTATCTCAGGTATCTCACTGAAGTGCTTATAATAAGTGTGATCTATGATTTCAACAAAATATTTAAAATGATTTATCTACTATTATAACTTATGTTTTCATTAAAATTAAGCAAAAAAACTATTACTTACCTATGCTACTTTATTGGATCAACGTAAGACATTTTTGCAAAGATAGTTCTATTATGATTATTGCAATTTGACATTACTTTAAAAAAAGTCGCCTTTACTTTATTATAATGATGAGAAGGTACAATGACCCAAGATGCCCCTAATGGTGTGCATTTCAAGTATACGGCCCAGAACCCCTTTAAAGAAACTTTAAGAAGGTATCATCCCCTTAGTCACTGTATAAATAAGTAACAGTATTATATCTCGGCAATGACCTTGAAATAATTACCTTCGGCTGCTCACTCAATTAGTTGCGTACTGATAAAAATTAGAGCAGTGGTGGCCCAGTGGTAACGGCCGCGACTTACGAGTTGTAGGTCGTAGGTTCGAATCCCGACAGGCGCTTTACTTTGTGTAAATAATTTCATCACCACTGCTCTCAAAACGGTGAAGGAAAACATCGTGAGGAAACCGGCATGTCTTAGAACCAAAAATTCGAAGACATGTGACATCTACCAACCCACACTGGGCCCGCGTGGTGGATTACGGCCCGCTCCCTCTCATAGAGAGGAGGCCTGTGTCCCAGCAGTGGAAACATTATAGGCTGATTATGTTATGTTATGTATGATAAAAATTAAAAACTGAGATGAAGCGCATCGTTTCGGCCGTTTTCTATGAAGATACAATACTTAACAGTATAACAATACTTATTTATACTGTGCCGTAGTTGACTCAATAACAGTGAATGTGCCATGACAGTTTACAGAACAATAAAAGTGTACAACAAATAATTGTTTCCTTTGTAATTATTAAATGCTATTGTATATCGAGCATTAGGGCCTGAAACAATATTGGTTGTGGCTGAAAATGTACCAGAGTTATTAGGGGTAATTGCATAATTTGATACGGTTTTCATTCGTGGTAGAAACTAAATTAGGGCATAAATAATAATGAATTTGTCATTTGACAGCTCATCGTGAACAACTTGACCTCATCTAAAATACAAAGGGTTTTATTTAAAAACGTTGCTTAAAGTTAAATGACGTTCAAACGTCAAATATTATTATGTTAAACAGTCACTAATCATCACTTACTTAACTTTAAGCAACGTTTTTATATAATCCCCTGGGTATCTGAGTAGTCAGTATCAAATAATTTAAAAAATTGAATCATTTTTTATCAAATAATCTTCGAAATAAATTAACCAAAATTTGTACTAAAACAAGCCTAATGCCGAGATCCGACGATCCGCGATTTTTCGGACGGACACGCACGGCAGACGACCACGGACCGCCACGCACCACGCACCGAGGAACTTCCGATGTCTGCGATACCCCGCACGTACACCTTCAAACGGTGCGTCGTGCGGGCTCGTCTATGTCCGTCCGCAATACGGCGCACCGTCGGATCACGGCATGAGTTCATAATCAGAGAAGATCCTTCTAATTATAGCTGGGCCTATGCTTTAAAAAGAGAGAGAGAGAGAAGCTTTAGAGGAAGCATGTGTCCCAACAGTGGGAACATTAAAGGCTCTTCGAATGGGAGTGGGCCATAATCTCCATAAAAGATGTCACATGTCTTCGAATTTTCGGTACTGGAACATGCCTGTTTCCTCACGATGTTTACCATCACTGTTTTGAGAGTAGTGGTGATGAAATAATTTACACAAAGTAAAGCGCCTGACTAGATTCGAACACATGACCTACAACTCGTAAGTCGGGGCCGTTACCACTTGGCCACCATAGAGACCAATAGTAACTAGATAATATCGATTGAGACGTACGACAAATATTTTTAGATCTTTCCTGAAACATAATAGGACAGATAAGAGGTTTTATACCTTTTTTTTTTTTTTTTTCCGTGGGGAAATCCTCATGGATGATATATTATGTCGGACTCCTACCGACTAAAACCCCACTGATCCTACTTCTACCATGAGTCGGGGGCCCGGGATATACTTATACATGCGCCGCACCCCCGACTGGTATCAGCCCGCCATGCCTAGCGGGCCTCATCACAAAGTGCGGCCGATCCCACGACCGCACGTCCTCCTATAAAGGCACGCATGATGTTTTGCGTGCCACCTCTTTGGACCTGAATGTTTGGGCGACGACACAGCCCCCAATTTCGCCGCTCGCAGGCCCCTCCTTATGGTGGCCGGAGATCGTTAAGCGCCCTTCGACGCCCGGCTGCTCTTCTGGTGCGGGTGGAATGAGAGGTATGCTCTCTCTCCCTCTCCGCTGCCTCCTTTGCATGCATCCATGAGGTTTTATACCTAACAGAAATATCTAAAGAACTTATCTGGCTGTACAAAGAAATTTTATCTTCTACCCACAAAGACCTTCCTTTTGAACGATTTTAATAAAAGATCGTCATAAACGAACTAAGTACCGTAGGCAATTTCCTTTAAAAGGTTAAGAAAAGGGATCACGAAAACAAGATCTTATGAATACATTTTGAAGGTTTAAGGGCTCTTAAACAGTTAACACGTTTTTAAGTGAAAATGACTGGAAAACAGCTTTTAACATAATTATGCGTCTCCACTTAGCAGTGAACTTCGACCACGAAAGTGCGGCTACGAAAACCAGAGAGCCTAAACAAGTGACAATCGCTTCGAATTTCTACAACGACTTTCAATAGGATTGACATTAATAATTGAATAACAGATCAATTAACGAATGATATCTGCACGTCCTTATATGACCTGCCCCCCCCCCCCCCCAGAGACGTAGCTACAATCTAATTTCACAGTTTGGACACCCAAATAATAAATTGGATTTTCCTGTGGCCATAGATTACTAAACAATTGGCACGTGACACGTGTACAGGCTGTCTGGATCCAAATATGGACATCTAGATATGCAATGTCATTGATATTTATAATGGCATCTCTGACCTACAGAATACTAATGTAGGCTATTAATAAAAACTAATTGTAACGCTAACGCAGTGGTGGCCCAGTGGTAACGGCCGCGACTTACGAGTTGTAGGTCGTAGGTTCGAACCCTGACTGGCACTTTACTTTGTGTAAAATTATTTCATCATCACTGCTCTCAAAACGGTGAAGGTTAACATCGTAAGGAAACTGGCATTTCCTAGAACCAAAAAATCGAAGACGTGACATCTACCAACCCACACTGGGCCTGCGTGATGGATTTACGACCCACTCCCTCTCCGCCACTCCGAGAGGAGGCCTGTGTCCCAGCAGTGGGAATATTATAGGCTGATTATGAATAAGAAACGCTAAACCACGTGCTAATGTCCCCAAAATAATAGAACAACGAATGTTAAACCTGTAGAGGTTGTGAAGACCATCCATTTAAATCAACGTTGTTTTTTAAATTCTACGTGGTACGCAGTTTGCGAAAATAAAAAATAAAATTCTACGAGTGCCTTCACATATAAATGTAGCACAAAGGGGTGATCATATTTAATTGTGTGTAAGAACCATCAAACTGAAGAACTTTCAAATTACTCAGAAATGAGATTTTAAAATAAGAATTTGAGTCCATATTTGGAGCTTTAAAATTGGTCTCAACTCCTAACACTACCTAGTAGCACGATCGTCTAGGGATGCAAATCTGCCAGCTACAAGAGAAGTCCATCTGACTGTGAGTGACAGCTGACGTGACCACGTTTTCAATGACCGCCACCCTGTTTATGATCGAGGGGGTGAAGATATTCAGAGACGGTTAACGGCGATATCTACACACTTTTACCAACGTTAAACCTCAAATGGTTTTGGAAACAAAAATATTGAAAGTAGATATGTATTTTCGTTTTCAAAACCCTTTTAGTCTTTAAATAAATTATATTCCATTCGCTTTCTTTACGTGGTTAGGCTTGAAACGAAAACTAAATGAAACATAACTTGTGAATGAATAAAGAAATCTATTAGTTAGTATACATAATGATAAAAATCTATACTGCGCAATTAAAAAACATTACAAGTAAGACTTACATAGTTGTAAGTCTTACTAGCCATTTTTGAGTCATGCATGATACTTGAATAAAGATAATTCTATTCTATTCTAAGTACCTACCTGACCAATGCGTGCACTGACTGGACAGGTCCACTCAATTTGTGTGATTCTTTCTTCAAAAGACCATTTCAGACACAAATCTACATGGTCTTCACATGATCTCCCCAAGATTATGTCTGGAATTTAAAAGAGACTGTGACCTCTGAGTTTGTTTCGGTCTTTCTTCTCAGAGTAGTCAGATAGGATACGCCGACCTCATCTAGTTTAAAAAAATATGATTGGCGTGTAAAAGTATTTTTACAAACCTACTTACAGAAATAAAATCATTTACTTGTCTCAACAAAAACAGAAAGGGGCCCTCTAAAACATACCAAGGTACTTACACCTAAATGTAGAAGGCGTAACCCTCTTCAAAAACAAACAATCCAAAACTTACCTTTTTCACTCACAACACATTTTTGTTCAAAAACTTTTTTATTGTACCTATCTTAGAAAAAGTTTCGAAACCTAAATGTTGTCCCGAACTTGAACAAACAGTATAAAAATTTGATAACCCCTGTGTTTGATTTCACACGGGTTGTGAATAAAAATGTCTGCAAACAAATCAAATAACTTAGTTCCCGAAAAGTCGTGAGACGAGATGGCGAGTTTCTTCAAGAAATGTTTTTCAAGAAAAAATAAATCTGATTTAGAACAGGTTTCATCCAAGGTTAGTTGGGAATTTTGTGAGAAATTGCTAGAATATTAGGTACCATAGACATCCCAAAACCGATAGGAACGGTAAAGCTAACTAAGCTAATAAACCTTGGCATGGCATACAACGATGGGAAGACACCAGGCGAAATGACTATACTGCCTTGGTTGGAAGTTAGGTCGGCCTTTGGTGTGGGATGCAACATGTGTCGACATAACTGCGCCATCCCATCTCCCTACCACGGCGGGCTTAGCTGGGGCGGCTGCTACAGGTGCGGAAAACCTCAAACGGCGAAAATATTCCAATCTTAATGGGAGTTATTTCTTCGAGCGGTCAGTGGGTCGTCTTAGGGGCGGAGTTTTAGGAGTTGGAGTATACGCTTAGGGGCACTACGAATATACTCCAATTTATTCGAAAAAAAATCTAAATGTCGGTCGATCTATCAGCTTGGGTATGCTTAGGGGCAGGGGACCTAGCCAATTTTTCGAATGACTTTTTTTTTCCGTATATCGTTGGTTTTTTAATAACACTTCATGGTTTTCGACTAGCTAGAGCAACAAATTCTTTTTCAGAAAAGATTTTCATCCGAGCTAACATTTTGGAAATATAGAGCGTTTTAAAAAAAAGTAAAAAAATACAAAAGCTCCTATCTCGGAAACGGCGCGTCGTAGGGCCATGCTTTTGGGGACCTAAATGGTTTCTATGATCAAGGTTAATCCGATACTGCAATAAAATTTGAAGATTTCCGAAAACAAAAATCAACGAAAATTTTTTTAAGTCCCAAAAAAATTTTCGCTCCATAGCGCCCCTATGGCTACACGCCAACCCTTCGAGCCGTTTGGGGTTGGTTTTACAAGACATAGCCAAGCTGTTGGGCGACTCTTCACGTGACCACAGGGCTGGGCTATTTTTTGGCAAAAATAATCAGCATCGCCATACAACGTGGCAATGCTGCCAGCCTTTTGGGAATTTTTCCTGTTGACAGCGATGCCGTCGAATTTTTTAATACCCTATGATTCTTTCCCCTCCTTGTTTTTATATACTACACGACTACACGTCATATAATAATACTTTTAAGTCTATTAGCGTTTAAATTATGTAAACATTATATTGTTTAATAAAACACTAAGCTAAGACACAATAGTCTCAACCTAATCTCGAACATGTTAGGTAACCCATGGACTGCCTAATGGCTGCTATAATATTCGTAAATAGCCAAGGCAAAGAATAAAAAAAAAAAAACTATATTAAAATTCGGTGGGTATTTGGCTGTCTCAGTTTTTATTTGTTAAACAATAATGGTAATAAAATATACATTAAATATAAAAAATACTCTTAGACAATATACATAATAATACAACTAACTATTTACACTAAGTACTAAATTAAATGACTGTTTAAAACTAACTAAACAAATACTTAACTAAAATATGGCGTCGAAAAATTCCTCCGCATGACTGTTTAGTTTTTCTTACTTTTTCAGGTGTACGATGTAGATGCCTACGATGCAACATTTGCTATTCCAAGGGCTATTCTCAAACTGGTTGGTCTTCGTATCACCAGAAATGATTCCACTAACGTCAGGTAGTGGAATGCATACAAATTAGATACTGCACGATTTCATTTCATTCGAACATCATTTCATGTTTTTCGATTTCATTTGTTGAATTTTTCGCAAATTTGTATTTAGTGTTTACCTTTTTACCAGAATAAACTTTTATTATTATTATTTTTTTTTTTAGGCCTTTTTTTTCGCCTTTTATAAAAACTTTTGTTCATTGTAGAATTGATTTTATGCTCGTTAGCAGGCATGTACAAATCAGAATATTTGTTCTCACTGTGCTAGTCTTCACAAACTAAGGAAAAAGAAAAAACCCAGTGAGATTCCATTTCAGATTACTATGGAACATTTTCTACTGGTTCGAGTTCGGAAACCTATTCGTGGTGACTTGGCTGGAGCTGATGAACATGGCGCAAACGGCCCGGGGCGGCTCCTTCCAGGATGCCGTCGAGATCTTTCGCATGATGCCTTGTGTTGGATACCTGCTGCTGGGTTCGTGTAGATTCAGATTGTAAACATCCTAACTTAATTATGATAGTTTCATTACTTTTAGTTTTTAAACGTCTTCCGATTATAAGGCATGGGATGCGCTATTGAAATTGATTCTTAGATATGAAGTTAAAAAAAGCACTATTTTACTCGTACAATCAATGATTACATTCATGACATGAGACTATTAGCAGGATACCATAGATACAAATGAACTCCAGATAACCAGATATATTATGCAATATCATGTCAACTCGATCAAATGCGTCCTCACTAGATTCCCAGCATCTCTATCGCGCTCTTCTAAATAGCCACCCCCAGAAACCATTGATCATCGTAACGGCTCTCATATGAAAACGATGACAAAATAATACAAACTATTTCTTGTGGAAGTGTATTTTTCGATTTATTTTCGTTGGATCCCGGTTTTCGATCGCAATCGATCATAAACGCATTTTTATTTATTTCTTTTCTTTCTTTGTAGCAATGGCCAAATCCTACAAGATAGTCTACCACCGCTCTGTATATGAGAACCTGGTGAGCGAACTGCGCAGCATGTGGCCCAGGGGGGAGGTGTCTGACGAAGAGCATCAGATCGTCAGCACCGCGCTGAGGCACCTCAACTATGTCATACAAGGTGTGTTTCAAATCCTACAAGATAGGCTACCAGCACTCTGTGTACAAGAACCTGGTGAGCGAACTGCGCAGCATGTGGCCGAAGGACGAAATGTCTGATGAAGAGCATCAGGTCGTCAGCGCCGCCGCGCTGAGACACCTCAACTAAGTATGTTAAACAAGTCAAGTCTGCCTAGCCTTTTCCCAACTATGTTGGGGTCGGCTTCCAGTCTAACTGGATGCAGCTGAATACCAGTATTTTACATGGAGCGACTGCCTATCTGACCTCCACAACCTTTTCAACTTTCGGGCTTCTGACAACCCGTAACGACTGTCAAAGATCCACGAATGACAGCCGGGACCAACGGCTTAACGTGCATTCCGAGGCACGGAGGAGTCTCGGTATGTAAAGATGGTCACCCATCCACCGACCAACCCCGGCAAGCGTAGCTTAACATGATGGATCGACCCGGTGCGGCTGTTATTACTTAGCCACGAGCTCCTCAGCCTCCAGCTCCAGCTCTTGGTTTTTGTTGGTCCCTTTTGCCTAAGAGAATCAACAAGGATTTCTTCACTTAAAAAAAATGGAAGCCTTCTACCGTAAGCAGTTGCAAACTAATATTCCTCAGGATTGGAAGGCTTGGCTTAACATCCGAAGCTTGGCCATCCGAATAGCGGAATATTGTGGAGGATTTCAAACCGCATTTCAATGCACGACAGAAGCACATTGCTCACTCGCTTCTGATGTTACTTATTCTAGCCTCTGACAAAATCGTGAAAAGCTAAGCTTTCTTACATATTATAAAACAAAGTCCTCCGCCGCGTCTGTCTGTCGTCCTGTTCACGATAAACTCAAAAACTACTGCACCGATTTTCATGCTGTTTTCACCAATGGATGGAGTGGTTCTCGAGGAAGGTTTTAGTATATAATAACCGACATCCACGCGGGTGAAGCCGCGAGCATCAGCCAGTTAACAATATACCTTCTTACGAGTCTCTTAGAGCACTTATAGCACCACTATAAACTTTAGACTCATTCATTCAAAATGGACTAAAACTAGTACTGTAGTTATAAAAAAGACTGCATAGATATAACGTGGTTGACAACAAACTCCAAACTTCCACTCCGGCTATCAGCAGACATTACATTCGTATGAATAAGTCTTTACCGCTAA
The DNA here is from genome assembly GCA_947363905.1 of Lithophane semibrunnea. Taxonomy (NCBI): domain Eukaryota; kingdom Metazoa; phylum Arthropoda; class Insecta; order Lepidoptera; family Noctuidae; genus Lithophane; species Lithophane semibrunnea. Next base: position 9,841,437 of record OX376209.1, on the reverse strand, counting down.
CTCCAATTAACTCAAGACCATCTAGGAAAGCTCCCGTCTAGTGCTCGCGTGGAAAAACCTAATATTATTAACTTTCATTTTCATCAGAACTCTTGCAATAGTTATTACTTTTTACTAATGACTGGCTAGGTATTTGCTGTTAGGTATATTGTATACTAGTTGTTGTCGTAGTACTGCTGGTTGTTAAATGTCCAATTGTTTTTATATTTTGATCTTTTATGAAATTGGCTCCTGTAGATAGTGAGTACTTCGTTTTTGGAGCTTTTCATGCCGTGGTAACAATTTAAGCACTGTTAATATTTTTGTTAACGAAAACTAGCTTAAAGCCGTACCCTCAGATTTTATCTCGCTAGCACCATACTACACGCGGCCTGAGTGAGAGCGAGACGGAGTGGAGAGCTGGCGGCTCTCAAGCCTCGAATAGTTTAGGTAATTGCTTTTTACGGTGAAAATAAAGGTACCTAATTAAAAAAAAAAACAACATAAGATCTGCTTTATAGTTAGTTCAGTTATTATCTAAATTGTAGTATTTTTTTAAAACCACGGTCTAAAGTTCGGTTTAGAGGTAACTTTGGATTATTTTTCTATCGAGATTATGTAATCGTGTTTTAGCCAAACATAGGACCTAGCATCAATCCTCAACTTTAACATAGGTACTTCAAAATTAGTGCTGCAGTATTTTCGGCATAACGGAAGATCATGCTAAGCAATTTGAGATAAGGTAGAGCCTTAACAGTCGGCCCTACTGTCACCTTGCTAACATTTGATAACATATTTACCATAATAATGGAGCTTTTCTCTTACATACAACAACTTGGACTCGCTTGGCCTCTTCACGATTAAATGAGCTTTGGAAAATAATACATCTACAAAAGAAAATTCAAAACCAAATAACTGCGCCATAAAAATGCAGGAATATCTGAAATTCCGTGAATTGGTGCAGAAAAATAGGTAGGTAGGGGCTTGGTAGGGGAGCATGTTGCAAGGTATGTAGAAATAAGTTAAGCACATTTATCATGCCCCAATTCATATCCGACGACGCAACGTTCATATTTATCAGATAGCGATAGATGGTTTGAATTTGCCAAAGAAGTAGTCGAGTTTTTTTGCTTACTTAAAGATAATTCTAGATAGGTATTTACCTACTCCAATAGTCCACAGATTTAAGCTTTCACCACCAAATTATTACCAAAGTTATAGGTACTTAGGTATTTAAGTAAATTAATCCGTACCTCATAGCTTCTCTAAAACTTTTTCTAAAATAATGGCTTTTTGTCTAGAATCCCTTACAAAATAATATTTCTATTTTTATCTGAATCTCTCTACTCATTAGCGAACCTTTTCATCCCGGAATCAATTTGCGGGTCTCCTAGGACCAAAACAATTTGTTTCAGAGATAGCCAAGGGAGTGTTTTTACCCGACTACGGCGAAGAAAAAAGGAGGGTTATGATTTTGACCGGTATGTATGTATGTATGTATTTTCATCTGTTCCCTCCTATCTTCCAAACCACTTATCACAATTTGACAAATGAGGTATCGTTAGAAGCGTCGTGATTGTCCGCTGGTTATAGGCGCGTATATAAAAATGGCGCCCTCTAGAGGACATAAAGTGAGGAACTTAAAAAAAATATGGTTTAACGACTACGACTACGACTTAAAAGGTATAAACAAGACACCACAGACAGACAAATTAAAAATCCGGAGTCACACGTAATCTGTTCGATTTATGCCCTAACACGTGTGACTCCGGATTTTGAATTTGTCTGTCTGTGGTGTCTTGTTTATACCTTTTAAGTCGTAGTTGGGTTTTAGTTTTTATTACTTGATTTTTTTTATTACTATACCTATTTAATTATAATAAGGACATTCATATTTGATTTCCAATTGTACTGCTAATGAGTGTGAGACAATTTCGACTTTAGGATTGGTCTTCTTCCCGATTATTCATCGCGGTCCCTAAGTGAAGTACGAACGATCAATGCATTTGATCAATTGCAATTGTATTTAGTAGACACACAGTCAGTATACACATCAATGTGTATCACAATCACATGAAAATTGACAATTTCAATTAATCGTTTCGGGGACAATGACAGTAAAGGGTCCCCTTTACTGCTACAACATAAATGCGTTGTCATCAAATTGTTACCATAGACGAACGGTTGACTAGGACTGTTGACTGCTACATTAGGAGCAGTGAGTACTTAATGGAAAAAATACAGCACGAACGCGCGAAGTAAACGTAACGAACATAAAAGCGAACGATTTTTTAGACGAAAATATAAAATCCTTACTAACTTAACATTAGCTTACTTTTAACAGTTGGGTTTTTTGCAACAAGCACAATAGGGAATATGCATGTATTTTTTTAATATTTTTATTCGATAGTTTACATCGTCAAATAATAGTTAAAAAAAAATCGACGGCAAAAAAGCAATTTAAAGTAGTTAAAAATTTTTTTTAAAATATCCAACCGATCCGGGCTATTTAAACGCCCTCCATTTGGCGCGCGTGGTGTGGTGACGTCACAGTCCGTGAAAACAGACAAGCAACTGAAAAGTCAACGTCAAACACTCCTTTTTCTATAAGCATTTGACATTGACTTGACATTGACATTTTGATTGTTATCCCGGATTGTTACGTCACATCCGCTCTTAGCCTTTTCAAGTATTTGAATTACCCTAAGGTTCATGGGACTTTAAAAAAAAAAAATCCTCGCTCAAAAAGAAATTTTATTCAAAAATATTGATGGAGGCATAATTCTGAAGTAACATAGTTTATTAAAAAAAATATTTGACTCATATTTGAATCACATGCATAGTCCCTATTTATATCACTCATAGTTTATGTTTTATATCGCATACTTATCGAAGTAAATAAGGTCCGAAAATGGTGCGAAACGACAATTTTCAAATTTAAAATCCGAATGATTTTGAATTTGAAAATACTACATAATCGTTTTGCTTAACTACTCCGCTTGATGGTCGTGGGCCCACAGGTAAAGTTCAATATAATTATGCTATGAACAACACACAGCTAAAAATAAAATCAAATTCACTAATCGTGAATTTTGCAAAAGTATTTTGCTGTGGGGACGGGCTGCAGATATTGATTCTATCTTTATTTTGCAAAAGAGGGCTGTCCGAGCCATATACAACCTCCACAAACGCGAATCTCTAAGGGAACTGTTTAAAAAAATTATCATCATGACGGTTCCTTGTCAGTACATATATGAAAACATTATGTATGTTCGGAAAAATCTACATCTTTTTAGTAAGATAAGTGACAGGCATAACTTTAACACTAGAAATAGGAACAAATTAGATCAACCACGTTTCAGATTGTCTAAAGTACATACTTCTTTTATGGGGTACTGTGTAAAATGTTATAATAAAATACCACTCATTATTCTTCAACTAAATGAGAAGAAATTTAAAACATGCATTAAACGCACACTATGTAGACAGGCATATTATAAATAAGTTGGATGATTATATCGTAGATAAAAATGCTTGGCTTAATGCTGGTCCTGCTCCACAGGCACTAGGGCTCACTAGTTAAAAATTTTAATATTTGGAAGAGTAGCTTCCCCCTTTTTTTTTTCTGACTTTACAAACTTAAGTTTATTTTTTTCTTTAAATTCTATTATTTTAATCTTTCATGTACATTGCAAATTATAGTTTTGTATAAATTAGAAGCATTTTTTCAATTTTGTAAATGTGAGTACCATGGAGCCGTTTAATATGGTATCATGTTTTATATTGACTTGAAAGAGCATGGCTGATGAGAGTATGTCATACTCACTTAAATGTCTCGCTGATGGTGGCGCGTGTGTTGGATCATTCGGTTCCCTACAAAATGGTTGAGCTGGATGGTGCTGATCCACGTGTCATGTTCGTGAACGGGCGCTGTCAGTTGAGACTGGTCATCTCTCATCTGCCAAGGCTTATTTTTAATCTTATATTTTGAATTGTTTTTGATTATTTTTCATTTGACATTGTTCTCACATATAGAAGCACCAAGAATACTGTACCCAGGATTTTGTAATATCTATATCCATTTTTAAAAGAGTGTCCTTGGAGTTTCTTGCCCGTTCTTCTCCATAGAGATCTACGATTTGAAATGGGCAACTAGCTTCAACTTTTTGACTAACTGACCGATTCTTTGACAATTCAAAAGTGCCTGTAAATGGTTTAATTGAAATAAATGCTTTGAGTTTTGAGTTTGAGTTTGAATCTTGTCAAAATTCCAGGCTACTACTGGTGCAACAACGCTCTCCTGGTAATCTTCCTCTCGCCGCCATTCGTGGAGATGGCGAAGATAGCGATGGGCTATGAGGCGCCTCTCATACTACCGTTCTTCTACTGGTTTCCCTTCGACCCCTTCCACAGAGGGTATTATGAGGTTATATTGGCTGCACAGACGTGGCATGGTAAGTGAAATACAGGGTGTTCGGGTAAACACCGTTATCCTTGAAACCAGTGTTTTGTTGTCATTTATAGAACTTAAAATCAATGTTTTTTGTTTTTTTTAAATTACTTTTTACGACAAGAGTATTTCACCCTTTCACCATATGAGCTAGGGCAATGAACATGCGTCTCAACACAGATGGGGGGCGCGGGACATGACCTGACCGGCCGCGAGCGCGACCCTTCCCTCAGTCCCCTGAATACATATACGTACATACACTCATACTCATATTCAAAGTCGATCGAAAAAGTTGTTGTCAAAAACCTTCATTTAACTAGCATAGTTTAATTTATAAAACTGTTATTATCAAGTAGGTAATTAACAGCTAGGCAGTGATAGCCTAGTGGTGTGACCGTCGGATTGCCAAGTCATAGGTCTCGAGTTCGTACCCGAGACACGCACCTCTGACTTTTCGGATTCATGTACGTATTGTATATTATCACTTCCTTTAAAAACATGCCAGAGAGGTATTTCTCGACGGCATGTGAAACCAAGTCAGAGGCCCTTGGGCGGCTTTAAAACTCTGACACCAGGTTAGTCACTAACCACACGAAAAGAAGAAGACTAACAGCTAACTCAAAAGCAGATGTGAATATGAAAAATTCTGTATCCTTACACCTTCCTTCCTTCCTTGTACCTTTACATCAAAGAACTTCACACGAATCTTTCTTCATGCCTGCCTGAATTATAAAAGTAGATAGATACATAGACAGGCAATGCTTCAGGACACTAACTTCAATAAACAACTGGGGGTCTACCACCACCGTTTACAGCAGTATTATTTTATATTACTTCAGTGTAGGAAAGAGATAAAGCTCATCTGTAAGCGGTGGTGGTAGGCCCCCCGGTAGGTACTTCAGCCCCTACCTGGGTACCAAAGTTTAAACTAACAAGATTAATAACCGTCTTTCAACATAAAGCAGTTTTTAGAACGAACGATAAGTTTAACACTAGAAGGCAAGGAGAAACGTTATCACGATGGGCTTTCAGATCACGACAATAATTAATTACTTTTCGTTCAGAAACCGTTTTTTAACCGGAAAAACGTAGATAAGGCGATGGGATGGACAATTTATCTGGGAAAATAGACGCCATATTTATTTCGTAACCTAATTTCGTAACCGATTAAGACTTTAATATTTATCGTGTATTACGCAACAAGGGTGCTGGTATTATACAGCTGGCCAAAAATGGCAATAATTTCGTTTAGATTCATACCTTCCTACTTACTTTTTAGGGTTCCGTACCCAAAGGATAAAACGGGACCCTATTACTAAGGCTCCTCTGTCTGTCTGTCTGTCCGTCTGTCACCAGGCTGTATCTCATGAACCATGATAGCTAGACAGATGAAATTTTCACAGATTATGTATATCTGTTGCCGCTATAACAACAAATACTAAAAAACAGAATAAAATAAATATTTAAGGGGGCTCCCATACATCAAACGTGATTTTTTTGCTCGTTTTTGCTCGATATTGAAAACGGCAACAGGTAGACGCTTGAAATATTCACAGAATATTTAGTTACATATTCACTTTAGAAATAAATAATTAAATTAAAATAAAATTAATATTTAAGGGGGGCTCTCATACAACAAGCGTGATTTTTTTGCCGTATTTATAGATAATGGTACGGAACTCTTCGTGCGCGAGTCCGACTCGCACTTGGCCAGTTTTATTTATTTGGTGGCCAACGGACATGGAAACTAGAGTAGCGAATGTTCCCAAGATCAAGCAGACTAGGTACTAGTTGCTATTAGTAGGTACGTAAAGTCAGAAAACAAATTGTGAAACATGTGTCGAGAAGTTATAGGATTGATTTGCATGTTGCATCCATAATAATCGCATCTTCTGGTTGCTTGTGCATGGTTTTGCGGGCGGGAGCGCGGCGCTGCATCTGCATTCAAGCCTTGAACTATTGCAATTTTTTTTTTTCAACTAGTCTCAATATTATGCATGTAATTGTATTGCTTAAGATAAGGCTATAATACTGCAAATTGAAGTAGGGTATCAATAATTTCCCTCAAGCGTGAAAGATTCCCGAAAACAATTGCCGTTTTCATCGGAAAGTAGGTCAACTCATCATCCGGTCACAGACACAATCAATTAATAGATAGTACCTTTATAGGTATGATAACGGGGTGGCAGGAGCTCGTGGCTAAGTAACGACAGCCGCACGGGTTCATCCATCAGGTTAAGCTACGCTTGCTGCGGTTGATCCGTGGATGGGTGACCATCTTTACATACCAAGACCCCTCCGTGCCTCGGAAAGCACGTTTAGCCGTTAGTCCCGGCTGTCATTTGTAGATCTTTGTCAGTTGTTACGAGTCGTCAGAAGCCCGAAAGTCTGACAACCAGTCTTACCAAGGGGTATCGTGTTACCCAGTAACTGGGTTGTGGAGGTCGGATAGGCAGTCGCTCCATGTAAAATACTGGTATTCGGCTGCATCTGGTTAGACTGGAAGCCGAACCCAACATTGTTGGGAAAAGGCTAAGCGGGGTATGATGATGAACGGGTTTGGAATAAAACAACTAAGTATAGTTGTCGCGTTTTAGCATGGCAATAGCGGTCATTGCCCTTTCTTGCCCTTTCTCTAATATCTCTCCGTAGGAACCCAGTCAATAAACTGTGTATTTGTGTTTTTCGTTATTAGAACATGTTGAAGATCACGAGAGATACTAATCCAGGACCTTAACGGAATTTATTTTAGTTCGAAATAAAAAATGCTAGACAATGTAGGTGGGTCAATGACCGCTATTGCCATGCTAAAACGCGACAACTATAGGCACTTAAAATGAGAAAAATATTTATTTCTTTTGTACGGTTTGGTTACCTACTTAAGAACTTTCAAACAGTAAGTAGGGTACCGTAACTATTATTTTAATAAGTAATTGGCTGAATTTACAATTTCAGAGAACATAAAAACCCTCGATGACCTTGAAACGGCTGAACCGATTTTGATAAAACATGTCTAAAGTGGGTGATAGACGTGCGTACTCAAAGTTCCCGGTTTTTAATTTCGCGGCCTTACTCGGCTCGCCGTCGGTGACACGTGAAGCTTGCTCAAAATTTCATTGTTGGATCGCCGGTTCTTCCGAACTTACTCGGCGGTTTTAAAGCCCGCGGACTTAGCATGACACACGGGCGAGTAAGCTCGCCGAGCCATAAGTACGCGGACTTGCTCGCACTTCTATCACCCCTTTAAGCAGATCAAAATATCTAGATAACTAATTATGTAAAAACACATGTAAGTATAAAAAAATTCTTAACTTCTAAGATAGTCACAGGTCACAGCTACGTCAAAACTGCGTATTATGTAACATTCAAGTCCAAAATAAAACATCGTTTTTTTCTTCACGAAACTTCGACATCGCCGTCATTCAAATAAACCACAGTGTCCATATTAAGTTGGTCCATTTTCGCGTAAAACATGACTTCTCCTATTAATTTCTCTGCCAAACATCGTTGTACCTTCGGTAGCTCTTTGAGCTGGGAACTGATTGACTTTCCAAATGTGTCAGCAGAAGATTCCCCTTCCCCTGAAGATGTTAAAAAGAATTCAGCGGAATCTATCAAGTCCATCTGCCTTTTTATCAACTGATCTGCATTGAATTTTGGTATATTCCTGGGTCTTTTGCGTTCAGGCTCCTGAAACCAGAAGAGTTATTTTTATACAAAAAACATCCACCTACTTTATTCTAAAGACAAAATTCAAAGCCACACTTGTAACACCCCACGCCACGGAAAGGACGCGCATTTTACAAACTACGATTCTATTTTTTTGGGTTACCGGCTTTATTCATAAATTACCCCAATCATAAAAATCTTATATTTAAAATACTTACATCACTTACGTTATCGCTGTCATTACAATGTTCCGCTTTCATTGCTAAAGGATCCGGGTCTTCGTCCAGAAAACTTAATAACGGGTAGTACCACAGAGTCGGTACATGTATATTAGACTGGCTATCATCGGCTATACTCTTCTCCACCTGAAATAATAATAAAAACGAAAACTTGAGTACACGAATAATGTTAAAGCAAAATAATTTTATCGGTTAAAGACTGGCAACACTACGGGTAAAGTCAAAGTTATTCATTCTCATTCATTCATTCAATTATTGTCAAAGTCAAGTTGACATTTTATTTTTATGGCAAAAGAAAACTTTTTCTTCCTATCTACTTTGTATGATTGATTACTAACCTTTTTCTTCTCCCGCTTGTATGCTGCTCGCATATTCTCTAGTTTCCTCTTCACATCACCTAAGCTGGCCCTTTTATCAAATTTGTGGTAGCACTCCGCCAAAGTTTCGTACGCAACATGTCGAGCATCTTTATTACTGTAAAATTCGTGGTTAGGGTCCCATAGAACTGGTAAATCTCGATAAAGTTCTAAAAGCTCAATTAAAACTTCTCGTTCTGAAATAACTTTTCGATCATCTTCCATTTTGTAAACACGCGCGCGGACTTCACTCGTCGGCTTCCGACCAGCTCTGACCACGTTTCGGTCGTTACTGAATGTCCGTGCGACCTAATGCGACCACATTGTTCACACACTCTGATTTGGTTCGGTGCGTCATGTTGGTGCGTGAGATAGCTATAGAGATAACTAAATATATAAAATGTTATCCCTAAACGAAACGAAATGAATAACGTAGGAAAGAAGCATGTATGTAGGTACTTACCATTTTTTTTAAATCAATGTATGTTGCAATGTGTAATAATGAATAATGGTTAAGGTTAGAATTACTGTGCGTAATTTTTCTGCTCTTTTCTTCTTGTCTGATAAATGTTTGTAAGTACCTACATAAATAAATAAAATAAAATAAAATAAAAAAAAACAAAATAATATAAAATAAAATAAAATAAATAATTTATTTTGAGGTACCTTCATAAACAGGCTGTTAGGGTAAACACCGTTATCCTTGAAACCAGTGGTTTGGTGTCATTAAGTATAGAACGTAAAATCAATGAAAAATCACATTTTTTATTTTTAGTTACTTTGTAGCGGTGTGTACATCGCCACATGCGAACTACGCATCAAAGACCTAACGTCACCCAAAAATCCTGACGTCACATAAATCCTGCATCGCGCAATTAGAGTTTACCGTGCAGTGGACATAATAGGTCTTTACCTATGAAATTGCCGTTCTGCAGTACTGGCCATTTCAAATCGAAATCATTTTTGTTTGGCTAAGAATTCTAATTTCAAATTAATTTTATTTTAAAAACATGGAATTCTTTTTTCAAAAGAAGTCATTTGTTTAATGATTAGTGTTACATTTTCATCGCATTTCAATCTTTTTCGTCATCATGGATACGTTAAAAATTTGAGCAATTATGGAATATGAGTACCGTCGTGGCAGCAACGCGGCACAAGCGGCACGCAACATCAACGACGTTTACGGAGCTAACACTACAAACCAACGCACCACCTGTTATTGGTTTGCTCGCTTCCGTTCTGGAAATTTCGACCTGAAAAATGAACCTCGCGGTCGTCCGAAGACTTTGTTCGACAATGACGAATTAAAGGCGATTGTGGAAGCTGATGATACACAATCTACGGCTGAATTAGCAGCAGCTTTCGACGTTAGCGTCAAAACAATATTGGTCCATTTGCGTCAAATTGGCAAGGTAAATAAGCTTGACAAATGGGTGCCCCACGAACTCAATGATCGCTAGCGCGTAGTACGCGTCGAGGCGTGGCTTGCACTAGTTGCACTGCTCAACAGACACACAAATGAAGGTATTTTGAACCGCATTGTTACCTGTGATGAAAAATGGATTCTGTTTGATAACCGCAAGCGCTCAGCAAGTTGGTTGGATCCTGGTTCAGTACCTAAACAATGCTCTAAAAGAAAACTTACCCCTAGAAAAGTGATGGTCACTGTTTGGTGGTCTAGCGCCGGTGTGATTCATCACAGCTTCTTACCGAACGGGGTGAGCATTACTGCAGATGTGTACTGTGAAGAACTGAACACAATGATGGAGAAGCTGGCACATCTCCAACCAGCATTGGTCAATCGCTCGTCTCCGCTGCTCCTGCACGACAACGCGCGACCTCATACTGCACAGCAGACGGTCTCCAAGTTGCAAGAACTGGGGTTGGAAGCTCTCCGTCATCCGCCCTACTCACCAGACCTTGCGCCTACAGACTACTACTTTTTCCAGAATTTGGATAACTTCTTGGCGGGAAAAAAATTCAATACCCGAGAGGCAGTACAAAATGCCTTTGAAGAATTTGTTGCCTCCCGTCCAGCTGATTTCTTTAAGAAGGGCATCAATAAACTGCCACTGCGTTGGCAAAGATGCATTGATTGCATGGGTGATTACTTCGATTAATACAAATAAAAAATACATGAAAAAAAATCGTTTAAATTTTTTCATACAAAACGGCAATTTCATAGGTAAAGACCACAAAAACCCAATATCAATCATTGAACAGTTGCCCGCCAGATACAACACCCGTCTGGTCGGAGGATCCTCCCTTTTCTAAGGTGGATGAGTGAACTTTACACCCTGTTCCTCATACCCCTAAAACTTTATACCACTAGTGTATTTTACCCTTTCACCTATGCGCTAGGACCACAAACTTGCGTCTCAACACGGGTGGGGGGCGTGGGAGGTGACCTGACCGGCCGTGTGCGCGACCCCTCTCTCAGACAGTCAGCTGTTTCATTAGCGAGCACGGTGTCGCATAGAAACTTTTTAAAATCTTTTAATGAAAATAACGTTTTCTTATTGTTGTTACTCGGACATATATTTTTATAAGTGACAACGGTGTTTACCCTGACACCCTGTATACTTACTTACATCGATTCTTTGTTCTTCCTCTACTCTTATAGCCATCTCTCCTATTTTACAGGGCTTATAACGATCTGGTTCATGTTATGCGGGGACCTGTTGTTCTGCATATTCGTGAGCCATATCACGACGCAGTTCGACCTGCTGGCGGTCAGGGTACGAAGACTCGTCTATGTGCCTGTGGACAAGCAACTTGTGGACACGTATCCGCTAGGTACGTTAAGTAAAAAAAAAATCTTCCTCTGATGTAGTGGGCGCAAGCGCAACTGAGCAATGCAACCCCTTTGGTTTCAAGTTTCGATTAAAAAAGAATTCTCCCGGAGTTTTAATTTTTTGTACATATTGCTGAATTTGACTCGCGACAATCTAAGAAGTCCGTTTTGACGTTTCGTTCTAGTACATGTAATAAAACGTTATGCCTTGTGAGATAAGTGGTCGATTACAAACTCTAAGTATGATCAATCGATATGTCTCGAGAATCAATTTAAAAGAAACCAATTTTTTTTTTCATCGCTACACATAGCACTTTTATAGCTGTCAAAACGGACTTCTTAGATTGTCGCGAGTCTAATGGCAATATGCACATGCTATTTTACCTACATGGGAGTTAAAAAAAACTGGTCAAATGAGGGTGGCTTGCCCTATGAACATTGATCAGGTTACAGATACCTACACTATTTTCAAACTTCCGGTAGTATTTTCTACAATAATTATCTAAACAAAAAAAAATCTTCATTTTGTTAACGATAGGTAGATAGGTCCTCAAAAGTAAAAGAAAAACAAAGTGAATGATCAAAGTCTTTCAATTAACAAAACTTTCTTCTCTTTATTAGAAATGCCTAAGCAGGGGTTAACGTTTGAAGCGAGTCCACCCTTTAGCTTGATTAAAAGTCAAGTTGCCTTCAAGCCTCATACGGCGACGGTAAAAGGCGTAGGTAGGTACCGATACTATACAGGGTGGATTTTTGAGATGGGGCAATAAGGACAGGTACCCGTTGTAGCTATAGTAAAACGGTCTTAGGAGACTGTCCTTATCTTTTGACACATTTTGATCTACATGCACAGATTTTGAAAAAGAAATACAGTTAGCAAGAAAAATTGTGCAGTTTTCACAAAACTATTGGAAGGACCAGAAACTCTATTGGGCCAACTGAGGTTTGAGTAGGTACCCGTTTTAGTCGTACTTACGGCTTGCACTTTCTTGAAAACATCTTAATAAAATGTCTAACATGAAAAAACCAAACACAACCCAAATAAATCCAGGTAAAAACAAAAGAATCAAGTAATCTAATACAATGCGATCACATTAAACGGCTGGTAACCAAATATCCAATCCACAGATATCCGATCCAATCTGATTTACAACCAGTCTCCGTCTGGAAGTCTGGACAGAATTTCCAATTAATCAAGCGTCCGACTGTTTCCATTTCCATTAGAAGTAGGTAGTAAGTACCTACCTACTTGGTTAGTTTCGGGTTTTCGACCAAAAACCGTTAGTTAGCTTTAGGAGATAGACAGTTGGTACCTATCTACTATAGTACGAAATATTTCGGCGTAACACGCGAGTTCAATAGGTATTGGTTTACCTTTTTTATAGGCCCAATTTTTTTTTTTTTTTTGGGTAGCAAACCTATTCTTGAGTCCTGAATCTTGATTTATAGATATGTTTAGTGCGGTTTCTTGTTACTAGTAGGTAATGAGATGTGGGTTTGTTATTTCTACGGTACCATACAGAAGATACACACGGCTACACATCAAGCTATACATTTCAAGTATAAGCTGTCCTCGCATTTTATGGAAATTCTATACAATGCGAGATCAGCATAAACTGGAAATGTATAGCTTGATGTGTAGCCGTGTGTACCTACTTCTGAGGGTTATTAGTCCCTCGTTCAACAGCCGAGCATAGCGAGTGAAACAAAAGTAAAGAAGTTAGGTTTTGGGGGCACCTAATATTTTATTTTGTAAAATGGATTAGGTTCACATCGATTGCAATAAACTTCAACTAACTGACTAATCGATTTCAGGTGAATACTGCAAAAGTTATGCTCGGGTGAACAAAGACCTAATTGACAGTTTTGACAACAAGGATTGGGAAGACAAGCATCAAAAGGACTTATCTGAGATCATAGTGAGACATCGCGCTCTCATCAGGTACTTAATCCTAATTAATGTTATAAATGCGAAAGTGAGTTTGTTTGTTTGTAACGCTTTCACTCTCAAACGGTTGAACGGATTTGGATGAAATTAGGCACAGCGGTAAACCATGACCTGGAATAGGAAATTATAATTTTTAATACCGATATTCAACACCTATAAACAAGTTAGTTGTAGTTGACACAATCGGCGCGAGCGAATTTCGCCTCGCATCCCGCGCGGGACTCGCTTCAGTTTGGCAAGAGCTTTAGGTCACCAAGACCTCAAAACTCTCAACATTATACAAAACTTAGGTACCTCTACAAGAAAACTATAGGTCAGACATTATTTGCAGGCTCTCCGGCGATGTGGAAGACATGTTCAGTTTTGCTTTGCTTGTCAACTTCTTCAATAGCTCCATTATTATCTGCTTCTGTGGTTTCTGCTGTGTTGTAAGTATCCCAAACCATGAAACTAAAGGCACTACAGAATTCTGCCCATACCGAGACACTCCAATATCAATATTGCTACCATAAAGGCCTAAACACATAACCGCGTTGCGGCGCCGCAACGCGGTTATGTGTTTAGGCCCTAAGAGAATTTTTATTTGCTTAAGTATAGGTATAAATAAAATCATCATCTGCCTAGCCTTTTCCCAACTATGTTGGGGTCGGCTTCCAGTCTAACCGGATGTAGCTGAATACCAGTATTTTACATGGAGCGACTGCCTATCTGACCTCCACAACCCATTTACTGGGTAATACAATACACCTTGGTAAGACTGGTAGGTATAAATAAAATATTATCACCTTTCGGACGATAAGACAAGATTTCCTTCCATTTCCCTGAAGGCCAACTTCAAGGAAATGCAAGGAACTCCCGTATATTAACATAGGTGATATAATATTTTACCTATTTGTTTGATTTCTCTATCTCTTTTCGTGTAGTGTGTTCGAAATATTATCTTTGGTCGTGATAACTTTACAGAAATATGTAATTCTGAACACTTCATAAACTTACTTTCTTTACAGGATGTTAGGGTAAACACAGTTATCCTTGAAACCAGTGGTTTGGTGTCATTTATAGAACGTAAAATCAATGGAAAATTACGACCTTTTTTTTCTTTTTTTTAAACTACGTGTTGCCACAAGAGACGCAAGTCCGTATCCCTATGCGCTAGGGCAACGAACTTGCGTCTCTACACGGGCGGGGGGTGCGGGACGTGACCTGACCGGCCGCGAGCGCGACCCCTCCCTCAGTTTGTCAGCTGTTTCGCTAGCGAGCACGGTGTCGGAAAGAAACTTTTTAAAATCTTTTAAAGAAAATAACGTTTTTTTTTTGTTGTTTTCGGTCATTTATTTTTATATTTAAGTCAACTACCCATGGTTTGAATGACAAGACTGTTTACCCTTACAGCCTGTATACCTAAAAGGAGCATAATTATTGTTTATTGTATTTTCTGAGTTCTGGCTTCCCTTTTCTTTTAAACCCCCCAAATATTTTTACGATTTTTGGTCACGTCTGCCCTTCAAACGATTACCAACATATTATCGCAGTTGAACTCTTCAGGGTCTTTCCTATTGAAAATGTTCGTCCAATATAAGTACCTACCTAAAATAAAATTTTCCAGATTGTTGAGAAATGGAATGAGATGATTTACAAGTCTTTCCTAACTACTGCCCTGTCACAAACTTGGCTGCTGTGCTGGTATGGACAACGGCTACTGGAGTCGGTAAGTTACCTTCCCGTTGCGATGGACAAAAGGCTTTATGGTAATCCCGATAGTACGTTCCCGTGGGATATTTTCTGATAGTCACGCGGGAGAAGGCGCGGGCATAAGCTGATAGAAAATAGAAAATTTGCAATTCCACAAATAAATATACCTACTTACTTAATTAATTCATAAAAAACAAATACATAAGTAATAAACAAATATCCATGGTTTTAGGAGGACACATGAATTATCCAATTTATTTAACTTGTTCCCTCAATAAGGAAACCCGAGGGAAAAATCTTTGCAATCTCATTTTACGAGGGCGCCCGATTTTTTTGTTACAAACGTGAATTTTAAGGAAGCTGGTTTTATTTCACCCCTTTTGGGTTTCCCAAATTAAATGAGCCTTCAAAATTTACACGGTCATCGTGCAAAACGTTATGGAAGCCGTTAGTCCGTCTCTGACTTGCAAAGTCGTGTCCATAGGAAAAACGAAAAAAAAATTGGCGGGAAAGCGGCCATTGGAAAGCCATAAATTATCTGTTGTTTATGGTTGTTATATTTAGCTAAATATTCACTTTAAAAATAAATAATTAAATTAAAATAAAACAAATATTTAAGGGGGGCTCCCATACAATAGACGTGATTTTTATGCCGTTTTATAGATAATGGTACGGAACCCTTCGTGCGCGAGTCCGACTCGCACTTGGCCGGTTTTTTTCATTTTTATTATTAGATAATTGTAATGCTTTTTAGTGGTCCTTTTTTATTGCAATCATTGATTTTGTTGTAGCTAGAGCTAGTAGTAGCTACATATTCACCTAATGTGTTCTCAAAATACTAGACCTGCTCTATTCCTATCTATTTATTATAACCTACACAGGATCCTCAACATTTTGTTTTCTGCCTGCAGAGTGAAGGACTCTCAGATGCGCTCTACGAAAGCGGTTGGTACAGAGCATCCAAAAAGATTAAGAGCTCCGTCCTCATTATGCTGCACAGGTAAATACCTATGTATTCTTTTAGAGATGCTAATTATAGAGCTGTTAATAGCCATTTCGGGTGGTTATACTTATCTACTTTAATTTAGGTATAATAGGGCGCACGTTGGTACACTTTGACCTTGAGCTGAGCCTAGCGCAGTACGGAGTTACAATAGACACGATCAATCAGAATTGGAATCGGTTTGAAACATATGTCTAAATCATCGCTTCATAAGTTCGAAAAAACAATCTGCTCCATGTTGAGCAGAATTTTTTCTTATGTAAATCCACCCTACAGCCGCGCACTCGATACTGTTGCGTAGATACTGTCGAAGTGCTTCGTTTCGACCGTTTTTATTTATGAAGAAAGAATACTGTTACTTATTTATACTGTGCTATAACTCCTAAGTAATTTTAAGCACTTTCAAAAATGTAAATTAACCTGATGCACCTTAACTTTCGTGCATTTTCCCGCCTTATCATTAAAGCTAGGTCGCCTGAAAAGCACCGGGAGCTCATTAGCAACCAACGCGCCATACTAATTGCACCATCCATGATCATAGTATAGCAACTATCGTATTTTAAAATATTTCTGGACCATTTAGGAATTCTGTAATTCTAAGGGCCAGTTTCGCAATGTCCGCATTGGCACTCTAACTATCAGATATGTAAATAAAAATGTAATTCAAATGAAAATATCTGATAGATAAGTTGAACCGGAACTTATCCAAAAGAGATTAAACCATATGCAGCGGCAGTTCACTATGTCATTTTCTAATGTACTTACGAGTACCTATATTAATATAGGTTTATCATGCAGATAAACTTCGGAATTTGCGTTAGGTATTTACTAATAGTTATGACTTTCAGGGTTCAAAAGGACGTGCATGTGACTACTTATGGGTTTTCAATCATTTCATTGGCGAGTTACACTACGGTATGTAACAACTTTCATGGATGTCCAGCCTTTCAATTGTTTTAATTTTAATTTCTGTTTCAGATAATCAAGACTTCTTGGTCGTATTTCACCTTGCTCCTCAATATTTATAAAAATGAAAGGTGAAGCCACCTTTTGTAGATGCTTCATAGACACGGTGTTACCGCGCTTTATCCAATATACTTTTATGAAGTTCAAATAAACCGGAAAGCGCCCTCTGTCGGCGCGACCACGCGTTCAGGTACACCGAACAAAAAATGACATACGAACTAACCCGCGATCTCACATTCCCGCGGCGGCTTTAGTTCGAATGCAATGCACAGGAACTAATGTACGCCAGTATGTAGTGATGGCATTTTATGTTAATAAAAGTAGTAGATAATATCTTAGTGTTTTATTTGAACAAAAAACAGATTTACAACTTTGAATGGCTGTAAAGTCCGTCTCACGATCTCAGACCAACAACAAAAAAGTGGTCTGAGCTCACGATAAAAGGTTCCCAGACCTGGCGCGCAAGTAGCTCAAGTATGCGCAGGAATCATGAATCACATTATAGGCAAAATGCACAAAAAAATCAAATCAAATCAAATCATAAATCTTTATTTATCTCAACATCATATTACAGGCACAGGTTAATGAGATGCACAATCTTAAATAGAGAAAGGTGTCTGTTGTAGGAGGATCCTGAGTTACAGATCACCCGGCTCTCTTAGATTGAATAATTTAAAAAAATAGAAACTGAATCTTAAATAAGAAAATAAAATAATAATGAGCTTCAAAGAAAAAAATAAAAATAATAATAATAATGGAAATGAATAATGAATGAATGATGAATAAGTGTATTGAATGTTTGTAAGTGTAGGTGTGTGAGTGTTAGTGTGTGAGTGTTAGTGTATGGGTGTTAAGAAATTGGTTTTATTAAGTTTTCAGTGGCAGTGTAGTCCAGATTTAATAGCCAAGAGCGTACTTTTCTTTTACAAATAGTTTTTGTATGAGTGTAGATAGATATTTTGTTATTAATTGAATTATAAAGAAAAGTGCCAAGAAAACAGAAAAACTTTTGGGAGAAACTAGTATTATAACGGATGATTGAACAAACATTTGTTGACCGTCTATTTTGTGTTGATAAATCGTGATCTAAGGGAAGTTCAGTGTGTTTTTTTAGTACTGTCATGAGAATGAACAACTGTCGGACTGTTAGCACTTGGCAGTGTTGGTAAAGATCGAAGGTTGGATAGAGGATTGGGAAAAAGCAACTAACTTTTAATATAGCTCTTAAAAAAACAAATAGAGAAAGGTGATTGGGTTTTGTAGTAATGTGTTACCTCTCTACCAGCCTTTCCCACGTGCCATTATTTTGTTGAAAAAGTTATCCAGTGTGTTATTTCCATAGGTTAACTTGAAAAAAGTTAAAACCATTTGTCCGTGGCTCCTTTTTCATTCAATCAATCGCAGACTCTAATATTCATTCATTTTCATTCATTGTTTGTCTGTGGTTATTGTTTGTGTTTTATGAAGTACGGTTGTGTCGGCGGAAAAAATGTCGAATAAAAAAAATAAAGAAATTGAAATTCACGACAGTGAAAGTGACGAAGAACAGGATTCTGGCAGCGAAAAAGACTCGGACTTCGATTCGGATGGGAACTTTGTTGGGAACGACAAGGTGGGTTTAAATTTTTAAATTATAACCTAAAAATCACATTCACATGGCATGCCGCGTTTTATTTGTTTATTTTCCAGAAATTCTTTTCACTTCTCTTTACATTTATCATTATTATTATTTAGAATTTTTCAATCGTTAGTTTTGAAAAGAACAAAGGTTTGTTCGATTCTTTTGATTGAATTTTTTGCCGTAATTCCATTTCATAACATTGTGAACAGTGGCACTGGAAATAAGTTATACATACATTCTGCTTTTTTGTGATAAGTATTTTATTGTTGTTTTAGGAGTTACAAGCCGACTTCGAAGGCCGTAACCCTGAGGATTGTGACTTCCACGGCATCAAGCAGCTGCTGAGACAACTGTTCCTCAAGTCGAATGTTGAATTGGGTGGCCTGGCACAAATAATTATTTGTAAGTACATAGTTATTATCAACTTAAAAATTCTTTGCTGCCTTTTTTTTTTGCCCATTCTTCATTATTTTCTACTCTTGTGTACCTGCTATTTCACTGAATGTCAAGTGCATGTTGTTTAGCCAAGTAAATAATTGTTTTATTTTCCAATCTAAGACGACCCACTGACCACATAATTCCTTTATTTCAATTAATATGTATCAATTCCATTTAAAAATATTTTTATACAAAATCATTTAAATATAATGTATAAAAAATAGTAGCCCACCAGTATTGGCCCAATACTGATGGACCACAACTTTTTTCAGGAACCGTTGCCACCGGTAAGACACTTCCAAGGTACAGGCAATGGTTCCTGAATGACGAACCTCCTTATTTTCCAACAGATGTTATTATTAAATTCCTCAATATTGATTAATTTTATTTCAGCTCAAAACTATGTTGGCAGTGTTGTGAAACAATGCTTAGATGATGGTGTGGATGATGAGGATGATGACGACGATGGCAGTGACGGAGTGTTTGGCATCACCACTATTATTAACATTACCAAGAAAAAAGTAAGTCTTTTATACTGTAACATGAAGATTTGCAAGTCATCTGTCTCTGAGTCCAGATGTGATATGACCCACTCAATTCCACTTCAAATAAATGATGTTGTGTTAATATTAATTTATTTACTAGAATATTACAATTGATGTCATATAATTACATATTTTAACCTCCCATTTGCAAGGGCAAACCCCTCACCTCATACAGAGAATGGTGGTGATTTTCCTCTAGTTTATAAAATATTATTGCAATTTAATAAATCTCCAACAACGGAACTAGGTTACATATTTGCAGATAAGCTAACTTCCTCTGACCCATTTTATCGCACAGATAGTGTTTTTAGAAGTTATAATTTGTTTCATACTCTGTTTAATTCTATTTCATTAAGTGCAAACAAATTGCCACAAACATAAATATTACCGTTTCAACAAAATAATACACATGTAATTTGCAAATGATATTTGTTCTTGAGGAATTAGTTGCTAGTAGCAACTTCCTACTAAAAGCTCCAAGCACAATTCCTTGAGTAAGTTTCATAACAGAAAACTTCTAGTAAAAAAAACTTGGGCCACAAAAAATTTAAAAGCCATTACATTAATTTCAGGAAGAACAAGCTATACAACAGATCCGGACTCTACTCATAACACTAGCTGATGAGAATGCAGACGACAGAACTAAAGCACTGATCAAGAAGATATTGGCAAATGAGTCGGAGCATGTTGGACTAGTCATCAATGAAAGGTAAGAGTTTTAAAATTCCCAACAATAACGCTATTGTGTAAGTAATTTTTCTAAACATGTACATAGATAAGAAAAACAATAAAATTGATTAGCATAAACGCACACTCATTGAAAATAGAACTGTTTGCAGTCAGTATTTTGATATTAGAATAAATTATCTGAATTTTTGTTTTGTGAGCGCGTGCGCTGGCGACGACAAAGGGGTAAGGGTAAAGGCAAGGGTAAAGGCAAGGGTAAGGTGGTAAGGGTGGGAGCGAGACAAAACAGTGTATATTCTCATTCTCATGTGGGTAATCACATTATTTATGTACCCACAGTGATGCCTGTGGATGAATTTTCACGTTACCTATTTAATAATATTTATTAATATAATTCGTTTTGCTTGAAGTTGTATTATACCTATTCTATTCTCTAAACTGTAAATTTTATTTTCTAACTATTTATTATTTACAAATCTCTGAACCAGACTTGATTTCCGTAGTACGTCTTTTTTTCGGGTGACCACTGAAAATCAGCGCTGTGCTGTGGGTCCCCATAGCACAGCATCATGCTGAGTGGAAGCCTTCTTGTCACAGTCATGATGTGCAGCTGCCAATTATTTATCTATATACTCGTAATCTCATATTTTTCTTAGATCTATTTTATTTTATTTAATATTGCTGATTACTGTTATCACTTTTTATGCACATGTCTCTGAGACAAATAAACTTTTCTTTCTAAATAACCATTGTATTTACACAGCACAAGCATAATTTGCATTTAATAAGGGCTAAATTGCAATGAAATCTCTGGAAAACTGATCATTACTACTTTGCAAATTAGTTACTAAGCCCTATCTTTTTCTGTTATTGCAGGATCCTGAACATTCCCGCAGCCATCAGTGTCCCCCTATTCTCATCTCTACAGAATGAACTGGACAAAGCGACAAAGAAAAACATGCCCTACACATTCCAGTACCTGATATGGATCTGCAAGACATACAATACTGGAGGTATGTCAATACAGAATATCGAAACCACATTCTTATCCTCAGCAGTGGCGTTTTTTTTTTTTACTTACTTTTTCTGACTTTTATCTGATGGTAAGTGATGATCAGGCCGAAGGTGGAAGCGAGGTTCACCCGTAATCCGCAACCACAGAGGAACTGGCTATCTTACCTCTAACTGCCGAAATACAACAATGCTGTTGTCTGAACATTGTTTTTATGGCGGCAGACTTAGATAAGATGGTGGTAGCTAGCCAGGCGGACTTAGAACAAGCCTTACCACCAAGCAGAAAATTTTGCCCATGCTAGGAATCGAATCCTGAAACTCTGGGTCTGAGGCAGGTGGTCTAACCACGAGACCACAGAGACGGTTAAACTAGACCCTAGTTCAGGCGGGTTACCTGGTTTCTATTACGTGTTGTACCCAATAGATGACAAATATAAATATGTACTGTTACTACTTTTGTACAACTTCTTGATGCATGTGGAGTATATGCCTGTAAGTGTTTGTTATTCTGTTGCATACATATTTTGCTTGTTACCTTTGGCATAAAAACAGTGTGAACCATTTTTGGTGAACAAAACTAAATTAAAATTAATTATCTATGGAAATGTGAGCTCTGCCTATACCTTCAGAAAATTCACATAAGCATGATGTTACGTAATGTGTTTGTGAATATATCAGTGTTTTGTAAACAATTATTGTATGCCAAGGAATTAACAATGATGTTTGTTCGATTGTGTAGTTATTGTTGTTCTCAGATAAAGTGTGGCTGGTATGTTTCGTCCATTCATGAAACTGAAATAATGATAAATAATTGATGATTATGTCATGCCTGAATTTAGTAAAGGATCTTGTAAAAAGAATTTTGTAAAATGTTTTTTTTTTATTAATGAATGTGAATATGGAATTTAGCAAACTCATTATCACACATTTATTGATTAACCATTGAATAAAAATGATAACGGAACCATGCTCTTTCCAATCTGGCAATAAAATTCAACAAGTTGCTGTTACACCTGCTACACTCAACAACAATAACATACCAATTTTTTTACCCAGATTTTGTCAGTAAAGAATACATTATGACATTGTTTCCTTCTGCATCAATTTCTTATTATCATTATTTTATTATTACAGAGGAATCTTCGGAAGTACTGTTCGCGAATCAAGAAGAGAAGCCGATAGCAGACGAAGCGCTGGCCAGTTTTGATGTCGACGTCACCGAACAGGCTGACCTGTCGCAGTGGGACTACGAGGGCGGGGCGCTTACGCCTTGCAGAAAGGTATGACTAATTGACTAAGGGTTGATTTCATCAAATTCATCTTTTATCCGTGGAATAAATTGTCGTCTCACAGTTTTCGTATGGAAAAGGCTGTCAAAAATTCAAAATTTATTCGCAGGATAAGACTTATTCTGTATAAAACTTACTCAGTATAAAAGTTTGGTGAAATTCGCCCTCAATCTTATTATTATATTGACTTATCTTATTATTGACAAATCGAGATTTCTTTATTACTGGCTGCTGCCCGCGGCTTCGCCCGCGTGGAGGTCCGAAATTAGCCCGCGGAAAAGTGCTAACAAATAACTTTAATTTCGGAAGTCGGTGGAAAAAAGCGATAATTTTAAACCAACACCGACTTCCAAAATTAAAGTTATTTTTCACTTTGTAGTGTTTTTTTTTAAAAGTCCGTTGATGTTTTTTTTTTGAAAAATTGTGTTTATGTAGTAACATGATTGTTATAAAATGTATAATACACATGACTGCCCCATTGGTCTTATGGTCGCAAGCGTGACAGCTGAGCGTGAGGACCTGGGTTCGATTCCCAGGTTAGACAAAGTGGGTTTTTCCTTCTGGAATTTTTCAGTAGCAACCCAGAGTCTAGATTTGTACGCCATTGATGGCAATAGGCTCGCCCCGTTTTACATGGAACTTAAACATAACTGGTGAAATGTGGATGTACTATGAATAGGTACTCCTCTGCCTAATCCCTAGGGGATTACAGGCGTGATGTTGTTATGTCTATCTAAATAAATATTATTTTTGTTTCAGATCCTAATATTCGATGGCAGTAAATTCAATCACCTAGTGAGACTTATCAAAGACGAAGTGGAGTCCGTCTAAACTTGCTTTTATCACATCTGTGACTATTATATTTATGCCATACAATGCCCTGTATACATATTTATATTTTATTATTACATACATATTAAACATAAGCTTTACCTATTTTTGACTTTTATTCATAACGTCTTGCCTGTATTTCACAATGTCACAGATTAGTGCAGATAGTTTGGTTGAATAAAAAGCGACTCTTGCTACGGCTCAGTAAAGTGCAATTCAGGTCGCACAGCGCTTATTACCTACAGTTATATTAACTTTTAGAAGTTGCCTCTCTTTCTATAGCGTAAACTCTTATATCTTCTGACAACGTTACGCTCACTGAATTAGCCCGACAAGACGAGCCCGCCACGTAGTTTTAGCTTCATACCTAAAATACGGAGTGCGCCTTCTTGTTATTGTTGTTTCAAAAATTGATAATTTTCCACTGTAATCGGCATTTCGTTTAATTTGTAATTGTTTTGTTTGTTTTTGGCCTCTCATCCACTGATAACTGTCTACTAAAAACTAGGCGTGTGTAACTCTTTACGGAACCAACTCACTGATCCGAATCATAGAAGTGATTCAAAAGATTGGTTCAGTAACAACGTTTCAAACGCATCATTTGGATCTGAAACATTACTTTGCTCTGGCTCATTCCGCGCGACCCGTCACTCGCGAAGCGACTGAGCAGTGAGCGAGTGAGAGAGGGAGACAGTGATACACAAGACACACTGAGTTATTTGACTCGCGAGTCGCGAGTGAGCGGGCGACATAATTACAATCAATACAAGTCAGAAAGAGATACCAAATGAGATGTGTATCACTCATACAATCACAGATTTTCGTTCATTCGTTGTCGTTATCCATGCACTTAAAAATGACCACTAAGGCGCTTACCTATCAAATACTAGGGTTGTTTTTTGCTTAAAATGTTTGCACTAACAAGTTATCGTTTTACCACAGAGTTTTTTACGTTGATGCGGCACGCGGCAGATTGTTTGTTCGCTCACGCCAATTTACGAAAACATAGTTCTGTTTATTTTATGATTTTTTTGCGTAGTGTAGGTATTATTGTGACTTACTTTCTACCTTTTTATTCATAAACTTAGAGCTAAGACTAAAATAGAATAAATTTGTACACATAAAATTTTCAGCATTGTTGCCACATAACATTTCTCTGATTCAGTAGTAAACGCCCGCGACGCAACGTAATATATACGTAACGTAATATTAATTTTCTTTTTGTTAAATACGAGGCTTTTGGCTAATTTGTAGTTCTAGTAAATGTCATTTTTATTTTGTATTGTGCGTTTAGTTTGTGCAGAATAAACAATTTTTCTTTCTTTCTTTCCTTCTGTACTGTTCTGTGATATGGTTTTAACTTGTAGTGTCATTATCATCTTCCTGCCCTTGTCCTTGTCCCATGTTACTTGTGGTCGGTACAACACATTTTCTTCTATTCTCCCCTGTCAACGGTCACGCTATCATTCACTCCCTTCTCTTTCATATTATCCCTCATAACCCGTCCATCTTTTCTTTGGCCTTCCTCTTCCTCTCCATACATCGACATTTATCTTCATCACTCTTTTAGTCACATGCGTTTCTCCCATACGTTTTTTACCAAGCCAAACGATTTCCTTCAATTTTTCTATAATACGGGGTTCACACGGTTCGATTTTAGTTGATCAACTGACAAGTCGAAAACGATTTAAACCATCTGAACACTTTTAATCAAATTGAAGTTCAAATTCAAAGTGTTTTTTGTTGAACATCAAGAGTAGTTCAACTAAAATCTATTCGTGTAAACCCGGTATAACTGGCGCAACTTCTTAACTTTTGTAGTGTGAAGTTACATTTTATAAGTATCGCGTATATCCAGTTATGCGCATATCCAAGTGGCGTGGACGTCTTTGGGCAAAGAAATGCATTCTTTGCCACAAAGACGTTTTGAGATACAGATCGATTCAAAATTAATGGCGGCTCGGAAGTTAGCTTTTAGCTGCGCAGTACCCCGCTGTCACATGAAATTGTTACTGCGCAGCGACTCTCCTCATGTTCCGAGCCGCCATTAAGTTTGAATCGAACTGTAACAATTGAATTTATTTTCGCGAATATCTCATAAACTAGACGTCCTAGATCAAAAATAATGAATTTTCGTCCCCCCCTTGTACAACACCCCCAGGGACGTTCATCCATTAACCAGTAGACATAATCTACTGGTTAATGGATGAACTTAATTGACCTTGACCGTGACCTTTGTATTTCTTTAAAATTTACAGTACTCGTCGCCTAAGTTCGCCGTCAAGGAGCTTTGTACTACCTATAGTTCTTAACTTCTTACAATTCCATGTTTGTAGCTCTGAAACCAGGCTTTCCGATACGCACGGCATGGCGCGGTACTGTTTTAGTAAGTATGAACTAGGTTTTGCGTGGGCTTCGCCCCGGGTAGATGTCGGAAAATATCCCACAGGAACGTACTACCGGGATTAAAAGTAACCTATATGTTAATCCAGGCTATGCCAAATGCCAAATTGTATCCAAATCCGTTCAGCCGTTTTTGCGCCAAGCTGGAACATACATACAGACAACGGACAAAAATTTAAATTATATTTTCGGCATCAGATTCGTTCCCACACCTCGTAGCAATGTGAACGAACGGTTGTGTAGCTGTGTCTAGAATAAAGCAAAAAAGGGAAATGCTCTTCTTTACTTCGTCAATTTCCCTACTGTCTGTCCAAATAATGTTTTAGATTGGAAATAAAACAACGTCATAATAAATTGATAATTTTATTATGACGGAAGGTGTCACAGATCTCTTATGCTATAAATACTAAGTAATTTTTACCCTTGATTTAGAAAATATCTTCCCTTACACAATAGAACTACAAAAAAAAAACATAGGTACAGCTAAACTGAAACAATATTTGATAGATTTTAATTCATATTTCTACTTGTCCAATGAATATTTTAACTAGTTTTAATTACGATACTATAACATCTGGGGGCACGGCAGAGCCCCGCCAAGTCGAGCAATTCATCTTTCACATAATTTTATCATCAGTTTCTATAAACTATCTTATTACTCTTCCGCCATTTACATTCAAGTATTATTATTACCATACACGACTTTAGACAGATACAAAGCGTCCTTCATCATAAAATCTCTCAAAGAACAAAGTCCTTTGAGAATCTTGGAGTTCTGATCCATTTTCTGTATGTCAGTTTCAGAGAGACTTTTATCCTGCGCTAGGTAGCCATTAATGGCTTCTTCTGTTATCCAGTGTGCTGGAATCTTGTGCATGTTGAACTGAGCTGGGTCTGGATTTATCGGCATGGGGGTTAAGGATTTTTCCCAGGGAGTAATGTATTTCTGTTCTGAGTGTAGGCCTTCGATGTATCTGAGGAGAGATTGGTTGGTGATTAGATTTCGTATGATATGAAAAACTTTGATCATTATCCCTATTATTGCAAATCAGACTGCGGGGTAGTTAGTAGTTTGTTCTAAAATTGGCGATATTTACAGTTAACAGAGCATTTCCCTATTTCGTTTGCTAAAGTGGACTTTTAACGCATGTATTACTTGTTTTTTTTCCTCTCCATCTGCAATCATTCCTTTGAGAATAGGCAAATTGGTTATCGGATTTGACCTTTATTCCCATCTCCCCCTTCGAGCTTGCCACCGGGGTGGTGGCTGGCACTAAGTAGTGGCGTTTACCACCCCGTGGCAGATGACACTTATTTAGTGTCATCTGCCCCTCTACTGCATTGTAGTTTTCAGAAAAAAACCTTTTTTATTTGTATTTTTGTTTGAAGGTCTTTCTTATTTAATATTTTGATCCGTATTACCTGATATAAGCCTCAGAATGTGTGAGCCGCTGCGCGCGCGGCGGCGCGGCCACGAACAGCGGGTCGAGCGGCGGGCGCGCGGCCGGCGGCGCCACGCCGGGCGCGCCGGCCTCGCCCGCGCCCGGCGACGGCGTGTTGCGCGCCAGCGGCGACATGCCCGACAGCGACGCTGGAAAACACATGGCTAAATTTTAAATAACAATCTAAATAATCTCGCAGAATATAGGTGTCAAAATGGAATTTTTCCACCTTCATACGAATTTCATACAGTCGCCAACATTAATTATACAACATTTTTAGTAGTAGTATTATTATATTCAAAAAGCAGTCCAAAATAGTCTACATTTTCGTCTTCATTTAGAAGTCTTTTAAGTACTAGTCGATTGAACAAACAAAAATTGGGAGGCAAGTAAGTTGAAGGTAATTTAGTTGAAGGTACAGTTGGGTGGTAAAATAAATACAAATATTACCTCCTGGTGACATCACACCACTACGCACATTCGAGCTGAATTGTTTCGGCGGCTTCTTTGACGACGGCACGAAGTTCCTGAAATGTAGAAAAGGCTAATAGAATGCAGAAGACTAAACGAATGAACTCAGCTACTTTTAACATTTTAATTTCAAGCATTGCTCTAGCAATGCTGTTCAGTGTCATCAATACACTCGAGCAACATATTTTAATTTAAAAAAAGTGTTAAAAAATACAATAGACGTAGATATATTTAGTAACCTATTCCGCTACCTATTGACTATTCTTCAAGAGTCATAAAAACCCTGTAAGAAATCGACACGTGTTTCACCTCTCAACGAGGCGTCCTCAGGATGACGATTGACCAATTGCAAACCAGAACGCGACGTGTTCCACACCGAGCGCGCTGGACGCAGTCTTTGCGTCCAGCGTTCGGTGCGGTATATCTACGTCTATTGTATTTTATAATGGATTTCCGCAAAGTCACGCCTGAACTAATTAACTATCTTAAAAAAAGTGTTATAATTTTATCACATTAGCATTTTGAAAGATAGCAGATCATTAAAAAAAAACGAATGAAACAAGAAAGATTAGAAGTACAGATTTGCTTCAATATCTGATGGGTCTTATGGTAGTTTAATTTACATAATATATCTACGGCCACAACATTACCTGGACCTCTCGTGCACGGCCATCAGTCGTCCGTTCCCCTTGTTAACGTGCAAGTCCCGCACATGTCTCAGTAGCCGCGGCAGGTTGGGGAACGGCGCCTGCCCCTTGCGCACGCGCGCACAGTTGCGCCACACACACGGGTACTCGTTGAGTGTGCCTCGGTAGTGTTGCTGTACGTGGCCGGCTGCCGACACACATGTAGGGGGAAAGGGGTGAAGGTTAGAGAGATAGTATGGTACAGTACCTTTAGAAAGAACCTTTTAAGTTCTGTCGTTTCCATATTTCCCGGCAATTTTGAATTTGGAACTGTTCTATATTCGAATGTGTTTAAATTTGGAATCTCAAAACAGTTGAAAGTATTAGGATTAATGCTATTGTTTAGTCACAGCGTCGATTGGAATCTGTCCGGTTACGTACGAAAATGAATATTTCTAAGGAAAATGTTCGTGCAATAATTTTCCACAACTTTAGAAGAGGCCTGACACGGCTTCAGTGTTTTGAAGAGCTAACATCTGTGTTCAGTGATGAAGCCACATGTCTGCGGACTGTCGAACGCTGGTATTTTGAATTCCAGCGTGGACATACTTGTGTTAGTGACAAATCTCGCGAAGGACGCCCGAAATCCGCCTTCACTGAAGATAACATCATTACTGTGAGACAACTAATTCTGGAATATCGTCATGTCTTGTGACGTATCGAGAGATAGAGGCTCTATAAGGCATCTCATGGACAGCCATTCAGAAGATCTTGCATTAAGCGCTTGGTGTGAGAAAGCTAGTTTGCCGTTGGATACCGCATCTGCTTTCCGACGATCACAACCACAAGGCGGCCCGCGTCAGATGGTGTAAGAAAACTCTGCAAAGGTTCAACCGAGGACAGTCAAATCACGTCTACGATATCATCAGTGGTGACGAATCTTGGATCTATGCCTACGATCCTGATTCCAAACAACAATCTACAATCTGGGTCTTTCAAGACGAGCCAAAGCCGACTAAAGTTGTTCGTTCTCGAAGCACTTCAAAGAAGATGGTGGCCACGTTTGTTGGAAAAACCGGCCATGTTGCGATTATTGCACTTGAAGATCGTAGAACGGTTAACGCAGAGTGGTATACCACAGTTTGTTTACCACAAGTCATCGCCGAACTTCGAAATTCTAACTCAAAGCGACGCATCATCCAGCACCACGACAACGCAAGCTCACACAGCGCTCGTCAAACGATTGAGTATTTGAAGCAGGAAAAAGTAGAAATTCTTGACCATCCTCCATACAGTCCTGACCTAAGCCCTAACATTTTTTTTACATTTCCTAAAATTAATAAAAGTCTTCGTGGTCAAAGGTTCCAGTCCGGTGAAGAAGCAGTCGACGCTTTCAAGTCAGCCATTTTGAACACCCCCACTTTAGAGTGGAATAAATGTTATAATAACTGGTTTGAGCGAATGGAAAAGTGTATTAAGCTACGTGGTGAATACTTTGAAAAACAATAAAAAGTACTATAAGATTCTGGTTGGGTTTTTTACTTCAAACGGCAAAACTTAAAAGGCATGCCTCGTATTAAAGAAACAGAAAACAAAAGGAAAGATTTTCGCACAGGTATGAGTGACGAGGGGCCGCTTACCCTACAAAACCTAACTAAAACTTCCAAAACTTGTTTTATTAACGGCCACGTACGGGACAAGTAGTCATATGGTTATAAAGTTTAAACTAAGGATTTCAAAACAAATTCTCAAGTGAAAATTGTACCCTTTAATAATGAACTTACAGTACCTACATACTATAAGTTCATTATTAAAGGGTACAATTTTAACCATTTCCACCGTCCCAAATCAATTTTTTTTTTTTACACTACTTCTTGTTCAAATAAAACAAAATCTCGCCGAAAATGTCAATTCGTGGAAACAATAATGAAATCTATATTTTTTATCCCTTTCCAGTAAAAAATATAGATTATTATAATGCTAAACTTACTGAAGGGCCACACGAAATACTTTGCGGGCTTTTTCTCAAGTTGTTCATCAGACAGACAGTCTTTCTGTGTAACATCACGGTGTTCAGTCTCAGCTGGCTAGATTGTGAAGCCGACCACAACTTAGTTGGGGAATATGGTATGCTGTGACCGTGTACACTACTTTTATAACCGTCGTCAAATCGACTAGGGGTGATAATAAAATTCATTTATTTTAGGTCCTTAACCTAATTAAATACATTAATATAAAAAAATACACAATTTTGAAAATTTTGTGTGACAATTTTGAATTAAATAAGTGATTGAGCGATTAATAAATAAATAAAGTTAATTAAATGACGAAAAGATAATCATTCTCTAGCCGGTGCTACCAATAGTAGTATTCCTTTAGAAATAATTAGGTATATAGTATCTTAGACAAGATGAAAATCAACTATTGCCAAGAAATGGACATTCATCCCCACGGTCCACCTGTTCCTAAGTTGAAAACCCCGCCTACGGATGTCTGCAATGCCAGAAGTACCACAGTTGTTCCCATCCCAGGGACAAAGCTGAAATGCTATTTACTTGTAAATACATAAAAAATACGAAAGGCTATTAGTTATAACTCCTTGGTAGTAGTAGATTGTCATCTTGTCTATGATAGATCTAGTCTATGTTACGTTACTTACGTTCTAGCTTGGCTTTCTTGGTCTCGATATATGTACCAATCACTAGCAGCATTAAAAAAGTACAAAACGTTATGTATGAAAACGAATATGATAAAAAAAGGTGTTACTACTTTATGATGAATACAATCCCAATAATTAATTTAACTTGGAGATTACGAAATTATGAATTTGATTGTATTTAGTTGAATAAATTTACCAAGTTGGTCTAGGACTTTAGAAAAAACTTTATTTTAATCTTTTTTACATGCAAATATTTGAGGTTGAATGATAACGTGGCAGTTAACAGGGGACAATGGATGAGATAAACATATTGCGATGACTCCAAGTAATATGGTTCAAGTACAAAAAGAAGAACACGTAAACATTGGATTTTTTTTTTTTACCAAACTTCAAAGAGCTAGAAGTTATCAAATCAACTGTTTTATTTTTATGTTACTCAAAAAATCTCCACATTTAATAAACCAATTTTTCTGGTTACTTAACTTTTAACATCCAATCAAGAGCATGATTTTCACAAAGTCCTGGCACATGAATTCTACAATAATGACAGCTAGTTACAAAGGTACATATAACAGAAACACTTACTGTTACCTCCATCGCCAATGCAGTGCTCCATGCAGTCTGAAAGGTCTTCAAACTGATAGTCGCAAGTGTCCCAGGCACATTCGTAGGTAGTCTCCATAGGGGTCTGGAGAAATATACAAGGTTCATGAAGATATATTTTTAAAGGAAGAATACAAGATGTCAAAAGGTAGAGACAGACTTTACTTATAATGTTCAAGGTAACTTTAATACTGAAATTTATTTAAAACGGGCTTTTATTCAGTATTTGTTATTAAAATTTAAGTCTACGAACAACTTAAAAGTAAAGCAGCGATACTCAAAAGTTTATTAAAGTTGTTGTAGTTTAAGTTTATTTATTAAAGTAAAAGTATAAAAATTAGGAAAATACCTTGAAAGTTTAGGGAGAAAAGCCATTTTTAACCGACTTCAAAAAGGAGGAGGTTCACAATTCGTCTGAATGTTTTTTTTTTGTGTGTTTGTTACGCGATCTCTCCGCCAAATATGTATTGCTTTTGATGAATGGCAAATTCAAAACTAAAGACACCGACTTCCGATATTAAAGTCAAGTATTTTTCACATTTTTATTTTTTATTAATTTATGTAATAGGGTACCGTAACCAATTATTCGTTTAGTAGCTTTCCTCTATTTTAACTCATTCCCTGAATTTCAGCCTTCACAATACCTCAAAAATCCCCTACATTTGAGTATGACTGCAGTACCTCATAAAGCCCTTTTTTATGGTAAGCAAAAGTTGCACAACATTGTTTCAGCAACATATTTTTGTCTTAAAACATTTGCTGGCAATATTCCATTTAGGTCGAATGTGAAATATGTTACCACACACACTTAAGATCACCTCTGTTTTCCCCGAAGGGTTAGACAGAGGTGTACCCCATTTCGCCAGTTATATAACACATGTCGCCAGCGAGACAAAACAATGTTGCTTTAGAAATGTTCCACAACTTTTATCCACCAAAAACACGAGATTTAAGCAAAATTATATTACTAACATGTTGCGCCATCTCCCGAATCTCTTCGGCAAGTTTCGCCGATGTTTCCTCATTGCACCTCGCAGCCCTTTCCTCCCAACTCTGCTTAGTGGAGGCCGGTAGGGAGCGCCACTCGTTGCCGACGATCCTCGAGATCTCGCCTACACAGACATACTACGCTAGACACGTACCTTTGAGTTACACCGGGATAACTTCCGCGGTGTGTCTCTCTCTGGTCCAATGTGTGCGTGAATTCAAAGAGGTTATGTTGGTACTGGTTTTTTTTTGCTAGCAGTGTGGCGGTTAGGCTTGTGTACAATCATATTTTATTTTGAACATTATTAACCAACTTCCAAAAAGGAGAAGGTTCTCGTCAGCATTGGATGATTATTTTCTTATTTTATAGCAAGCTCGCCTCATCAAAATTATTATGCTTATTGACAAATGAAATGACTTTTACTTGTACTTGTACTTTGACTTTCTATTCTTTTTATTTTTCATCGTAATTATCTTATTCAATACATACAGAATGTGCGAGGAATAGGGCAGATTAGCGCCTCTATTTTCAATTCGTTTCATATTATGACATGGATTATTAAAATCACAGGGATTCACAACATTTAGCTAACACTTTGATTATATTCCGAAAACCGACTACAGCAAAGTTATCAATATCGAAAATTAATTAAATTAGACATCAAAATTATTTTCGGTTTGTTTTAAAGCTTCGTACACAAAAATAACAGCCAATAAAACAATAG
Source organism: Lithophane semibrunnea (assembly GCA_947363905.1). NCBI lineage: Eukaryota > Metazoa > Arthropoda > Insecta > Lepidoptera > Noctuidae > Lithophane > Lithophane semibrunnea. Next base: position 9,808,000 of record OX376209.1, on the reverse strand, counting down.
ATATATACAACATATAGACGTACAGCGTGCATTTAATGAGTAAGCGAACTAGAGTGCCACAAGTATCTTTTGGCGCCTGAATGACATTGACAGGGTGGCGCTGTTGGTTAACATTTGTGATATTGACACAGAAGTTGTATCTAAAAATCAAGATGGCGGCGTTAGTTCCGATTTTGGCCACGCGCCAAAAGATTCTTGTACCGTTGTAATGGAGTAGAGGAAACATTACCTACCCGATTTCAAAGATTTGTCCTTGTTAGCTAGATTTACATATAGGTGGCGTTAGGATCATTTACATAAGGATGATATTAAGCTGTGTACACACACGAAATGGAAATACACTTTGATGTTTTACCATTATTAAATTCTTTTTAAATAATCTTTATGTCATGGTGTGCAGTATAAATTGTTAATAAGTTTGTTTGGAAGTTAACATTGCGTTACTTTGGATTTGAGCCTGTTATAAATACATAACATCACGCCTTGTTTTCCCAAAAGGTTGGGCAGATGTGTACCTATAGTACACCCATATTTCGCCAGTTATGTAATAAGGGGAAAAAACAAATCACCAACCACAAACCCGGACTCCCCTGGCATGGGCCACGCACAATGGACCTCTTACACCGCGATCGCACCTTTAGGACTAAGTGCGGAACCCATTAACATAGAACCCGGACACCGGGCTGCTACTGAGAAATTCCAGATTGAAAAACCCAATAATACTTTGTCCGACCTGGGAATCGAACCCAGGACTTTATGCTCGGCAATATCGCTTGCGACCACTAGACCAACGAGGCAGTCAATGATTTTCAGACTACCCATTATTAATTATTGGTTTGTTATTTTATGTTGGGTATGGTTCAATAATTCGCCCCAATCGAAAAAAGAATTAAACAATGGCAAATCAGTGCTTAATACAAGCAAGATTGAAGATCTTTATACACAGAATGAGAGATCACAAATACAAAATGGAATAGCAGTAAATATGAGTATTTTTTTTAAATGTTATCGAGTTTCAATAAAAACCTTCCTCAATAAAAGTCGCTCATTTGTTTACATCTGTTTTTAAGAAATTATACTTCTGTATCTAGTTTTGAAAATATCTTTTAACCCTAACAATATTATATTTACTTCAATGATTTGATTACGGTTTGTTGAGTGCGGTTGAGATAAATCTGACTAATAACGATATCGGCATTTGCTCGAATTTTAAGTCAAGCTAAATTTTATTTAGAAAGCCAGCAAATATATTCCTGCATAAGGCTGCCTGTCCATTGACGCGGAGCGAAGCAGCAGAGCGGTGCGAGGGAGTAATGCGCAGCGGAGTTGCGGACTGTGTCTGTCCATTGATGCGGAGCGAGGTAGTGTGGAGCGGAGTTACGGACTGTGCGGAGCTAGGCCGAGATTACGCGACGAGTAATTTGAGCGGACGGCGGCGGGAGATCTCCGCTTCCCGGTTTTTATGTTTTTTTTAACTAGTTCGCAAATCCCTGTCCTCTGAAGCGGAACGGAGATTTTATGCAATTCCATTGGTTAATATTGGCCCAGCTCCGCTCCGCTCCTCTCCTCTCCGCCCCAGTGGACATTCAGCCTTAATGAGAAACGTATGTATAGTATGACCACGGCCGAAAATTCCATCGGTTATCTTCGGAAAAGCCGAAACTTTATACAAAGTTCACAACCACAATGATCATGTGTCTTTGTAAACCTACCATCTAAGTCAACATTGTGGAATGCAATAAATATACAGGGTTAAATTACAAATAAGCTAGCAAAAGGCCACATACGTGATGGGTATCGCTATTTAATTTGATTTTTATTGAATATTGAAGTTTAATTTCTTTTCCTAAGACCTAACACTAAATCCAAAAGCTCATAAACAAATCAAAACAAAACTCACCGAAGGTAGACTCGGGGTTGTTAGCGACGATGGCTCTCCGGACCTCGCTTGAGTACAGAATGTATCCGGTGACAATTTTCTGCTTGTTGTCCTTCTTCTTCTTGCCGCTGGCCGGAGTCACTGTGCTGGTCCGCTCTTGTGTGGGCGTGGCCGTTAGGGACGGGTTGTAGGGGTTGCTGTTGCCGCCTAAAAGAGGTTTTTAGTGTTATTGCCGAAGTCAATTTTATACTGTCACCGTTCCTTTTTTTATCTGTATGACTGAGGCTCTGAAGGTGTCCAAACATTGAGCGGAAATCTTGCGCGGCTGCCGCGCCATGATTGGATGACTGCCGCGCGCGAACGCTTCTATCTATTTGCCACGCGCACACAAACATTTATAGGATTTCGTCAGTAATTTGTGTTTGGACGAATTATAAGCAGAGCTAATCGCTTTCATTCGTTCTGATGCCAACTGAAGTGCGCGGCGTATTTCGGATATGCCGCGCAGTACTGCCGCGCAAATATTCGTCGGTTTAGTCCTAACTATAGCGCGGCAGAAATGTGTCCAGCAGACGCCGCGTGTTGCTGCCGCGCCCTTACCGCTCAATATTAGGACACACCTGAAGAAAAATCCAGGATAGCTAATGAAAGTGTACGCCATCTCACCTTTCTAAGGAATACTATCCCTAATCCACATTCATTCATGTTGAATGGTAAATTAGTTTGTTATAGTTGATATAGTTCAGATGGCTGACAGTTTCCTTAATAAATTGCATAATGCCATGGGGTCCCAACTCGAACAAATTATAATTAGTCTTGAAAAAAATCATAGATGGCAGCATAATGTAACAATTATTAAATTAACAATCACTAAAAAGCGTTATACGGCAAATTTTGGCTGAAGTAATATTAGTAAAAATCAAAACATCTTTGTTTAATGCTGATTTATGTATTTACACTCATCAATCTCGTATTTTCAACAAAAAACTTAAATTAAGCCTCAAGTTTTACTCAAATGATGACAGGTCACTTTAAACTTAACGTTTAGTCGTTTCATTAAGGAAAATCAAAAAACATTTTTTTTTAATCTAGTATTTTACGTAGAAATATAAAAATTTAACACCTAGGAAGAAAAAACGTAAAAAAAGGAAGAAAAAAATCTAGGAGTCTTGCCTAGCACCTCGGCAACTCCTAGATGGCGTTTTAAAACTACAGTCTCTGGCAATTAGTGAGTCGCTGATGCTGCCATCTGTTAAAAAAATGGAGGAAGAAAAATAGCCAGCTCAATAGCCAGACTTAGGGTGGTGTCATTTTTTTGTATGGGATGGGGTATCTGTACATTATAATATCTGTGATAATGCAAATATTAAGTATGTGAACTTACCTATAGACAGCGGCGTAGCGGGCGAGGCGAGTGACGAGTCATCAAGGGAGTTTTCTAGAATCATCTCCACGTCCTGACTGCCTATAGTGGTGTTGATCAGGTTTGTGAACTGGGGTTTACTGTCCTGTATCGTGAAATGGAGGAACATTACATAAAGGCCATAATGATAAAATCAAAAATGTAGGCGACCGTGAGTTGTCAAAGATTACGCTACTCGTAATCTTTCGACGTTCAACTAATAATAAAGTATTTTTTGTGTGTTTAAGGGTCAGCTCAGACCGCGACATGAAGCGACGCGACGCTGCTTAACCTTTTTAACAATTATCGAACTTATTTTCTTCACGAAAAGATATAATTTCAGTGGGAGGGGGACACGTGTCAAAGTACGCTGAGATGCGCGGTGCTGCGCAGCGCGTGTACCTTATTGTGTAGTAAATAAATTCGATATTGTAGGTATCGGATCATAAAAAAGTGCGCGTCGCTTCACGTCTCGGTGTGAACTGACCTAAGGGTCAGTTGCAAGCAACGACATAATGTGCAACTGTACAATAATTCGATAGTAATTTATTATATAAAAAAACTTACCAACATAAACACAACATAAATAACAAGTATATGAACTGGTTTTTGTTTTTATTATAATTGTTACTAACATAGTTTTTATGGATCAATGATCCAAATTAAAGGCTTTTTATTTTATTTTTATAAAAATGATTATTTTGCACAAATACTAGCCAAAACAAACTGTGGACGCACGTCCACAGTTTGTTTTTATATCCAAATAAAATACAATGTAAAACATACCATAGAGTCCATGGAGTTGCCATGCGGGTTGAACTGCTTCTGAGTGAAGGCACTTGATGTTGACTGTACTTCCTGAGCCGTGGCCAATGTAGGAGGGCCAAGGGTTTTCGGGAAGTAGTAGATCTGCAGACAAACAATATTTGTTTTAATAAAGATAGACATTACACGGTGATGAAATGTCAATTTAAGAGACAAAGAAAAGTGGTTTTATGATTACACTTCAAACAGGAAACAATCGCGTCTTGAATTACTTCCGCAGGCTTCCTAGGGCACATGGTGATTTAGTGGTCCAATAAAGAGTATATATATCTTATGGTGTTGGCATAAGACTCATTCATTAGCTTGCCACGAAAATGCTTTATATTTGTGCTCAACACGAGTCGCGACACATGAAACGCCAATTGCGTCGAAGCGCGGCGAATGCATTACGCATTATTCTGTTCATATCATTATTTACTATAATTGAAAGGGCCGCCCCCATTTGACCAGTTTATCTCTTGTAATATAGTTTCAATTATTCATTTAATGAATAAAAGATCTCAAAACACGAACCTCATCGATAGTGACATCCTTGGTGTGTTCAAACTTGCGCAAGCCAGCCTTCAGTTTGCGCGCGACGCGGTTGGACTCGTCGTATACTGACTCGCACACGTAAATGTCGTTCTCTGCTATCTCTGTCGGACGACCTGGGAGAGAAAAGACAGATACATTATGTATGTTGAATTTGTTTTGGGAAGAACTAAGTGAGTATGAATGATAAAACTTGTTTTAAAAAAAAAAACAAAAACGACAGTAAATTACAATAGTATGAGTTAATTTGCAATAGTGAATAACATGAATATATTTACTGATATTTTTATTGTTATAACTTTGACAGACAGACTACTTGTCTGTTCTGTAATAGAAAAATAAATATTTCGATAAGAATTGAAACTGAACGTATCGTACGACCTAAACCTGTAGACTCATAGCGTGATTTCTATAACAATAGGGAATATGCATGTATTTTTTTAATATTTTTATTCGATAGTTTAAAAAAATTCGACGGCAAAAAAGCAATTTAAAGTAGTTAAAAAAATGTTTAAAAATATCCAACCGATCCGGGCTATTTAAACGCCCTCCATTTGGCGCGCTTGGTGTGGTGACGGCATAGTTCGTGAAAACAGACAAGCAACTGTCAAGTCAACGTCAAAAACTCCTTTTTCTATGAGCGTTTGACATTGACTTGACACTTGTTGATTGACTTGACATTGACATTTTGATTGTTATTCCGGATTGTTACGTCACATCCGCTCTTAGCCTTTTCAAGTATTTGAATTACCCACAGTTTTTTGGGACTTTTTAAAAATTAATTTCTCGCTCAAAAAGAAATTTTATTCAAAAATATTGATGGAGGCATAATTCTGAAGTAACATTGTTTATAGAAAAAAATATTTGACCCATATTTGAATCACATGCATATTCCCTATTTCTTATTCAATGGTAATTTGTAGCAAGCTATCCTAACTTAATATTATAAATGCAAAATGAGTTTATTTGTTACATTTTCACGCTAAACGGCTGAACGGATTTGGATCAAATTTGGCACATGGGTAGCCCGTGACCTGGAGAAGGACATAGGATACCTTTTATCCCAATATTATCGGGACTTATGCGGTTAAAACTGCGGGGCGCAGCTTGTGATAAATAAAATATCTAAACTAATACTCACACTTAAGATAATCATCATAATCCAACACGCCACACTTCCCCACGATACCAACAAGTGGACTAGTATCGTGCATCGTCGTCAAAAGCACTTCTTGTTTGTAAAAAGGCTGAAAATCAAACATACTCTTCAGTTAATGATAAATTAAACATAATATTTACAAAAGACTCCCGAGGGAAGGCACACATTTGTTGAATCTAACCTTGTTTATTATGTTGGCGACCTCTGATGGGAAGATTAGGAATGGTCCGCGGAAGTAGCATTTATTGCTGTAATAAAAAAAAAAAAACAAATCTATGAGTTCTGAAAAAGATTGAATTTTGGGATTATTCCATTTACGATTCGATATATGCTGCAGTTGCCAATTAGCTCAATATAGTTAGGGATAATGTGAAAAATAGAAGTTAGACATAACATTTGTAAGATTTAAATACTAAAACACTGTTTTTTTTGGAGGGGAGCTGGTAATCTGTATGACAGGTTATCCTAGTGCAGATATCAGTCTCCCACAAAGGTTTTTATCAGATATTCTAATCTTTATATTTTTATCTACAACCATGCCCTAAATCCTCTGAAACAGTAAGCTTACTGCCAACATTAAAACGTAAGTAACCATAATATCATCCAAACGGGTGTTATAATGTTCGTGTTTTAATACCCCTTATTATATCACAGTTGCAGTATATGGTCAACCACACGTCAGTAGTGTCACTTGAACTACGCTCTTAAAGCTACGAAATAAAGGCGCTTTCAAAATGAAACTTGCAACCGACGTCTCAGTAGACTGTAAAAATACTTTTACTGCAAAATAATATGCGACTCTTACTTAGACTAGGAGCAATAAATACAGTTTAAGTTTCCTCCAGGTTCTTTAGACCAAGTTTTGGTTTCAACTCCTATCTCAAAAATGAACCCTATATACTCACTCGCCCGTCTCCCATATAGTATCAACCTGCGCGATCATCTGCTTGCCGCCGTCTGTGACCACATACACATAGTCTCCAGTCTTGATAACTCCGGAACATACAGTGTTGTACTGTTCGTAGTATGTGTTCTCGTCGTCTGTTCCAAGGGGATTGTACATGACCACGTCCTGGGAAAGGGGGGTTATGAATAACTTAACTTATGCGACGCTGCGCGCACTTTTTAACAATTATCGAACTTATTTTCTTCACAAAAAGGCATAATTTCAGTTAGTGACGCATGTCAAAGTACGCTGAGATGCGCGAGACTGCGCTGCGCGTGTACCTTATTGTGTAGTAAATAAATTCGATATTGTATCAGATCATAAAAAAGTGCCTGTCGCTTCGCATCTCAGTGTAAACTGACCCTAAATCTCCAAGTCGAGAGTGAATAGGTTACGTGTAGGCTAGCGTGCACGCATCATCGGTTATCAGCAAGTAAGATAGTGCTCAAATACGAGCTCATCAATAATTCTACTAATAATATTATAAACGTGAAAGTTTTTGAGGATGGATGGATGTTTGTTACTCTTTCACGCAAAAACTACTGAACGGATTTGGATAAAATTTGGCAGACAGATAGTTTCCAACCTGGATTAACACAGGATACTTTTTATCCCGATATTCCCACGGGATCAAGACTTATGCGGGTGAAACCGTGCGGCGCTGCTAGTAAGATTTTTTTTTTCAATCTACTGCTTTGTAAAATAGAGGCGATGACCACTTTCGAGTCTGAAACTTGTTGGACACTTATGAAACATGTCCGAACAACTGCATGTCAGGGATCTCTGCCTTTTCGCCGAAAATTGTTTGCCAGGTTTTCACTTGGCAACTAACGTTTCGCAGAATTTTATTTCGCCGAATAATCATTTGCCAACTTATCATATAATTTTGTTTTATTTCCCAACCTCACAATTACCAACTGTACGTTTGGTCTGCTTTTCATAATGACACTTTTTTAAATGCCAACTTTCAAGTAGAGTTCAATTAAAATGAGTGAGTGTATTGAAGAGTGCTCAGTGAGTGAGTGTTTTTTACTTTATTTTTAATGTGACCTAACCTAACTTAACTGTTTCCTTTTACAAAAGCAATTCGCTTCTGGCACATCGCCGGCCGCTGCCGCGCCACGCTGGCTCGGCTGGTGCGTTGTTTGTCATACTCTAACCTAACCTAACCTATCGTAACCTAAGATTGAAATGTTTGACAAATGATAAATGTCCCAAACGTTTTGTGTCATTATAATAATCAGCTTAACAATAATTCTACCAAATGAAACGTTGTCATACAAAAATTTGCTAATCGTTAGTTGTCAAAGTGAAACATCGGCGAAACGTTGGTTGGCAAGTGATAATCTGCCAAACAATTTTCGGCGAAAAGGCAGGGTACCGCATGTCAGTGATAATATTTGAACTACGAAAAAAGCATTTACGTTCAATGTCAAATTGTTACCGCTATCGGTTGGCTTAAACCATAAACAGTTGACTTTGGAAATCAGTTTACATCAAATTCGTTATTATTATAAGTTTTTAATCTAAAAATACCAACTACTTTAAACTACACAGCGTATTTTTTGTAGCGTATACATGCGCAGGCGCAGGCTAACTATTTAATTGTATAAAACAAAAACATGCTAAAACACTGTCTTCATTAGACATTATAATGATACTCACACTAGAATTCTGGCGCAGTCCGGAAAAGAGAGTAGTCAAAACAAAATGGATAAGTTAATCTCGACGTTATAGAGTAAACAAAAATGTGTATTAATAATAATAATATTAAGTTCTAAAATAACTTACAGGTCTTTCCTTCTCGTGAACGTTTTCCAATACTTCTAGTTCAGCAAGTTCATCCTTGTGTTTTTCAACACGTTCGCGGAATACTGATACTGTTCTGTTAGGCTCCAGTGGCAACTGAGGAAAAAAATTTTTTCACTTCGAGTGAATGATTGACAAAATTAACAAAAACCGGCCAAGAGCGAAGGGTTCCGTAACATGATCTATAAAAACGGCAAAAAATAACGTTTGTTGTATGTGAGCCCCCTTAAATATTTATTTTATTCTGTTTTTTAGTATTTGTTGTTATAGCTGCAACAGAAATATTCAACTGTCTAACTATCACGGTTCATGAGATACAGCCTGGTGACAGACGGACAGACAGACGGACAGCGAAGTCTTAGTAATAGGGTCCCGTTTTACCCTTTGGGTACGGAACCCTAAAAAGTGAGGCGTTCAATATCTGATTTAACATTAATAAACTTTTGTATTTCATAGTGCATTTTGTTGCTGCATAATAATCCGAAGTATTTATTCACCTCTCTAGGTATGAGCGTGGCTTCCTTCTCAGCGCCCTCCCACACCTTGATCTTCTTGAACCAGCGCTGTTTAGTATTGTATCGGCTCTCGCACACGTAAACATCTTTGTCAGCAAAACCTATTAAACAAAACACACACTTTTGAGCTTGCATTAAGGGCTATTTTACCATAGCAGACCATTACTGGACAAAGATTTGTTCCACCTTCAGGTGGAACAAGGCTTGTACCTTCAGGTCTAAACTTGAAGTACTCTTTAACGTTCATGACGTAGCAGTGTCCCACGACCTGCTCGAGAGGCACGACGCGGTGCGACTCTGTCTTGAACACCTCCTGGTGTAAGAACTTGCGTGTGCGCACGTGGTATGTTTCTTGAGGCCTGTGGGAGAATAACAAAAGAATTTGATAAAAATTTATAACATGTGTAATTGTGTAACAAACAAAACTTTTCCCTTTGAACTAAGTTTTAGTCACTTTAGGTTAGATGAAGATATTTTTTATCGATCGTAGACTGTATTAACATGATTTATTACTTTAAAAAAATGCGACACAGAGAAAAATTAAAAAATCTGACAGCAGGTGAGCATTTCATAGAAACTAAAACCATCACTGAAAATACATTTGAGTGTTTCGGAAAGTTCCTGGAGAGTTCTTCTTAAATGTCAACTATCTATTCTGCATTCGCAATTTATTTGCCAAACATGTAAACAAACACGTGTTTTAGGAAAAACCACTGTAATGCCTAGACATAAGGTTCGGTTTGCGCTACAACTTCACATTTTTATGACATTTTCAACGGTACTAGTCAGTCTAAAATCAACTTTATTTAAACTAACATAAAGTTTAATTTTGTTTAAGTGGAAATAACATCAATATTACTTGTTTACTTGTTTATTTATTTATTTGTTAACATAGGTAAAGAAATACAGATCTTATGTTTAATATACAGAGCGCTATGTTATGCCAGGAGGCGTACAAATATTAGAAACAAGGATTTAAATAGACCTTAGGTCCAAGGGCCAGGGCATTGATGAGTCACTCAGTGAGTGAGTCAGGAGTCAGGACTTTTCTTATGACATGTATCAGTTACTTGCCTGTAGTAAGACGTACAGTACATGCACGGCACGCCCTCGTTGTTGGTCCACACTCGTTCCACTTGCACTATGGCGGGCTCCTTGTTGCCTTTGTCCGGCTGAATATAAACAAAGTCTCCTTTGCTGTACACTGTCTGTTGGAGCGGAGCCCCGCCTGATGGCAGGGAGTCGTCTGTGCTGGATCTGGAGATAATAAAAGAAAGTTATATAGAGGGGGATGCGCTAAGGTAGAATACGGCCGAGACAAATTGGCAGATAAAAAAAAATCCTGTAAGAAATCGACACGCGACTGGTCAATCGTCATCCTAAGGATGCCTCGTTGCGAGGTGAAATACGTGTCGATTTCTTACAGGGTTTTTACGATTCTTGAGGAATAGTTTAGCGGGTATAATAGGTTACTAAATATATCTACGTCTATTGTATTTTATAGTGGATTTCCGCAAAGTCACACCTGAATCAATTAACTATCATAATTTGACAGGTCTGAACTTAGGCGCATATAACTTTCGCACTTGTTCTCTTACTCACACCTCCCTCATGTCACAATTTGTTTCCTAAAAAATGTAACTGCGCGAAGTACGGAACTGCCAAGTTATATTGGCCGAATTGTGTCCACGAAATTCTAAATTTCTTACGTTTTTTTTTCAATTTGCACGTCAGATTACGTATGTCTGTTGCATGTTGATCAAAATATGATTTGCGAGAGTAATTCTAACTTAGAATGTTGTATTGAGAATTGAAATCTACCCTACTTCTCATTTAGTTAATTACTAACCTGGTCTCATCCTCATCTTCGTTCTCTTGCAGCAGCTTGCACTGCTTCACCAGCTCCACGCTGGTCGCCATAGTGTCCCTCGTGAAGGACAAGGCTGGAGACTGCAGAGTGCCTCGGCACAGCTGGTCGCGTTGGTCGATGTAGTACGACTGGAGTTCTACTGAGTCTTCGAAGATTTGGCTGTCGGTGCGGGAGAGGCGGCGGGCTCTGAAAATAAAGTTAATGTTAACTATCTATTAGACTTATCAATCACATATTTCTTTGGCTAGGATTTCTGTAAACCTAATTAAGTGTTTGATAATTGCATAAAAAGAATACTAATGATGTGTGATTTGCAAGTGGCTTGTATTTATTGGAAAACAACAAAAGGTTTTAGCCCCAGCATTTATGACTTTCCCCAAGGAGGCAAGCAGACACCAGCAGCGTCGGTCTGGGACCCAAAAAACTACCGGGATTTTTTAGGGTCGAAATAAAATAATAAATATCTCTCTAATCATGGCTTTGCTCAAGATAAAATGAAGGGGAAATGAACCGGACCGGCCCACGGAGGGACCGGCCCACCGGGAAAAGTCCCGGTACGCCCTGGGGCCAGACCGACCCTGGACACCAGGTTACAAGAGACGGCAATTATATTTCACTTTTCCATTTTCTTTTCTTGAAAATTCAAAGGACTATAGTCTCGTTGTTTAATCTCGTAGACTAATTTGACAGGTGCAAATGTCAAACTCCAAATTGAAAAAACAAAAAACAATCACTTGAAATGTCATAATTTGACATTTCAAGTGATATGGCCTGACCAAGATTATGTCTGGACTTTAAAGGAGACGGTGACCTCTGAGTTTGTTTCGGCCTTTCTTCTCAGAGTAGTCAGATAGGAAACGCCGACCTCATCTAGCTTATTTTTACAACTTTTTAATATGACGTGTAAAAGTGATTCCAATATTCTATTTACAGAATAAACAATTTCATTTCATTTCATTTCATTGTTTTTTGTTTTTTCTGTCTACGAGTCAAGTAATTTAAAGTCAAATAATTTATTTCAAGTAGGCATAATAAAGGCACTTTCAAACATCTAAAAGAGTTCGTGGACAGAACTTACTTCATTATTAGTTTCGGCACCAAAAAACTCTATCCTTCATCAAACATCTAAAAACCTACCTTTCAAAGACAGCGAACATATCCTGCTGGAAGTGATCGAGCCTCTTGTACAGGCCTTTGTCGAGTCTTCTCTTCACCAAGTCAAGCGAGATAGCGCGCACTTTCTCTCCGTTAGCCGCCTCATCGTGTTCGGCCAACTCTGCCATACTGTCTGAGTAGCATCTGTAAGTTATTGGAGATTTAAAAAAAAAAGCAATTGTAAAAAAGAAATACTTAGGAAATATCGAGAGATATCTTGATTTAACTAGTTATAAAGTCTAAAGGCCAATTATTACCCTAATTAATAACGTTCACAATCTAGTCGCAATCTCAGCTCAGCGACGATTAATGTCAAAAACTTGTCCAAAATATATGTAAATTAAAGGTAGTTTTTCGCTCGGTGGATTACGGCCCACTCCCTCTCACTGAGAAGAGGCCTGTGGCCCAGCAGTGGCAACATTATAGACTGATTATGGTGAAAGATAGTTTTGACGGATTGCGCCTGAGATTTGAATGGTTCTAAAAATACAAAAATTGCCTCTCTGAGAAACTGGCTCGGGCCGATTGTGTCAAGTAACTTGTTCAAACTGGCACAAAAAGTCGCGTGACTTCCTAATCATTATGACAATCGCGTCACTCAGGATTCGCCCAGTGTGGCCAGGGCATTAACAAATAAATAACCTATAAATAAAATTAAAGGATGTGACTAACCTGCCTTCTTCATCCTGGTGGTTATAGACGCTGGTGAAGAGATTGAGCAGCAGCTCTTGCACCGCTGCCGGTACATCCGGTACCGCATCATCGTCCTCCCTGAATGAATAGTACTTTTTAAAGTATGTAACATTAACATTAAGACACACCAAAGTATATTATGATAAAAACTGTTAGGCCTACTTGCACCACCAATCACTAAATGCATTTAACGCTAATCAGATTTGAAAAATCCTTCTATTTCTGTCAATCGTTTGACAGAGACAGAATGATGTCTGAGAGCGTTATCAAACTGACGATTTGCCAGCGTGTTTCCAGAGAGGCGATTTATGAGCGTGCTCTACGCGGGTGCGACGCGACCTAGCCGCGACTACGCGATGTGTTTATCACGTTTTCACAAATGTAAACACGTGTCAGTGTCGCTCTTGCACACTCATTGCGTACTCGTACACGCAGCGAGCGCGATGAATAATATCGCTTCGCTGGAAACAGGCACGCAAATCGCCAGTGTGATAAGGCCCTTAAATACGCTTAGCGTGAAATGCATTAAGAAATTGGTGGTGTAAATGGGCCTTAGACACGCTAAAGTTCACTACGATAAAAACTCAATTGCCAAAACGGTCGAAACCGCAAACGACACTTCATCTAAGCATAGTTCTTAGTAAAGTATTGCTAATGTATCATGCATTTTGAACTCTTTCTAGGGAAATTCTTCTTTCTTTTCATTATAAATTAACTTCAGGTGACGTAAGCGACATTCAAAATCAGGCAAAACAATAAAAAATACAGGATGTATATTTATTTCAACAGCGGGGTAATTGCGTAACACATAAAATGGCAATCGATCGCAATGCTTTTTGACATTCATTGCATAATAGGTTTGAAAAATTCGTCTGTTCAGCAACGTTAATAACGCAATAAACCTGGGTGAACTGTCTGTGAAACCTATTGCGAATATTGTCATTTTATGTGTGTTCCGTAATTTCCCCGCAGGAATAGAAGAATATTATGTTACATTGTTATGTTATTCCATTTGTTTCAATCAGTATATACATCTAGTTGTGCTATACATCTAACAATAAAATAATGGTGCCGATTCTCTTGTACACCGAACTAAACTAACTAAACTATCACTAAAATTCATTACTTTTTACTACGAGAATCTTAGAGCTATTCTGCCAAAAAAAATCTCGAAATTTAAAAATTATTTTGACAGAACTAAAATCGAATTTGACAATCGCGACTCCACTTGGTACCTACTTGTTTGTCTACCACGTGATTTTTTTTCGTGACACCGACATGTCGGTTTGAATTTTAGTTCATGACATCTAATTTTATTCCACACATTTTTAATCGTGATTAAAAATAGTCAGAGTTAGTTAGAGGATTTTAGATATAGAACAAAAATTTTGGTTAAAACGTCAAATTCAGAATAGCATTTTCACTGAATTAAAACTCAGTGCCATCTTAGTGCTGTCAAACTAAATTATAGTTAAAGTGTAATGTGTCAGTTTAGTCTATTTTCAGAATAGGAAATCGTCGTTTGACAGGAATAAACCAAATTTTAGTGATTTTTAGTTTAGTTTAGAGAATTTGTGACAAGAGAATCGGCACCAATATCCAATTAGGTTTTCATGGCGATTTACAAAGTAAAGCAATCTTTAATTTTGAGCCACTAAAATTTATACTATATTTTTCGCACAAATGAAATAGAGTCGCGACTAAGGTTTATTTTTAAACTAGACAAATATTAATTATACATCAAGAAAATCTTTGCAACGGAATACGTTCTTATATTTTATTTTATCCTGACGCGCACTTTTATGATCCGATACAATATCGAATTTATTTACTACACAATAAGGTACACGCGCTGCGCAACACCGCGCATCTCAGCGTACACTGAAATTATACCTTTTCTTGAAGAAAATAAGTTCGATAATTGTTAAAAAGTGCATGCAGCATCGCGTCGCGGATCAAAATAAAAATATTTTTAGTCAAAAAATCAACAGGCTGTTAATTAGTTCCGTCTGTATAGTTTTAAAGTGTGATGTCATTCCGAATGTAGCAGACGCACCTGATATTGACACGGCCTGATCCTCTGCTCACCGCGTAAGTTGCGTGTAAATATACATTCATAATATATCGAATAAGCAATGTTTTATATCCCCTAATTTGTGACGGGATAGAATATTTTTTGTCGAATAATGAGGATTAAATATAATGACATAGATTATAGCTATACTGTGTTTGGTGCATCAAGAGGATTAAGTAAACAAAATACTTGTAACCTAATGAGACATGAGAACAATTTGAACTGTAGGTAGTATTTACGTTAATCCTTTCTTTCGCAAAAGACTTACACTAAAAAATAGTATGTATTTCCTTGAACTCAACAAGTAATATGGAAGCTGTCAAGTCAAGTGGTAAATATTGACAGAGTATTGGAATATTATTGTTATTTTTTTTCTGTAATCCTAATTCTTTTGTTGCCTGTACATGCAGATCTTTGTTGACATATAGAAACATTACAAATAAAATATAAAAAGATGACAAAACCTCACCTCAAAAGCTGTTTAGTCTGCAGACAAACCCGATGTAGGATCAAGGCATCCTTATAAATCTGTGAATCAGGCTCGTTGTACTTGCAAGCGTTATCAAACATCAGTATGAAGTCTGAAGCAAGTTCGTTGACAGAACTATAGACGTTGTTCTTTAGTTTATGGGCGATTTTTTCCATGTCTATGGGGTTTTTGATTAGCTCATAGTAGTCTGGGTATTCTATTTTGCTTGGGAGTTTCATGAAGATTAGGGCGAGTTGGCGGTTGGCTGTGGAAGAAATTATAATTATCGTTTAATCTCTATATACGTATAATATCATTAATTAATCAAGGCAATATTAAAGTTCTGAAAATCTACATGGTACTAGTAGAAACACCAAAACGAGCTCGAAGATCATACATTTTTAGTTTGTGGCTGTCGTGTGTGGCACTTATGCGGCGAGTCCATATAAAATGTATGAAAACTACAGGAAATATGCCGGTGGAGGCGTTTTGTGGTTGTGGCCGGTGGCCCGTGTGCGGAGACCCTTAGGTATGAGGCCATATTCGAATTCTACGATGGCAATTATTGTCCAAGGTGTTAAAAAAATAACTTTAAAAACTTTAAGGGGTGGAAGCCCCACAGTAAAATTCACTATTCAGTTCGATAGTCTAAAGCACGCCTTAAAGTTTGTAAAGTTAATTTTTTAACACTTTAAATAGTCTGCCTTTGAGTAGAAATGCCTATGTAGCAAGGTTTAAAATGAATAACCATTAGTAATTTCATAAATCACCACGACCGGCAAACGAATAGGCGACCGTAACATGGTATTTTGTGTAAGGAGTGCGCATAAAAAAGCTGTTGTTTCTTTGTTTGACGTTCAAAAGTGCCATATTATGTGCCTATTTGAAATAAATTATTTGACTTTGACTTTGACCACAAGAAAATACAAGAGTACAAGTGCTTATTCTTCGCAGGAAATAAAACAATACTATTCACAAGATTTTTTCTCTGATACTAAACAAATTTTACCTGCTTTTTATTCTCATACGAAAAACCTACACAAATTATTCATCCATGACCATAAACTAACAGTGTGAACTGAACTTTTTAACAATTATGGAACTTGTTTTCTTCACGAAAAGGTATAATTTAAGTGCGAGTGTTGACACGTGTCAAAGTACGCTGACATGCGCGGTGCTGCGCAGCGCGTGTACCTTATTGTGTAGTAAATAAATTCGATATTGTATCGGATCATAAAAAACTTTTTACAAAAAAAAAACAACCGACTTCCAAAAAAAAGTGAAAAATAACTTTAATTTCGGAAGTCGGTGTCTTTGCTTTTCAATTTTCGTTTTTTGCCACCGACTTCCGAAATTAAAGTTATTTTTCACTTTTTTTTGGAAGTCGGTTGTTTTTTTTTTTGTAAAAAGTTTTTATTTTTCACTTTTTAGTTGTGGTAACTACCCCACACAAATTCGTATACCGTTGTCTGCTATGTGACGGAGTCAATTAACATGTCATCAACATCGCAAAGTGGGAAAACTACGTAATTATTGAAGCTAACTCAAAAACTACGCAAGCAAAATTAATAAAATTTATATGGGACCACCTCTGAAGCATGACCTACCAAACAAAAAAAGAATCATCAAAATCGATTCATAATTGGCGGAGTAATCGGGTAACATACACACAAAAAAAAAAAAAAAAAAAAAAACATACAGACGAATTGAGAACCTCCTCCTTTTTGAAGAAGTCGGTTAAAAAGTCCGCATCGCGCCATGTTTGCGTGAATTGACCCTAAGAAAAACAAAATTATCTACACCAACCTTTAGGATCCCGATAGTCTCTGATAGCATCATACAAGGTCCTTAACTTCTGTTCAAACGGCGACAGTTGCCTAGCCTTGGGTGCCGCTTTGAACGTCTTCAAAGGAGTTTTCCTCTCGAAACTAGTACTATTATTAACCTCTTTAAGTTTCTCGTTCATTACTCGTTCTAGAAGATTCGCGTCTTCATATATCATGGAGCCTTCTTCGTTGAATTGACGGCAGTTTGAGAACATTAGGCGGAAGTCGGATACCATTTCATCTATAGAGTTGTAGCGATCGTTCTAGAATTAAAGTTATCGATGTGAAAAAGAACACGTGCTTTTTCATATTTGTCCATGTGTTATTTTTTAGATAGTATAGTTTTGCAAAGCTTTGTCCAGATTAAGCGAGTGAGCGAGATATGAGACGAAATTCGCTCGCGCCGATTGTGTTTATTAACTTGTATGGACGAATAGCCACGTGACTTTGTAGCAATTAAAACAATAGTCAAGCAGTCGGGTCTCTCGCTTGCTAGCTTTCGTATGGACAGACCTTTAAACCGGCAATTTCAGTTAGTTTTTACTTGTAACTGTTTTCTTTACAATTTAAATTGCAACAAAGAGTTATTTGTAACACAAAACCATTGTAGTAATAGACAAATCTGAGAATTAAAGTATGGTATGATTCCGTTGGTATGGTTTTGTTTTTGTATTTCTGTTCATACTTCATATTATAAATGCGAAACTTACTCTGTCCGTTTCTTTTCAACGCCTTAACGGCTGAACGGATTTAGATGAAATTTGGCACACCATTATTTGGATAGACCATTACTCAAATTTCATCCAAATCAAATAAAGTAAAATTTACTGAAGTTGCCGCTTGCCCTAGCAAGCGGCAACTTCAGTCAATTTTACTTTATTTAAATAGGAGCAGCAAAGATTTCTTTTTAACTAAAACCCTGCTAAGAATTGGAAAAATTGGCAAATTCCGAGAATTATAGCACTAGCAAAAATATTTAATCTTGTAAAGATTAAATATTGATAGTGTGATCCTAAGGTCGAATTCGACCAATCTTTTATAACTTGTATCTTGAATGCTAGAGTTTTGTTTTTGGAATTTTTGACCGCTTTTTCGTACAAAAACGATCAGACATAAAAAAATGTATTCGCAGTTTGGTCGAATTCCTCCTAAAATCCCAAATAAAAGCGTTTTTTTTTAAAATTAAATTTCCTACATACCTTAATATTAGCCTCAATAGTGATCATATCAATAGGCTTATCAATGACATTATAGTACTCCGGATACAGTTTCTTGCTGGGTTTCTCCATAAACAACAACATGGGTTGTCTTCCATCGGAACAGGTGAACTCTACCATTTGTTTCGAGATGTAATGGAGTTTCTTCTTCAATGGAAGGTTAGTTTTGTTCGGAGTGCTTACGGGAGATGGCACTACGGGTGTTACAGGGTTGAGACGGGGACGACCTGTAAATAAGTTGCCATTTAGGAGGAAAATAAAGTAGGCTATAAAGTATTTGTCTCGAAACGAACATTCCACAGTTTATAAAACTGTACTACAAATCTCCCATGAAAAGAATGCGCTTCGACAATCATATTCTGTCTTCAGAAATACGAACATACTATGATGAGATATAATATAAGGTGTACCATGGAAGTGCCTGCTTATTTTGTAATACCATGATTGCAAAATTACACAGGGAGGCGGTTTAGTCACCTGTATCGATCAAACGGGTGATTCTACCCGTCATACAACGATTACAACGTTGCAACGTTGTACAACGATTTTGTATGGCGACGCGTACGCATCCGTTCAGCTTTCGGATGCGTACGCGTCTCCATACAAAATCGTTGTTTTCTATGGGCATAAGCTGAATAGAGATGAGTAAGAGTGAGTAGTCCATAAATCGCCACCCTATAGATCAAAAACTCTATACAATTCCAAAAACTTTTTGTGACAGATAACGAGGTGCAACCAGAGTAGGTAACCTTTAGAGAAAACTTTAATACAAAGCGCGGTAGAACAATACAGAAGCTTAGCCGGAAATACGAATATTACCGAAGCGTAAATCTTTTCTGATTTAACTGTAAGAGCGCATGGGCTTTTAAAACAACCACGTTTTAAATTGATTTGTAAGACAGAGCGGCACTATACTTGTATAGAACAAAAGAATAAAACATAGCAAAGACCATTCATAATTACCTCTAGGCCTTGGCGTTTGAACTTGCGCCTGGTTCTTCACAGATGAAAGGCTCTCGTCATCGCTTGAAGAGCTTTGAACGATGTCCAATAACTCTTGAACGCGTTGCTGCATTATTCTGTTGACAGAAATACATGTGATGAAATAAGGATTATTCAATGTCGAATACCCGTTTTCACTAACACAAGATGACACCTAAATGAATGCACGCTGTTGGATTTTCAACTTTAAGCGCTGGGCCGAGGGTTGTTCCAAAGGTGCGCTTTTATTTAAGCATTCATTTGGTGTCGCTTAGTCTGTTATAACTGCACCATGGGAGTATCCTAGAGTAACAAAATGCCACGTGCTTCTTCTCTCTTAACCGTCGTTACGTTTTTACCGCCGCGTGTCTGCAAGCGTCACAGTTGTACAATGCAATTTAGCTACGTTATAATTCGTTGAGGAGATGAGAACCGTACTCTGGAGCCACGGTCTCAATTTTTTTGTAACCTGTTTTCATGGCAATAAAGAATTTATTTATACATACTGCCCTAATAATTATGGCTACCTGGAATACCACCTTCATTGAAAGTTACATACCGAGAACTGCCTCTAATCATCTTATTCGAACTGATAAGCTTAATTACCCACCTATTGTATATTTTGGTGTTAGTTTGGTACCTGCATTTCATTAGGGGGATCAGTTCCCAGAAATGTATGAACGGTAAAGAACAATAGGCTCCCTACCTAACCCAACGCTTTGGCCGTCTATAAAAAGGCCAAAAATCTGTTTTTTAGATCAGTTCTAATTTGTGCGCCACAGTGATTGGACGTCGTACGCGTCTTAATTTAAGAAAGTTCTAGTAGTAAATTAAAAATGTTCCGTTCATAGTGTCTGTGTGCGGTCCTCGACATTTGTTAAGGTAAATGAGTTTTAAAATAAAATAAATCTTTCATAACATCATTGATATTATATTGGTTCGATCAGACTCACTTTATGAATACAACATTATTTTTTGTTTATGCTAAACCCGAAAAGGGGTCATTGTACTCATCATTTTGAACAACTTTTTCTATGGGACCAATCCTGAAATCGCGAAAAAAAAATCAGCTGTTATCGACATTTTGTCGATTTAAGTGAACACAAATGTATGGGACAGATGATTTTTTTTTCGTGATTTCAAGGTTCAAAAAATAATGTTGTATAAAACTCTTATTTTCTTTCTTAAATCTCAATAATCTATTATCTCCATAATAATTATTTTTTATTGTTTTTAATTATAGTCTTTGTAAAAATATATTATCCAGTTAATAACACCACGCCTGTTATCCTCGAAGGGTTAGACAGGTGTGCCAATAGTACAGCTACATTTCGCCAGCTTTGTTTTAATCCCATGCTATGACTTATCTAAGATATTTTTTTGTTACAGATATCGACATAAGCTATACATTACTCAACGCGCTCCCTCAACAACAATGTGTCCTGCTTTATCGTTCGGACGTGTTAGTGAAAAGTGCCGCGGTTTTATTAATATACCTATATGAACAATATTGTCCCACAAACACAGTTTTAATTTAAAGGTATAAGAAAGTCAAGAGTACAACATTCTAGTAATATTGTGCGACGCTACATAAAGTGACAGTGACTCTCTCCCCGCAGTGATGTATCCAAGAAAACTAGAAACCGAAGAACGTTGCGTTTATTTTTGAAAGAAAGTCAAGAGTACAACAGTCTAACATATTGTGAGACGCTACATAAAGTGACTGTGACACTCACAGCAGTAATTGGAAGATTTTTTTTACACACCATGAAAAATGTTCCACACAAGTTTGGACGCATTTCTAAGAAAATGTTGCAAATGGTCACCACATTCGAAGCGCTAAGAATTGGCGTTATTTTTTATGAATACCCATTCAACAAAAAAACCATCCATCGATCAAAGATTACGAACATTCTCAGGGATTTGATTTAGCCCAATCCATAACTGGTTGAAACTGATTTTGAAAAAGAATTGAGAAATTCAAATGGCAGACGACCACAGACCGCCACGCACCGCGCTCCGAAGAACTTCCGATGTCTGCGATACCACGCACGTACACCTTCCCACGGTCCGTCGTCCGGGCTCGTCGGTGTCCGTCCGCAAAATCACGGATCGTGGGATTTCGGTATAAGAAGCATGCTAACAAGTATACGCCATGTAAGTAGCAAGCGTGCAGCATGCAAGCATTACTTGTACTTCCAGCAGCAAACAGCTATTGATTGTATTTGGAATGAAATTAAATAAAGGTTGTGTGTTAATTAAGTGCATTTTAATTTATTTCCAACCCCAGCTTATAACATTATACAGGACGGCCTGTTTACAGTTGTATTTTTGACCTCTCTAAACGGGCCACCCTGTATAAAGAAACTTGAAAACAGCTTCATATTTTTCAATCTGTCGTTGTCATACACAATTCAGATCCAAGCATCATCATCTGCCTAGCCTTTTCCCATGTTGGGGTTGGCTTCCAGTTTAACCGGATGCAGCTGAATACCAGTATTTTACATGGAGGGACTGCCTAACTGACCTCCACAACCCAGTAACTGGGTAAGACTTTCGGGCTTCTGACGACCCGTAACGACTGTCAAAGATCTACAAATGACAGCAATTCAAATCCAAGCAAAATGTATAAATAACTCACCTCTGCAATTTAACAGCATCCTTATACAGCCGAGAAGAAGGTGAATTATATTGTTTAGCGTTCTCAAACACTATGTTCAT
Source organism: Lithophane semibrunnea (assembly GCA_947363905.1). Lineage (NCBI taxonomy): Eukaryota > Metazoa > Arthropoda > Insecta > Lepidoptera > Noctuidae > Lithophane > Lithophane semibrunnea. Next base: position 9,785,928 of record OX376209.1, on the reverse strand, counting down.
GTCACCAGCCACTTCAGACAACGTACCGTAGCTGCCTCGTATTATTTTGTTCTTTATCTGAGTCAGAGACACAGGATTCTTTATCTCTTTGTAGTAATCAGGGTAGGCGCGACGAGATGGTAGCTTCCAGAAAGATTCTGCCACACGTCCTGTAAATAAAAAAACTGTATTTTGCCTGGTTCATAGTAATAGCGAAATGTCGGTGTAGTACTCCTCTGCCACAGATATTATAATACTAAGTACAGATACCCAATCCCATACAAAGAAATGACACCACCCTAAGTCTGGCTATTGAGCTGGCTATTTTTCTTCCTCCATTTTTTAACAGATGGTAGCATCAGCGACTCACTAATTGCCAGAGACTGTAGTTTTACAACGCCATCTAGAAGTCTTGCGTAGTATCTAGGCAAGACTCCTAGATGTTTTTCTTCCTTTTCTACGTTTTTTCTTCCTAGGTGTTCAATTTTTATATTTCTACGTAAAGTACTAGATTTAAAAAAAAAGTTGTTTTATTTTCCTTAATGAAACGACTTAAACGCAAGTTTAAAGTGACCCTGTCATCACTTGAGTAAAACGTCATCTATTGCAAATAGCTCTCGACAAAATTATTATCAGATGGCCACTTTATCTATAGTTCAAATTGAAGTAAACGGCTTAATTTAAGTTTTTTGTTGTAAATACGAGATTTATGAGTGTATATACATAAATCAGCATTAAACAAAGATGTTTTGATTTTTACTAATATTATCTCAGCCAAAATTTGCCGTATAACGCTTTTTAGTGATTGTTAATGTCATAAATTGTTACTTATGCTGCCATCTATGATTTTTTTTCAAGACTAATTATAATTTGTTCGAGTTGAGACCCCATGCCTCTGCCTAACCCTTCTCCCTTGGAGAGAAAACGGGCATGTTATGTGTATTTTTAAGTTATTTTTGTGTAATCTTAGTAGGACAGTGTTTTTGAGGTTAATTTGAAATTTCCCAGTAGTAATCTGACAACCCGTCTAACCAAGGGGTATCGTGTTACCTAGGAACTGGGTTGTGGAGGCCAGATATGCAGTTGCTCCATGTAAAATACTGGTATGCATCTGGTTACACTGGAAGTCGACCCCAACATAGTTGAGAAAAGGCTAGGCAGATGTTGAACCTGGAGCAAGGATTTGTGCCCCTACTGATAGTAATAGACTCGACCCCTATTACGCGAACATGAAAGTTAAACATTAAAGTTAACGGACCCGTTCTTAGTGAAGGAGAGCAGAGGGACATTACAGGCTCTTAATAATATCCTTAGTATTTATTTATCCATCCATACTAATACGAAACGGAAAGTAACTCTGTCTGTCTGTATGTTAACCTTTTCACGCCTAAACCACTGAACGGATTTTGGATAGAATTTGGCAAGGACATAGATGGAATCCCGGGGAAGGAAGGACATAGGCTATACTTTTTATCGACATACCACGCGGGCGAAGCCGCAGGAGGAAACTAGTTTATAATATTATAAATGTGAAAGTGTTGATTGTTATGTTTTCACGCTAAAACGGCTGACCGGATTTAGATGAAATTTGGCACATGGATACACCATGACCTGGAATAGGACATAGGATACTTTTATCCCGATATTCCCACGGGATCGTGAAACCGCGGGGCGCAGGCAGCTTGATAATAATAGTAAGCTCTGGTATAATTTATTACCATTTGGCCCAAAATGGTTCCTGATGGTTTCCAGCAGTTTCCATTGTGGTGAATTTTCATTTTCATGCTTCTCTTCGTCACTTTCGCCGGCACTGTCTTCCGAATGCTGTGTAAATAGAACAATATAACAAAATAATAAGTAAACAGAGCCTCATTTGTTTAAAAGTCGGGTAAGCAGGATGCTCTTCTGAGCTGAAACCATTGCTTTTTCCACAGGTGCTTTGGTACTCCCGGTTAAAAGGTATTTATTTATTTAACCATTTATGAACACACATAATAAACAGACACGGAGAAAAGAACAGAAACAAAACGTACAAAGGTGATGCTTATTTCTAAAGAAATCCCTTCCAGTACACCTGCGATAGGAAAGAATATGAATTTAATAATGTATTTGAATTTTTCACGCGGAGTTTCATTGCCTCTACTAGTTTCTGGTTGTTCACCATTATAGATTCTAGCTAATTCTGGCTTACAGGAGTTGCAGCTCTAGGAAATAGTAAAGCCTTACTTCCGTCCACTGAAACTCTTGTAGTTATAGCCAAGTCCCAAAAAAACGCATAGTGGTAAAGCAATCACGAAGTGACTATACGTATACTAACCTCGTTATTGCTCCGCCACCCTTTTTTTTTGAGGTTGGGAAATCATCGAATGACTTCTCCTTCATGTGCCTGTTGCCAAGGGTCCCGGTATCCCTTTCGGACTTTCCCGCAACCCTGGCAGGCATCATTGCTTTGCCACTCTAAGATTGAATGTCACGACATACAACGCAAACAACAGTCTCTTTTTTTGCATTCAGAACAAGATTGTTTCAACCTTGTTGAAAATTCAATTTACTGCGAGTTTTTTTACCCGACTTCGGCGAAGCAAAAACGAGGGTTATGGTCAAAAGTGGTAATACAATTACGAGGTCGACTATACAGTCACGGACAAAAGCGATTTTTTAATGAAAACATGCTAACATTACCTTAACATCAGGCTCTGTGTCCGAGCCAGGCGGCTCCATGATAGCCAAAGCCTTGCTATTAGGTACCGGCCCGACGCGGGATGTCCTCTTACTTCGGATGCGTTCGGAAGTCTTCGCCGGCCCGCTCCGGCCATGTTGGTCGATCTCTTGTTTACGCATTTGTATGATCTGTAGTATAAACTTCACCATCAATGGTCGTCTACGCCAAATGCTGATTACGTTAGATGCGACAGTAGTGTGGTGTGGTGTGTGGTAAATTGAATGTGCAAATTGGTGTGAAAAGGACTTACTAATGAAGGCTGATAATTTGACAGCGATTTTGTGGTATCACTATGGTTTTTTAATGCGACGGTTTTTTATGGCGCATTGGATTTTCAACTCTCGGCTCTAAGCAGTGCATTGAAAATCAAATGCGTGAAAAAACTTCAACCGTGGGTACGAGAGCTCAGTTAAGAAGGAATCGATTATGCAACTAGTCAACTACAGTGCTTTTAGATCTGATAAATTATTATAGTGTTGGAGAAATATACAGTCAACAACAATACGCAGAAATCTTTTCCAAAAAAATTAAGGCTCCCATAGACAGGCGCGACGTGATACCGGTAGAACAATTTCCGTGAAGTTTTCATAGAAATTGTTCCACCAGTCACGCCGCGCCGTCGCTTCGCGCCTGTCTACGGGAGCCGATATATTGTAATCAATGAAAAATATTACTTTCTCCTACAAAACCAATGAATATTTTTGTGTCAGAATGAGAATTACTCTAAAAAATATAAGAACACCAACCTTCTTCAAAGTCTTAGCATCTTTATAGATCTGGCTTCCAGGCTCATTGAAATGGCAAGCATTTCTGACCATCAGGAGTAAATCCTTCTCCAATTCCGTCAGGGTGGTGTACTCTTCACCCTGGATTTTCTGGGCAATAGTCTTCAGGTCTATTGGGGAGTCGATGACGTTGAAATATTCTGGGTATCGCCTTTTTGATGGTAAGAATTGGAATGCTGGGAAAAGGGGCCGACCATCACTATTTGCTGTCATTACCTGAGGAGAGAGAGGCAACATTTTACATCAGAATTGCCTTGAAAATTGCCACACAAAATAAGATTGACTTTTGCTGTAATCCTAACCAATATTATAAATGCGAAAGTGAGTTTGTTTGTCAGGCGTCGTCCTATTTGGCGAAGATCGCACGATGACACGATGCGTTCTCGTCGTGCGATGAGTTCAAACATACAGATTTCATCAGTGTCCTATTTGAACCTCGCAAGTAATCGTGCGAGCACATGAAATGCTTAATAACGATCGTACGATGCGTTTGATCGTGCGATCATGTAATCAAAGCAACAGATCTATTTTGAGTGTCCTAATCGGTTACCTACGCGATGCGTCGACGCGCGAGGGCATCACACAATGGACATCGCGCGATCTATTAGGACACCTGTTAGGTCATCGCACGACCAATTTGATCGTGAGATGAAAAACGCATCGCGCCATCGTACGATCGCTCCAATTAGGACGCCGCCTTACGCTTTCACGCTAAAACGGCTGAACGGATTTGGGTGAAATTGCTACTTTGACCTGGAGAAATAGGCTACTTTTCATCCTGGATCGCAGACAAAGTCGTGGGCAACAGCTAGTAACTTATATTGTAGCTGAGTTTAAATTTTCTGAAAACTTTAACTGAGAAATATTTACTACTAGCTGCGCCCCGCGGTTTCACCCGCGTAAGTCTCGATCCCGTAGGAATATCGGCATAAAAAGTATCCTATGTGTTAATCCAGGTTATAAACTATCTGTTTGCCAAATTTCATCCAAATCCATTCAGTAGTTTCTACGTGAAAGAGTAACAAACATACATCCATCCATCCATCCATACTTACAAACTTTCGCGTTTATAATATTAGTAAGAACTATGTTGTTCTTATATAAAATCAAACTTACAGCATTAAACAACTCTTCAAACACATTATCCTCTTCATTGTTAGTTGATGTTTCCGACAGGTCCTCGGCTACATCGGATCTTCGACTGGATGAGCCGGTGCGAGATAGTTTCGGCATCTTTATGTCTTCACCTTTCAGAAAAGAAATAGCTTAATTTTATACTCAAAAACATATTACTATACATATGTTTTTGATTTATTACCTAAACAGATTCCACTGGTACCAGAGATTTGCGAGGTGTGAATCTATTTGATACTTGGGCTTAACCCGTTATTGAAGAACTTTGCTGTCAAATTAATAGCTATTCATAGATTATCTGCCAAACTCGGAAACTAGGCATACGTCAGTAAGTGTGTTCCAAAGAACACCATTAGCTGCCTAAGGGCATGTGCCCTTTGGCAGCTAATGGTGTGCTAAAGTGTGTGTTAATGGTGGTCTAGTTTGGCTTATAGTTTGACTGCGCCTTAGGTATGTGCGCGGCGAGACGGGGAGCAGTGCAGGCCGCTGATCCGTCAACACTCACGGCGTGTCGCCTCCCGCCTCGCCACGCATTCCTAAGGCACCGTACAGCAGTATCGGTTAAACTAGCATAGTTACTAACAGAAAACTTAGGCTAGAACAAAACAATACTTACAAAAAAAGAGCAATTCAAATAGATTCCTATAAATTTCTCTCACCATTTTCCAGAGCATGTTTCGTCTGCATGTAGAGCTTCCAAAGATCAACAGCATCTCGGTACTCAATAGTGTCGGGCTTGTAGAATGCCTTAGCATTGTTCACAAGGAGCTCAATGTCCGCAGACAACTCTTCAATGTCCTCATAAGTGTCCGTTTTTAGTTTCTGTTGCACCTATGAAGAATTAACATGCATGTTAGATTAGGACCTTTCGAGTTAGTTTAGTACAGTGTAAGTGAACTAAACTTTACTGCTGACTTTTATAATGAACATGTGAATCAAGTGTCTTCCCCTTAACTTATAGTGAATAAGAAAGACGTTATTGGACGATTTCTTAATTTTATAGTTGTTATTTAGCAGTTAAAGTTATATTTAAAATACTTATTAGCTAATAGGTTAGATTGTAATGTGAATAAATTATTACCAATTGTGATACATATTAAAGGGAAAAAAAAAATGTTAAATTAGGATATCTTAATCTGGGCTTTATGGACCACAGAGAATCCCAAAGCACACCCCAGGAGGAATACAAACAAATGTTAAAAGTGTTATGTCATTAGACATCAATTTTTTAAGAAGTTGTTGACTGCTATCTCCCAGATTATTGTCAAAGTTTAGAATTTATGGGGTTACACTCAGACCAAATAAAAAACCAAGACATTGCACTGGAAACAATACAATGAACCATGTCAAAACTACACCTCGGTGCATACATGCTCACACGCACACATTTTTGCACACAACTAATTACAATCAAACTACACCTCTCTAAGTGCAAACATGTTTATGAAAACGGCCTCACGGCACTGGTCACAACACTTTACAACATTTAGTTACATCTTGGTTTTTTATTTGGTCTGAATCCCAAATATTTTTATTGTCTTTTAAACCAAAAATTTGGATAGCAAGAGTAGTTATCTTAAAATTGAAACAATGTTTCTTATTGTACAGGATATTATATTGTTATTTTTATTAACAAGTACTCAACAGTTTAATTTTGAAAAAAAAATCTACAGGATTATAATAAAATTTGTATTGGCAATGGAATTATACTTACTCTCAGCAAATCGATAGGTTGTGACACCACTTCATAGTATTGCGGCTCCTGACGCCTTTTCGGAGCCCGGATGAACGAGTCACACAGTAATGTGCCATCTTCTTTCTTGTATGACCTGATAGTGTCATACAGTTGCTGGCAGATTTCACCCTGGTCAGAAGAAACAGATCGTTTTCATGTTTACCAATTGTAAAAATAAAAGAGACTTATATGATGTTCAAATTGGAACACTGAATGGAAAATAATGAATTGAAAGAAAGTGTAAAAATTTTAGAAATAATCAAATAAAACTTATTTTGACAAAACTAGGGTCAGTGGGTCGTCTTAGGGGCGGGCGGATACATCAGCCTGTCTGTCTGATCATCTGATGCCTACAAAACAACAGTTTTCACCAATAAACTGAATGATTGCTTTAACTTTAAATAATAAGTTTTATTTTTGTTAAAACGAGCATGTAAATAGAAATAGCGCTTATTATGCATGCAATAGTACAGTGTATTGTGTATGCCGGCAACGGCGTAAATGTGTTTAGATAAATAAATTTTAATGAAATATTAACGTACTGGGTCCAACTTCTTCCTTTTCCGAGTAGATGGCGGAGGTCCAGGGTTGCTCAGCTCGATGCCATCATCACTATCATCTAAATCAGCCCCACGCGAAGCGCCGGAAGATGCACGGCGTCGCTTGCTCATTTTCAATTAAAATGGCTCACAAAGCGATGCCCAATGGTGCCCTGTAGAGATGCTAGTGAGCCTGTACTGTTACATTCTTGAGAAATAAATGTTGAAGTTTCGTTTTCTATAGTACACACAAAACTACGAGTAAATTATTAAAGAGACTCGATTCATTGATTGATTCTTTTTACACAACACAACTCACAAGCGAAAAAATCTAAAACTTATACAGACAGACCCCAGCCCGTAAAGCTGTCGAGCGTCACGAGAGAAAGAGATAACAATATACAATAATAAACTACTAGGAAAGAGATACATAAATACTTAAGCTTAAGATGTACATTACAATCGGTTGAAATGCTTTTTCCGGGTCATTGACAGACTAACGGTCTGTCAAATTACCCCTAGTGTGAGTTTCTTGCTGTATCACGAAATACGTGACGATCAAGTTAATCGAGCTAACTAATGAGCAATGGTATTTAAAAATGTTGCGAGTGTGAGTTCAAAAACGTCTAACTAACATCGGTTAGTATCGTCACTTGTCCGATAGTATGCCGAAACGTTTGTTATTTTTTTAATGTTGCCTATCTTGAACTTAGAATGGTTTCGGTGAAATAATACGACTAAAATACAAATCATATCGCAACCATGTTAACAAGCGCTATGCGTACCCTACGTAATTTAGACGAATATTTTTTCTTATGAATGATATATTCCTATTTCGTTTTAACGAGCAGTGAGTAAGGGAGATGTGAAATTAGGTGTGTGTGGCGTCAAATTCAAGTGGCGAGCGTCGCGTCATGTCAATATAAACATTCCTTCTGCCTTCAAAGTTTTTCGCGCTTTTGTGTTACATTACTAAACTTATTCTATTTCGATTATTTGCTTTTCATAATGAAGACCAGTGCATCGCAGTTTGAAATGTTAGTTAACTTCATGGAACAGTAAGTACACTTGAGCATAATATTGAAAATAAAAACATAGTTGTGAACCATTCAAATAAAAAAATCTTTTCTCTAAATTTTACAGACACGGTGACATAAACAAACTGAATAAACTCGCAAAAGGTAGAATACAGACGATCCAAGATTGGGAACGCCTAACAAATTTATTAAATAGTGATCCCACTGGGGAAACTAAAAGTACAGAGAAATGGAAGAAGGTATGTATTAAGTGAATATTTAATTTTGGTTTTGGAGTCTTACCAAGGGGTATCCTATTATTCAGTTACTGGGTTGTGGATTTTAATTCATTTTATGGTACTTCAATGGTAATATTGTCTTTCAAAGGTTTGGAGCGATTTAAAAAACAATACAAAAAAGAAGGCAGCAAGAATAAATAGGGCTGCTGGTGGTACTGGTGGTGGGCCTGCACTTAATTTACATTTAACTGATTTGGAACATCGTGTCCTCAATATAATTTTACCTCAGGCAGCTACAGGCTTAACAGGTGTAAGGGAAGCGGGCTTTTCTGAGGTTGGTTATGGTGCTTTCATAATATAATTGTTTACTAACTGCAAAAAAATATAGGTATATAAGTACTTCAAGTACCTACATCTGTAGATTTATAACAAAATACTTTTTCTTATTTTCCACCAAAATATTAAAATTTACTTAAAAAATGTTTCAGAACCGAATTGATAGTCCCAATAGAACAGTAACTCTGTCACCAACACCCCCTGCGCAGGCTGCCAGTTATGAGGTTCCAGTTATTGAAGAAAGTCCAGTTATTAATTTAAGTAAGTATTGTCTGTGGTTCAAAATTGTATTTATTTATTTTATTTAAATATTGGGACATGTGACCATATAGGTGAGTATATGTTCCTTGCCTGTGACTTGACAGTCATATCTATTCATGCAGATTTTTAATTTTTATTTTTTTCTATTTTAGTGGATATTGATACATGGAATGAAGCTGGACCATCCCACATCATAACACCCTTACCTCAACCATCACCAACCACCGACACCTACCAAGCAGTAGAAGGAGTAGCAGTAGAAGAGGAAATTGTGTTGGACAGTCCACCACCACCTGCCTCTCTAAGACCAACACAAGCGGGGCACACTCCACAACGTCGGCGACGTGGTATAACTTCACGTCGAATAGTATCTCCACGACGCCGGGTTATCAGACAACCCAATCAGATGGAACGAGCAACAGAGCAGTTCCTGAACTCTGACGAGGAATGGAGGCATTTTTTAAGAAAGAAACATGAGGATGACTGCAATATAGAGAGAGAAAAGCTACGCATAAGGGAGCATGAGTTGGAAACTCACAGGAAATGGCAAGATGTTGCATTGCTTGCTGTAGAAGCATTAAATAAGGTTATAGATTCAAGATTATGCAGAGAACAATGATTTATTATCTTATGTTATGCTTCTACATTGTGCACAGCAGCATTTTGGCATTTTTGTGTTTTCTTTTGTTGTGTATGTAATTTTATCAATTTATGCCTGTAGGCTTTTATTTAGGTATTCAGACAGACAGCTGTGCTGCTGAGGAATTAGGCTGGTTCTAGGCCTAATTTGATTAATGACTTTTGATTTTGATCGTAAATAAAGGCTACCGTTACCATGTGATAAAAAAGTACCCATGTTTTATTTAAGTACCAAATAACAATTCTATTTGACGTGTTTCATCATTATTGTAATGGTTTAAATGTGTTATGTATGGACTAAGAAGTAAATAAATATAGTTCGTTTATGTATACACATGTAGAATGAAATAAAGGCTCAGAAAAATAATAATAATATGTTTATTAAAATGAAATGATGAAATTACTGATGTAATCTTTGGGCTATTTGATCACGCAAAGCTCTTCCTCGGATTAAATCGGTGGTTGCTCTTTGATCTCTGTCATCATATCTGATATTATCTGATGTTGGTTGCTCACATTCTATTTGACCTGAAAATAAAGATGAGGTTGTAGGCATAATGAATAAGCAGGGTCACTGAATTCATTGGCTATCTTTTAGGGCGTGATCATGAATAAGAACATAAAAGTGGTTTGAATGGACTCAACCCTGACATCGCTTTTGTCAAGTTAAGAGAACATAAATCTATGCAACAGCTGGTTTTTTTACAACAGTTGTATCCAAGTGAAATATTTATATTCTTACCAAAATCATCTGGTTCAGGTACACCATAATCTAAAGCAATGTTATAGAGCACACAACAGGCTTGAATGATTTGTGCACATTTTTGAGGCTTGTAATGTAGCACTCTGTCTTTACATAAACAACGCCAACGATTTTTCAATCGACCGAACGTGTTTTCAATGAGAACTCTTGCAACTATATGTTTCTCATTGAATGTTGCTTCTATAGATTCTGCAGTTGCTTCTAAATATGGGGTCATTAACCATGGGCGCAATGGATATCCAGAATCACCTGAAATAATGAAATTGTATTAAACTTATTTTTCCATAGTGATGTTGGTGTTAACATATACATGTGACATAATAAATTATTAAAGCACAAACACTCCTACTTAGAACAAATGTCACTCATTTAAAGATACTTAACACAACCAACAGGTGTACAATACTTAATGTTTAAAAAATAAAAAGAACACATACCCAGCAGCCAACATGTTTCACCTTGTGCATGTAAAGATTGCATATAATTGTTGACTTGACTGTTTTCCCAAATAAATGAATCATGGTTAGCACCACCAAATTTAGGGTTGACATTTATTATTTTACAGTCACTATCGCATACCTAAAATATAATAATTAAAATTAGTTTTTTCATGATTGAATGCTAGCTCATTAATGGATTTCAGAATAAATCGGTATAGGTAATTATTGCTTAAATACCATTTGTACATTCATTGAATGATAATGTTTTCTACAGTAGTATAAATGCTCCTCTTCTTCAGGTGGGCCATGTATTCTAAAATGACTCCCATCGATACACCCAATTACACCAGGTATTCCAAATTTTGAGTAAAATCTGTAATTATTTATTAATAATTTAACTCAAATTATTATTGTTAGGTTCATGTGAGTAGGTAACTAAGTGCTAAAATAAATACTAACCTCTGACTTACTGCCTGTCGAGCAGCACGAGTTTTTGGAAATTGTATGTACTTTTCCAACACTAAATCATGAGTCAAAGCTTGGGTCACTTCATGAATGTACACACTGCACATCTTTTGCGACAGACCTTTGGCCACTCCCACAGGACGTTGATACGAACCTGTCGCATAAAAGAATAGAGCCACGAGTACCTAAAAAATATTAACAAAATGTTAATAGATGTACCCATTTACCTAAAAGCGCCTACAAGGAATTCATTAGGTATTTCATTATTGCCTATTACAATACCTTGGTTTGAAGTTTAACTCGTTGTGTGGACCTTAAATTTGCCAATTCTTCTAGTTCTTGACATAGAAATAGAAATGCTTCCTTTGACAAACGATATCTATTTCTGAATTCAGTATCGTTGAGATCTTCCACTGGATTAAAACAGGCACGAAAACCGGCTCTTTGTTTTCGGAGATGATTCCGTTCATCTTGCTGATGAGCAGTCATCATCATTTTCCATGCGAAAAAATTACGTGCACCCATTACAAACACAATTTACCACAAAAATACACGCAACTATTACGAACGTAACTAATATAAACAACAATTCACCTGTCACACACCAAGTGAGTGACTTTACTACAAAGTTTACGTTTTTAAACGTTTGAACACCGCTTAGAAAAGTCAAATTTAAACTGACACTCGCAATAACCCGCAAAATGTTCTCCGAAACGCTACTATGTGAGTCACGTTTAGAATACCGAACTGTTGTAGTATCGTTAAAAATCTGACACTCGCTGTTTCAGTTTACAATACTTTCCGCCAGGGGCGCTTTTTACGTTTTCATACATTTATTATTCGATACAGAAACGTGGTAGTAGCGTTTTCTATGTGACAAAACTCACACTCGACGTACAGATAATAAAGAAGCAATGTTGACAGTATAGGTAAATGACTTTTGCGATAAGGTAGCCCGCGAAGTTCAAAACATAATGTTTTATGCAGGTCAGTGTCAGATTGTAAGTAATATGATTCGCGGCCGTAACAAATATGGCTTTACAGAATTATATCATCAACATACAAACTGACACTGACCTGCAAATTGCAAAAAATTGTAAGAAAATTTGAATTTCGCGGTCTACCCCCGTTTCTTAACATTAGGCAATGTATTACGTAAAGGAGTCAATGTATAAATTTGATATTAAATTACAGAGAGGATGTATCCTACCTACGGTTTTTCACAAAGATTAAATATGAAAGCAATTTTTCTTTTAAAATGTACTTAGAACATTATGTATTTCTACATTTGTATCTGTATTTTTTATGGTGTACATAATAAAGAGTATTCTATTCTATTCTATTAGAACCAAATCTGCAAAGCAAGATGCAGGAAAGCCTTCTTTTTCTAAAATTTTATGAAAATTTGTAAAGACTGCTATAGTTGTGAAGAAAGTGTTTCAGAGAAAGAAAAAGAAAAGAAAGAAAAATAGTTTTGGTTTCTTTTATTTTTAGCTGGATATTGAATTGAGAATGGGTTAAGGGAAAAATATTTTTCAATCTAGTTTGATATCCTGAAATCTGTTCTGAAAAGACAATCGCTGACCAGCTGACCGCTGTTGGCAGGTAAATTCAATTACGCTGGCGGGTCACTGGCCCGCGGGCCTGTTATTGAGCAGCCTTGAGTATATACTAATTCCATGGAAGCTTAAAAGAGGTGAAAGACGTGCGTACGAGTATGAGTACTTATGGCTCGGCGAGCTTACTCGCCCGTGTGTCATGCTAACTACGCGGAGAACCGCTGAGTAAGTGCGTCGGCGATTCAACAATAAAATGTTGTACAAGCTTCACGTGTGTCACCGACGCGATCGATGGTGAGCCGAGTAAGGCGTACTTTAAGTACGCAAAGACAAATAATTTATTTCAAGTAGGTACATTAAAGGCACTTTTGAACGTCAAATACATAGAAATAGAACTGATTCTAGTTGCCCCTTCCAAAAGGTAGTTTTCGTATGGAGAAGAATGGGCAAGAAACTCCACCGTTACTCTTAAAAAAAAAATGTTTTACAATATTTGGTATACATCAATTATATAATTACATGTGCAGACGATGCACCGAGAATACAGTTACTGTACCACAATAGGTAAAAAAGAATTAAAAATGGAGCAATGACAAATAAATTAATTAAGTATGTGATAGATACATGGTGCTCACATATTTACAAACATTGTAAAAGTATACGATCACAGGGTATACGATACAGCGTTACCAACTCCAAATAATGGAACACGGTGTTTCCAGTTTAAAATTACGATAGATTTCAAAATAATACGGTAGATTTTAAAAAGTTGTGCAAAATAACATTGCCGTTGAAAAAAAAAAAAAAAAACTTCGGATTTTGACAAAATAACTGTTTGATCATGATCATTTTGATACATTCAATGATATTATATTAACAGATATGTTAAACACTCTCAAAACAACCGAAAAAAGTGTTCCGCGCAGCAGCGGCACAAATACCCACGTTTCATTTATTTTTACATTTCACTACAAGTAAAAACGTTACAATTGGAATGTTTTTGAGTCTTCACGATTGCGCGCTTATAACACATCTGTTAATTTAATATCATTGGATACATTTCAGTATTTTTGACGGCAAAAAGTTGACACAATTTTTTCCACCATCAGATTCACTATGATCACTTTGCATTTTAATTAATTTGCAAAACAGATTCCCTTTCAACGCAGATATAGTTACAACGCAATTACGCAAAGTACATCTGAATAAAGTTGGTAATAAAAAAAAGGTTACTATTGGTTCAAACTATTAACTATGGTTGAGGAATTCCCCCTAGTTCACTGCTATTTAAAATGTTGTCATGTTATGACAACAAAAATACATGCAATATTCCATCTGCCCAATTACGGTGTTTTTTGACACCGTAATGAAATTACTACGGTAGACGGTGAATCAATGCTGAATACGGTGTTTCTACCGTAATTACGGGGCAGTTGGCAACGCTGATACGATATCACAATATTCCTACAAACTTACAAGTAATACTAATAGGACAGTGTGTGAGTACGCACGTCTATCACCCACTTTACGTTTCGACAAAATATTTAATAACTTGATCTAGTTTAAACCTACAGAACATACAGTCTTCCTGCGTAAACAGAGCATGTAACTTCCTGCGGACTTTATAACCACTTTCTTACCCACTCATCATCATTCTCCTGCCCTTATCCCAATTTATTTGGGGTCGGCGCAACATGTCCCTTTCTTCCATACTTCTCTATTAGCCGTCATCTCGATAGTCACCCCCTTTCTAGCCATATCATCTTTCACACAGTCACTTTCTTACCCACTATAATAATAAAAACAAAAGATGTTTCTCCTACCCTCAATTTTAATATACATCAAAAACGTGACCACGAGACAAGCAAGAGTACAAAAGATAAAAGAAGTTAGGAAGCCGAAGTCACCGAAGTGGAATCAATCAAACTTCGAGCAAACTTCAAACACAATACTGTGCTCCAGTGCTGTCTGTGCTTCAAAGTTAACGGTTACGAGGCGAGGTGGTGGTTCATCTGGTTGAGTTTTGAATAAAATTGAAGTTTACTACACCTGTAATTGTATTTGTGTACCTAATTGAAATTTCGATCATGATGGATAAATACCGTAAAAACTTTATACTATGTGATAGTGCACTCTACTATTGCTTGCTATGTGACGAACTATTGAGAGAAATTCCAAATGTTGAAAGACATCTTCGTTGGGATAGCCACAGGAAGAACTTAAAAAATCAGGTTTATTTCCCAAGATTCAGAAAAGACTTAATATACAAGGTAGGTACGGGTTTTCTTTTCCAATCTGATGAGAGTGATGAAACTGCCCCTGGCCAACAGGCCGAATGTACTGGGAATATATCTGAAACTAACACCATTATTGTAACACCTGCATTCTATACAAATAAAGAAATTATTTATTTTATTTATTTGAGGCCGACAGTAATAGGTAGGTACGTGGTAGGTACACACGGCTACACATCAAGCTATACATTTCCAGTATAAGCTGACCTCGCATTGTACGGATACAATCCTATGCAATGCGAGATCAGGTTAAAATGGAAATGTATAGCTTGGTGTGTAGCCGTGTGTACCTACTTAAATACATTGTTTGTTTCAGGTCGAGAATCACTTTTATTGCGAAATTTGCAACTTAGTAGTTTCTGATATTGATGCTGTTACAAAACACGTCAACAATGATGGTCATAAAGCTATGAAAAACAATCCGAAAAATGAAACAAAAACTATAGGCCAATACGATTCTGGCTTTATTGTTATAAATAAAGTCAAACTAGATATGGCACAATGGAATTCAATCGTAGATAAGAAATGTCTAATTTGCAACATAGAAGTGAAAAATAATAGTTTACACATGGGATTAAAAGAACATATAATTAATTTGATTAATTCTAAAACTCAATGCGAGAATGAGCGTTATTACAGAAAGGTAGGTCATGAATAATTTCACATTCCATATTGTTATTTGAATATGCGGATTCTAATAGCTATGTGGAATTGGATGTAAAGTAATGATACAATAAAATTACTAGACATAAAATATAATCTTATTATCTCTTTTTATGTCATTTGAATTCCAGATCAACGACGACAAATATCACTGCTTCTCTTGTAAGAAAGTTTTCTCGGCTCAGAAATTCAATAATCATTTGCCGCACTGTAAAAATATTGATGAGAGCAAAATAAAGCAGACACATAAAGAAGTTGAATCAAGCAAAAATATTGGGAACTCAACTGAAGGTACAGCCAAGGTGGAAGCAGTACATGATCAACTGCTTGGCCCTCTGCAAGAATTTTATTTGGTAGACAGAGAAGTAAATATTGCTACCTGTAAACATTGTAAGTTAGTTATGGCCATCAATTTCATGCCTATGGTGGAGCATATGAAAATTCATTACAATACTGAAGGGCTGAAAATAAACCCGAATAAGGCAGATGATTCTAAGCCTCACAACGCATCTTCAGATGAAGAAGTAGTGTACTGTGAAATTATAGACTCTGGCAAACGGAGATCGGAACTGTCGAAATATGGCAAAGATAATTCTATCAAATTAAATTTTAACGGCAGCAAAGGATGGTGTTTGGTATGTGACCGATATTTGTCTGCTCATAAAAATATTTTTGAACAACACGTTGAAGGCGCTACTCATCAGGGTAATTTGGAGCTGCAAGGTCTTATAAGACTCAAGAAACATGATACCAGAGGCATTAAAACAAAGAGTATTTTACAGTGTAGGCTGGAATACTTATTTGAAGATGAAGAGTTTTATGTTTTTGACTACTTGAGCATTGATGTATTTAGCTTTTTTCTTCTTTGTCAAATTGAGGATCCACATTTTAAGAAGACAAAATGCTATGCTTGCAATGAGTTACTTCCGCAGGGGCAAGAGCGGGAACATTGTGGCACTCTAAAGCATAAGAATAAGTTTCTAGCTGCTAAATTTATCATGTCACATGTAGAAGAAGGTCAATTTTTCAGAGAAGTAAGTTGTCTTTAATCATACCTCATAGTTTTATTTACGGATAGGAAGATTTCCAAGTAGACTTTTGAATTAGTTACAAGCTAAAATTAATAGACTGATTACAAGTATGTAGCTCTGGGGTAAATTATCCAAAACTAACTTTTAAATTGTTGCAGATACGGAAGAATTACTTCCATTGTGGCTTTTGTAACAAAACATTCCCGTTTTTGGAACAATTGCTTGCACACATGGTGTCCATTCAACACAGGATGATGCAGATCAGCAAGACAGGTTTATGTCTTGGATCAATTAAATTTAATACCAAAAGTGATGATGTCTATATGAAATTAGTGCATTATGGATTTGGAAAACATTAACGCTGTATAATTTGAAAATATTTCTTATTATTTATAACATTCATTTCCTATGTGTTAATGATAATTATTATTCACTTTTTTGTTTTTTGCTTTTTTTCCCCACCCAAATGTGGCAATGCCCAATTAAAGGGTTTATTTTGTTGTAATTTCTTTTCCTTGTTTGTCTTGCAATAAAGGTTTAATAAAGGTTTAAACCTTTAGCAGATTTTTGTGTGGATATTTCTGATTTTGTGTTAATTCGAGTCAAATTATGCAATAAATCCCATGGCAAGTGAAGGGAATCATGATTTGTAAAGTCGATTGCTGCTGATTCAGCTCTCAGGTTATGTTGGTTGTTTTTTTAATTATTAATATTTTGTTATAGTTTTTTTTTCGTTAGGGCTAGTTGAGCACAAGCCAGGGTGAGTCGTTTTGGTGGGCAAGATTCACCATAATAAAAAACTGTTTTTGTTTTCTACTTTTATTATTGCTGTCTTAGTTTATCTTTCATATTTAGTACAAAACAAATTTTTCTTGCTTACTTATATCTATATGATACATTTTGTGATAAATAAAAAAAAACTTGAAAAAAAAAAATTCTTTTTTTTTTGCTTTTCAAAGACCGTTAGATTACCCAAGCTCCTAAACAACTAGAATATTGTTGTCACTAATATCAAACCATTGAGGAAAATGAGATAATAGCATTATAAAATCATTATTTGATTTTGATTTTATCTCAGACAAATATTTGTTTGTGAATTCAATATAACTATTCTGTAATGATGGATGCAGTTCTACTATATCTATGTCTAATATGACTGATATGTGATTCAGATGTGTGGGATATAAAACATAAAATGCATTACAAGAACAACTCTCTTTTACTTGCTCAACAAATGTTTGAACGAACCTTTGTATTTTTGTGACATAGTTTGTCATTATAAATAAGTAGTTGAGAACACCACAGCATATTTGGAAGCAGTTGGCCGAATTAGACGCCTGTTTGACTAATTTTTTAAGAGATGCATCAGAAATAAACATGCCTTCAATATTTGGATCGGTCTCATTCAAAATAGTATGGCAATGTTCTAAAATACATTTCTCAATTTCTGGTTTCAATTTTATAGAAACATCTTCAGCTGTATGAGATGCACTAATACTATCACTTGCCCATAAGTAATTTAGAATCCGAATATTCTTGTTATCTGTACTATTCCAATGAATAACGTCTTTCAATAAGGCATCAAGGTACACTCCATTTTGATTTAAATTTACTAAAGCCTGCACAACTTCTGGATTCAATGGTGACTTCTGACTGCTACTGAGATTCATATCTTTTAAATTTCTAATTAAAAATGCTTCTAGACTCTTCTCTGTCGCTTCAGTATTTGTAGGTGTGGAATCTTTTATTATTTGTTCATAGAACTCCAATAATAAAGTAGTAAAGTTTTCATCGACTTTGATGTGGTTCTCAGGTTCAACTTGACACATTTTTCTTATATTTTCTAATATAGATAGTCGTAAATTGTTGTTAACTTTTGAATTTGTTTGAGACAAGTTGAGAATTTTTACGAAACTTTTTGAAAGTGCCTTCGCTACGTTTCTGTCGAGCACCGGATTATCATATGTAAATTGAGGACATGGTATGTTATTTACTGTTATGATTTTCTCTATTAATTGATTATTCATGATCAAATAACTTAGAAATCATTCAATAATTCAATAATTAATAAATAAACAATTTTTCTCTCGGATTTCTAGCTGAATTGAGCTCACAGAACATTAATACTCAAGAGATTGAGCTGCTGAACTGAACTGAAAGAAGAAATGTCATTGTCATTGTCCATGTCAATATTTTCATTGTCATATTTGTCAATAATGTCAAATATGAAACTTGTCCTTTGATTTCTATTTTTCCTCGTTTTCTATTCTTTTATTTCCTTTATAATTGCTGATGAATTAATTTCGAATTTATATTTTTATTTAATAATTATTTTTTTATAAATCATAAAATCCCATGACAAAAGAAGTATAAAACTTATTTTGGCATTGCCCTCTAGTGTGCAATAGATATACTAGATTGCTTTTTGCAACTCCCTTTTTTAATGTTGCTACTTGACGCTAGATGGCAGAAGTAGTAGCAATTGTAACTATAATGGTACTCCGGCCGAAGCCGGCCCCAACATACTTGGGAAAAGGCTAGGCAGATGATGATGATGAATGGTACTCCGGCCAGACACGGGTCAGAAGATTTAGGTACCATAACATCATCGGAAACTTTAGTGCTACTCTACTAAGTACTTTGTTGATTGTAACACGGTTGGTGGCGAGTGAGGAAAGGAAAAAAACTTCATGTTTGTTAGGTAATTTAACATAATACATTAACTAGGTATTTGACCCTTTAACTAATCTTAATGTAGTTTAATGCATAAAGGTAAACATGGTGGGTCTGGGTGGGATCTAGTAATAGGGATCATCCTTGCTGCCATGGCATGAACTTTTCTCATAATAAATACTTTATAGGTACTTACCGATACCTGTATCTACCTATCAAAAGAATAATAATATTATTAGCATATTATATAACTAGTGCCCAAAGCCTTGGTGGCATGTCGTTACGAATAGATTTTTGGTGGTAAACAAAATAATTTTAGAATTAAACAAAATAAACAAAATAATTTTTAGGTGGTAAACAAAATAATTTTTAGTGTTTGGTTTGCTATATTATTTATTTAATTATTTTAGAATAGATTAGAGAATTAACAGTTTAGAATAGATTAAAAAAAGGAAGGAAAAACACAGTATTTAAAAACAAAAATATCAAAGTTCCTACCTGCAAGAGCATAACAGCTTTTCTCCTTAAAAAAAAGCTAAGAAGGCCAGAGGCGGCTCGTGATATTTATTTGTGGGGGTTCACTAAAAAAAGAAACGTAGAACTAGAGCTTACCATTTATTTTATTTGTAAAGAAAATCCATTCGGCGATCTTTTTGGCGAGCGAAGACATCTATCACTTTCTTGTGAAAATCAGTTATGGAATTAATTAAGCGTTTTTCAATGCTTATCATACAACAAGATACACTGTATTGTTCCATTTTTAACACAAATGTCGCGCACAAACTATTTTTAATGGTAATTATTTAGAATAAACACTGCGAATCTACTGACAGCCGAGTTGAGCCGACCGTTTGTTTACATAAGATCGGCAACAGCGCAAAGGCATAGATCGCATTCCCGCGCGCGGCTGCCTTGCGCCGTTTGGCAACGTCGCGCGTGAGCGGCGCTCCAAATTAGGCTAATTTCTCATACAAAATCTTTTGTTTCACGCGTCGGACTGTGTCGATATTTCTCTTTCGCACTCATTGAATACAGTGCTAGAAATCGTACTGAACTTTGTTTCATAGGAGCGCAATCGCTGGCGCTCCACACGTTACAACTTGACGCCCAATGTACGCGTAGGAAATGGTTTTCTAGTAAACTGCTATTGTATACATGGGCATAGTAGAAAGAATGTATGTATAGGATTATAATAAAGAAATATAGATTATGCTATTTTCGTGGGAGTGCACTGCACCAGCGCTCTTTATGACGAGCCGCCTCTGAAGAAGGCACTTACCCCATTAGACATCAGTTTGAACAACTAATAAAACCAAGTCGATTCCTATCTATGTAGGTAAGCTACCTACCTATTTATTTTTGACGAGAGTTCACGCCGGTCATACACGTTTTGTTGTATTTAACGTCCATTTCCGAATACACCGTGAACTCTAATCTGTTCGACGAGTGCACTTTGACACGCCTCATACTACACATAAAACGCTTTCACATACAAACAACGTTACGTTAAAAACATTATCATATCACGATAACGCAATAAAATTAGTAGCAGAAACAAAAACAAATTCTGAAAATGCCCCGTAATAACATCCAGCTAATAGGTGAAAGTCGGATAAAAAAAAAATGAGATCACTCATCATCATGAATAATAGAAGATTCGGATATCTTAATTAGCATGAATTTACACCGTTACAAAGCGTGTAAGATGAAAAAAGGTTAATAATAATTCATATCGCCATTTCTCCGGTATATTTCGAGTTGGTATTTGTGGGGCCCGGTTAATAAATTATGATCGAGACCTCACATAGAGTGGACTAACTACGTGGGCCACACCGGGCCAAGCTCCGCCCGCGACAGAGAAGGGAATTATGTTCCTTCTCTGTCTGCCATAAGGCTGTGTGGTAGTCCAACAATGCGTTGTAACGTTACGATATAAAACCAGGAATGTATGTTTACCTAAAGGTCGTTTTTGGTGCAATTTCATTAAGTTTTCTAATTGGAAGCGCCGTCGTATACGCCGAGTACTTCTGTATGTTATATGGCCTCCAGCCTCCAACGTAATTTTATTCTTGTCTAAGTAGCGGAACGTAAGTCTGGGATTGTTTTCAACGAGAATTAAAGTTTAGCTAGAGCTAGAATTGCTACTGGAACTTAGAGAATACTACTGGAATATCATATATCATACACGTAGGTCTGTGAAATAGAATTTTTATTAGGCAATTTAATATGGACAAGTTCGTCAGTAAAACTAATAGGGTTTCAGTGAAATCTATTATTTTATGACCAAACACCAACGAGTCGAAATAGAAATGCAGAAAATTGACGGTAGTTTTGAAATCATTATTAGACACTCAGACCTGTTTATTAGCGATTTCAAAATCCTGATTTTCTGGATCTAGGTATCCAGATCCTTTCCATAGGTTTACATAGCACAGTTTGCGAAAAGGCACATAGGTACCTACCTGATTTGTGACAGATGAAGATTCTACCTACTTAGTCAACACGCGTGTCACATGACACGCTCTATGCCTTATGCAACTTTTATAATTTATCAACTTTTATTATTTAGTATCAATGCTTATTAAAAAAAAATCGTATTAAAATTTTCAGTACCTACGGTACTGTTCCGTATCTCGCACTAGATGGCGCTGCGATGGAGTTAAACAACAAATTTATGATGAGATCATTAAATATACATACAGGAGATATTATAACTATGTTTTATACTAATAACATAGTTGTGGGGAACTATCTAGTCAGTTACTGGTAACAGTTTCGTAAAAACATTTATTTATAAAGTCATTAGGATAGAGCCAGCCTAGCCGGGCCTGTTTGGCAGTAGGTATACGCATTGGTATTAAAAGAATAACATAACTATTGTGAAATTATCTTCCAGATAAGTTAACCGGAACTTATAATAAGACGTCCTATAGTTAAGTTATAAATTCATATAGCGAGCTAACCTGTTTGGATCCCAGATTGGGTAAAGTAGGTATTAACCGTATTGTGCGTAGAGCTCAGAAAATTAAATTCCAGTTTTTGTTTGAGACCTTAAAATTAAAATAAGATGCATTCATCAACTCATAAAGCATCGTCCAGTGCTGTCATTCGTACAGTCGCTGACTTTAATTGATGTGCCACCTGGCACTGTTCGTATTTTAACCGTGTACTGCAAATCGGGCTTATTCGGTTCCCGACACGCAAAGTCAATGTTTTCGTATTGGAAGAAGAAAATTATATTTCATATCTTTACCGGTTGGCTAACCTGAGAGCCAGAACTACAAACTTGACAGCAGAGTGACTACACAAAGTCAATCAATTGCAGGTCTAGCAACAGTAACCTAGCAACGATAAACAATCGTTGCTAGGTTACTGTTGTTAGCGTACGGAGAAATATTAATAGTCATTTCGACAAGTTCGAAAGTAACGTCTCTGTCATCGATATTTCAACTGTCACTGTCTTCAGTTAAGTTTTCAGAATTATCGAGTTGATGAGCTATGAGTCAAAGGAGTTCGGTATCAAATAGATTGTATAAACTTATTGCAACATTGTATTTATTTTTATCATTAAGAACTTATTAGTCAACCTCTATGGATAAGACTATTTCCGATTAAAAGTAATTTATTTGTCATCTTGTTTACGAGCGTGCTATTTGAGTTCGTGTTTAATCGTGTAATCTCGTGAATGTATCAAACTGCAAAATTGAAACGTTTGAAGGTGGCTTATCAATTAAAGTCCGTGACTGTACCTAAATCTTTGACAGTCTGCGTATAGTTAGAATCCTAAAAGTCAGACAACCAGTCTTATCAATGAGATAGTAGGTATTGTGTTACCCATAAACTGGGTTGTGGAGAACTGGAGACCAGATAGATAGACAGTCGCTCCATGTAAAATACTGGTAAGTATTCAGCTGCATTCAGTTAGCATTCTAGCCAACCCAACACATTTGGAGAAAGGCTATGGAGATGATTAGTTACGAATTTCTTTAAAGATTTTCCGAAACATTCCCAGTTATACCGTTATGGCGTCAGTTGGAAAGTTGCCTTCGCTGCCTAGTAGGTGCTAGCACATTATGTATATGATGAGTCAGGCGGTAAACGCCCATAAAGCTAACTTGTGCGACGTCCATCATCTATACTAATACATAATCAGTAGGGTGACCAGTTTTGGAGAAAAAATGAATCTTGATCTATGGATGTAAGATTTTTAGCTGAGCAGATCCATTAGACTTAAATATTAACCTAACTGAATTGTCAAGTATAATAATAGAAAAATAGGGAATATTTCCAGTAGGTATCATTACGATTAGGTAGGTATCTAATTATAGCCTATCTATGCACACGCTTTTTTTCAGAAAAGGCTATTAGGGAGTGATATCATTATATCTAACAGGGAAAATAGAGGGCGAGGTTATTGTTATTAATTGGGCAGAAGTCCAGACTGCTTATCCTTACATATTATAAAACAAAATCCTCCGCCGCGTCTGTCTGTTCGCGATATACTCAAAAACTACTGCACCGATTTTCATGCTGTTTTCACCAATGGATAGAGTGGTTCTCGAGGAAGGTTTTAGTATATAATAACCGAAATCCACACGGGCGAAGCCACGGGGATCAGCTAGTTATATATAATATAGCTGAGTTTGTTTGAACGCGCTCATCTCTAACTACCAGTCGGATTTGATTGCTTTTGATTTTGCATTGAATAGTCGAATTCTTGAGGAATGATATATTTAAAATCACGCTAAGACCCTTAGGAGCCGACCTAAAAGAAAAAGCCAGAAAGAATTCTAAGAGGAGTGGAAACGAAGTATAATAGCGAGGACACACGTTATGTGGCTGTTATTTTAGTATACTGTGGTGTTTTACTACTTCCACACGAGCGAAGTTGCGTATCCCTTTCACATAACACACACACATAATCAGCCTATAATATTCCCACGGCTGGGACACAGGCCTCACTACGAGAGGGAGTCGGCCGTAATCCACCACGCGGACCCAGTGCGGGTTGGTAGATGTCACATGTCTTCGAATTTTTGGCTCTAGGACATGCCAGTTTCCTCACGATGTTTTCCTTCACCGTATCCCTTTCGACTTTAGGGAAATATCCTGGCAACACCTCATAGCTTAGCGACTCCACAGCCCATCGTTGCCATCGTCAACATGTCCAAATGATTGATAGCATCCCAACGTGACCGCTCCGCCATTATACACACTTATCAAACAAAAGAATTGGCCCCAATGATCGGCCGTGCGAAAGGTGACGTCGTGGCCCGATGATTGCCGATCATTACCGAAGTGACGCAAGCTTGATACGTGATGATTGCATTAGATCGGTCTTCGGCGTAGGTGGGTTTTGATTTGAGTATTAAATGCCTCAATGACACCTTTTCCCTGAAATTAATAACGAAAACGATGGATGAAGTGTTTCTTTAAAAGCATAATTAGCCTATAGGTAATATTCTCCCACTGCTGGGACACAGGCCTCCTCTCTGTGAGAGAGAGAGTGGGCCATAATCCACCTAGCTGGCCCAGTGCGGGTTGGTGGATATCACATGCCTTCGAAATGTTTGGTTCTAGCTAGGACATGCCGGTTTCCTCACGATGTTTTCCTCCACCGTTTTGAGAGCATGGCAGTTGAGATGAAATTAAATACATAAAGCGCCTGTCTGAGTTCGAATTCAGGACCTACAAATCGAAAGTCGCGGCTGATACCACTGCGCCACCATTGCTCTCTTAAATTAAAGACTTCATTTAATTTATTGCAACTTATGTATATAGGTCAACAGCTGACAGAAAATCGCCAACAACATCAACATGAGCCTGCATATTCGATCAATTACCAAAACCAAAAAATTATAACGTTTTACTCATCATTTCTTTCACATAATTTCGTTTCCGTAATCAAAATTGTAAGCAACGGTAAAAACTTTGGAGTCTTGTGGAGATATAGGGATAGGTAGCTCTAGCTCTACCTACAATATCAATCTGCCTAGCTTTTTTCCCAAGTTCTATGTTGGGGTCGGCTCCCAGTCTAACCGGATGCAGCTGAATACCAGTATTTTACATGGGGCGACTGCCTATCTAACCTCCACAACCCAATAACTGGGTAATACGATAGGTACCCCCTGGTAAGACTGGTTGTCAGACTTTCGGGCTTCTGACGATCCGTAACGACTGTCCAAGATCCACGAATGACAGCCGGGACGAACTGCTTAACATGCTTTCCAAGGATGGAGGAGTCTCGGTATGTAAAGATGGTCACCCATCCACGGGCCAACCCCGGCAAGCTTAGCCAGATGGATCGTCAGCTGCCATGCGGCTGTTATTATTTATCTCTACAAAATACTCTAAAGTTTTCACAGGTGCTTTATATAAGAACTCATTGTTTTATGTCTTATAATTTAAAATAATTCCCAAAACAGTAAGGTTTTAATATTTTGTCGGCATCTGTAGGTACCTAGCTGGAGGTGCCCTTTATAATTCTTTTGTAGTGCTTATAAGTCCTTAAGTTGACGTTAAAGGTGCTAATAAAACGCATTGTTAATAAGTTACGACTTATAAGTTTATAAGCACTCGTGTTTTGTTTCAGTGTCTTCATAGATACGTTCAATGAAGGTAATTCAACTAGTGTACCCCCCATTGAAGATAATGTTGTCCAACATTGATGCGACAAAGCAAGAAAGAGTACAATGAAACGTTAGGAATTGAATAATAATGGAATTTAATATAATAAACAAAGGTTTAGGTAAGTGAAGTCTAACTGTGTTGCCAACTTCGGTTGTTCTTCAGGCAATTAAACCTCCAACTGTCATTAACGAGACACAATAGAATTTTAATTGTTATCGGCCATTAGAAGGCCAATCGACAGTTGAGTGGCTGAAAAACAGCCGTTTTGTATTAATAGAAAATACTGTATTTTTATATCTCGGAGGATATACGGAGGAGCTCGTGGCTAAGTAATAACAGCCGCTCGGGCCGATCTATGCTTGCCGGGGTTGGTCCGTGGATGGGTGACCATTTTCACATATCGAGACTCCTCCGTGCCTCGGAAAGCACGTTAAGCCGTTGGTCCCGGCTGTCATTTGTGGATCTTTGACAGTCGTTAAGAGTCGTCAAAAGCACGAAAGTCTGACAACTAGTCTAACCAAGGTCTATCGTATTACCCAGTTACTGGGTTGTGGAGGTCAGATAGGCAGTCGCTCCATTTAAAATACTGGTATTCAGCTGCATCCGGTTAGACTGGAAGCCGACCCCAACATAGTTGGGAAAAGGCTAGGCAGATGATGACTGTATTTTTATATCTTTTACCTATACTGCTGCTCTCATAATACACATCTAGGATACTGCTTGAATAAGTTATGGGTGCAGTGATAACAGCGGCACTGATCGATCCATCAGGTAAAGCTACGCTTGCCGGGGTTGGTCCGTGAATGCTGACTATCTTTACATACCGAGATTCCTCCGTGTCTCGTAAAGCAGTTGGTCCCGGCGGTTATTCGTGAATCTTTGACAGTCGTTACGGGTCGTCAGAAGCCCTTACCAAGGGATATCGTATCACCCAGTTACTGGGTTGTGGGGGTCTGATAGGCAGTCGCTCCATGTAAAATACTGGTATTCAGCTGCATCCGGTTACAGTGGAAGCCGACTTGTTGGGTGGGTCATGACAATGGGTACGGCCAAGGTCTTTTTTCAAAGTGTCTTCCCATGCAAGGTTCGGAAACTGTGAGGATCCATGGACTTTACCTACCTATAGGTATTTAGTCTTAAAAAAAACAGCTACTTACGACAAAAAGACCTTCATTTTTCACCTCCATTTTTGTCGTTCAATTTACCTGTGACAGTGTTAATTTTTTAACCATAATATTAATTATATCGCTACCTACTTGGGTATTATCAGATAGGAAGTGCATTTTGAGTATGTGACATCAATTTGATGTCACTGTATACTCAAAATACACTTTCATTATGTTAATACATAACGCGTGAAAATAAACATGCATGCGTTGCACATCCACATTTATTTTTTTAAATTAAAATGTAAAGCTAATTGAAATTGCAGATAAGCAAACCAGAGAGGCATAATAAGTAATAATAATTATGATAATGACGAACAATTACCGGAGATTTATTGTGAAGGACGGCACGGTTGACATCTGTCGGGCATGCCACCGACGACCGGGAGAATCAATCCGTCACATTATCTCCGGGAGTTCTCATCTAGCTAACGGAGAATACCTGCATAGACACAACCTTGTAGCCAGGATTATCCATCAGCAACGTGCTCTGAAATACAGCCTTGTGGAATCGGAAGTGCCGTATTGCAGGTACGTGCCCGACCCAGTTCTCGAAAATGGAAATATCACATGGTACTGGGATCGATCTACATCATTGACAGGACTATTGTTGCCAATAAGCCTGATATAGTGGTGGTGGATGGAACAGAGCGGCGCGCAATGATCATTCACATAACGGTCCTTGCATGACGGGAACCTCGTGAAGGCCGAGATAAACAAATCAAGTATCTTGACTTGGCTCACGAGGTTGTCGACATGTGGGATGTAGACTCTGCGATCATTGTGCCGATAGTCGTATCAGCCAATGGCTTAATTGCCAAGAGCCTCGACCAACACCTAAGGAGGCTCTCGTTGGGGGGCTGGATTAAGGGCTTGATTCAGAAAGCGGTACTCCTTGACACGGCTCGCATTGTTAGGAGGTTCCTCTCTCTGGAGCCCTGACCGCCGGTAGCTTGGACCCTGTTCCCGATACCGGTGGGCTACAATTTTTTATATTTTTCAATGTTTTTATATATTTTTTTATTCTAATATTTAAAAATATAATGTATGTGTATAGAAAATGGAATAAAGAGTATTATGATAAAAAAACAAAAATCATCGCTCTGTACTTAAGAGCCCCTATCAATTTCGCGGTCTAAAAACAGAAAATTCAAGTTTTTTCGGAGCCAATGTCTCAATATCCTTAAGATATCTGTTTTGTTTTTAAATGCAAAATTATTCATCATCTGTTTAACTAGTAATTAGACTAATAAAATTAAAACTAACTACTCAATATAAATTACGAAAAATAAAAATCTAACACACGTTTTTACGTAAGCGTGAAACACTTGGTTTTTCAATTGCTTTCATAGCTTACTGGTAGCAAATATCAATCTGAGAAAAATCCTAAATACTGGGCATATAGTATATTAGTTAGACGACTGATCATTTTTCCAAAGTTTATTGAATTAGTACTTGAAAAAAAATGTGATCCACGCTGAAAAAACGCAATAATACCATGTGCAAAATCGTCGTCTACGCGTAAGAATTTGTTACATATTAACAATAATTCTTAAATATTTTAAAAAATTTGTTATTTATCTACCAAATTCAGTTTTTATATTTTATTTTTGACTACTAATTTAATTATAATAAAAGATCTAAATAATGCCTTATAAACCGATGCGCTCGCTCGAGGCAATCAGTCGCGCCCGAGGGCTTCTCAACGTCGGACCTGTGTCGCCTGTGACGTTCGCCGCTGACGCCGTTCCCGACGTAATTCGCGGAATCGAGCGTACTTTTCTACTAGAGCTAACCAGTTTTGAGACTGTGAGTACCTATATAATGTATGGTGTAACACTTTGTGATTTGCTAATGATATTTATACATATTAATGTTTTGTATTATACTTACAGTAAAATAGTGTTTAATTTTTAGAAAATGGGTTGAATAATTGAACTTTATTATCACGGAAGAATGACGGGTAATAAAAAGAAAAACGTTAAAAGAACACGGAAGGCACGTGCAGTTCTTTAGTAAATAATATTTTTTGCCATCATTTTACTAATTAAGAAAATTGTTGTAGTTTACTATTATTTCTTTAATCTAATAATGTGTTAAGTAATTATATTTGTAGAGAATTAAATAGGCAGAAATCTGCCGAAAATCAAATACTACCTGGAACATCATCGATGAGCGAAAAGGATCGGGACACACGATAATTCTTTTTTACCCGACTACGGCGAAGAAAAAAGGAGGGTTATGATTTTGATCCGTATACATTATGTTAACTAACAAAGGGCGTTCCCGTTAACCTGCAATAGTATAGCGTGTATACATGCTAAAAAAAATATTACCATTAAAAAAAAATGTTTTTTTTTTTGTTTTTGTATGGTAAAATATTCACAAATATATTAAATTGTTACGGAAAATAAACTCTCTGTATACTCCCACTTGTCACACTTGTTTTTCTACGTTGAAATACAAGTGTGCGTGTACAGAGTGTTTCTTTTACGTTTAAATTTAATCGTTTTGTGAACATTTCACGACACAAACAATTTTTTTTTTTTTTTTGAGTTGTTATATTTTTTTTAGCATGTATACACGCTATACTATTGCAGGTTAACGGGAACGCCCTTTGTTAGTTAACATACTGTATACAGATCAAAATCATCTGTTCCCTCCTATCTTCTAAACCACTCGAACGCTGGAACCAAAGTGACTTTAACTTAAGTTTCAATTTGCGTCCAGCGCTCGGTTTGGTAACACGTCGCGTTCTGGTTTGCAATTGGTCAATCGTCATCCTGAGGATGCCTCGTTGAGAGGTGAAACACGTGTCGATTTCTTACGGGGTTTTTATGACTCTTGGAAAATAATCAAGTGGAATAGGTAACTAAATATATCTACGTCTATTGTATTTTACTTTAATTTTTTACATAGTAATAATTATAGTTACATAAATGTAAATAATAAAGGATAAAGGACTAATAAGGAATAAAGGTCTAATTAATAAAGAAGTACAATAACACGTGTAATTAGTTTCAGACTTACCTTATATACGCTGGTCACACTTTATAGTTTGCTTTTACTTCAGTGAATGCCATACTAGGTAACCATATTTTTATAGGGTACCTAAACATAGCACGTCATAATCACAAAATAAAATCCATCCAGTATTACGGAACCCAGTAAGTAAAAACTCCTAATAATAGCAGTTACGGACCAAGATTATTAGTTCGCGCTGCACCGTGCGCACAGCGAACACTACGACTGTCAGCGATACGTCGACCGCACACAGACACACTGCGCTCCGATAGTTACCTAAACTCGTAGCGCGCCGAAATTGATAGGGACTCTTAACTGTTTCGTTCGATCACGTGAATTTAAAATATGCCTTTGATTGCAAGTAAGTAAAGTACTAACGAATTAATTTGAGTATTAATTATAGGTAGTTAATAGATTCAGGCGTGACTTTGTGGAAATCCAATATAAAATACAATAGACGTAGATATTTAGTAACTTATTCCGCTTAACTATTCCTAAAGAGAGATTAAAAACCCTGTAAGAAATCGACACGCCTGCAACTCAACGAGGCATCCTCAGGATGAGGAGGATTTATAATAGGTACCTACTACTGTGGCCCTGTCCCATTGATTGCCCGTGAATGTGTTTTGAAGTATCGTCTGTCGAGGGAGGGAGGTAGGTATTGAGTTGCCTTGAAAGTAACCAGTACTCTTTAAGCATCTCTCGATCTTATTTTGTGACTTACCGTACCAACAAGTCAAGTTAGTCAGTCAAGATTTAACCTGACGTCCTCTTTTCCCAATCCCCAAAACCCATTAAAGTCTGTTTTTCAATCTCGTAGACTAATTTGACATTTCAAGTTTCTTTTTAACTGACTTCTTCAAAAAGGAGGAGGTTCTCAATTCGTCTGTATGTTTTTTTTTTGTATGTATGTTACGCGATTACTCCGCCAATTATGAATCGATTTTGATGATTCTTTTTTGTTTAGTAGGTCATGCTTCAGAGGTGGTCCCATATAAATTTTATTAATTTTGCTTACGTAGTTTTTGAGTTAGCTTCAATAATTACGTATTTTTCCCACTTTGCTATGTAGACGATATTATTATCTTATTTGACTCCGTCACTGTTATTTACATAGCAGATAACGGTATATGAATTTGTGTGGGGTAGGTACCACAACTAAACAGTGAAAAATAAAAACTTTTTACAAAAAAAAACAACCGACTTCCAAAAAAAACACTAAAAAAGTGAAAAATAACTTTAATTTAGGTGGTGGTCGGTGGCAAAAAACGAAAATTGAAAAGCAAAGACACCGACTTCCGAAATTAAAGTCATTTTTTACTTTTTTAGTGTTTTTTTTGGAAGTCGGTTGTTTTTTTTTTGTAAAAAGTTTTTATTATTTTGTCAATTTGGAGTTTGACATATGCACCTGTCAAATTAGTCTACGAGATTATAAAACAGACTTTAGGCCATACCACCACAACCGTGCACCACTAATACCTAAGCTATAAAACGCGTGCGAGAGCGATGCGCTCGCGCTGGGTGGCCACCCGCAGTAATCACGCCAAACAATGATCTATTGCACTGAGCATGCGCCGACATTGACTGCGATTCCCGTGTCCCTATCTTGACTATAAGGAGTATGATTCTACCTAGAGAACCGCCAAGAAGTATCGGTGGGCTGGGAATAAAATCTATGTTAACAAAGTTTGATTCATCTTAGAATTTTTTCAGCTTTATGTGGAAAGTTTTGTTGGCAAGAAATGCAAGTTTTTTGTTTATTTTGTATTCTTTTGAATTTTTATTTGGCTCATTCACATCACACGCATAACAAGAACGCCTAAAGAACGGGTCCCACATTGTTCCAGTTATATTTAAGTTCCATATTTACAAGAACTTGACTATTATTGTCATCAAACCGAAACAAATCCACGCTCCATCCGAGGCGGCATTGAATTAGTAGTAGGTATCACATAGCCCGACACGGTGATCGTGAACCTAGGACCCCATACTCAGCTTGCCACCACGAGACCAATGAGGCAGTCAATACGTTAATATAAATAAGTATCATTACGTTACATACGGTCTGTTGCAAAAGTATTTTATGAATAAAATGTAAACAAATGGATCAGACAAATGGAACGTACCTGTGGATGCCAATTTGTAGTGCCACTTCTAAATGTACTGTTTTGATTTGAGTATTTGCATACTTAAACCCGAAATTAATTTGTCATATTAGGTTAATTTTATAACCGCTATTTTCGTTGATGATTTTTCTACTACAATTTAATAATGTTATATTCAAACAGTACCTAATTGTTGAAAAAAGTTATGAGATGTAAAGTTAAAACCTTACAAATACAGATGAATGTGTTACTTATTCCCTATATACAGTGATTGCGTAAATTAACTTTGTTTTGGAACAAACATTACACTTATCACCATACTCACACTATGTTCATGCTAGGTAACCTAACTTCCGTTAAACATAGAATCAAAAAGTGCTTTTTATGACTTTAGGTTAATGAAAGGATCATTACAGGCAGTGGTTTGTTTGATATCTTATGAATAAATGTACGAGGGGGAGAAGGTAACCTAAGCGTTCCGGAATTACCATGTTTTTGCATGTGAAATATGTAAGGTACTGCTTAAAACAAAGCAATGGCGTCTGCTTCGCCAAACTCATTAGGGTTTCAGTGGAAGTAGTGAAATCTTAATGAGTTTGGACTTAGTTTTATATTCATTGCAAAGTTACGTGAGAGTACACTTACTAATTGCAGTGCTGGCCCAGTGATAACAGCCCAGACTTACAAGTTGTAGGTCGTGGGTTCGAACCCAGACAGGTGCTTTATTTATTTATTTATTATTATTTAACCATTTATGCACACACATATAAATAAAGACAAGAAGAAAGGAACAGAAAAATACGTACAAAGGCAATGCTTATTTTTAAAGAAATCTCTTCCAGCATACCTGCGATTCGAAAGTAGAAAAAAGAGATGTAGACAACGTGTGTTCTTCTACTCTTGTAGAAGAAAAACAGAATACATAAATCAAAAACAATTCACTTTACCAACTTTGTGTAAATAATTTCATCACTACTGCTCCAAAACGGTGTGGAGGAAAATATCGCGAGCCCTCGACGTGTCGACCCCCCCTTTGCCTTGCATATAGCAATCACACAATGTCATTTATGTATTGTGATTGAGCAATAATACTTGAACGTGAAATGTCATTGTTTGCAACATCTGTGAATGTTTCTAAGTGGGTCTGGTCGTGATCCAAGTAATGGCGGCTTATGCAAATATCAGTAATATCATTGTACTACTACTGTATGAGATAAATGTTGCCCGTAGCCTTGGTTTAATGCACAAATTTGTACCTACTGTTTTAATTTAAGAATTTCTAAAACAGAGCAGACTATTTTTGCATAGTTTACTTTTTTATTTATCAATGTTAGAAAACTTGCAGCAACAATAATTAATATTCTATTCTATTCTATCGACCATTATCCAGTTCTGAGGCCCTAGACAAAGTGACATTCTATCAGCGATAACGATGATGGAAAAGGCAAAAATGTATAGGACTGACATAAGCTATCGAAAAGCTTATGTCAATCCTGTTGAAAGTCGTTGTAGAAATACGAAACGCTTTCGAAGCGATTGTCACTTGTCTAGGCCCTCAGTTCAGTTCAGCTGGACAGTGTTCTTCAGTCGCTAAAGAAAACGCAATCAATAAAGTACCATAAAATCACAACTGCATTCATCAAAGAGGTAGGCAATGTGGTATAACTTAATAGTCATATAACCACTCACATTTGTCACTAATGAAGCACCCTAATTGCGTAATACACGGTCAATCAGAATTGGAATCGGTTTGAAACAAATGTCTAATCCATTGCTTCATAAGTTCGACAAAACAATCTGCTCAACAACGTAAATAACGCAGTGAACGTTGTTGAACTTTCAAAATGAAACAAATTGGTCTTAATCGGTTACGGAAATAAGTTACGCATTTAGATAGCAGTCCCTGATCTGCTGATGAATTTTTTTGAGAAATTCATGTTCACTCTGTCCGACCGGAGGATCAGACTGAGGACATTAGCTTAGCAGACACGCTTGCATCACTATAGCCTCACCAGAAGGCCTCTAAACAAGTGGCCGTTTCGCATTTCTAGAACGATTTTCAACAGGATCGGTAGCTTATGTCAATTCAATACATTACAATATATACCCAGTGTTCAATATATTACAATAATCTAAATAAGTAATGTTCAAAAGAGAATCTATCTAGCCTTTTCCCAACTATGTTGAGGTCTGGTTCCAGCCTAACCGGATGCTACTGAATAGGTACTAGTATTTTAGATGGAGTGACTGCCTATCAGACCTCCACACACTGGGTAATACGATACCCCTTGGTAAGCCTGATTGTCAGACTTTCGGGCTTCTGATGACCCGTAGGTAACGACTGTAAAAGATCTACGAATAACAGCCGGGACCAACGGCTCTCCGAGACGATATTCCCTTTGGTAAGACTGGTGAAACTGAACATGAATTGTTTTCTGAATAAATTAATGAAATGCCTTTTCCATCATTGTCTATAGGCCCTCAGATAGGAGGTCCCCATACACTCACTCAATACTTATCAATAAATCGTATAAGAAGTTCAATCATACAACTCTGACGTCACCGTAGCCATCCAATCAATCTTTACAGCCGCTGAATGACTGTCGAACAATGTAAACGAGTTAGAGAACTCAAAATAATTCCTCCAGACTTATGAGTTGTAATAAAATCGTCACTTAATCTTAGTGTTGATTGAGTTGAGAAGTTATTTTCAAGTCACTTGGTACTACCGGATTTACTTGAATAGGTTTTTGTATTGAAGTTTGAACCTTTTACTTTTGGATTTAAAGTTGAAATTCAATCAGTCTTCTTCGTCTCGTATTGGCACGAATTATACCTACAGGGTGGAAATAAGGAAGATGGGGTAAAATCAGCATGTCTAGTTTTTTGCACGAGGCGTCGTAGTTCCTATAATAGCTATTTCTAAAGGGAAAAGGCTTTTTACTGTTAAATAATTTGCACGTTACAATGGCCATTGTTGAAGAGAAATCGAGTCTTGATTTGTTTAAAGAACATCTTTTAAAACGTCTTTAGATTGGGAATCTCAAAACTCCCGGTACCTAAGCAATTTAGTGAAACCATTTATTTTTGAGAGCCCACCTGATGTTTTTGGTACTACTGGACATCTGAAATACCAAATGCATCGCAGGATTCACAGGTAAGGCAGATTCCCCGGCCACCATAGGCGCGGGCTTACGGACGGCGAGCAAAGCGGCGGTAGCTCGCCGTCCGACAAGGACCAAGCCCGGGTCGATGGCGCGTCGTGTTCCACGCGCGCCTCAAAGAGATGTCAGCACAATTGGCGGGGTCCGCTAGGACCAATGCCTGCCAGGGTTGCGGGTCATTCCGAAAGGGATACCGGGACCTTGGCAACAGGCAACTGAAGGAACACGGGTGGGTTTTAGTCAGCAAAGGTCTGACACACCCTTCCGCTCCACCCAGAGCGGGATGATTTCCCACCCTCAAAAAAAAAAGGATTTGCAGGTATGCGTTGCCATACCTACCAGAGACAAACTAGAAAACATCAACATGACGAGGCAACCAATCAATTGTATAAATGCATTGCCTCGTAGTCATAAGTTAATTTAATATGGACATTTTTTTCTGGAATAAACGAATTGTATTTTATAGGTAGTATACCCTCCTGGCTAGTCCAGAACAAAACACATCGTTGTTTGGTGGCAGAATTGGGTTTTCTGGTACGTGTATTAATTATTTTATTGAGCTGCAAACAACATTGGTTTAAAAATAATATATGGATAAATAAACATTAATTAATTTGAATTTAGGACACATAGTTTTATTGAAAACGATTTTAAGTCTTTTGTATACCTATTATTGATTGTAATATTTATGGCATACAAATTTAGGGCATACTGTATTTAGGGATTTCAATTTTATGGCATGTGTTATGTGTCAGTAAGTTCGGGCAAGTTATCATTCGGACAAAAATTGATTATGACAAAAAAAATTATGGCACTTTAGATTATGGATAAAAAAGTTAGGGAACACAATAGAGAACCGTGTAAAAGTGTTTCGACCGATATTCTTTTCACAGAATAAACAATTTCATTTAATTTCTTACTATAATAAATTACACAACATCTTACCTATACAATTATATATGTAGGAAGGAATGTATTTTTTGATAGGCATTGTTTGTAAAGTTCATTAATAAATAAAGTCGACCTCAAAAACTTTTATGAGCTGTCCTAAATACATATCTACTTACCAACATTCAAAGTCTTTAACAAAATAAAGACAAATATTTCCCTACTAACTAGCAGTGAACACGACTCTCTTTAGCGAAAATACCTTCAAATTATTCCTTTTACATTTTAAGATGGCTGGTGGTCCAGCCGATAATACCAATTTACATTTAAAAACCAATCCGTACGTTGTAATCCTCGCCTTATTTGCATGAGAAAAGAAAAGTGGCCAAGTGCGGGTTGGACTCGGCACACGAAGGGTTCCTACCACAGTACAATATTTAACACTACGTATTTTGTAAGATCGAGTAAGAAACGGCTTGTATGGAATCTCCCTTTAATTTTTAACTTTATTTTTGTTGTTATAGCGTCCATAGTAGTCTACACTCAGTGAAAATTTCAAGTGTCTATCTATTAGGGTTCAAAAGATGCAGGCTTGACACGGATGGACGGACAGCGGAGCCTTGGTAGAGTCCCGTTCATTGGCCCACTTTATGGAACTCTAAAAATGGCGAATGATTGTTACTGCGAAACTATACTAAAGATATAAAAAGCACGAAGTTGAGCCGTCAAGACGTGTCGTTTCTTTTAAAAAATCCCGTTTAAGGATGTTAATAATTTCATCTTGGTAATTGAGTGGTGCGGGTTTGGCGTAGGGACGGGAAACTGTGACGATGCGGATATCGATGAATATCCGCAACGTGTGGTGTGGACGTCAGCAACTTAAATATTGTACTTCTTTAGTTACATTTAATTTCATTTAATGATATTAGGTACCTAAGTACCTAACCTACCTACGAACTAGAATTTAGGTACTTATCTTATTTAGGTACTGAACCTACTTTTATTTATTTGTTGTAACGGCAATTGAAGATTGCCTTTTTGTTGTAGGTAAGGTATAAGTCCAAATAAAACAATCCATCTGCCATTTCCCAACTATGTTGGGGTCGGTTTCCAGTCTAACCGCGAGTGACTGCCTATCTATCCTCCATACCCCGGTTATTAGGTAACACGATAATCTTTGGTAAGACTGTTTGTCAGACTTTTGGGCTTCTTGTAACTAGGTACTGTCAAATAATAAGTGTACTAAGTTAACAATGAAAAAATATCACATGGATACTTTAGGGAAATGATGACATCGATCCATAACGATGCCTATTTGTGGCTCAGATTAATAGTAACTGTAGTGTGACGAAAGAAACCAGTAAAAAAACAAATTATCTTTCTAATTACTGCTAGATTGGCTACAGCGACGAATATTTAGTGTCGCCTCGTCCATAAAAACGAAAAAAGACATTTGATTGAGTCGACATTGCTACTTGGCTTTTTTTTCTAACTGTGTATGCCGGAGACTTCTTATACTTAAGTCGTTGCCGTCCCATCGGACTATGAGAGTGAGGGAAGAGAGAGTGCACTTGTGTCTGCGCAAACACTTGTGCACTATAATATCTCCCGCGCCGAAGGCTAGTCTCCGTTGAGATTGGCCGCCGTGGCCGAAAATACGGTCTGGAGGACTATATATATATATACTTAAGTACTTTCAAGTATCATGATTAATAATAAATCGTTAATAGTTACTTAGATAATGAATGAGTTTTTTACAAGGTTAAATGGAAATAACTGAAAACCTGAAAAGGGTTCATTGATTCATGATATTTTGAACAAAGGACCATGGGAAGAAACGTCCCCACCCACCAACACGCTTGAGACTAGTGTCATTCGAAGCGTCTGGTGGGTTCGATACTTTTTTACTATGGCGACATTTTTCAAAAATGTGGGGTTTTCCTGGAATATTACTTTTTTTATTCAATATTAGCATTATTTTACATTTATATATTTTCTTAGTTTGCACTTAAGAGGCATAGAATATAGCGACCTAAATATGGTTCTCATTCATGACAACCTTTCTTTTTATCAGGGACCATTTTTTTTTTCTCTGATACCTTTTTTTAAAGTTAGGTTCGGTTAGGTTATGTTTGGTAAGGATAGGTAATTATAGCTTAGGTTAGGTTAGCTAACCGAAAAGTTTAGGTTAGGTTAGGTTAGCTAACCGAAAAGTTTAGGTTAGGTTAGGTTAGCTTCTGTGCACTGTCAACGCGGCTCTACGTGGGAATCGTGCGATCGATGGTCCTTTACGGGGCCCCGATCTGGGCGGCTGACCTGACGGCCGGTAGTATCGCAGTCCTGCGCAAGCCGCAGAGAGCGATGGCCGTCAGAGTCATCAGGGGGTCAGTCATACGAGGCGGCTTGTGCACTGGCCGGATCCCCGCCCTGGGACCTCGAGGCGAAAGTACTCGCGTCATCGTATCGGTGGCGCGAGGAAGCGAGAGTGGGGGGTGAGCAACCGATGCAGCGACACATAGAGCTGCATCGGTCTCAGCTTCGCGAGGTCTTGGTGGCGGAATGGCGGGACAGGCTTTCACGCCCTACCGCCGGCCTCGACATCATCGAGGCGGTCCGGCCAGTGCTCGAGCGCTGGCTCGGGAGGAGGCACGGATCCCTGTCGTTTCGGGTGACGCAGGTGCTCTCGGGGCATGGTTGCTTCGGGAAGTACCTGTGTCGCATAAACAGGGAGCCGGACGCTCGGTGTCACCACTGCGTCGACTGCCGGGAGGACACGGCGCGGCATACGCTGGCAGAGTGTGCCGCTTGGGAGGAGCCGCGCCGTGCCCTCATCTCAGAAGTAGGCAGTGACCTCTCTCTGCCAGCCGTCGTTGAGTCGATGGTCGACAGCGAGGAGTCCTGGGACGCGGTGGTTTCCTACTGTGAGACAGTCGTCTCGCAGAAGGAGGCTGCGGAAAGGGAGAGGGAGATCTCGTCCACTCACCCGGCCCGCAGCAGGCGCACCGGGCGTCGGCGGAGGGCGGATAACGCCCTCTTCCAGCCCCCCTAAATGGGTCCAGGGGTGACGGACTCGGGGACGTCCGTCGCCCCCCAAACATCAGGACCCGAGGTGGCGGCGCGTAGTGTTCCACGCGCGCCCCTCTTAGACGTCATGGGGGGAGTCAAACACCTCACTCCCCCCCCTGACCCGAGGAGGCCCGCAGCGGCGGGCCGGCACCAGTCGGGGGTTGCGGAAGATTTTCACGTTCCCGTGACCCCCGGCGAAGGTGTGAGCTGGAACACTGGGGTGGTTTTTAGTCAGTAAGAGTCTGACAGACCCCTCCGCCCGCCCCAGGTCAGAGGTCATCCATGAGGATTAAAAAAAAAATAGGTTAGGTTAGCCGTTTTTTTTTAAGTTTTTTGTACAATTATCCAATCACAAGAATACACAAATGCTGTTCATCATTGAGGAGTTCCATTTGACCTTCAAAATCCAAGATCAAATTATCACTGTTAGGTTAGGTGAGGTTAGGTTATGTTTGGCAAGGATAGGCAATTATAGCTTAGGTTAGGTTAGCTAACAGAAAAGTTTTTTGTTATTACAAAAAAACCCCATTGATTTTGCAATGGAGCAAGACAGTAAGTCTTTCTCGGGATCCCTAAAAACATATTGACACGTATCCTATGACTGTTGGAGGGTGGGGACGGAGTCCATACAAAATCCCCCATGGTCCTTTACTATGGGACTATACCAGAAATCGTGGAAAAAATCTCCATACATCTATTTTCAAACAACAGCGACAGTATCAAATATTTTTCTGTTTATTGCCAGACTTATAGAATAACTTGACACATTAATTACAAAGCGACTAATTCACCCATTATTCGACGGCATTGTTTTATCGTTGCGTTGGCGCATCTCTATAGGTAATGAGCGTCGTGTGAGGCGCGCAGTGGTGGCGCGATCGATGCTCGAACTTATACACGTAGCGTGCGATATTATTGTAATATTGTTATAAAAACAATCTTTACTCGGAGTTTTATGAGGGAGCCAGTGATATGGGTAAAAAAACTGACTACCGATCGATGAAGAAACGGTTAATAAACATTGATAAAAAAGGGTAATGTCTATTTAAGTACCTACATATCCTATGCTGCTGCATGGTTCACGTACTGAGCAATTATAGAAGTTTGCAGGTAGTCCTAATTAATATTAAAAATGCGAAATTGAGTTTGTTTACTGTTACGCTTTCACGCTAAAACGACTGAATGGATTTGGATGAATAGGTAGATCATGACTTGTACCCTAATTCCGTAAGACACGGTCAATTACAATCAGTTTCATTACTGACAGTTCAACCACATCCATTGCGTTATTTACGTTGTTTAGCAGACAAATTTTTTGAACATATGAAGCAATGGATTGGCAATAAGTACACACGGCTACACATCAAGCTATACATTTTCAGTTTATGCTGATCTCGCATTGTATAGGATTTCCGTACAATGCGAGGTCAGCTTATACTGGAAGTGTATAGCTTGATGTGTAGCCGTGTGTACCTATTCTTCAAAATGATTCAGATTATGATAGTTTTGTTACTGCTGGGTCCCTAACCCAGCAGTAACAAATACATTCAATACTTTTTATCCCGGTAGTAGTACGTTTTCGTGGGATCATTTCCGACCTAAAAGCGGGCGATTCCACGGGCAAAAGCGATGTATGTTTATGTTTTAATTTTTATTATAAACTTTATTTATATTATAAGCACAGGCCACCGAAATTCTAGTTAAATATACCTAAGTAGTAGTAAGGTAGTTGTAGTAACTTGGGTAAAACGTTAATTCCTCATTAATTATAATGATTAATGAGGGATAAAGCTTCGGAGAATATGAATGTAATGTTTAAAAATTATTAATAAAATAGGTAGGTAACAATTTTTCATTAAATTACTGTTACATAATTTTCAATAAGGTAGCGACCCTCCCTAGTAACTGTAGCAAGAACAATGAGAGAAGAGATCACAAATTCACCACAAGTCCACAATACATCAAAAATACTTTTTAATCAACTATTTTTAAAGCTCTACCACAGTTCTACATCAAAATATTTAACAAGTACACCAAAACTAATTCCCTTCTTATCAAAAGCTAATCGCTCGTTAAGATTTCCGACATCAATCAGCCAATCAGAGGAGATTAACAGCGAGCTAACACGTTACAAACATTACGAATGACCTAATTCGGCTCAACCCGTGCGGTCCCCATTAACACTAGCTATAAAACCTCTTTTTGACATATCCGTGGCAAAACCCCTAACTGATATGACCCCTTATAACGTTAAGAGCCCCTATCAATTTCGCGGTCTAAAAACAGAAAATTCAAGTTTTTTCGGAGCCAATGTCTCAATATCCTTAAGATATCTGTTTTGTTTTTAAATGCAAAATTATTCATCATCTGTTTAACTAGTAATTAGACTAATAAAATTAAAACTAACTACTCAATATAAATTACGAAAAATAAAAATCTAACACACGTTTTTACGTAAGCGTGAAACACTTGGTTTTTCAATTGCTTTCATAGCTTACTGGTAGCAAATATCAATCTGAGAAAAATCCTAAATACTGGGCATATAGTATATTAGTTAGACGACTGATCATTTTTCCAAAGTTTATTGAATTAGTACTTGAAAAAAAATGTGATCCACGCTGAAAAAACGCAATAATACCATGTGCAAAATCGTCGTCTACGCGTAAGAATTTGTTACATATTAACAATAATTCTTAAATATTTTAAAAAATTTGTTATTTATCTACCAAATTCAGTTTTTATATTTTATTTTTGACTACTAATTTAATTATAATAAAAGATCTAAATAATGCCTTATAAACCGATGCGCTCGCTCGAGGCAATCAGTCGCGCCCGAGGGCTTCTCAACGTCGGACCTGTGTCGCCTGTGACGTTCGCCGCTGACGCCGTTCCCGACGTAATTCGCGGAATCGAGCGTACTTTTCTACTAGAGCTAACCAGTTTTGAGACTGTGAGTACCTATATAATGTATGGTGTAACACTTTGTGATTTGCTAATGATATTTATACATATTAATGTTTTGTATTATACTTACAGTAAAATAGTGTTTAATTTTTAGAAAATGGGTTGAATAATTGAACTTTATTATCACGGAAGAATGACGGGTAATAAAAAGAAAAACGTTAAAAGAACACGGAAGGCACGTGCAGTTCTTTAGTAAATAATATTTTTTGCCATCATTTTACTAATTAAGAAAATTGTTGTAGTTTACTATTATTTCTTTAATCTAATAATGTGTTAAGTAATTATATTTGTAGAGAATTAAATAGGCAGAAATCTGCCGAAAATCAAATACTACCTGGAACATCATCGATGAGCGAAAAGGATCGGGACACACGATAATTCTTTTTTACCCGACTACGGCGAAGAAAAAAGGAGGGTTATGATTTTGATCCGTATACATTATGTTAACTAACAAAGGGCGTTCCCGTTAACCTGCAATAGTATAGCGTGTATACATGCTAAAAAAAATATTACCATTAAAAAAAAATGTTTTTTTTTTTGTTTTTGTATGGTAAAATATTCACAAATATATTAAATTGTTACGGAAAATAAACTCTCTGTATACTCCCACTTGTCACACTTGTTTTTCTACGTTGAAATACAAGTGTGCGTGTACAGAGTGTTTCTTTTACGTTTAAATTTAATCGTTTTGTGAACATTTCACGACACAAACAATTTTTTTTTTTTTTTTGAGTTGTTATATTTTTTTTAGCATGTATACACGCTATACTATTGCAGGTTAACGGGAACGCCCTTTGTTAGTTAACATACTGTATACAGATCAAAATCATCTGTTCCCTCCTATCTTCTAAACCACTCGAACGCTGGAACCAAAGTGACTTTAACTTAAGTTTCAATTTGCGTCCAGCGCTCGGTTTGGTAACACGTCGCGTTCTGGTTTGCAATTGGTCAATCGTCATCCTGAGGATGCCTCGTTGAGAGGTGAAACACGTGTCGATTTCTTACGGGGTTTTTATGACTCTTGGAAAATAATCAAGTGGAATAGGTAACTAAATATATCTACGTCTATTGTATTTTACTTTAATTTTTTACATAGTAATAATTATAGTTACATAAATGTAAATAATAAAGGATAAAGGACTAATAAGGAATAAAGGTCTAATTAATAAAGAAGTACAATAACACGTGTAATTAGTTTCAGACTTACCTTATATACGCTGGTCACACTTTATAGTTTGCTTTTACTTCAGTGAATGCCATACTAGGTAACCATATTTTTATAGGGTACCTAAACATAGCACGTCATAATCACAAAATAAAATCCATCCAGTATTACGGAACCCAGTAAGTAAAAACTCCTAATAATAGCAGTTACGGACCAAGATTATTAGTTCGCGCTGCACCGTGCGCACAGCGAACACTACGACTGTCAGCGATACGTCGACCGCACACAGACACACTGCGCTCCGATAGTTACCTAAACTCGTAGCGCGCCGAAATTGATAGGGACTCTTAAGGTGTTAAGAAAACTTCATCTCTGCATTCAAAAATCAACCTTAGCTACCAACAACTAGAGTTCAATTTCGGTTGTTTGGTGTTTCCCGTTTATTGGACTACAAAGACGCCGCCTGTGCCGGCGGGGCCTTTGATGCGGCGGCGTAATTACGTAAGAGCGGACACGATGAATGCCTCTGTATGAATGTGGTACAGCCAGGACACCTAGGATTTACATTTACAATGGACTGTAATTGAATTTTTTATCGCTTATAGGATTGGTTTTTGAAATATTTTCATAATAATGTCTGGAAGACTGGTTTTAAAATTTAGGGCTTGGTAGTATTTTTTTGAACCACCACAGGAAAAATGTTACAGGGGCTTAATGAGCCATTCTTGGTGAGTTTAATGGTTGTAATTTTATTCTTATAAATCTAATTAAAGAGCCATAGGTAGTAAAAAGTCAAGATTTTGACTCGGCAATTTGCTGAGCTTGTTATAAATATTACAGGGAATAAAACGTTTTGAACCAACTCAAATCAAAACCTTACCTTCAAAAAAAGAACTCATTATTCAAACCCCCGTTTAACTATACAAAAACAGTGAAAAGTCAACAAACACGACGTCCCTTAATCCTTTAACAAATTCTAACCAGAAACTGCAACATTTCGCTGTATTTAGTTTCCGCTCGTAATTAAAACCATTGTGATTAAACTGTGACGAATTAACTACAGTCAACCGGCGGGGCGACGGGGGGCGGGTCGAGAGGGCGTGGCCTCGCAACATCAAAGGAGCCGCCGCTGCGCCGCAAAAGGGAATGCTTATTGATGTGCGAGAGAGAGACGCCGTGAAACCCCATAAGTTTGAAAGAGATGGGAGATGAGTGTGTTTGTAGTAGTAATCCTTATGAACGGGTTGATTCAAGATTGTGAGAATGGCGGATAGTGGTGCGCTGCGATTGGTATCGATAAAGTGCACAATAGTATTTTTGCTATCGTAGGGTTTTTGTGTGTGTGCGCTAGCGCACATTTATTTTTAGATTGCAAAATTAAAGTTGTATAATGTACCTTGCTATTTTGCTAAAAGGGTTACCTAAACTAGCAACCCGAGCTAGTTAGTCATCGTCCAGTTTAGGAAAATTAACAGCATTACGCTAGTAAGTGCTAACTTATTGTTCCTAGTTTCCATGCAGCTGTGCTTTTGACA
Organism: Lithophane semibrunnea; assembly: GCA_947363905.1. NCBI lineage: Eukaryota > Metazoa > Arthropoda > Insecta > Lepidoptera > Noctuidae > Lithophane > Lithophane semibrunnea. The sequence continues at coordinate 9,740,948 of OX376209.1, read as the reverse complement.
TTCGAGTGCGAATTTTTAACGGAAATCGAAAGTTGCGATGTAGATTGGTACTAGATATTTTTATTTTTTTTGTAAGTATCCCATCTGCCTTTTGTTTCGCTAATGAAATTTTTTTTTGCAAATTTTATATTTTATGGCTGTTTCTATTTTTAACAGATCAACAAACTTTGTGTTATGTGGTTACCTTCTTTTATAATAATGTTATTTGTCACGCTGTTAGGTAAAACGAGGCTAACTCTCCAGGATTGCCTAAAAATATTGGTCCATAATTATTAATAAAGTCTTCATGATACTACGAGTATGTACAGTCACGGACTTTAATTGATGAGCCACCTTCAAACTTTTCAATTTTGCAGTTTCATACATTCACGAGATTATACGATTAAACACGAACTCAAATCGCACCCTCGTAAACAAGATGACAAATAAATTACTTTTAATCGGAAATATCCATAGAGGTTGACTTTATTAGTTAACCTCTATGGATATTTCCGATTAAAAGTAATTTATTTGTCATCTTGTTTACTTTCATACATTCACGAGATTACACGATTAAACACGAACTCAAATCGCAAGCTCGTAAACAAGATGACAAATAAATTACTTTTAATCGGAAATATCCATAGAGGTTGACTAGTAAGTTCTCAATGATAAAAATAAATACAATGTTGCATTAAGTTTATCCAATCTCTTTGATACCGACCTCCTTTGAATCATAGCTCATTAATTCGATAATTATGAAAACATAACTGAAGACAGTGACAGTTGAAATATCAAGATGACAAATAAATTACTTTTAATCGGAAATATCCATAGAGGTTGACTAATAAGTTCTCAATGATAAAAATAAATACAATGTTGCGTTAAGTTTATCCAATCTATTTGATACCGACCTCCTTTGAATCATAGTTCATTAACTCGATAATTATGAAAACATAACTGAAGACAGTGACAGTTGAAATATCAAGATGACAAATAAATTACTTTTAATCGGAAATAGTCTTATCCATAGAGGTTGGCTAATAAGTTCTTAATGATAAAAGTAAATACAATGTTGCATTAAGTTTATCCAATCTATTTGATACTGACCTCCTTTGAATCATAGCTCATTAACTCAATAATTCTGAAAACTTAACTGAAGACAGTGACAGTTGAAATATCGATGTCAGAGAATTTCTCCGTACGCTAACGTTACTATGCAGTAGTAACCTAGCAACAACTGTTTATCGTTGCTAGGTTACTATTGCTAGACCTGCAATTGGTTGACTTTGAGTAGTCACTGCTGTCAAGTTTGTAGTTCTGCTCTCAGGTTAGCCAACCGGCAAAGATATGAAATATAATTTTCTTCTTCTAATACGAAGACATATGACTTTGCGTGTCGGGAACCGAATAAACCCGATTTGCATTACACGGCTAAAATGCGAACAGTACCAGGTGGCTCATCAATTAAAGTCCGTGACTGTACCTATTTTAACAATTTTATGTACGAAATAGCTACATTACGAATTAAAAAAAAACTTTACAATAAAATAAAATTTCTAAAAAAGGTTTTCCAGAGCATACCTAAAGCTACAGGATATTATGTAAGCAAGTAAAAATGCATCTTATCGTCATTTTCCTTCATCAACATCGAAGTTATCGATCTATCGATATCCGCAGCATCCGCCGTGTTCCAACCCTAGCGATAAATCTGTGCCGCTAAAGAAGCTTACGTCATTGACGTATTGTTTATAAATCAAACGCCGCCTCGGATGAAGTCTCCGACAATATTATCCGACTAAATTATATTGGACAGTATTGTACGACAATTTCTTGAGTGCCAAAGAATATTGATGCCCAGAGTGAAGTCCTTGAGTAAAGACCACTACGGTACTACAAAGTATCTTTTGGCGTCTGAATGACATTGACAGGGGGGCGCTGTTGGTAAACATTTGTGATATCGTCACAGAAATTTTATTAACAAAATAGGATGGCGGCGTTAGTTCCAATTTAAGCCACGCGCCAAAAGCTACCTGATGCGCTGTATTGGTGACCGAATATAGCATGAGATGCCAAACCTATGAAGGGATGACTTTTAATTTACTTAAGGGATGCTTAGAGTTTGACTGGGCAAGTTACCTCGAGTGCTGTGATGTAATTTGTTGGAGAGGGTTGAAGTCTTGAAAAGAACTTTAGATTCAGGGCCGTGTGTCTGCAAGGACTGTCTATAGCTGCACCCTAATTGCGTTAGGTACGAGCGGTCAGAATTGGAATCGGTTTGAAACAAATGTCTAATTCTAATCCATTGCTTCATAAGATAGAAAAAAAATCTGCTCAACAACGTAAAACTTATTTAGGCGCGCCCTATGGTGAATCAGGAGATTGAATGAGTTTAATGCTGGGTTGATCGACTGACGAGAATTCGGTTTCAGCTGACAACCCTGTTTTACCGTCTCGCAACCATTACCTTGGATATTACCTTATTTAGGCCCTTTGAATGAAACTCCGTCCAGTTGTAATATACGTGTATTCAATATAACACAGCACAGTATCCAGATGACAACGGAACTAACGTATACACGAACTTATATTTGGTTACACGTTCACAGAGTTTTAATAGGGTAACAATATAACTTTATATCTTAGCGGGTTTTAGTAGATTCCAATCACCCAACTTATTGAACCATAGAAAAGAACAGTGTTGCCACCTTGCCGAAAACTTTTTCACTAGTTTTGGTCTGAAATTTCACCAGATTTAGCGATATTTTTAACTTAAAAAATCCCCAGAATTCACTAAATAATTTAAAATTAAATCACAACGTAAGTCAAAAAATAATATTTTAATTGTGAATACAATGAAAAAAATAAACATGACAAAACTAAAAATCAACTTTAAATACTTTTGTTGGTAATTCTTCTTCATCTTGATCGATTATTATTGACTGATTTACTTACTTATGTTCCTAAATTACAAGATGGTCACAGTCACTTTTTTAATAAAATAAAGCAGAAAGTACCTTTAGGTGAATACCTACTTTATTACAATGCTGACGAATACCAAAGAACCGCAACATAATGGGGTTATCATTTTCAAGAAATTAACTTGCTGTTCATTTAAAAGTAAATAAACCTACCTATATTCATTTAAATTAAGATAAAGCTTTTAAGTGATGCTGCTAATTTGTACGTGTTGGATGAATTACTTAGTCCTTTTAAGAATATCAGTGAGTATCAAAGACGATGTAAGAAGTGATGAGATATGATGAGAAAGACATCAAGATATGTAAGTATGAAGATGATTGATTGGCACATGATAATTTGAGAACTAAAGGCAAAAAATATAAGATATATATTAGACATGCGCCGAATGTTCGGCCGAATATTTGTATTCGGTACATTTGGCATGTTTTTTCATTGTTCGTATTCGGCCGAATATTCGGTTGATTTGCCGAATAATTACCGAATGTTTAAATTATTGTTAAAATTAAAAAAAATAACATTTTATTTAACACCACACACACATATTACACACACATTTTATTTTACGTGTGCTCTAGCACACGGCGTAGTTTAAACGCGTAGACGACGCGGAGATGACGCACGTAAAGGCGCTTCAAACGAGATTTGAACGTAACCTTGTTACCTAAGCACACGGGGCGATCGTGAAACGCGCGTCTACTGCGCGTATACACGTAGATACAGCGATACAGACGCACTGTAGTCGCTCGTAGCTTCCGTGTTTTGGTCAGGGACTCCTCGTTGCGTCAGTTGTACAATCAGGGTCCGTCAACTTTGTTCGCCAATCATGCGGCAAGGGGACGGGAAAATAATGCTACTATTACAATAATTTGTTTTTATAGGAATCTATGATAGCAATATTGCGAGCGGTGCGTGAGCGCACGTCCCTTCTGTACCCCACCTCCGACCATTTGTACGCGCTTCAAACGAATTTCGAACGCGCTCCACACGCGCATTTGCATCACGTTTCACGCGCGTTTGAATATATAAAATCACAAAAATCGGCATCTACGGTGCAGAGAACGCGCGTTCTTGAAACCCGCGTCGTCTGCGCGTTTAAAATACGCTATAAGCTACCGCTCTAAAGTTAAATAATTACTAAAAAAGTGTGGTTTATTCCGAAAGTTGTACATAGTTTATTTGTAAATGAAAGAGACACTACTGTACAAATTATTTATCTATACTAATATTATAAAGCTGAAGAGTTTGTTTGTTTGTTTGAACGCGCTAATCTCAGGAAATACTGGTTGGAATTGAAAAAATATTGGCTATATAACATCACGCTACAACCAATAGGAGCGGAGCAGAAATGAAAAATGTTGCAAAATCGGGATTTTTTTTTCCTTTTTGAGAGCTTCTGTTTAAGTTACGCAAATATCATGTATGATAGAATTGTTCCTCTTTAAAAGTTCTAAAAAAAGTATGGGACAGCATATGTCTATCTTTTAAAATTGACTAACTATAAGCATTTTTTATGGTAATCAAATTTGTTCGAAACTAATGCATTATTTGCGAAGGAGTTTTATCAACATAATATTAATTCTTATTCAAATAAATAGTTTTAACATCAAGGGTATTTATGTAGCAGCAAAATACTTTTTAATTTATTCGAATCGAACCTTTAATTTCAAAGTATTCATAAATATAAAAATGCAATACGCGAACCGTTTGACGCCGGCGCGACGTTCCCTATGTTCGCGAGAAGAGCATGGGCACACGAGTAGACCATGAATTGGAATAGGACATAGGATACGTTTTGTCCCTATATTCCCACAGGATCGAGACCTACGCGGGTGAAACCGCGGGGCACAGCTAGTTGATAAAATAAAAAAGATTAACTTTAACAATCAATTTAAATAAAATTTTAATCAAATAAACTTCTGCTTTTTTTTACTAATGAAAAAAACTAAATAAATTTTCTATGAAATTAACAATTATAAGAGCAGTGCTTTGAGTAACAACGTGTACAAAGCTGTTCACCGCGCAGAATTGAACCGAATGATTCGGCCGAATATTCGGTTTGGTTAATTTTGGGCCGAATATTCGGCCGAACATTCGTATTCGGTTGAACTTACATTCGGCGCATCTCTAATATATATAGATAGATACATAGGATAATAATCGAAATAATCGAATCATAAGGATGCCAAACGAAAGAAACTACTATTCGGTACGTATCGATTTAATGTGAGCCAGACGAACCAACTTTAACCTGAGTTTATGATATACTACTTACCTATATGGCTGTTACATCACTATAGTAGATGGACATCACTATTGTGTCGCTACTCTATGTCCAGTAGGTGTCTATGGATAGGATATATGCCTACTCGCCCCTTGTGTGGCGCTTAGGTACAAATTACGCGGTTGCTCTCGAGGACTGTAGCTGCTATGTCAGCATGTCTAATTTTATATTTAAATAGAAGTCTTATGTGTTTTCACAATAAACATATTTGAAAAGTACGCTGCATTCTCATTCCCGCAACATACGACAATGTTTTCAGAAAAAGCAAAGTTAAAAGTTGAATTTCCTTACTAAAGTCAAAATAAAGTCATTAAATCGAAATAAGACATCCAATTCTCATACAACCTGCACCATTTCATCAATATCATAATCAGTAAGCACCAATCACTTACAAAATAAAACAAAAAAAATGGCATCCAAATCACAAAGTAAGAGAGTTCTCTAATTCGATAATTACAAGTTCCGAGCTATTAAATCGAATTATCTATGACATGTTCACATCACGGGAGAAAAGCTAACTACTCATTACAGCTAATATGAACAGGGTAGCAAGATCTCTGAAGATGTACCGTATTACCCCTCAGGGGGACGGAATTGTTGGGTGCAAGGGAGGTGGGAGAGGTCATCTTAAATGGTGCCGCGGTAATAGAAAGAATGCTGACTCATGAGCCGTCGACTCGATGTTTTAAAGTGGTGGAGCTCGTAATAGTTTCCCACGATCGCGAATTCGATAAAGATGGTATTTTTCGTTTGTAGTGTATTGGTAAATGCGCTTTTGGGTTGATGGGTGTGATTGAGCGAAATTTTGCAGGGATAGATGAGGAAGCAGACGTTGATGAAATATTCAATGTCGTAATCGAGTTTAGTAGGTAATGTGCATGGTAGATTCATGATAGGACGTAAAATATGTAACAAGAGCGCCTAGACAAAGGTACATTCTATCAGCAATAAGGTCGAGGAAAACCAAAAACGTATGAGACTGACATAGGCTATCGAAAAGCTTATAAATGTCAATCCCATTGAAAGACATTGCAGAAATACGAAACGCTTTGAAACCGATTACCACTTATCCAGACCCTATGACTTAGGTCCAAAGCTTGATCATAATGATCACGCTTAGAACATGAAAAGCCACTATCACCAGCATTGACGGTAGATACGATACTAAAAAAACTTTTCCGACTTCCAAAAAAAACACTAAAAAAGTGAAAAATTACTTTAATTTCGGAAGTCGGTGTCTTTGCTTTTCAATTTTCGTTTTTTGCCACCGACTTCCTAAATTAAAGTTATTTTTCACTTTTTTTGTGTTTTTTTTGGAAGTCGGTTGTTTTTTTTTGTAAAAAGTTTTTATTTTTCACTTTTTAGTTGTAGTAACTACCCCACACAAATTCGTATACCGTTATCTGCTATGTGACGGAGTCAATTAACATGTCATCAACATACGCAAAGTGGGAAAAGTACGTAATTATTGAAGCTAACTCAAAAACTACGCACGCAAAATTAACAAAATTTATATGGGACCACTTCTGAAGCATGACCTACCAAACAAAAAAGAATCATCAAAATCGATTCATAATTGGCGGAGTAATCGCGTAACATAAAAACAAAAAAAAAAAAAACATACAGACGAATTGAGAACCTCCTCCTTTTTGAAGAAGTCGGTTAAAAAGGAAGTTATTTCGTAAAATATCAGTTCGATTGGTGTGAGAACTGACATAGGTATCTCAAAAAGTAATGAAGACAGCGACAGTGTTTTCAACCCATCCTATTTCAAATCATTATAGATTGACATTGATGGAGAATAAGTATTGATGGAGCGGTGTAGGTATTACTGTATAGTTTACTTAGCATTAATTTTGTCTTTTATTTCATTTTCCATACTTATAAATTATATTTTTAAATATTAGAATAAAAAAATTATATAAAACATTTAAAAATATAAAAGATAGTAGCCCACCGGTATCGGGAACAGGGTCCAAGCTACCGGCGGTCAGGGCTCCAGAGAGAGGAACCTCCTAACGATGCGAGCCGTGTCCAGGAGTACAGCTTTCTGAATCAAGCCCTTAATCCAGCTGCCCAACGAGAGCCTCCTTAGGTGTTGGTCGAGGCTCTTGGCAATTAAGCCATTGGCTGATACGACTATCGGCACAATGATCGCAGAGTCCACATCCCACATGTCGACAACCTCGTGAGCCAAGTCAAGATACTTGATTTGTTTATCTTTTTCGGCCTTCACGAGGTTCCCGTCATGCGGGACTGTTATGTCAATGATCATTGCGCGCCGCTCTGTTCGATCCACCACCACTATATCAGGCTTATTGGCAACAATAGTCCTATCAGTGATGATGGATCGATCCCAGTACAATGTGATATTTCCATTTTCGAGAACTGGGTCGGGCACGTACCTGTAGTACGGCACTTCCGATTCCACTAGGCTGTATTTCAGAGCAAGTTGCTGATGGATAATCCTGGCTACAAGGTTGTGTCTATGCAAGTACTCTCCGTTAGCTAGATGAGAGCATCCGGAGATAATGTGACGGATTGATTCTCCCGGTCGGTGGCATGCCCGACAGATGTCAACCGTGCCGTCCTTCACAATAAATCTCCGGTAATTGTTCGTCATGATAACTTCGTCCATAATTGCACAGACAAAACCTTCGGTTTCCCCAAAGAGGTCACCGAAACGCAGCCAGGCTACGGACGCTAGTAAATCTACATCGGGTCCATGCAGGGCCCGGAAAAAGCGTCCGTGAAGCTCCTTACTCTGCCATACCTCCTTGCGATCGTTAGTGTCAAGCACTACAGGCTTGCGCCAGTTCTCTTTCGCCAAGGAGAGCGGGGTGAGGCCCTTGTCCACCGCGACCACATCGCGATGCATTCCCACGTCGGCTTCTAGGAAATATTCCCTGAGACTGCATATCTCGCGATTGTGGAGGGTCTTAGCGTTTAAAAAGCCTCGACCTCCACACTTTCGCGGGATATACAGTCTCATTACCGATGACCGTGGGTGATGCATTCGGTATGCAGTCAGCAGCGTACGGACCCTCCTATCCAGGGCGTCAAGTTCGGTCTGAGTCCATTTGAGTATGCCGAAGGAGTACATCAAAACCGGCATGACCCAACCGTTGAAGGCGCGCACCTTGTTCCCGCCTGATAAAAGACTATTAAATACTTTCTTCAGGCGGCCAAGGAAGCGCTCCTTCAACGATTGCTTCATGTCAGTAACATTGATGCCTAACGCTTCCGACATACCCAAATACTTATAGGTTTCGGATGCGGAGAGGGCTCTTAGGTATATGGAATCCGAGAGTTGGGTGCCCACGGATTCCACAATCTCCCCTCGCTTTACATGCATGACCGCACATTTGTCCACACCAAATTCCATCCTGATGGCTCTACTGAAAGTTTCAGTTATTTTCAGTAGCTCCATCAGTTGTAAATTGTTGGGGGCAAAGAGTTTTAGGTCATCCATGTAGAGGAGGTGAGATATAACCTGTCCACCTCTCCTCAGCCGATAGCCTAGACCTGAGTCCTCCAGCAGTGTGCTTAGAGGATTCAGGGCCAAGCAGAACCAAAGTGGACTCAGACTATCGCCCTGAAATATGCCTCGCTCGATCCTTATCGGCTCACTATTCCTCTGGATATTTCGACATCCTGGATAGCGAAGGACTGTCCTCCATTGCCCCATACACGCCATCAGGAAGGTGCGCAGAGATGCATCTACTTTATACAACTCCAGCACCCTCATGAGCCATGTATGTGGCACCGAGTCATAGGCCTTCTTATAGTCTATCCAACATGTCGACAGATCCTTTCGGGAGCGACGAACCTGTTGGCTAATGGCCATATCAATGAGGAGTAGCTCCTTAGTACCGCGGGACCCATTCCTACATCCATTTTGAGAGGCAGACATGATGGAGTTCGTGTCGATATGTTTGTTAATTTTAACTCTCAAAATGGATGTAAGAACTTTATAGACCGTCGGTAAACATGTGATCGGCCTATAATTTTTGGGTTCCGCGGTGCTACCGGATTTGTGGAGCAGGTGGGTAACTCCTGTAGTTAAGAACTGGGGTAGCAAACCAGAGTCCAATGCAGTCTGGTACTGAGCCGCTAAGCGAGCGTGCGACCCTATGAACCATTTTATCCAGAAGTTGTGCAGCCCGTCCGGCCCTGGAGACTTCCAGTTAGGTAACGGGCGGACTGCACGAGCTACATCTTGGGGGCAGATGGTAATAGCCCCCATTTCTGGTATAGGATCGCAGGCTCGCTCGACTTCCCGAGTCCAGTCCCCTTCAGTGTGACTGACAGGCACCGACCAGATACTTCGCCAGAAAGAGCACATGGCATCATCATCCGGCAGGCGCGTGTCAGCCACACCTTGGTCCGGTTGCTCCCAAGCCCTATATACCCACCTTTCATCACTCTGGAAGGTGCGGTTCTGAGTGTATCGGTCTACTCGCCGCTTATACCTACGAATACGATTTGCCCAGGCATACACTTTCTGCTTCAGGAAGTCTATGCGCTCTGCGACACGGGATATATAGTCCTCAGGACTGATATCAGTGCCTGAGAACGCCCGTCTCACAAAGCGCATCACTCTAGGGCGAGTATTGCCCTCCCTGAAGCAGATTAGTTTGCCGATGAGCGCTCTGGCCCCACCAATACGTCGTTCAATTCTGCACTGCCAAGCTGGTACGGCTGATTTCGGTCGTGTAGCTCTAGATTCATTATCAAATTTGACGTGAGCTACACGACATGCCGCTACAGCCGCACAGTACAGAATCGAGTGAGTATCGGTGAGGTCTTCGCAGTCGTCAAAATAGCTTGACAACTGCGAATCCAGAACTGCCACCAGCACCCTATTTTTGTTATGCATGGGCAAACGAGGTAAGCGTGGCCTAAGTTCGGGTGGCATGAGCCGATATTCCCGAATCGCACCCTCCAAAGCACTCCTCAATTCATCATTGCACTGGGTACTTACGTTTGTAGCCCTGTCATCAATCGCGTCGTCGGCTTGACTGGTAGTGACCTGTAGTGGTACCATAACAGTCTGCGACGGCGGAGCGATGACATGGCTACTCTGCATTTCATTTCGCAGGCGATCAAGTACAGTATCATCCAACATATGATTACGCTGGATGACCCGCACCTGATCCGACAGTCGTTGTGCCGACACGTTGACAGCTGGCTCAAGCACCTGAAACAGAGAGAGCATCCGGACACGGTACGCGGTCAGGTGACTTCCTCCCTCTGTAGCCCCATAGTATGAGCGCATGACGTTCTCATTAATGGATCGTGTCCATCTCATGCGCTGCACACTTCCGCCGGGAGCTGGGACCCTATCAGAGGCCGGTGGGCCTCGAGGTCCTAAACCGTCCGGCGGCCGGCGTCCTCCCCGTCGACGAGCAGGTGGTGGCGTCGTGGGCGGGGAGAAATACTCGTCGCTCGAGCTCGACGCAACTACCGCGGCCGGTGTCATCACAGCGCTCACAATTGCACTGGGTACCGGCGGCGGCGAGGCGGAGCTGAGCGAAGAGTCCGGAGGTGGTGGGCGTGCTCGTCGTGCGGCCGATCTCGTCAACATAGATAATATTCTTTCTTCATTTTCCTATTTTTCTGTTTATTGTTTTATCGGAGGTGACATCTGTCATGTCACCTCCGATTCGGCAGTTATAAAAGAATTCTATTACATTTTGTTGATGGTTTTTGTGGTCTCTTTGATGTGTTTTTATGGTTTTCCGGTTTAAAGTTTAGTTTATTTTTATTCTAAATATTTTTTGGTTTTGATAAAATAAATAGTATTCTGAGGAAAAATTGTTGTTGACGTATCAGTGTTGCCAGCTAATTTTTAGCATTAATTAATTATTAGCTCATTAATTTTCAAAATTTCAATCCATTGCTAGACAAGAACAACTGCCGACAAACTGTTATGCACTTTGGCAGACTTTAGGTGTGTTAATGATGATATGGCTAGAAAGGGGGTGACTACTGAGATGTCGGGTAATAGAGAAGTATGGAAGAAAGAGACATGTTGTGCCGACCACAAATAAATTGGGATAAGGGCAGGAGAATGATGATTGTTACTACAGATTTTGGAATAAATAAAAAAAAAGAGGAACCAATGTTTAGACAGATGACTAAGAGACTTATTATGCAATCTGATTGTAGTATTGCGCAAGTTTAACCATCTATGAAATTCACACCCAAAATACTAGAAGATTTGGGCATATCTTACCTCATAATTAATACCAGTTGACTTTGCCAACATAAAACATGGCTAGTAAAAACATAAATATTCAAATATTGACAAAGTACAGGTGTGGCGAGGACACACGGCTTCCCATGGAATATCACGCCTTCTAACAGGCACATTTAATTACATAATTGCTTTAAATAATTAATCACTGTGTACATTTAGTTATCATTATTAAAATTATGTGAGAATTTTTGCATTTTTAGTACAGGGTTGGTTAATGGAGTCAATATAGTTGATAAGTCTATTTGGTTTTTTGGCTTTTGGCCAAGCCTTTTAAGAATATTGCAATGAATATTTGGACAGCATAAATTGTAGTAGATTATTATAGTTTTTACTATCGTAATACAGTGTACAGAGGTCAGATATGCAGTCACTCCATGTAAAATGCTGGTATTCAGTTGCAATCGGTTAGACTGGAAGCCGACCCCAACATAGTGGTGTGTGAGTGAAATCGATTACTAGGAGGTTGGAATAGAATTAAGAGTCCCTATCAATTTCGGCGCGCTACGAGTTTAGGTAACTATCGGAGCGCAGTGTGTCTGTGTGCGGTCGACGTATCGCTGACAGTCGTAGTGTTCGCTGTGCGCACGGTGCAGCGCGAACTAATAATCTTGGTCCGTAACTGCTATTATTAGGAGTTTTTACTTACTGGGTTCCGTAATACTGGATGGATTTTATTTTGTGATTATGACGTGCTATGTTTAGGTACCCTATAAAAATATGGTTACCTAGTATGGCATTCACTGAAGTAAAAGCAAACTATAAAGTGTGACCAGCGTATATAAGGTAAGTCTGAAACTAATTACACGTGTTATTGTACTTCTTTATTAATTAGACCTTTATTCCTTATTAGTCCTTTATCCTTTATTATTTACATTTATGTAACTATAATTATTACTATGTAAAAAATTAAAGTAAAATACAATAGACGTAGATATATTTAGTTACCTATTCCACTTGATTATTTTCCAAGAGTCATAAAAACCCCGTAAGAAATCGACACGTGTTTCACCTCTCAACGAGGCATCCTCAGGATGACGATTGACCAATTGCAAACCAGAACGCGACGTGTTACCAAACCGAGCGCTGGACGCAAATTGAAACTTAAGTTAAAGTCACTTTGGTTCCAGCGTTCGAGTGGTTTAGAAGATAGGAGGGAACAGATGATTTTGATCTGTATACAGTATGTTAACTAACAAAGGGCGTTCCCGTTAACCTGCAATAGTATAGCGTGTATACATGCTAAAAAAAATATAACAACTCAAAAAAAAAAAAAAAATTGTTTGTGTCGTGAAATGTTCACAAAACGATTAAATTTAAACGTAAAAGAAACACTCTGTACACGCACACTTGTATTTCAACGTAGAAAAACAAGTGTGACAAGTGGGAGTATACAGAGAGTTTATTTTCCGTAACAATTTAATATATTTGTGAATATTTTACCATACAAAAACAAAAAAAAAAACATTTTTTTTTAATGGTAATATTTTTTTTAGCATGTATACACGCTATACTATTGCAGGTTAACGGGAACGCCCTTTGTTAGTTAACATAATGTATACGGATCAAAATCATAACCCTCCTTTTTTCTTCGCCGTAGTCGGGTAAAAAAGAATTATCGTGTGTCCCGATCCTTTTCGCTCATCGATGATGTTCCAGGTAGTATTTGATTTTCGGCAGATTTCTGCCTATTTAATTCTCTACAAATATAATTACTTAACACATTATTAGATTAAAGAAATAATAGTAAACTACAACAATTTTCTTAATTAGTAAAATGATGGCAAAAAATATTATTTACTAAAGAACTGCACGTGCCTTCCGTGTTCTTTTAACGTTTTTCTTTTTATTACCCGTCATTCTTCCGTGATAATAAAGTTCAATTATTCAACCCATTTTCTAAAAATTAAACACTATTTTACTGTAAGTATAATACAAAACATTAATATGTATAAATATCATTAGCAAATCACAAAGTGTTACACCATACATTATATAGGTACTCACAGTCTCAAAACTGGTTAGCTCTAGTAGAAAAGTACGCTCGATTCCGCGAATTACGTCGGGAACGGCGTCAGCGGCGAACGTCACAGGCGACACAGGTCCGACGTTGAGAAGCCCTCGGGCGCGACTGATTGCCTCGAGCGAGCGCATCGGTTTATAAGGCATTATTTAGATCTTTTATTATAATTAAATTAGTAGTCAAAAATAAAATATAAAAACTGAATTTGGTAGATAAATAACAAATTTTTTAAAATATTTAAGAATTATTGTTAATATGTAACAAATTCTTACGCGTAGACGACGATTTTGCACATGGTATTATTGCGTTTTTTCAGCGTGGATCACATTTTTTTTCAAGTACTAATTCAATAAACTTTGGAAAAATGATCAGTCGTCTAACTAATATACTATATGCCCAGTATTTAGGATTTTTCTCAGATTGATATTTGCTACCAGTAAGCTATGAAAGCAATTGAAAAACCAAGTGTTTCACGCTTACGTAAAAACGTGTGTTAGATTTTTATTTTTCGTAATTTATATTGAGTAGTTAGTTTTAATTTTATTAGTCTAATTACTAGTTAAACAGATGATGAATAATTTTGCATTTAAAAACAAAACAGATATCTTAAGGATATTGAGACATTGGCTCCGAAAAAACTTGAATTTTCTGTTTTTAGACCGCGAAATTGATAGGGGCTCTTAAGGTTTATCACTATCAACCAGAAATGAGATGCATGAGTATAAGCACTAAAGGCTCTAACACACTGAGACGCCATGGCGACGTCTCTAGCTACATAGCCATGTCTACCTCTGCCATGGTTACCTACCGTAGCCAAATAAGTAGCCAGTAACACGCGGGCTTCCGTCCTGGCGATCAGTTGGCCACTGAGTGAGAGAGGCGTAGCATTCTTGTATACAAAATACTGGCGATTTGGCTACGCGTCGCCAGCTCGCCAGAGTATCCAGTCTTCACGTAGGAGCCGGTTGGTCGTGGCTACGCTTCCAAATTGGCGACGTTGCTAGACCGTAGCCAAGTGAGTGATTCGTATTTAAATGTATGACAGTTAATGTCATACATTTCAATACCAATTGTTTGGATATGTAGCCGGCGACGTCACCATGGAACCCAGTGATTTAGCGCTCTAACACACACCTACGTTCCACCGGGTATGAGATTCCCTAACTCATGAAGACCTATGGACGGCTGCCAAGTATCATTTGTTTCGTAACCGTAGATAAATAAATAAATGAATATCTACGTTCAGACTCATGATGGTCTAGCAAAGAGACAACTAAAGAAAGCAGAGGGCCTAGACAAGTGGCGATCAAACAACGACTTTCATCAGGATCTACATAATTAAGCTATTCGGTAGCTTAGGTCTGTCAAGACCAAACATTTTTTACTTTTCCATCATCGGTACCTATCAATAAAAAAATTGAAAAAAAGAGGGAAGAAATATAGAATGTGACTTTGTCTAACACAGCGATTTTTCGACGCCATATTTTAGTATAGTTAGTTTTAATCAGTCATTTAGTTTAGTACCTAATGTAAATAGTTAGTTGTGATACATATTGTCTAGAGTAATTTGAATATAATTATAAGCAATATATTAGTTTATCACACTCCGGTACTTTATATTATACCGGTTATTAAGCATAGATTTACTATTTTTCTTCAGACCTCAATTCAATGGTGGTGGACTATGCCAACATATGCAATTATACAGGAGCCGATATGCCATAATAATCTACGATGATTTGAATATTATGAACACATTTTATATCTTTATACTGGTCCGAAGTTTTCATCATAATTATGAATAAGTTTTTATTAAAGTTCTATATGGTCATATTACTAAATTTTTCTTAATTTTATATTCGGGTATTTAATTTATCTGCCATAAATAACTTTGTATGTTTGGACTTGTCTGTTTTCTTTTTCAAACTATCTATTCATAATGGGGTTACACTTGCCCCATTATTTTGTGTAAGTAATATAATTTTTATTATCTATTTTAATCATTAAGTATACCTATTACCGAATAATTAAAATATTTATTTAAGCACGGCCGCCTGCAAGGGCTTGCACCAGCATTTTCAGGGTCGGATCACTTTTCAAATTAGTTCCTAAAAATGTATAAGCTATTTCGGACAGTCCAATTTTCCATTCGATTTTGGATAGTCTAATATCCCCAAAAAATCCGTTAAAAGTCAAGCAAACCCACAAGCCAAGCTAATATCCGTAACAGTTGCGAGCGAACCATTAGATTCAGTGCGGATTCGAGACACGCCTCCTAGCGGATGGTTCCGTAATTAGTGATCATTTATCTTTGCGCCTCTGTCAAAACTGTGTCGTTCAACGAAAACATTTTAAAATATGCCATAATTAGGGACCCACTTGATTAATTTGACCACAGGATTCGGTGTTGTCAGTGATGACGTTGATTTAGCTTGGAAGTATGTTGCATTAATTTCAAATATCTACGTCAACCATATGTTTAGGATTTTTCGGTGATTTTCTTTTCAGATTAAAGCTGGGTAAAGGAACTTTCTTAAATGAAAATCTTTTCTCGTCGAAAGTGATCCCGATTTTGGTCCTGCGAGACTCTCTGTTTGTTCCAGAGGGTCTTAAATTTTGACATATTACAATACCAACAATGAGCCAAAAGGATTATAATGTGAGATCTACACATACTTCACTGACCTTCTGCCTTCCAAAAAAAACGAGGTAACACTCCACGTCAAAACATCCAAGCACAATCACCAAAATCACCCACCATAAAAGGTAATTAAATAACCTGGCAACACTAATAAAAATAAGTTCTTCATACGTCAAAGTCTGACCGTTTGAAGGTGTGAATTAGACGATTTTTCTCCATGATAAAGGTTGACGGATGGACGGAAAATGTTACATTGTCTAATTATTCACGGTTATCTGTTAAAATTTTATTTAATAATACACTTGATAGTCTGTTCCGGACATATTTTGTTTATTTGATTGATGAGAAGTCCGAATCTTTTGTGCTTGACTTTATTAAAAGTTCTTGTTAGCTAAAATATTATGATGTGTGCGGTCAACTAGAGCTTTTGGCGGTTTCTTTTTTTTGAAGATGCTAATTGAGTTTTGTTTGGGACTGTTGGTCATGGTCCGTGGGGTTTAGTTTATGGTAATTAGAGTAAGGTCAAGATAGCGTGCTAAATAAAATTTGTTTCGAAAAAAAAGTATGTTTATCAGGTAGTGGCGTGCACCCGCGGCTTCGCCCGTGCGCATCTATCTTCTTGCCCAATTTTGTAGAAATCCGTTAAGTGGTTTAGGCGTGAAAAGGTAACATACAGACAGACAGAGTTACCTACTTTCGAATTTACAATATTATTAGGATGGAAGTATGGATTCTTGTCCAAGCAAGGTGGTAAACAAAGATCGTAGCAGGTGACGTTCTGCAGTATTTATGGTTCTTCCCATAAGTACTACAGAATGCCACCTGCTACGATCCTTGCATACTCCTTTGCTGTGTTTTCGTTCATACACGCGAGTTGCGAGTACGATGCATCTGGATTTTCTGAAGAATATCCAATGAATATAGTACTTCTAGAACGGTGACCCCGGCGTTTCCAACCACACCCGATAAGATCCGTTTTTCTATAACTGTGGTAGTACACACGGCTACACATCAAGTTATACATTTCCAGTTTATGCTGATCTCGCATTATATAGGATTTCCGTACAATGCGAGGTCAGCTTATACTGGAAATGTATAGCTTGATGTGTAGCCGTGCGTACACAATATCGGTCGATGTGGTGACTCTTGGGACCTATGTCCAGCAGTGGAGGTCTTTCGGCTGATAATGATAATGATGATTATGATACTACCTTAAGCATTTTAAGAACAGTATTTTTGTATACTGCGTAGGTACCGCGTGGTTGGGAAGATTGATCAAGGTTGGATTAAATCAATGGACAAACTGGTCCGTCTTTAATTAAAATATTCTCCCGAAAGACCACCATGACTGAAACAAAATACTTAAACATAACCAACCATTAGTACCCTCTGCCCTTATCAATGGGCAGACATCTTTTGTAGACATGTATTAACAAAAAATCTAAAAGATTCACATCGTGAAACACATGTAAAGGGTTGCCCAAATTATTGTTCACAATGCGATGCGATGTAACGTGTAATTTTCTTTTTGTGCCCTTTCACAAGCGGGACTATTGTTCTAAGTGTGGTGTGGAAATGGCTTAAGTGACACGTTATGCTTCGCGATATTGAGGATATCAAATCTTTAATTGGAGCTAGCATTCAATTCTGAGAAAGGCTGTTTGAAAACTATAAGGAGCCTAAAAATAAACTGGATTCGGTTGTCCGTGGAAACACTGGAAACTGCAGCACCTAGAAAAAGAAAATTTTGCAACTCTTATACAACAAGCTACAATCCATACTAATATGTATTATAAATCCGAAAGTAACTCTGTCTGTCTGTCTGTATGTTACCTTTTCACGCCTAAACCACTGAAAGGATTTCGATAAAATTTGGCAAGCAGATAGATGGCATCCTGGGGAAGGACATAGGCTACTTTTTATCGACATACCACGCGGGCGAAGCCGCGGGCGGAAGCTAGTAATCCATAAAGTAAGATTAACAAAATGAAAAATAAAAAAAGAACCAAAAAAAACTGACTCGATGGTTGAAAGTGTCAAGTAATTTTAAGACTTAATAGCTTTAAATATCGTATTTATTGCACACATTAATTGAATGTCCATCAGCAACTCGTCATAACAAACAAAAGATTAACCAATTAAGTTCTATAATTGATTCATCAGTTTAATCAAAAGATGTCTGCATAAAAGCTTCAGTATCTTATAAAGTAAATGCAACTACAAGACAAATGAGTGAAAACGGGGACAGTGATCCACTAGATATTGGTGCCGATTCTCTTGTCACAAATTCTCTAAACTAAACTAAAAATCACTAAAATTTAGTTTATTCCTGTCAAACGACGATTTCCTATTCTGAAAATAGACTAAACTGACACAACTTAACTATAATTTAGTTTGACAGCACTAAGATGGCACTGAGTTTTAATTTTGTGAAAATGCTATTCTGAATTTGACGTTTTAACCAAAATTTTTGTTCAATATCTAAAATCCTCTAACTAACTCTGACTATTTTTAATCACGATTAAAAATGTGTGGAATAAAATTAGATGTCATGAACTAAAATTCAAACCGACGCCGACGTGTCGGTTTGAATTGATTTTTTCGGTACTGTATCTTTTTTTATTTTCTTTTGCTTATATCTCGAAAACGGTGTGTCCTATCGCAAAAATAATGAAAATTTTGACCCCCTTTGCAACCCGCAAACCCGTAATACTCTACATTTTGGTGATTTAATTTTTTTGTTTTCTTCCAAAAAGTGAAAAATTCCATATAAAAATACGTCGAGACGGCCACAATGCGCGCCTCTCCGGCTCAAAAAAAATCACGTGGTAGGCAAACAAGTAGGTCCCAAGTGGAGTCGCGATTGTCAAATTCGATTTTAGTTCTGTCAAAATAATTTTTAAATTTAGAGATTTTTTTTGGCAGAATAGCTCTAAGATTCTCATAGTAAAAAGTAAGGAATTTTAGTGATAGTTTAGTTAGTTTAGTTCGGTGTACAAGAGAATCGGCACCATTATCCGATATTAATTTGTTGGTAGGTATTAAGAAGTCTCAATCAATCAGTCTGCCTTTGAACTGAACTTTCCCCTAAAAGCAACTGAGACCAAGATTGCTTTAACAGAAACTATCATTCGTAGCTCGTAGCTTTCATTATTGAACCGAGCTCTTTTCATATATCTATATGAAAACTAGTCGGTTTAATTATGAAAGCTACGAGCTACAAGAATTTTCATGAAAATAATTGTCTTACAACATCGCTTGTTCATAACTGAACCGAGCACATTGTGAAAACTGTGAAAAGTGGTGTAGATCTGGCTCAGTCAACCGTCAATCTAAATTAAACAATAAGTCTAGGTAATTTACAAATTAGGTAGGAAGGTACTGACTATTTAATTTTAAATACCGAAAACACAACAATCACTTACCAACGCACCTTTCCCAATAAAAATGACGAAAGCAAAAAGTTACCTAACCCAAGACCTGTCAATTTCACCAGCTCACAAAATTACCGAAATCAATTCACCTAATTGAAGGCATCACCTTGCCAATCGAAGTCTCCAGCGACAGAGTGACATCACTAAAGGCAAGTAATCGGTATTAACCGAGTTGTCAATTTATATTGTCTCGTAAGTAATTTCACATTCCGTGCCTCGATTGTGAGGCGTTATAATGACAGGAGGATGACGTATGGATTTGGCGCTTACGGCGTTTGGCGGCGCGCGCCATCGGCCACATCAAAGAGGTGGCCTCCTTTGATGTTGCCGCCGCACCGGCTTTAGGGATGTGCGTGTGAGTGAGCGGTTTTGTTGTTGTCGATATTTTTTGTTGGATGTTAAATCTTTAAATCTGGTGTTTTAATATTGATATTTATAGTTGGATATAACATAGTTTTTACTGTTGCTATATTGAAGCAGTTTTTATCAGTCAATTTGATTTTCAATATTTTAACTCCACTGTGTGGATGGATTGTAATTATTTGTCGAGTGTATCTACGAGAATCATTAATTTACTTCGATGCTTTTCAATAGTTCTGTATTTTTCTGAGAGGCTGTTTTTTGAGTAGAAGATACATATCTCATAATTTAATAGATAAGGCTTCTACAGCTCTAGAATTCGCTACAATTTAATAAGCATTTATGAGAACAAATAAAACTGATTTTGGCTACATCTTTAGCCTGTGATGATAGTTGTATGTGTTTTTTAAATAAAATAAATAACTAAATCTTATTCGCTTCATTATTTCAAAGTCTATATCTTGTCATCATCAACTTCATATCTCATTCTATCGAAAAATAAAACAAAAAATAAAAATCTATCGATATCGACGTCCTGCTCTTTGGCCACATCACCGCAAGGTAATAAAACGAACGGAGCACGTATTTTGACGTGGAGCGGCGCTTCTGGTCTTGCATCCCTCTCTCGCGGATAGTCCCATCCCCCTCTAACACGCGAAGGTGTCTGAGAAGCTATTATAGCGTATAGCTCGTCCGGGCTTCGCTATAAATTATGGTGCAATGGTGCCTATTCTTTTGGTCATACCTTCGGTTAGGAGCAAAACGATATGACAGAAATACTCTTCGGTTTTTGAGTATATGTGGAGCTTGCTAGGTAGGTAGATGTGTGGAAATAAGGGTGTAAGTTGATAAGAACGGTTAAGTATTTAAATATTTAAAATTAAAAAAGGAAAGGAAAGAAGTTTATAAAAAAAAAAAACTTGCAAGTTTTCGTTTTTTGGAAAGCTTTTTTCTTGTTGAAAGGTTTCTGAAGGTGCTGAGTGCTTAGTGTCTGTAATACAATATAGCTGTCTTAATTATTAGCATTTAGCAGTGGTGGCCAAGTGGTGGTGCCGGCCCCGACTTACGAGTTGTAGTCGTGGAGTACGACGCACTTCTTGTTATTGTTATTTCAGAAATTGATAATTTTCCACTGTAATCAGCATTTCGTTTAATTTGTGATTGTTTTGTTTGTTTTCATTTGTTAATGTCGCAACACATTACGCAACTAATTTGTTTTTGGCCTCTCATCCACAGATAATTGTCTAATATTCTTGGTATTAAATACGAGGCTTTTGGCTTATTTGTAGTTTTAGTAAATGTCATTTTTTATTTTGTATTGTGCGTTTAGTTTGTGCAGAATAAACAATTTTTCTTTCTTTCTTTTCTTTCTTTCTGGAGTCGAACCCAAGCAGGCGCTTTACTTTGTGCAAATTATTTCATCACCACTGCTCTCAAAACGGTGAAATAAAATTTTGTGTGGAAACCGGCATGTCATAGAACCAAAAATTCAAACACATGTGACCAACCCGCTTGGTATGATTATAGCCCACTCTCTCTCGAAGAGAAGAGGCCTGTGTCCCAGCGAATATTATGTTCCCACATAATATTCGTATTATGTTCCCACTGCTGGGACTGACTACGCTGCTGCTACGGCTGATTACGCTAAGCAACATAAAATGTAACACAACAACTAGGCGAATTTGTTTCTACGTGCGTTATATTTCATGTTACATTTTACCAATCTGTAGCCCGCACAAAAGCTTCTAAAGGATCAAAGGGCCACCTCCTGACAACACCCGTATCAATCAATCTGCCTAGCCTTTTCCCAACTATGTTGGGGTCGGCTTCCAGTCTAACCGGATGCAGCTGAATACCAATTTTACATGGAGCGACTGCCTATCTGACATCCACAACCCAGTAACTGGGTAATACCATAGGTACCCCTTGGTAAGACTGGTTGTCAGATTTTCAGGCTTCTGACGACCTGTAGCGACTGTCAAAGATCCACGAATGACAGCTGAGACCAACGGCTTAACGTGCTTTCCGAGGCACGGAGGAGTCTCGGCATGTAAAGATGGTCACCCATCTTCGGACCAATACCGGCAAGCGTGGCTTAACCTCATGGATCGACCCGTGCGGCTGTTATTACTTAGCCACGACCTCCTCTTCACAACATCCGTATATGACAAGCTAAATTTCTCCTGTTCCACGATCTTAGTTATAGTAAAGTTAAGATGGATCCGCAAAGGTAGCTCGAAATTCAAATCTTCTTACGTTTTTTTCAATTTGCAGGCCAGTGTCAGGTTGTATCCAAATATGATTCACGGACATAAAACATAGGTAAGTATGTACTAAGAATTAGTGGGTCATCATTACCTATGAAATCAGCGTTTTATATTGGGAATTTTAAAGAAGTTGCACTTTTCATTATTAACATTTTCTTAATTTATATAACAACCATGAACACTAATGTTTTAAAACTTTTATGCACTAATGTTTAAAAACTAAGATAACGTATGCCACTTAGCTTGAGCGACAAAAATAAGTTTGGCTAATTTAAAAAAAAAATTGTCAATTCTGAACAAAATGAGGAGTATTTTTTTTGGTATTTTTTATGTTTAGAAAAGTATAAGTAATAAGGTTTTTTACTATTGGTAGCACTCTATGATGGTCACTATTCGATATAATACCATGATTATTAAATATGTAAATAGGATTAAATAAACATACCAAGCAATTGATGAATATTTTAAATCATAGAGGTGATGAGGTTCTCTATTTGTGAGAAAAAAATGCCAATTTCATAGGTAATGACCCAATAATAATCATTAGAATCATTTAGGTAATAAGGCCATATGAATCAGGCGCAGTTGCGTCAAAAACACTCAAGGCTCAACCAATACCTACATACAATTCACCCTAATCGTAACTAAGAATGTTAAGCCACCAACGTATTAGCTTTTTTCTGCTTATAATTTTATGTTCATGCTTAAATCTTCGTTCATAAAAAACTAGAAGCTTCTGCAGCTACACATTCAACATAAAGACCCCGACATCTTTATGATATTGACGAAACAAATCAATTTTAAGTGTCACTCAAAATGTACAAAGATTTTCAATTTACCGAACAAGCGAAGTTTACCGAAAACTTTAAAAACTGAGACGTTCGAAACGTTCAAATTGAACGATTGAATTCGAACTTCTAAGTTCCGAAGTGTTTACACAAAAACTTAGATCGGGACACAAAAAGAGGCCAATAAATAGTACGGGAGGCTCTTTGAAGGCCCGCGTGGTCATAAAACGGCCCATTAGATGTCCTATTAACGCCTATTTCGACATAATTAGGAACAATTCACTCCTAAAACGGCCTAGAGTTATATAATTGTTTATGTGTGTATTAATATTAATGGAATTTAGGGTGGCCGGCGTTCTCTATTGAAAGGTATCGATTAGCTTAATTTAATTTAGTTAAAGCTACGGGCGCTTTTTTTTTGCTAATGTTTAAGTCTTATCTGATAGGTTTTTGATGGATTTATTTTAAAACTGTTTTTTTTTGTTCACTGTCAGTTTTAACATCTGTTCTCTCTTAAATGTCTCTCTCTTTGATTACAAATGAAAAAAGATCTGAGGGTCTAGACAAGTGACAATCGCTTCGAAAGCGTTTCATATTTCTACAAAGACTTTCAACAGGATTGACATAAGTTTTTCGATAGCTTATGTCAGTCCTATACATTTTTGCCTTTTCCGTCATCGTTATCGCTGATAGAATGTCACTTTGTCTAGAGCCTCTGTAGCGTTATTTCGTAAAACACATGCGATCGCAATCGCTTTTATTTGTACAATTCAGAATCAGAATCACGAAAACAGACTCATTAAAAAAAAATAACATGACAAGTACAGTGTTAAGGCCCGTCCAGACAAGGGTGACAAGGGCGACAAGAGTTGCACTGCCTGTCGCGCCCGCGATATCGCGCCAGTCTGTATGAGCTATTATGCTATCAAGATAAATTCTTATTTTTAGGATAGGACATGGCTACTTCCACGCGATCCTCTAAATATCTTCTTCTACTTTCTTTTTTGTCTGCTTATAGAAATATAGACATTAGGGGTTTAGTTTAGTGGTTAAACTAGCCCCACAGGAAGTCGTTAACTTTCTATTAAATGTTTTAGATTCGAAATGTTTGCTCAACAAGTAGGTACCGTAATAAAAAGCTTTTTAGAATTGTTTTTAAAACTTCAATGTCGAAATAAATGCTTAAATCATAACTTCCGAAACTATACGTAAAATCTTAAGTATATTTAAATAATTCACTTTAAGATCATTAAGTGGGTGATAGACGTGCGTACTTTAAGTACGCGGTTTTTAAGTTCGCGACCTTACTCGGCTCGCCTGCGCCTTCGGTGACACACGTGAAGCTTGCTCTAAATTTCATTGTTGGATCGCCGACGAACTTACTCAGCGGTTTTAAAGTCCGCGTACTTAGCATGCATGACACACGACCGAGTAAGGTCGCCGAGCCATAAGAACGCGGACTTGTTCGCAAGTCTATCACCCCTTTTAAATATTTAGCAATACCCATTCAAGTTTCAAAGACAGCTTTTGTTTTCAGCAAGGTTATACAGCGATTATAACCCATTTCAAATTCATAACCGCAGTTAAAACCCGAAAGGATGTTTAAACAACGCTCAAAGCCGACATTACTCATAAAACTATACCTGTGTTGTATCACAGCTATTCTTGAGACAATAATTCGAATGTGTTTATTAAATGATAACAAACAAGTGCTAGCTTCAAACGGGAGATTATGATATTCCTTTGAACGATGCTCCAGCCTTTGATTTGATAAATAAGATATAAATCATACAGTTTTATGCGATCCTGGTATCTCGGCGCTTGTGCTAAGTAATTAATGTGCGTTTTCTGGGAAAGATTTTTGGTGTACTTACAATTAAATGGAATATGACATCTTGTTTCTGATTTTATGAACTTCATTGGAATTAATAAGATGGCGATTGATCGCTTTAATAATTTAATAAATAAAAAGTTTTTACTTAATTTTGAAGATTAACGAGCACAAGTTGATGCATTACTCAAAAGATGCTGCTATATGTCCATTGATTAAAGTCAATCAAGCTGCCTAAGTAGCCTTTTCCCAACTATCTTAGGGTTGGCTTCCAGTCTAACCGGATGCAGCCGAATACTACCAGTATTTTACATGAAGCGACTGCCCGTCTGACCTCCACAACCTAGTTACTGGTTACTGGGGTTGTCAGACTTTTGGGTCAAGATTTTATATATTCAAATATATTAGAAATATTCTGTAAAACGCGAGAGGATCTTTGCGATCGTTAATATGCCTCTTTAGGAGCCCATTTGTGTAGCTCGCTCTCAATCGCAATCAATTTCATATGATTTTGAGAGGAAGTGCACAATACTCCTTGCTTTGATCCAGAAGATTAATGCTATAAACATGATTGAACTGTCGCAATTAAACTTACTTGGCAATAAATAACAATGCCAAACATTGCCTTTGTTATTTATTGCCATATAATATTAATTGAGATGGAATGGACATCCCATTATTCTCGAGTACAATGAATCAGGGTTAATAATACTGATCACATTAATAAAATATGACTAAGTAATGGTACCTAGTAATGTATGGATCCAGCACACCGTGGCTCGGAAAGCATGTTAGGCCGTTGGACTCGGCTGTCATTTGTAGATCTATGACAGTTGTTACGGGTCGTCAGAAGCTCGAAAGTCTGACAAACACTCTTACCAAAGGGTATCGTGTTACCCAGTAACTGGGTTGTGGAGGTCAGGTAGGCAGTCGCTCCATGTAAAATACTGGTATTCAGCTGCATCCGGTTAGACTGGAAGCCGCCAGCTATTTGGGAAAGGCTAGGCAGATAATGATGGTAATGGATGGATGAGATGCCGAGGATCGAGAGAAGAGGCGTGCCATCGGCTAGAAATAAAGTAACCTAAGTAGATGTCCGTTATAGCATAAGCATAGCATAATCATTAAACAGCCTATAATATTCCCAGTGCTGAGATACAGGCCCTCTTTGAAAGGGAGTGGCCTGTAATCTAAAACGGGCCCGTTCGGGTTGGTAGATCTCAAAACTCATAAAATTTTTGGCTATTGGAGTAAAGTAGTGTCGGACTTAAGGTATGTAGAACTAAAGTATTGTCGAAATAAAGACGAGTCGGAGTTCCGTAATGTTGAAATAAAATCTTGTCGTAGTACCTACCGTTTGTCGAAGTTCAGTTTGGTAGTCTTCTAGGACATGTCGGTTTCCTTTGGGGGTTAATGATGGCGACGATTTAGATTTAGATGATGCAGTATGAACATCACAAGCTATTATTCTTCGTTTTCGCTTAATAACGTCTGACTTTTTACTTTTTTTTCAGATCCTAGGAGTCATAGCATGATGTTACATAGCCTTACCTTCTTCAAGAATTGGAGTATCAAATGCAAAAATAACTTTTCAAATCCGACTGGTAGGTAGTTCCAGAGATTTGCGTGTTCAAACAAACAAACAATCTTCAGCTTTATTATATTTATAAATATCTGATACACGAGAAACGCAATGAACTAAATAAAAGTTGCCATCATACCCCTGCTAATAAGACGTGTGTCAATTTCCAACAGAAATGACACATTCTGATTCCTCAAGAATATTGATGAGCGACATGAAATTGCCACCCATTACGATATCAAACTATCTTCTTAACCAATAGCACTTTTTGGGTTCCGTACCCAAAAGGAGCCAACGGGACCCTATTATTAAACCGATGTCCGTCCGTCTGTCACAGGGCTGTATCTTTTGAACCGTAAAAGGAAGACACTTGAAACCATAGTGTTACTATGGCTGCTATAACAACGAATAAACATAAAACACTCGTAAAGAGAAAAATTAAACGGGGTCCCCATACAAGAACGAAAATATGTAGTGTTAATAATATTGTACAGTGGTACGGAACTCTATGTGTCGAAATCGCACTTGGCCGCTTTTTTCTAGCAATCTCCATCAACTAGACTTAAAATTACATCGAAAGTTAGCCAGTAATGGCAATAATAAATTGTCCAATAAGCTAACTTAATATAGTTTTTCATTGAGCACTTTCTATGATGGTTTTTGTCGTCGTTGTCAAACGTAATTGATCATGGCGACTGTCTCTATCGGCGTTATTAATAGCCTGTCTTGTGGACTAGTTTTAGTTGATGTTATATTAGTTTTAACAAGTGTATTAGATGGTAGATTAAAAGGATTGATTTTTAGGTTGTCTTTTGTTTAGTCATCCTTATCTACTCCATTAAACAAATGAACATCTGAATACTTTACATCAATCAACGGACTATTTTGAATGCTTTCCTTTACTTTCATGTCATCATCATCATTGCCAGCCTTGTTCCACCCACTGCTGTGTACAGGCCTACTCCCTTCTGTGGCATGCTTCCCTGGTCAGTGCGAGTCTCATCCAGGTCTTCTCCGCGATCTTCTGTTGGTCGTCCACCCATGTAGGAATGGACTTCTACCTTATAATCGAATCCATTCGTGGTTTTTGTTGAATGATTCTTGTGTATATCAGTTTTCCCAAGCCAAATTATGGCTATAGGTATTATTATCCTAACTGCTTGTTTAACCCACTGCTGTGTACAGGCCTCCTCCCTTCTGTACCATGCTTCCCTGGTCTGTGCGAGTCTCATCCAGGTCTACCCCACGATCTTCTAGAGGTCGGCCACCCACCCGGCTATTGCTTTGCCAACGCTCCTTCTACCGTTCCTCGTGAGAATTCTAACTAATGTTATAAATGCGAAAGTGTGTTTGTTACGCTTTCACGCTAAAATGGCTGAACAGATTTGGATGAAATTTGGCACATGGGTAGACCATGACTCGGAGAAGGAAATAGGCTATTTTATTTTTTCATGGATCACAGACGAAGTTGCCGGCAACAGCTCTTAGTATATACTCAAACTCGAAATCAAAGCATTTATTTCAATTAAACCATTTACAGGCACTTTTGAATTTTCAAAGAGTCGGTCAGTTAGTCAAAAAGTTGAAGCTAGTTGCCCATTCCAAATCGTAGATCTCTATGGAGAAGAACGGGCAAGAAACTCCAAGGACACTCTTTTAAAAATGGGTATAGATATTACAAAATCCTGGTTACAGTATTCTTGGTGCTTCTATATGTGAGAACAATGTCAAACGAAAAATAATCAAAAACAATTCAAAATATAAGATTAAAAATAAGCCCTGGCAGATAAGGGATGACCAGTCTCAACTGACGGCGCCCGTTCACGAACATGACACGTGGATCAGCACCATCCAGCTCAACCATTTGGTAGGGAACCGTATAATCACCAGGAACTGCAAGGTATATTATTAATCGTAGTAACATCCTGGATATCCTCCAGACTTGATAGTTATAAAATCTAATTTTATAGCTGCTCTAAACATTCCTCTTTAATTCACTCGAGATTTTGCATACATTCATCAAACTGTCACAATCGAATTCATTTCATCTCAGTATCGGCTGCTTCATCAAACTATATACGAGCCGAAACTACATATTAAATCGCTTCTAATCCTGGTATCAAAGGCGGCATTAACTAGACCCGAATAATGTTATTATCGGCTTACGATTTTACCGACTTATTTTGACAGCTGTCAAACTATACCATACAGCTTGACATCGAACAAATAAGGTTCAAAATCCAATGGGTGGACGGTAAATAGTTTTAATTCAAATGTGTCGCTCGAAAGACAAGGTCGGCCAAAGGAACCATGCCTCATTAGTACTTATAGCGAATCAATTGATACCCAAACTATTTATGACATTCCTAAGGCATTGGTGCGATATCTAGCGAGTTGTATACCTACATTAGATAATCAGAGTGGTTTAGTTTACAACCACTTAAAGTGATTTAGATAAGTTTAGAGGTTTCGAATTGGATTTGTCGTTTGTTTTGATTTGGGTGAGGCCTTTGATAAGGTATGCTTCGACATGACAGAGAAGAGGACACTACTTATGACAGATACAAAAATTTACAAAAAGTGATATTGATTCATACACAAGTGTGACAATATTTAGATAGGTATGACACTGGGTCCCGCACTAGTGTCCTGTGTAGCCCTGTGTCGCAGGATCCAGTTTATTTCATTGTCTCAGATTAGAACTACTCGTGAATCTTGAATTGAAAAGCATCGATGTAATAATTATCCTTACCGTACTACATTTTGAATTTACTTTTACTGGATATTTTAAAATTAAGTACGTAGCTTTACGCATTCCTCTTCTTTGACTCGATTGACTTAACCCTGATACACGTGTTGTACCATTGGAATCTTTGACTCTAAAAGCAAGATAGTTTTCATTCAGTATCCCAGTGCAACCTCTTTCTTTGTCCCAATATTACCTACTTTCAGGTTTGTTATTGGTGCACTCTTGGAATTGCTGTCAGAATGAGATCTTTCTTCAACACAGCGCAGTCTATCTACAATCTACGTCGAGACAAATCATTTACCTCCAGGCTCTTACAAATCGCTCTCAGTATAACCTCTCCCCAGCGTCACAAAGAAGGGATTAACACACGCGTCGTATCGGCAACGAGACGCGCCAACAATACGCCGGTGTCTTTGATACGACGATACGATTGACGCGATCCTTGTTAGTTTCTACTTGACGGCCGTTGTTCATGTTAAACAGATTAACATTTGGACAGTCTTGGCTTAAATAAGCGGGATGATGTGGTTTGACTTCGGAATCATTTGGTATGTTAACTTTTGGGAGGCAATAGGTTAGTTTACAAATTCTCTAAGAACCAGAAGAAGGTGTCTCCTAAAAAGGGCTCGGCAAAAGTAGGAATATAATAAAATAAAAAATAATTGTTTTTTTTTACGTTCAATACTGCCGTTTCATAATCTAATTTTGATAAAACGGTTACAGAATTTTAATTTACCCAGAATGACATGTGCCGTGCCTGTCTTATGATGGCTAAGAACTATTGAGAATAAAACTATGATGAGACATTTACCGAGCCATGATTTACAAGCATCATAAGATACTCAAGTAAAATCCAGTAAAACGTGGAATGTAGGAGCATTACGAGCGTCATCAGAGGATCGTTACCTCTGCACTTAAGTCACTGATACTCTCAGTATTTACCAAGTGTTAATAGTAAGTACCTCTTGTATAGTTGCCCTTTTAATTCATTTAAAACTTCTGACAAAAATTCCCAGTAAATTAAAACTTCATTAAGGTTAAGGTATTTGTATAATTGGACCTTATCGTTTTATGACGTGTAAGTGCCATTCAACCCTGTCACCTGTGATTATAGAATTTTTATCTCACGAAGCGACGCGCACTTTACTTGTGGTTACCAAGTGCACAAACACGCTGTGAATGTGTGTAAGCGCAAGAGCTTTTGGTACCGAGACAATGGCGAAGTTGGAAGTGTATGGGTTCGCCTGTGTGTTACGTGCTGACACTAGTCATCTTCACGTGCACATTCACAGCTATTTGTACACTTGGTTACCAAAAGAAAAGCGCGCGTCCGCTTCGTGGGATAAAACTACTGTCCCTGTAATTTACTTCTTATTATACTGTACAGTTTTATTTTGTAGAAGATAATTGTAATGTATCTCCTGTTAATAATCCTTTAAATAAATAAACCTTAGTGTGATAAAATAATTATGAGGTCGACTATACCTATTGGTTACAATACCGTTAAAATAATGATAAAGACAAACTACATTGAAACTAGCAATCAAGTAGTATCGTATCCCATTAAATGATCGTAGAAAACATTGTACGCCAAATTAACAGCTCGATGTACAATTAAATACAAATGAAAATGTAAACAATACTATTCTTAGTCTCGCCATAGTATCTAAAAAGATAATCGTGCGATTCCCAAGCAATGCCCGGATTACACGGGGCTATTTTGAAGCTATAAATCTAGCATCATCAGCTTAGCCTTTTCCCAACTATATTGGGGTCGGCTTCCAGTCTAACCGGATGCAGCTGAATACCAGTATTTTACATGAAGCGACTGCCTATTTGACCTCCTCAACCCAGTAACTGTAACCAAAAAACTGTAATACCAAACCCTTGATAAGACTGGTTGTCAGACTTTCGGGCTTCTGACGACTCGTAACGACTGTCAAAGATCCAAAAATGACAGCCGGGACCAACGGCTTAACGTGCTTTCCGAGGCACGGAGGAGTCTCGGTATGTAAAGATGGTCACCCATCCACGGATCAACCCCAGAAAGCGTAGCTTAACCTGATGGATCGACCCGTGCGACTGTTATTATGTAGCTACGAGCTCCTTTCTCTCTCCCGAAGCTATAAATATACTATATATCGTCCGTGAACTTCTGAGATCTTCTATCTACTTTCAAACAAATTTTACAGGAGGAACGTAAAATAGTTTTTTATTTTAATCGTAAGTAGGAGTTTCTATTAAAAATAAAGTTTTTCGAAAAAAATTTAGTTAGGAGATATCAGAAGTTCACGGACGATATATTATATTAATATGATGCTATGTATATGATGCTATATGATAGGATAGCAAGATAGTGCTATACCCGAGTCGCTTCAGCATGGCAATAGCAATCAATGCCCTTTCCCTAATAGGTAGATCTCTCCGTAGGAACCCAAATAATAAACTATGTAAGGTTTTTCGTTATTGAAACATGTCAAAGATCACGATGGATATTGGTTCAGGAAATTAATGGACCATATTTCTGTTTTTGAAATAAAGAGTGTTAGAAAATATTATAATGGGGGTCAATGACCCTTATTGCCACGATAAAGCGACTTGGATATAGTAAACTAGCAAGCTAGTCACTCTAGCCTCATGTCTATAGAACTATCCTAATTTTAGTAAGCTAGTGAGAAAGATAGTAAGCTATAGTAGGATGGGGTTCTGTTTTTGAGCTATTATTGGGACGACCCTACTAGGTTACTAGCTCAAAGTACCGAGGTACCCCATCGAATCATTATAGTCCACAGAGTTAGTCTTCCCAATGCTATTGGCTTACAATTTACTAGCATCGTGTAAACAGCTCTAGCATGTGCCTTGCCAGGAAAGTTACACAGGATATTTACAGCTTAACTAACTAGTCTCGTGTAACCCGGGCATAAGTAATAAGTAATGACATACGGCTAACACGGAGACATGCAAGCGCACTGGTAATAATTATAATACATTGTTTATAATAATATGGCTGTCTAAGTGTCGCGACGACTAATTACCGACTCTTG
This sequence comes from Lithophane semibrunnea, assembly GCA_947363905.1. Taxonomy (NCBI): domain Eukaryota; kingdom Metazoa; phylum Arthropoda; class Insecta; order Lepidoptera; family Noctuidae; genus Lithophane; species Lithophane semibrunnea. The sequence goes on along the minus strand of OX376209.1, from coordinate 9,708,728 downwards.
TCGGTACAAACTCGCAACTTTGTAGATGCTAATAAAAGTGAAGTGTGATGCGGGCGCGTTAACTTCCGTACCTGTACTGGCTGCACTCATAATGAGGGTTTTCATAAAAATTTACGCCACCAGTTGGCGCCACTTCGACAAGAGGTCTTCCATTTCGTCTTTTTTCGTCAATCTAACTAATATCTAAATAATCTAACTTAGTATTATAAACGCGAAAGTTTGTAAGTATGGATGGATGGATGGATGTTTGTTACCCTTTCACGCAAAAAACTACTGAACCGATTTGGATGAAATATGGCATACAGATAGTTTATAACCTGGATTAACACATAGGATACTTTTTATCCTGATATTCCCACGGGATCGAGACATATGCGGGTGAAACCGCGGGGCGCTTCTAGTTTATAATATACAAGCTTCCACCGGGGCTCGCCCGCGTGGTATGTCGATAAAAGTAGCCTGTGTCCTTTCTCAGGCTCTAGACTATCTGTGTATCAAATTTCATTAAATCGGTTCAGTAGTTTTAGCGTGAAAGCGCGACAGACAGACAGACAGAGTTACTTTCGCATTTATAATATTAGTAAGGATAGTAAGGAAGTAAGGATGATGACATTCATCATTCGTTTATCATTCAGTTACGACTAAAGAAAATATAGGTGCTTTGATAGGTGTGCGGACCTGCCGTCTCAGTGCTGCCACTTAGTGAACGTTATTTCAGAAAACCCTCATTGTAACAAGCCTGGTAATTGAATAAAGAGTACCTACTTGATTATCATTATCATCAGCCTACAGCAGTCCACTGCTGGACATAGACCTCACCGATCGCCCGCCATTCATCTCGATTCTCGGCAAAACCCGTCCAACTGCTACCAGCCACCCTGCGAAGATCGTCGCGCCACCTACCTTGAGGGCGTCCGTAGATTCCTGGCCTCCGCTCAAGTACCACTAGTAGTAGGTACTATACAATCGCTTCGTATGTTTGAAGAATATTGTTATGTTCAACAACTACAATCGTAGACTTGTTACAATGAGAGCGATTGTCATTACGAGTGTGTTATGCCATTAGGCATCCTGAGAACTGTCTTGGAAATTGAAATCAGTTAGCTTTTATTTTCATCAATACAACTTATATAAATCCATTATGCATGCGTTGATGAGTTGTTATAGAAGATATATTTCCCAAATAAAGTTATGTCACTAAGTCTAAGTTAAGTCTAAAATATTTATGTACATTTTTGCAGATAAAATAATACTTAAATATTAGATAAGTGAAATTTTAGTAAGTATCTCCTGATTTTGATTATGTAAATAAAAACTTTAAGCAATAAAGATATTGAGTATTGAGTATTTAAGTATAGATCAATCGACATGTTAATTCAATTGCCAAAGAAAGCGATTGCGATTGCAAGTGTATTGCGTAATTTTGGTGCAGATTTTGATACGTTGCGTGTTGACGCAGCTCAATGTGCGTAGTCCCTCAAGAGATGACTATGACGTTAGATGACGTTAGATGACAATGAAATGTTAGATGACGTTAGATGACAATGACAATGACGTTAGATGACAATGAAACACGTTGTTAATGTGAGTGTTTCACTAATCTATTATGTTATTTTATGTGGCGGGTATGTTCGGCTACACAAGTTGATTAGACTTTAATTATAATTTCCAACGTTCCTACTTAAGTAAATAAAATTGACGTTACGATCTCAGGCATTGACAGTAAATTGAGAGATAGGTAATTAGCTAATGTCATTTACAAAAAGAGAAAATTCATTTCATTCATTGTAAATATCTGGATAACGGTAGCCTTTTGTATCGATTATATTAGTTTGCAGTTTTACACCCTAAAATGACAGAAAAGCTTTTCACTTACGGAAAAATACTTAGTTATCGTAAACTCGTAACAATAATAAATCGTAAAGAAATATGATATGCTACGAGATATGCTGCGTATCTCTAAAAAAATATGTCGTAAGTTAGAACCGGATTTAGAAAGTGTGATTTAATTGCCTGTGGAATAGAGAAGCCTCCAGACTCTATTGTTCACATTCAACCACACGTGCGGAAACCAGGTGCAACAAAAAGGAAAAAAAACTGCTCCAAATGTTCTATGACACTTCAGAATGAACCAAACAATTCTGACAGCAACTGTACACGATTTCAAAACGCAAGTTTCACAAGAGCGAACGCCTCCTCGATCCGTCGCACTAATCGTCCAATAAACGCCCATTTATAACATAATTGTGCTTTAATATACCCACACGCCGCGAAACGCCTAAAAACATGACAAAACCACTTCATTATCGTCCATTGTTACCATTTCACTCCACTTCCAATGGCTATTGTGCATCTCGCACAACTTTTGGCGCGACTCTTTATTTTTTTCTCAACGACAATAAAGTTTCGAATCGCATGTTCCATTTTTGAACTTACACGTACTGAGGGCAATATAGGATTCACGAAAAAGCTTGATTCTATTTTAATCTGTATGTGATTGGTATAGAGATTAAAATACTGTGAGATGATTTTGACAGCTATTGATGTCGTGTTGTCGACGTTACTGGCAGTCAGTAGGCAGTTTTAAAAGATAATAGGGAAACGAATGTGCGAAACAATTTATCATTCAAGCGAATTCTCTTGTTAATTCGATACAGTGAAGGCTGGATTTTTGGGTCAATTCTTTTGCCTTGGGGAGTTTAATGTGGAAAGAAGAAAAAAACTTTATGATGGTCGTGTGGGGCTTTAGTGATGAATTTGTGAATATTATTTATTAGCCTTGCAATATGGTGTTATAAAATTATAAAAATTGTTTATTGCCATGACAGACGTTTTGACCCGGTTTTGGTGTTAGAAAGGATGCTTTTTCAATTACTTAGTTTGTTAATATTACTTTCCTGTATTTATAATTTTACATACAATGTAAGTAATATTTGAATCCAAGAAACCGATGTAATAAGCAGAGATTAAAACCTCATTTCTATTACTAGCTACCTGCCTACCTAATTCTATAAAAAATCCGAATAAAATGCTTACCTACCGCCTTTTTTGGGAGAACAGTGACATTTGAATAAAATATCAGATGTGTATCAACAATAAACTTCATTGATCCAAAAATGTGTGATGAAGTGAAAAACCACTAACACGTACCTACAGCTGAAAACAAAAAGTACCAAAGTAATAAAGAACCTCCTTTTTTAAGTGGTATTGACATATGTCATTAAGAACAAATCACTATAGTGTTCCATTTATGAACATAAAAGGACCTTTCACACTTTATTGAAACGTGACATCAACCAGTATTCTATATTAACTTTTGTACGACTACCCAGAATACCCACCTAGTTGTGGGTGGGGTCTATTAAAAAACTCACAACTGTCAACGCCTAAGGCGGCGCGTGCTGTTCAAATTAATTATAATGACGCTTTAATTATAATTAAAATGACGTTTTCATTATTGAAACTATTATTTCTAAATTACGTACTCGTGTAGCAACTATCGAATACACGGTGTGGCGAAAAGAAAAATTACAGTCGTTTAAAATTGTCGTCTTTAGTATGTTAACATAATTATAGCACCAATAAAAGAAATAGGGAAGCGTTATATCAAGGAACGATATTTTATACTTGCCACTTAAAATAATAATTATGCTGGCAACACATTAACTAAACAAAGCTCCTACCTTTCATTACGATTCCAAAAACAAATGCTGCGTAATAACATCCTATGATGTGCGCGGCAATTATTTTGAATTTTGAATTGTTGCATTCGAAATCAACAACTGTTATAAGGTTGCCAGTTTAAGTTGGCCCCTCCCGCCTTTTTGCGTTTAGACTTTGAAAAGATGACTCAAGAGGAGCAACGACGCCCGAGGGTGTATTTAAATTGGTCACATTTTACAAAGCAACATTACACCCTGCCATCACGCGCGTTGACCTCAAAATTATAGTATTAAACTTGGAACAAAGAGCCCGAAAGCCGCAGTTTTGAGTTTCTGAGTGCAGCCCGCGAAATCAATAAAAGGCGGCCCAGTATTAATTACGAGACAATAGGCAACATAAATTAACAGCTCATGGCTGTGTTATTACTGGATTTCTTTCTGTACAGTGTGTTTTTGACTTAATTACTGTTCATATCTTTGTAATTCTTAATTTTTGTAATGTTTCCTGTAATTTTGCGTTGATATTCCAACCGCAATTCAAAGACGATCGAAAAAAAAAACAAAAAAAAAATCTGTCTTAAGTAAACGGAGCCTAAAAATAGCGAATGAAATTGACTATAGTTATAAAACGTTTGGTGTGGGTCTTAGACGGTATTTAAGCAATTATTTATTGTTTACGGTTCATCACATCACGCTTGTGCAAGAATAGTGACCATAGTTAACGTATTAACAACCACAAATTAATATTTAAAATGTGACCGAAACCAGCGTGCGTGCTAACATTATAACCAGTTCAAAATGACCTCTGATTTTCTACAAGGGTCCTAGTCTTCGTGGGTCAATTTATTCTGGTGATTACGGGTATAGTGGGCGACCAATTAACGTTTAACAAACTTTTGTCCGTAACAAATTCTCGTACAGTTTTAACAATTTGAGTTTGGAACGTTTGGTGTAATTTGACAACGGCTGTTAGGCTTAGTTTACATAGATCAGAGTTCGCTTTTTGAGTTGATGCATGGATCTAGCATTTTGGCATGAATCCTCTACGCTTAAATAATAAGAGGACTCTCAGATTTGATGGTCAAAGAGGTCATTATTCTCGTGTAAAAGGTTTGTTAGGGCATTTAAAAGGTGACCATTTCCACTTTCGATATCGATCACACATTAATGGCCATACTGACACAGTACCTAACTACTCCTGCAATTTAAAAGGAGCAGCTATTGCAGCAGTGAAGAAAATAGAGAGACCTTAAAAACAAAACCATGTTCTACTTTGACAGGTGCAAATATCAAACTCCAAATTGAAAAAACAAAAAGAAATCATTTGAAGTTTCAGATTAGTCTACGCGATAAAATAACGGACTTTAGCAATCAAGAAAACTTTCCTACGTATTGATAGTCACACAATAAAAAAGAACGGACTGTTTTTCATCCGCCATTGTAGTCCCAGCTGATCTTCATCCGGCACGCGACGCCTACAACAAACACTGAGCTTAGACAATCACTGAAACAACGTAAGGCAGTCTCCAGTGAAAGATAAGCGAACAGCGAGCGAAGATATTCGGCTGGTCCATAAATTCAAGGTCGCTCAGCGAGCTATGGAACGAGCTATGCTTGGAGTATCTCTGAGAGACAGAATCCGGAATGAGGTTGACATAGCTCGAAAGTTGTTGACATAGCTCACAGAATAAGCAAGCTTTTTTTTTTTTTTTTTTGAGGGTGGGAAATCATCCAATGACTTCTCCCGCTCTGGGTGGAGCGGAAGGGCGTGTCAGACTTTTACTGACTAAAACCCACCCGTGTTCCTTCAGTTGCCTGTTGCCAAGGTCCCGGTATCCCTTTCGGACTAACCCGCAACCCTGGCAGGCATCGGTCCTAGCGGACCCCGCCAATTGTGCTGACATCTCTTTGAGGCGCGCGTGGAACACGACGCGCCATCGACCCGGGCCTGGTCCTGATCGGACGGCGAGCTACCCATTGCTCGCCGTCCGCAAGCCCGCGGCGTGAGGGCGCAAACTTTGCCTCTCCCTCACGCGTTCCGTGACTGCTTCCCATGCCCTCTCGCTCCGTACCATGGCCTGGACCAGAGCCGGACGCGAGAGGTCACCGCCGCCAATCGCCTCCAAGAGGACACGGCGGGGCTCCGCCCAAGCAGGGCAGACCTCCACCGTATGCTCCACCGTGTCCTCCGGGCGATCCACACAGTGGTGACACCCGGGCGTTTCCTCCCGCCTTATACGAAACAGGAACCTCCCGAAGCAACCGTGTCCGGTGAGGACCTGTGTCAGGCGGAAGGTGAGGACGCCGTGGCGCCTCTCTAGCCACTCCTCAAAGAGGGGACTTATCGCCGCAATTGTGGCGTGCCCAAGAATAAGCAAGCTGAAGTGGCAATGGGCCGGCCATATGACCTGTAGAACCGATGACCGTTGGGGTAGACGTGTTCTTGAGTGGAGACCGCGAATTGGCAACCGTAAGATAGGACGTCCTCAGGCTACGTGGAGCGACGATCTTCGCAGGGTGGCTGGTAGAGGCTGGATGAGAGCTGCCGAATCGACCTGAATGGCGTGCAATTGGAGAGGCCTATGTCCAGCAGTGGACTGCTATAGGCTGATGATGATGATGATGATCGTAGATATTGGAAAGATGTGCGTGAATTGGTCCCATAAATCATCACCTGCCCGCCTTTTACTAAGTATGTTGCAGTCTGCTTTCAGTCTAGTCTTTCGGACGCAGCAGAATACCAGTCTACACTAATATTATAAAGAGGAAAGATTTGTATTTTAGTGTGTATGTTTGTAATGAATAAACTCAAAAAAAACTGCGCCGATTTCAAAAATTCTTTCACCATTAGAAAGCTACATTCACCCTGAGTAACATAGGCTATAATTTATAAAGATTACACGCGGGCGAAGCCGCTGGCGGTAGCTAGTATATAATATGGACCGACTGACATCTGACCTCCACAACCGGTCACCGGATCGTGGTGGTTGTGGAGGTCAGCTGGCGGTCGCTCTCCTACTAGCCCAATATACATAGTAGTTAAAATAGTTTTAAGTGATTTAATTCTCAAGTCAATTTTCAGTATCTAATTTGTGACAAGAGCAATTTTTAAAGCCGGAATGCGTCGCAACACAGATTAGAAAATGTAATTTCCAAAGAAATTAAGAGTCATATTTGATTTTTCTTTAATTAGGCTCGTCCCCTATTAAATGGAACGTAAAAATAACTGATGAAATCTGGGTGTACACGCCTCTGCATAACCTTTTGGAAAGTAAAATAATAAGTAAATGTAAAGGATTGAATTTTTCATATCACATTTATGTTTTTATAGCTTAATTCAATGTCCTGAGCCATTTTCTAGAAAGACATCATAAAGCGAAGCTCTAGCTCCCACTTATCCATAGTCTGCACACGAAGCCTAAAACAAACAATTTATGAAAACAAAAGCTTGCATAGAACGCAAGTTGCATTTCAAATAGCTCGTAGCAAAAAGCGTAGCAAAGTGCTACGAGCGCTACGAGTTATTGTATTTGCTTTTCAATGACTAATTATGATGTTGTTCAATTACAAGTAATATGTGTTAATGATAGACTGAAGCTTGTGAGGTCTTCTTTGTCGTTTCAGTTCATATTCCTAAGTCATCGTCATCGGAGATCCCAACAAAAGCACTACTTGAGGTTCGATTTTCGGTTTAAGTCCAGTTTTTTTTTTTACTATTGCCACACTAATTATTTTTACAGGAGAGCAGTGGGCCCTGGCCCCGAGTTGCGAGTTGTAGGTCGTAAGTTCGAACCCAGGCTGCCTGCTTAGGTTCGTTCACTTTGTGTATTTTATTTTATTTTATCACCATTGCTCTCAAAATGGTAATGGGAAACATCGTGAGGAAATCGGCATGTCCTGGAACCAAAAAAATCGAAGATATGTGACATCCACCAACCTGCACTGGGCCCGCTAGGTGGATTACGGCCCACTCCCTCCCACAGAGAGGAGGCCTGTTTCCCAGCATTGGGAACATTATAGGCTGATTATGTTTATACTTCTTTTTGCCACGTTATGTTTCTGTAGCATTGCTGTGTTTCAGTTTGAAGTTATGTAGGCAGGACCTAGCTTCCTTTGAGAAGGTATGTGTGTCGGTTACATTATAGGCACAAGAAAGATTATAATCTTTAATTTTAAGGTCTAACAACTCACCGGCGGCAAACCTCCTTGATATCACCCGAGTCCTTTTCATTAGACGGACATATTTAAATGCCCGGGATACATGAGGCTGTTTTTCAAAGCTAGGATAGAAAGCTAGAACGTCTGTGTACAGGGTGTCAGGGTAAACACCGTTGTCACTGAAACCATGGTTGACTTAAATATAAAAATAAATGACCGAGTAATAACAAAAAAAAAGTTATTTTCATTAAAAGATTTAAAAAAAATATTTTCCGACACTGTGATCGCTAGCGAAACAGCTGACTGACTGAGGGAGGGGTCGTGCTCGCGGCCGGTCAGGTCACGTCTCGCGCCCCCCACCTGTGTTGAGACGCAAGTTCGTTGCCCTAGCGCATAGGGGGAAAGGGTGAAAGGGTGAAATACTATTGTGGTAAAACGAAATTAAAAAAATTAAAAAGTTGTAATTTTCCATTGATTTTACGTTCTATAAATGACACGGGTTCACTGGTTTCAAGGATAACGTTGTTTACCCTAACACCTTGTATTATCCTGGCTTGGCACAAGCTAGTGCAGTTTACACGATGCTAGAAAAAGTTTTAGCTAATGGCATTACGGTGACTTGGTTTGTATACTAAAATGATCTTCGCCGGCCACACGAGGCTAGTAGATACACAAGACAGGATAGTAAAATCGGTGGTTGGTGGCGCTACTAGCTCAAAAATTGTCCTATTAAACTATCCTGGCTTGAGACGCTAGCTTACTAGCTTATTAGCCTAGAACTGAAACTAGTTCTGCATATACAAAGCCAGAGTTACTAGCTTGCTAGCTTACTATTCTAGCTTCTAAAACTATATAGCCCCGGGCATTCTTTACCTATTAGCTAGACAATAAAAAATATCGCTATCTCCAAGTGGACGTCAACCCTCTCACTCTAAGTTCCGATGTGTGCCGAATTGATTACTTCGACTAGCATGAGAACACATGTTTGTGTTACAACTAATGTCTGCACGGCATATTTCTGATTAGGTAATAGTTTGATCTGCGGTTAGTTTCGGTATTAATAACACTTGGTACGTAAGAAAAACTAACACTTAGGTACTTACACCCGGTTCCCGAAAGGCTATCTGTATATTTTACAATTAATTTGTTGACAGATTGTCAAACTTATTTATACTGTTGTGATTTGTTGAAATGAATTGTTATTTATGTCAACCACACTAAAATCACACTACTTAGTGATTTGATTGGCTGTTGCCAAGCAATTAACTTGATAGTGTGATTGTGTTGATAAACTTTTTCAGAAACCGGGTGAAAGACAGTGCACATCACTCGTGCTAGACAAAGTGACATTCTATCAGCGAAAAGAAGATGGAAAAATAAAAATTGGAACCTCACACAATCCTGTTGAAAGTCGCTGTACAACTACGAAACACTTTGAAAGTGATTGCAACTGGTCCTCAGGAGCAAAATAGTTTTGTATGTCCCTAACAGTTTATCTGTAGATTTTTTGCAACTTTTTTTTTATTCAACTGTTTTCGTTTTATTGCAAGTGTTGGGCTGTCATTGATTTCGTAAAACAATAGCAAGTTAAGTAGGTACGTACTTACACACACAGCATAATTAACATCATGCCTGTAGATATTCCCTGAAATCCCTGAAGAGTTTGGCAAAGGTGTTTCTACAGTAAGTCCACATTATAGGCTAATGCCAGTTAGGTTTAAGTCCCATGTAATGTACCTATTGCCATCAATCGGGCAGTAGGAAGAACAAAAGACAGTCTGCACACAGCCTAATATTATAACCCGATGACTCTTTGGGATTCCCTGAGTCGCCAATTAGGTGTTTGATTTGATGACCTCCATGTTGAAATTCGTCAATTGTTTTGACGCCCACATTATAATTTAATCGATGTTTCAAATCATTCGTCTCTAATAATCGATTTCCACATAGTTTCGGTCCATAAGAGGTCGCTCAAGGTTCAGGTCTTGTGGCACAAAGAGTACCTACCTATTCTATGGAGTTCGATATAATACGTCTTGGGATTATCATTGCATAGGTTAGATTTTGAACTTGCAGCATCACTACACCTGTTTATTTCTGATACTTCCGATCTGCCTTCTTCACACACATTATAATCCTCTTTTTGATTATCTTGGGACCATCATTTTCTTCGATTCATTGACATTGATGTTCAAATTGCAGCTGCACTCACCTATTTATTTCGGATACTTACAATCTGCCGTCGTCACATACATAATACTCTTTTCGTAGTACGCTATTTGCCTATGGAGGCAATTTTCTTCAATCGCATGAGATTTACCTACAATAATAGCTAGTTCTTAATAAATAGTTATATATTTTTGGTCAGTAGCAGCCCGGATTCTGGATTTGTGCCCGGTTGATTGCAATAGGCTCGCTCTCTATTACATGGGACTTAAACATAACTGGCGAAATGTGGGTGTAAGTAGGTAGTATAGGCACACCTCTGCCTAACTCTTCGGGGATTACAGGTGTATTCGTTTATAGCACGTCATGAACTAGCTATTGCTAAAAATATTGGAAGGTGGTGGGGCTGACTTTTCATAGTGCGCGATCTGAAGCCCTAGACAAAGTGACATTCTATCAGCGATAACGATGATGGAAAAGGCATAAATGTATAAGGGTGACATAAGCTATCGAAAAGCTTATGTCAATTCTGTTGAAAGTCGTTGTAGTAAAAAGAAACGCTTTCGAAGCGATTGTCACTTGTCTAGGCCCTCAGATTCGTCCATTTTCCTTTCGAAACAAAAGATAATTAAGTATGTAAAGATTTGGGCGTATCCATGGTACTTTCAAGAAAATGCCCCGTTTCGTCATGAATGAGGTAAGGCTATTTGAAGAACAGTTTTTTGTCAAAGACAGTGATTTAGCGATTATTTTTAAGAGACATACAACATCTTACTTCTTTCATGTAAGTTCAATTACATACTGCAATCATCAATCAGTAAATGAAAGACCTTTGAAGGCCTTTGATGGCTATGCCTAGCCCTTATATGAAGAGGTAGAGGGTAAGAGGGTAGAAATAAATCTAAACAAAGCACTTTAGAACACATAATGTTTATTTACACTAAGTAATATTCACATAGTTGAAGCACAGATTGTGCCTATTGTAAAACGTTACATTAAGTAGCTGTAAGTTATCATAGTAGGAACAAGAAGACACTATCAGATCAATACCATTGCTTTCAAGAAAAACATAATAATTTTCTATGTCGAGCGGTAAATAAAAATCAAAAATGGAAAATAGAGGTGTAGAGTTATAAAATAACGATTCTTTAGTCGATTAATCTTATATCGATTGCAAAATGTGTTTTTATTTATTACAATTATTTTATGGAATTGATCTCAGTAGTAATTAACAAATAGTAGAGGAAAAATATACATAATTAATTGTTCCAAAAAGAAAACGTGATCTTGTTATAATTTTTATAAGTACATACAATGAAACGTCGTCACTATTATAATTATAATAAATTGATGAGAACTTTACAATGACGACGTGGAATTCATAAATAAGCAAGAATAGTTTAGTTAATATACTATACAAACTGATTTCTAGTCACTATATAAATGTAACATAAGTGTCAAGTCACATTTTAAATAGCTAATTAATACAAAAGTATTTATCGAATGGTTACAAAATGTTGCCGATTCATTCAATTAGTGAAATAACTGACTAATAATGATTTATTTACACAATGCATACAAAATTGTAAAACTGGAAAATAATTATGTTGCTTACGCTTAAAAATCATTGTACATTTTTACGACTTGCCTTCATTATTTTGCACGTAACGGTGTTAAAATCACATGAAATTACTTAGTCATTACCATTAATATTCGTTCTCTATTGCTGGTAGTTAATCAGTAGAAATCCACAATTTGAACCAATTTAAAATTAGTAATTACACTTACTAATTAAAAATTAGATAAGATAGGTATGTTCTATACACTTCATCAACTCCGTACTTCTCATTAAGATTATAAAACGACGCTTTAAGTTTTAATTACTAAACAAACTACCTTTACATTAATATTTACAATAGTAACGTAAGCTGGAACTTGTAACTGGCTCACAGATGATGTAATTTTATCATAATTATTGCACATTTAATGGAAATCTCTTATTTCAGTATCTACATGTCCAAAACTATTCACTGTTTCGTTGCTTTCAATAAAATTATTGCTGTTCTACAAGCCAGTTAATAATCCAACAAAAATAAATAATTTAGGAATATCTCTATAAAATATTAAGTACTTACTTAAATAATAAAATCAACTATCACATTTATTTCGAACGAAGCTTCATAAGTTTTGTACAACAATACACTACGGTCAACTAATACTATTTACAGACGTATTAAATAGTGATGTACTTTACGAAATACTATTAATAGTGGAGATAAAAACATCTAACGTCACTAAAACGTTCGCATTGAAATTGTAACACATTGTCACTTTAGTCGATTCGACTATCGAGTTAGTAGTCGAGCACGCGCCGATCGTAGTTGGCATCGTTTGCGATCGCGCGTGAGGCCTCGTTTCATTTGGACGCGTTCACTACAAGGTTCGTGGCCGCCTCCTCACTAGCGCCTATGCTCATGGCTTTCTTCTTCAGAATGCCCAGGTCAGTCACGTTTTCTAAGAAGCTCTTGTGAGCTGACAATACTTTAGCACTTTCCACATCTTTTTTTAACTCCTCCATGTCTCGTTTCAACTTAGCTCGTCTGTTTTGGAACCATGTGATGACTTGAGCGTTGGAGAGCCCCAAGGAGCTTGCGATTTCGTCTCTGTCTGCGGGTGAGAGGTACTTCTGATACAGAAACCGTTTCTCCAGCTCAAAGATCTGGTGGTTGGTGAAGGCTGTTCGAGATTTTCGTTTCTTCTTAGGCTGGGGCCTCGAGTTGAAGAGATTCAGGTGATTTGACTGACCATCTGGAACAAAAAATCAAAGAATTAGTTACGGTTATTAAGTTATTAACTATGTGTAAAAAAGAATTTAGTAAGTGGCCAATTGACAAGGTATTAAAAGGAAAAAAGTTGCGTTAAACGATAGAATCAAACAAGTTTGTTGATTAGTCGAATTTACATATATTTTTTGTTACTAACGAAGTGCCTTTCTCTAAGGTTAACGTTTATAGCAAATACGTCTAGGAGTTATGAAAACAACAAATATTTCAAGGAGTATTACTATCGAGCAGATCTGCAATTAAAATCAAATTCAAATTGCAGATCCTTGGCATAACTGTTTAATTAAGAAGTCACAACTCCTATGGTGAATGTAACCCTCTAAATTCTAATGAAACCAAGCCCTATAAACCTCTAAATGACCTCTGAAAAGGTGTCACAGAAATCAGGTTCCATATAAAAAGATTAAAAGTAAAAGTAGGGTTGTAGAGGCGCACAGATAACCACTCACTCGTTATCAGGCACTAAAACATCAGACTCTATGACAGCGCAATAAAAGGCCCGCAGCGCTAAAATGTTACTGTTCCCTCGTAAAAGGCACTATAAAACACACCCAGGTATCGTTACATTTTAACGAGCTGAGAATCATATACGGGCCGTCACTCGGTAAAACAGTTTTATAATAATGAAAAAACAATCAAATAGGACAATGTAGGCAATTTTTTTGCAAATCTATTAGCGGTCTAATTGCGTTCTGTTCGTTTTTCAGACGTTTATGTTTAGGTATCGGTAATAGGTGCAAGATTTATATAGTAAGTGTTCAATAAATTGCTAATGCAAATTCATTAAAGTAGGTGTACCTAGTTAATTGATGTTAGATACGGGTGTATTTTATAGTCTGGAATGTAACACTATCATCTATAGCTAGGAGTTTTCTCATTTCTTTATGGTAATTACAATATAGCTTTTTCTTGTGTAACAGCTAAAACCTTTTGTCAAAAGCCTTTTGAAAAATGGCAACAAATATATTCTGTAAAAATCTCACCGTGAAAACTTTGGTGAAGTGAGCTTGAAGTGAACTGTCAAAAGTGTCAATCCCTAGCATAAGGTGGAATGACAGCTCACTTCACCTAAGTTTTCACGATGAGATTTTGACAGAATAGACCGGGTGATTTAATAACTTATTCCATTTTGAACTGTTTTATGAAAAAAATTTAGCGCATTAACAGTGTGTTTCTAATATTTAAATATCTAAAACTTATAATTTATTATAGAGATATAACGCCAGCCATCATAAGTAATCATTAATAACAGTTACAGAAAAAAAACACAAACGTTTCTTAAGTGCTTAGGTATTTAATTTTAGTAAACATTTTCCACGCCTGTTAAAATTCAATTTTCTATTTATTGCTCTGGCAATAAACATAAAGGAAATGAAGACACAACAATGGCGCTATCTTTACATCCGGCACATTTTGTATTATCTGTGTTTCAAATTGCAAAAAGCGCGTAATTATTTTTTTGAAATTAACTTGTTAATGTTCTTAGGTTTGCTTTGGTAGATAATGTGTAACATGTCGGAATTGTTAGGTAACAATACAATGTTCTGATAAATATCGATTTGTGTTTCTTGGTGAATAAAGTCATTGATTTTAAATATAAATAGCTAATGTCTTTTCATGGGTTTTCCCATCTGGAATATCTCAGTAGCAGCCCGGAATCTAGATTTGTGCCCAGTTGATGGCAGTAGGCTCGCTCCCTAGGTATTAAATGGGACTGGCATAACTGGCGAAATGTGTGTGTATTAGGTACACCTCTGTCTAACCCTTCGGGGATTACAGGCGAGATGGTATGCTAGGTAGCCGCATTACGATATGCAACGGAAAATAAATCAAAAGTTTTAATAGGTTTCGTAATGCGAATAACACAACAATGGTATCAACTCTATCGTTGTACTATCTGTACATACTAATTCCATGCGGAAATCAATTAGTGACACTTCGAGACTGTGCTTCGAGCGCGAAAAAATCATTAGATTGTTTATGGTCATTAAAAAGTAAGAATGCAAAACGCGACCTCCTCAGAGATATTTTACGCCGGAATTTGCGTGGTTTACCACAGATATTAATAAAAAATACTTAACCCTTAAAATAATGTGCATCGTTAAGTTAAACTGCCTATGCATTGTCGGATTTATTGGAATTCACAACATTGAAGTTAATACACAATTACATTCACCACATGTTAAAAGAAAATTTTATGATTTTTGTAACGCTAAGTAAAGTTGGTTTGGCGGTAAAAGGCATTCGTCATTTTAGCACAATTTGATGATTAATCTTTCAGTATGTTGTAGTGAGTCATTTATCATTGTTAAAATATTTAAATTACGTCCGTTTTATGTTGGTAAATTATAAGTTTTGCTATATAAACATATGCTACTTCAATTTTCCAAGAATTCATAATTTAGTTAGTATTTTCCTTTAGATAGCGTCAGATACCATAGAGCAGTCATACTCAACCTTTTTTTTATAGGGGCCACAAACACGTTTCAGTCATGTGTCAGGTGTCGAAAATTATTAAGAGCTTAGGTAATTAAAACGTAATCCCAAGTAAACGAGATGAGAATCTGTAAGTTTGTTTCTGTACACGTTTTTTGTGTACCTATTTCATTTTAGAAAAAGACGATTCGCAGACATACGTAGACCCAAAGAATGTTAGTAGGATTTGGCCAAGTCTTTGGACGCTTTTATATTTTTGGGGAACAATACACCTAAATTCCACATAACCCTTCCATATTGGAGTCGTTTTTAAATTTTAATTTTCAGATGGGCCAATGACAAAAGCCCGGCGGGCCGCAGGTTGAGTATAGCTGCCATAGAGCATTCAAATAATAATAAATAAATTGCAACCGAAATTACTTTTAGAGAAACCAGACATAAAGTAGATATTGATTACCTTTAGGTACCTCTATATGACGTTTAACAAGTTTTTATCAACCGACTGATTAGAACAAGCACAAAACAAGTTGTCTAATAAATAACAAGGATATTAATTAGCTTCATAAAACCTTTTTGTACACAGTCTACATAACACTGGCAACATATTTTTTTCAACGAATTAAAATATTGTTCGCTAAATATTTTTTTTTTAAATAGAATCCGATACATCAAAAGAATCAATTAGTACAAACAGGACATGAGATGCATGGAGTGGTAATTAAATAATAAAATGAATCCCTTCCCATTTATCAGATGTCAGCCACATTCGGCCACCGTCATGTGTCATTAGCGAAAATTATAAAGGAATTTATTTTTGTAGTAGTTATGTAGCGTAGGTACATCTCGTCGTTTTGAGGAATTGGAGGTTGATTCACCTAATCTAGGTGGAATTGGTACACTAATTACCTAACATCTGCGAAAACCACTTTAGGAACTATGTTGTAAAAAAAAATGAAGAAACTGAACTGGGTTAAAAAAAATGATTTTATTTTACTAAGTAGGTAGAGTTACTTGTAATTAGTTGGTATACTAGCCAAATAAAGTCTGTGTTTTAATTTTGTAGATTAATTTGACATTTCAATTGATTGTTGTTTGTTTTTTTCAATTTGGAGTTTTACATTTGCACCTGTTAAATTAGTCTACGAGATTAAAAACAGAGTTTAAACATTATCATACCCAATTAGAACTATCTCATAGATGTTCTTTTAGAAATTCCTTCAGATTTTTTATTTTAACATTGCAATAACGTTTCTTCCAAAACATAAAGTCTGGGGCACATCGTCCGCTAACAGTAAAGGTAACCTCACTAAAGACCGCCGGCTGTATTAATCATCGCCTAATCGTATCCTTAGCGAATTCGAACCTCAATTACATGTGAATCAAACGGGCAAAGTGCGAAAAAAGAGCCGACGCTAAGACATCGTTAAAGACTTGGCAAAAAACATGGAATCAGTCACGGTGAGAGCACCTGACCAGCTGTGTCACTTGGTGGCTTAATGGCTGGGAAGATTTTTGGAAGAGTTGCTCCAAAAATAATTGCGAGAGAATACGTATTTGAAGACAGACCAAGACTCTAAAAGACAGACTATCGCTCTATGAAAACAGTGATGATGCGCACACGCGCAACAACACAGTTTCATAGTAAAAACTGCACTATGTTCTGAGAGAGAGACATTGTTTCTGTTTATGATAAGGCCAAACCGTATTGTTTCTGGCCAAACCATCTTGTTTCTAGCGAACTTATACCTAAGTCAATTTTAAAAACAAATGAGTTCGTTTCCGTGGGATTCAAAATGAATTTACAGATGAAGGGGTTCTTGTATCTCGTGATATGTCAGTGCTGCCAATTTCCTTATTAAATTAATAAAAATAGGTAGGTAATTATAATAAATAATTTGTTATGACAAGCTTATCACACGATAAATGGATCATAACAAGAAACGATTAATTTTCGCTTTCAATAAAAAACATTGCAACAAAAACGAACACTGCAATAAACTTAATTAATTGCATTTTTTCATCTAAAACGATGTCAATAAAAACACGTAAAGGAATAAAGTTCTTCAGAATCGCAAAGGTCGAGAGACAATCATTCCGACCGCATCATTTATCAGAATTAAGCTGAATCTTAATTCCATCAAAAGCTGGAGAGAATCGAGACTTCCTTCTTCGTTTTATTTTGTCATGGATGTTGCTTTACGTACTTAATTAATTCCTCAATAACATCACGTAGGGCCTTGTGTGTGAGAGCCATCGGATTGACCCTTTTCTCCTCTCAAAACTCCAAGAAAACTAGTACAATTATCTTCGTACCATCCATTGCTTCATCGTAATATGCGATTCAATATAACTTTTTGGCTGAGCGCGCAATAGACATCGATTAATCAATCGTATCGTTGTTTGGTGTTGCCATGTAGATTGGCTCGTAATCAGTGGAGTTGCCAGTTTTGAACGGATCGATACGCACGTAAACGTGTAGTTAAAGGTCGGTTTTGTTTTGCAGCGAACGGTTAAGTGAAGACCGAAGGGTTAAGTGGTGACGGGTCGGGTGCAACTAGCCGGCGAATAGCGGAGTTATCGAGACGTTACAAATAAGATCAATGCCAGTTATTTTGGCTACCGGAATTAAGGTGAACTTGGGGCAATGGTTCGTCACACTTGTTACAATGATATTTTTTTGTTTGGAGTTCTTTGAACTTTTGATCAATGAGAACTGTTCATAGTAGATATTGCTTACAATCCTTTGTAGAAATAGATTTTGAAATATTTCTATATCTGCATAATTTTTGAACACTGTCAAAATGTCATGTTCGTAGCACTTGCTCGCCTTAACCAACCCGCGCCCTTATCCCATACCATCGTGATATTTGAACAATAGTGTTGGACAGCTCCTTAACGATCACAAATTGAATGTCCTGTCCAGTTTTTTCGATCGTACACCTTGTTATTCGAACCCCGAGATACAATGGACAGGCTGTTTTTCTTAGATCGCACGCTCATTTGGACTGATACGCGAAAAAAGCGTAGCGAAATTGGGTTCTATGTGAGATGCATCGATTTTTTTTAATACTCATTGATTAGATGGTCTTGTCTATCGATTGTTTCGACTCGATTGAAAACAATTCCCGATTATTCGATTTTAAGTTATCAATTTACTAAATTCGTGATATTTCTTAATTGAATTAGTTTATTTTTGTTAAAAATTTAATCTGTTGTAAAGATTCAAATATCACGTGTTATATTAATTTGTTATTTAGATGATTTTCGTGTTAAAAGGATTAAATTGATTATTGTTTTTATACAGTAGTCCTAGGCATAGGTCATAAGGCTTATCGGCTTTTCGATGTTTTTACATCTCTAAATGCATAAGTTTTTGTGCAAAGACCAGGTAATTACTTGGCTAATATGAAATATGTCTAGAAGGTTTTTTTTAGCTTGACGACACCCACTATTGAGCACAGGTCTCTCTTTTCTTGTGCCAATCCCCACTCTCCTGTGCCTGCCTCATCCAGTCGACGGAAGAATGTGATTGTCATTTTGTCTACTCTTCCGTCGACAAAATCAATTTCTACGCGTGCAGGTTCTACCCGCGATGGTAACAATGACATAGGTATAAAAAGTATCCTATATCATATCCCATAATCCAGGTCATGGTCTACCTATGTGCCAAATTTCATCCGAATCCGTTCAGCCGTTTTAGCGTGAAAGCGTTAGGTACAAATAAACAAGCAATCTCACTTTCGCATTTTTAATAAAATCATTTGGATTATTATGTTTTTGTTTGTCAGTAGTAACTGGCTGGTATCATGTGGTATGATTTTGCAAGTGAAACCGGTCCAGTGACCACAAGTCATGCTTACATTTTTAGGGTACTGTATCCTTATACAGGCTAATGCGTTGAAGAAGTTAGTACCTATATTAATATAATTTGAATAACGTAATTCATGAAACAGCAAAGAAAAAAATGAACTGCATATAACCTATACTGTGTTCAAACAGCAAATACAGAGATGTAAACATAAAAATAATGACTCGGAACCTGACGGAAGACGACCATAAACATAGAATCAAAACAATACACCAATTTCTTCTTTATAAATGACATAAACTTTTACAAATAAAAGTATTTGCGCTTATAACATACACTTGTAAGTGTAACCGTATAATAATATAAAGATTAAAGATAGATTATTCGATAATATCCTTTTCCCCGATTAATATTCAAAATGCATTCGTAAACGTAATTACGGGAACCATGCATAATAACCAGGTAGCTACCAAAAAATAGAAATAAATGAAATAATACGAAGTTGTTTGATTGCATGAATACGAATGAACGTGCTCACTTTAATGACTGTTATTTTATATTGTTTTATATACTGTACTGTGTTTTTGTTTTGAACAATCATGTTAATATGAAAATGTTGTGACTCCAACGTGATTAGTGAACGCTAACAAATTGTTTCGTGATAATAATGACGTTATGTGTAACTAATATGCATAGACAAAGTTTTTTTTTTAAATGTGTGTTTCTTGCCCGTTACTACTACACTTCGAAATGGGCAACTATTTTAGCGACCCCTTGACAATTCAAAAGTCCCTGCAATTGGTTTCATTGAAATAAATACTTTTAGTTTAAGTTTGAAAACCACAATGCATTTTACTATTAAACTGAACATGTTATAAAAGAATGTTATTCCTGTAAGTTTTTTATTACGTTTTTATTTTATTACAGCTTCTTCGGTTCTTCAATAAAATTATTGCTGCTCATATTTTTTCTAACACGTATAATGCCAGCTCTATCAAGCGTGGATTATGTGCTTGCCAATACAACTTTGCAGTAACTTTTTATAGTTTTCTCGTTAATCGATGATAATACCTACATGTTGAATATTCAATATAAGCGATAGGCTATAAACTGCCATCAACTAAATAATATCCCTGCTGCAGTGTGCTGCGTGCCTGTTTGTTTGGTACTTATTAACGCATCAAGTAACTACTGAACCGAATTAACGAACTAAGAGTGCGAAAAACACGACCGGGAGAAAAAAATAAGAAGTAGTTCCAAAACCATTAGAAGCTGTTCAACAGCATCATAAAAATAATACTGAATAATATTCGAAACTAATGTCTAGAACTGTCAGCACGATAATTACTAACTGCCATTGACTCCTACAAATCAGTCTCTTAATTCTAATTATATACCCAGACATGTGTCACATCTTAGACTTGGTATCAAAAAACGTCACAACACGGCCATTATCAAAACACAGCACAAAGCGTTTCCATCTTAACGGGTGAGTTCTCACCACGGCCTATTTCAGCCGACTCCGACTGTTTCGAGTTAGTGTGCCGTTTGAGTTGCCGCCGCAAAATGGTGCGTGACATATAACGATGTTTTTGCTTCTTAATTAGGGATAAGTATCCGGTTAAGACGATTTTTTTGGTGTTTTTAAAATTAGTTGTTTGTAGTTTGTGGTTAGGAGAATAGTTTGTGGAAAGTTGAGGAGGAAAATTCAATCACTTTATCAGTACTATAAACTTTAAAATATTCGCTCCTTGACTGAATATACACCACCTCATTAACTGGTCAATTTCCAAGTCACGATAATTCTTTTGAATTTTTTAGTGCGACTGTTTCATTAACCGTAATATAAGCAGATTAGAGAATAGCAAAATATCATGTTTTCGACGAAAATTATGCGGTGAAAATAAAAAAGCGGCAACTGCCAATTTGACAAACGAGTGAGTTGCGGTCGAATCGAATCGAAACGATCACAGACGATTCGGTTTGTTGCGGTTGCTTCTTGGAATTCATGTCAAAATAATATTCGAATTCTTTCCAAGATTGAGTTTTTTTGCGTACTTGGCGACCAGAATTGATTGTGAAATAAAAAAATACTATTTTTCGGATGAATTCATTCATTTTAATTGAACAGTACGCTTCGCGGGCGTGGGTTGTTGCATTAATGTAAATCTGGCACGATTTCAGTTAGCATGCATTATGATATAGATACGCGAATTGATGTAATAAATAGCATCTTTAATGAAAGCAGGATTGCATCATAGTTATCATTTCAATGAGTTTCTGTATTGCCGTTATGAATTTAAACGATTCATTAAATCATCTTTTCTGCCATTTTGTGTAATAAATAACATTCAATGCAATAAGATTGAGAATAATTGGCATGGCTAAATGCCTTCTATTTTCTTCGATATCTGTCGATGAGTTAATCGAAGGAAATTGATAAATAGGAGCAGAGAAGAAGAGAGGAATAATCTAGTAATAAAACAATCGAAGTTTGACCACATTCTCACGGGCGTCTGTTCACACGGACTGAACATTCGGGTGCTGTCCACAACACGTCGGACCTTCTGGTTTCACGGCCCGTTGGCTACCAGATTAAGAGGAAAAAATGAAATCGTTTTTACAACAAAAATCGTGTTCAAATTACAACTCTGTTTGCAGTCTTAGTTTATTTTATAAGATATCGGTAAGCGTCGGTAAACCGCTGGGAAATGCTCAATAGAACTCACTCAATTTCGAATAAGTCAGCATGACTTTTTGTCGTAACGGTATTTCTAAAAAAAGAATATGCTTTGCCAATTTCATTCAAAAGTATAAACCACTTCAGTAGTCTGGAATTACAGTGCTTGAACCTAAGCTGCATGCATAGTATGCTGTAGAAACAAAGACGAAGTAATTATACAAATGAACATTATTAAACAGGAAAAAGATGCAACGTCCAAAACAAAACAACAAGCAGAACCCAGAGAAAGCCGGAAGAATCTCGAATCCGAGTAAAAACAAAATTGCCATATACTTCGTTCTGCACTATGTCATACAAAACGAGTCATAAAGACGTTCACATTTGCATGGAAGTATAATTGAACCGATACATCTACTCGATCATTACCGAACATTAAATTACTTTAATTAATTAATGGTTAATATCAATGTGTGTGACAAACGCTAGTACTGCGCATATAGGTTGTCTAGCCCACGCCACAATGCCACAATGTCTCATTAGTAACAATTAGTATGGCATAAATTACTAGACATTGTCTTTGCGCGTTGGCGGCGTTCACTGCTATTATTGTCTATGATACTTAGGAATTTATAGAGATTAATCTATGGATCATAAGCGATTTATCGTTTTTGACTTTTTGTTTATCTAGTGTTTAGTGGTTTTTGATGAAAAGTTGTAATAAAATCCGTTCAATTTAAAGAGATTTCTGAATTGTCGAATTAAATGGTCATAAAATACAGGATGTTTTTATAAAATCTAACAAATTAAAGCAATCATCAGATTAGTTTCAGATATTTTTGAGAAAAACGCAATACAATTAAAAATCACAGACTCAAAACCGTTAGCGGGCTCTCAAAGTTGGCGCCAAAATAGCATAGACATAAAATCAATTTTCAAATATTTCAGCCACGTCATAAATCATAGGCGCTTACTAATTGTCCGTATTACGCATACCAGCACGCATTCTAATTCTGAATTTGAAAGAAAGCCCAGTGCTACAAAAAGGCGGTGCTGTGGACAAAAACGTTGCACGCGTGGTGTATTCCGGCAGTTAGTGCATCGCCCGTGACTGCGTAACGACCGATGTTTATCGTAAGATCGTCTTTAGTAAAGACGCTTGCCGGCAGACATTTGTAAAATGTATCTATGTACTTTATTTAAATACTCTCGTTATTCATACTTCCGTATAGAATTGTACCTAGTTGTAATTAACTTGTCAGAATTTTAACTCCGTATTTGTTGGCAGATTTGTGGGTAAAATTTTATGAAAACATTATTAGCTGACCTCAAAAAAACTAAGTACCTAATCAAGTAAAATTAAGGCGTATTCATACTTGAAATGCACTCATGTTCGCCCTTGTCATATTAATTTGCCTATTACATTGATTGACAGTACCGCACAGTCGTTTAACCATTTGACATGAGTGGGGACTTTCGAGGCCATGTTGCGTGCGTACCTACCTTATCAAACATAAATAAATACATGCGTACTTAATATGTACATTACAGTTTATGTACCATTAAGATTCCTATCTTCCTTCACGCTGCCGCCGCTGCTGCATTTACCATACTTTGAATCTTTGTACAATAGACGATAATATGAGTACTTAAATGATTATTTAAATTGAAGCTGTTGACTATATTTTGCATGGAAATTACGACAAAACCCTGGGACTTACGAGGAACCGCTTGTAAGGCATAATTTGCTGTGAATCATAAAATCTAATAATGTTTATGTACTTTATATTACCCTTGGGGTTAACCGTGTATTATGCGGAGCTAACTTAAATACAATTTACTTTCCTGGGTGGACAAAGTTGATAGATTTGTAGATGGTAATGATACACGTTACCCTCTTAGACATTAAATCACAGCTTTTATGACAAATTGACGTACGTAATGTAAAACGCAATTCGCTTGAGGCTATCACTCTTTGAAGCAGAAATGAAGTTTTGATTTTTATTTACTATACAAGAAACGTAATCGAATAAAAATTTAATACACTAGTACTTTATAGAAAAGAAGTTTTATTATAAATGCAACCATAAAACACCATTTAGCTCGTTCAAGAAATCTATAATACAATCTCAGATATTTATTTAAGTGATTCGGTTGAAAGACTCTTTGAAGTTTCAGTAGACTGATAACGATTTTTAATACCTCTTCAGGAGGGTAGTCAAAACAAACCGTTTGAGTCCCATTGAGAAGCCACTTGAGTTTATTGCCTCCCTTTATTTTATATTTACTGTATTTTTTGTCCTCGAAGATGTTTGGGTCTAACCACTGTGCGAGCATCAAGTGGACGATTTGAAGTGTTTTGGTGCACGTGACAGTTAATCATTGATATTTTCAGTTGTTTTCAAGAATTTCTATAGCTTACCTATTAATATTTTAGTTTTTTTAGAGCCGATTTTTCAATTCGTAGATTATAAACTTTTACCTGAAGAATAAAAATGGTGGTTTGACTTATGTAAGTATTTTCATACAAATTTTGTGAAAACGCATTTATTCCTCAAATCAAATTAGGTTGTCTGGAGATTGAAAAGTAGGCCATAATGGTTCTTTTATATATGACGTCATTATTCCATAAGAAATACTAATTAACAAATACTCATTAGTAAACAAAAAAAAGTAAATAAAAATTACATCTATTACCTCATTAGTAAAAATTAAAATAGTGCAAGCAAAAATATATTCGTGCTTTTTGAAGCACCAATATATTTTTGCACTGTGTTTATCTTTCCGTCCAAACCATGCATGAACGTGTTAGTTTAAGACTTAAGACTTAGTTTAGCTTGACATATACTAATACTTAGTCATTAGTTTCTACGACTTCAGTCACGACATGACTCAGAAAACATGGTTACCGGATAATAATAAATCTGAGAACGAAGTAGACATACAATCACACAATAATTACTAAAGGCGAATTTGACTAGCGGGGTAGTTGCGTAACACACTAACAGGGGGCCAAGTCTACTAACTTACAAATGTGTCAGTGGTCGCACAATGATCAGTTTTTGACAGATATGCCATACGAAATCTGTCAAAAACTCATCATTGCGGGCCACTGACACGTTTGTAAATTAGTAGACTTGGCCCACAGTAGCGATGGCTTTCATTTTGACAGTTCAACTACATTCATTGCGTTGTTGAGCAGACAAATTTTTCGAACATGAAAAAGTTTTATTATTTTTACAATACAAGTGAAGCAATGAATAAGGTTCAAAATGATTCAGATTGTAAATTATGGTGCTGAGTGTGAGTTTTTTTTAAAGATATTCAAAATTATCCTGCGAATAAATTTTAAATTTTTGACAGCTTTTCCATACAAAAACTGTTAGCTGTCAAATTTTTCACCGATAAAAGATGACTGACGTTGGTAGAATCAGCGCCAAACTAACTAATATCTAAATACCAATGAAAATCGATTGATTATTTTTAAAACAATATATTTACATACATTATTAGCTAACAGTCTTAAATTAATCTGTACATTATAAAAAAGGGGGGAAGGAATCATAGGAAACATATAAAAAAATTGGTTCGCATCGCTGTCAACAGGAAAAGTATCCAAAAGGCTGGCAGTATTACCATTTTGAATGGCAATGCAATGGCCAAAATAGGCCAGCCATCTGGGGGCCAAGTCTACTAATTTACAAACGTGTTAGTGGTCTCACAATGATGAGTTTTTGACAGATTTTGTATGGCATATCTGTCAAAAACTGATCATTGTGAGACCACTGACACGTTTGTAAATTAGTAGACTTGGCCCCCTGGTCCCGTATAGAGTCGACCAAGCGCTTGGCGATGTCTCGCGAAAAACTAGGTGGGCACTCGACCCCTTTGTTCGTTTGAATACAAACTCTCTTGTTTTCTAAAGTAAATCATTGCGGATAACGTTACATTACACACCTTGACACTGTTCAAACAATATTAACATAACGAGCAGCCAGTTCTATTCGTTTCAGATGTAAATAACAACAATGAGGTATATTTACTCTGTTACTTTATTGTCTTCTTGGATTCTGTGATTGCTAATTGGTTATTGTGTTTATATTATAATCATCATTAGGAGGATTAATGCTGATTGGCTCATCGTAATTTAAACCTTAATTTGAAGTAGTCAAAACCGACATTATTTTGTAGGATTTATCATCCTTAGTTTCTATTTCGACGTTATTGTTGTGAAAATTCAACGTTGTTTATGTATTTTACCCGACTACAGCGCAGCATTATCATAGTCTTAGTATTATAAATAGATATTTGTGTGTAGGGGGTAATCTTCAGAACTATAGAGGGCCTACCACCACCGCTTACATCAGTATTATTTTAATATTACTTCAGTGTAATTTAAGATTAAAATAATACTGCTCTAAGCGGTGGTGGTAGGCCTCCTGATCCGATTCCGAAAATTCTTTGGGAATAATTGTAAGCTATATTATTGCCGAGTGTCATAGGATATCATTATTTTATGTTATAACAAGAAATTCTACCGGGACGATGTCGCGGGCCGAAGCTAGTAGTTAATAAAGATGTACTTACAGTAACAATATCTTTCTTTCTTACAAAGGAGATGCGCTTTCACGACATCAGAAGAACACATTTTTAACGCCATTATAATATTTCAAAGTACGACAATTTCGTAACGCCGCAAACGTTCGCATTAGGTTCACTGGATACAATCTGAGGAGACATTTGTCTTTCCCACAGCGCACAGTGGGCGCGACGCGGTCGCAGTTGGACATAAATCGAGTTTAACAACAATTTGTAAGAGTTACGCGATACCGCTTTGTTCCCCAGCTTTCTTGTCGTGGCACACTGTGTCTGTGACTTACGTTCCGGAAAAATGATCGCAGTCACCCTAGAGTAATCCGTTTTGTAAGAATTTGTACTATTGGGTTTTCTATAGCAATGGGTACCTAATCTGATTGCGTTGAAATTGATTAGTTTTTTTTTGCATTACGATCTTGCTTGAACTAAAGAGCCCTACGCAATGGCCACAAAGCCATTTTTTTTGCTCGATTTATTTGCAAGACTTTGATTAACCATCAATACAGTTTTTAATTAAAATAAAGCTATCCTATTGGACAGTAAAAATCACAATTTAATCACCAAAATTCAATTACCGGCCGCCAAACAGACACTCAAATCCGATTTGCACAAATAATAAAAGAAAGAGGTTACCAAAAACCGGTAGCGTATTGCATATAAATCACTGCGAGGCAATAATGTGGTGCCCCCCGGGATCTTCGCGGGAACTTCGCCCCCGGAGAGAAATGCGTTCGACGAAAACACTTCCTTTTGTCACATAATTGCCTAAATTGTTATTAGACGGAATCAAGACATATTGCTGTGGGACTCGGGAACACAAGATATTTATAGACTGTAAGAGATGATCTTTTAATAGTGTGATACGGATGAATCGTTTTGTGCGGGTAATAATTTTTGGGGCGTTGCAAGGGAGATCTAGTTTGATAAATGATGTGATTTGGAGCTATTAAGACGGTTATTTGTCAGTTTCTTTTTGTTTTAGTGAATCTAGTGTTCCATGAAGACAATGATAAAGAGGATACTGAAAATGTTGCAATTAACTAGTTTAGAATGTGATACTTTATGCTCAGTCTTTTGATATTTTGCAGGATGACATATTTTTTAGGTGTGTATGAGTAATAAAATAAATCACACTTCTACCACTATATCAATAACATTTATCTTCTTGATGAGCCTAAACATTAATAAAACAACATTCAGTACATTTCCTGGCAAGCGTGCTGCAATCTAATTCATAACGACCCAAACGTTGACAATGAAATCTCCTCCTAATAGTTTTACGAGTTTCAAATGAAGTGACACTTTAAAAATGTATTACAAACATTTCGGCGGCCAATAACAATAATAAAAGAGAATATTTGTGTGCGGTCCAAACAAATCACTGCCATGTGTTCGACACTAAAACCTACAACAAAACACCCCACTGACAGATATATTAGCGGCATTGCATTCAAACGAAAACCACGGAAGAGACACAGCCAAAACTCTCCGCGACACAACTTTGAACTTTAGGCCCTTGTGTTACACACACTCATAATTATTGACAGCCGCAAAAGTCATACATCTTAATTCACAACAGTAAATCTAACAGAGGGTAGGCATGCAGAATCTGGATATTTCATCAGTTAAAACTCGGAATATCCACTTTAATACGACTGTTTGACATATTTATGGAAATTCCATTTCTTTCCGTAAAAATCGGACTATTTTTGTACACAAATTAGTTTAAAAATAGAAAAAAAACGGGAGTTTTGAAAATATCTTGTGTGGCATCACTTTTATGTGATGAATGAACGCTGTTCAAGTGGTTAATATTTTAGCAAATGTGTTCTCTGATTGCGATAAATTTGTTTAGAAAAACGATAATTACCTACAGCTTTTGGGATCTAAGCTCATACTTATTTATATTTTAAATACTTACCTTAAAACCCCAGTATATCGTAGTTCATCAACCTTTAAAAAATACAAATTGAAGTGCAAGGAAGATTTTTTTGCCGCTACAATTTTGTCCCCCCGTAATCACATTTGTCGCAGTGTGCGTCACTAATTGAGACACATTGCGACGTGCGTCTCTGTATCGCCACATTAAACATAGCTGAAGTCACTTCTGTGGACATAATAGAGATAAAGCTTTTGTTTTTACTAATTATTGTCGAGACATGGATTACTAATGATGGAAATACTTAGCTTTTAATTAGAAGCTCAGATATGTAGAATTCAAAATAATAAAAAATTAACAGTTTCTTTGCTATAATATCTGCTCATAAGTCGATGTTACTAGGTTATGTATGAGAAAGAGAGGGTCTGCGACTGACCCTCTCTTTCATGCAATAGGTATCCCGTGTCACTATGCTATAAAGACTGGATAACGGAGCAAAGAAAACTTCAAGACTGATTATAATAGAACACAGCGAAAAAGTAACCTACGTAAAAATCAGAGTCCTCTAAAAGGCTTCCATAAATCGTACCCACCTGATTTCTAAATTTCAATTTTACTACCCAAATTCCGCCACAAATAATCCCGCAAATAACGCGTCTGTGGATAAAACAAATGGCGCCTATTCGCCACAACCGTTGTACGGAAACAGGAACGATTGTAGCCCAACAATTTAAACGTCGACGCCGAATTAGATTTATTTCGTCCCGGGATTTATTGCCAGTCCCGGTGGGATGGTACAACACTACGAATGCGGATATAAGTCAGTTTTCCACGGAATCTGTTAGTTGTTGTGACTGGAAGTCATGTTTGTCAATAGTTTATTATTATTTTTATCCTGGGTTTTGCTGTTTCGTTATTATGTTTATGTATCAATAATTGTCTTGAAGGAAATAAAACTGCTTTTAGGCATATCTCCATATTTTATCCGCAATTTAAATAAGTTTTGCCATTCTAGCTCATCACATAGTTGTGCTACAAAGAAAAGTTGGCATTTACTAATATAATTGAAGAAAATCAATGAAAAATTATAAAATTACTTAGTCTCCAAGTCATCCAACATGAACATCCAATACCAAAACTTGTACAAACCATACTTCAACAAACACTATCTACTCGTCAGTAAACTCAATACTTTATCCCAGCTCTAAAACGAGCATTTAAACCGACAGGACAACTACAAGCAACACACGCGAACCCTTGCTCGGAATCATTTGTCAAGCAAGCAATTCCAAGTCCAGTAACAGGGCTGTTCCAATCGGGTCCCAATCGATTTGTGTCAGCGACTATTGACAAATTGATAATCGATTGTCCCTTAGCAACGTGCAGCGGGATCAATGTGAAAAAGGTGAGCGTGTTTTGTTTTGTGAACAACTAGACCAGAGAACGGGGTAATTGCGTAACATACAATAGGTACAGTGGCAATCGATGGCAATGCCTTTTATTTTGACAGGTCAGTTTCATTTCGTTATTTGCTATTAGGAATTTGCTTCAAAACCCTTCGGTTGTGAATTTTGTGATTAAAAGTGTGAATTGGAGTGCTGGTGTCACGGTGTTGTAACAATCGATTGTTAAAGTTGTTAGGCAGTTGGGTCAAGGGCTTGATACCGCTTTCGGTATACGGCGCATAATTGTAGTAGGTTCAGTAGCAGCAGCAGTTTTCGATGCTGGGCTACTATTCTATCTATTAAACAGAGTGAATGCACTCAATTAACAATCACCCTGCATATTTAGGTACATGGAATGATAACGATATATACGATATATAGATATATATAATATATACGATTGTTAGGAAATGATATTTTTGCCAAAGATGTATTTAAAATAAAAACAACGTTTAGTGATTTAATCAAAAAGGTTCGACATTAAAATCAAACTGTATAAAAGATAGCTCCATTGATTTGACCACATGATTACATGTAAGTCACGTTCCGTCAGCGCCGGGATCCCTTTAGCAAACAAATAGTGCGAATCCTGGGATTAGGGTGACAATTTGAGCGGATAACACGGGATCGACTTGAGAGCCGCGACCCACGTCGGTAATTTGTTACAATTACTTGCTAGTCCCGCGAAGAGAATTGTTGTAAATTGCGTTTGTTCTATACAGTGTTTTTTCAAGATTAGTCGCCGTTTTCTTTGCATTTGATTTGTTGTTATTGACTTTATACGTTGTATTTGTGTAAACTTTTAAAGAATAAATATTTTTCTGCAAATTGTAAAACTTTGAAACTAAAAAGGCTCCATCAAAATAAATGGCTAAACCTTTTACAGCTAGACTAAACAAAATGTAGCTCCCACAATTTTAATTAAATATGAAAATAGCTTTTCCCAGCTCGTCTAACAAAATTACCTCCCAAGGTAACGATCAAGTCAGCTCCGTCCTTCATTACTCGGGTCTATTTGCTGTAAGTGTAACTAAAACTAAAGCAATCAACAGTAAACTTCGGGCTCGCCTATTTGAACATATCAAGCGCATAGTGGATCGCCCGACGGGTTACAGCGGACAAAATTCACTCGACAAAGTGAAATTTCGTTAGCGCATGTTAAGGGCAACAGAGGGGGTAGCAAGGGGGTGGGTTGTCACTAGAGGGGCGTTTTCCATTTCACGCTCCGTTCGCCGCTGATGACACCGCATTCCGCCGAGCAAATGGTTCGACAAATGAAGAGAGGGCGCAGCCGCGGACACGCCCTGCCACGTCATAACTGTCACTTGGGCTAAAGGGCGACTTTGCTCCCGTTTCCACGGAAAGCCTTTGTACTGACAAATTGATTCGATTTAGACCCGTTGCCCTTGTCTTATAGACGTCGAGCACCCCTTTAATTAACGCCGATACAGTTAAATGTGTGTGTTGACTTGTAGGAACTGTACAAATTACGGTATACGGATGTTTGCCTTCGTAACGAAACGTGGTGATGAACAATGGAAAGTTAAGATAAGGAGCACTGTCATTGTTATGAAGCTGAATGACGTAGAATTATTTCTCCAAGCCAATTATTCTTGTCGCTCTTAATTGTTGGCCAAAAGCTGTTTTCGTACCGTAAAAAACGGGCTATCAAATCGTGGGTAATTATTTAAAGAAAGGAAATTAATTTTATTTACAAGTCGTGCCGTTTGAGGTATTAATGTGGCAGTTATTTTAGTTTTAAGCGTCGTTTATTATATTAATTTGTTTAATCGACAATCGCTAATAGTTAGGTACACGTGAAGAAAATAGGTGAAAGAATTGATTAGGTTCGATTATAATTGGTTATCTGTTAGTTTTATATAGAGAGATATAAAAATTCCATCAAAATGAAGTAGCTACCGCGTCGTTATAACAAGAATGTCTAATAAAACATCCATTAGCGATCGGTATTTGTGACAATTGTTCCGTAACTGAGTATCGTCGGTGTTTTCTTGTGTTCCTCGATTGTTAAGCGTCGCTCGTGACAACTGTCGCCACCTTGCAACCGGTTGTAATAAAAACCTTTCTTTTTGTCCACCTGACTGCGATGTGTAACACTGTGCGCGTGCTTCTGTTTGAGAACACGGAGATAGTAATGTTGTGGAGTACATACTTGGTGTATTGTGGGAATCCATTACAAGACACGTAAGTATGTTTTTGCTTACCTTACTTAGTTAACTTGAAATGGATATTATTTAAGTTTTAAGTTACTTTGACGGTGGAATAGCTACTGAAATGACTTCTACGGGTGTTAAATTTTAACATGCATTTTGATGAATGCATAATATTTTTCGAACTCTATCTATAATATGACAGCGTTTTTATGTGATGAGTATTCTGTAAGTTTCATAAAAATTAACATTGTAATATAAATTAAAAAAAAAATCGTTTCATTGGTCATAATTATTTTGTGTAGAGTTAGAGATCATCGAACAATGCTAAATTATTGATTTATTTTTGACATAAAAATTACAATATGAATGTCAAATGTCAATCCGTTGCCATTTCCGATTATGTCATAGTCGTGGCCCGTACCTACCTAGATAGCAAACATAATTTAATTTTTATTGTTTGACTGACCATATAAAATATCTATCTTTGGAATTGTAATTCAATCTTAAGTTATTTTATAAATATAATTTTGAGGAAACTTCAATTTTCTTTAAATTTTCATTACACAATGAGAGAAAATCATAAAATCTTGAATGTTTCAGCGAGACTTGTGAACCTTTGCGAGCGGGACGTTAAGTTGGTCGTAAGCGATTGCCTGCAACTATATTTGCATTAACTATGCAAATAGTGGCTGGTCGTAACTATAAAGCATAATAATGTAGGCTATTTGACTGAAGTTTGTTGCAAGATGGTTGTTGAGAGCTTCGCCCTTTATCTGAGTTTTTCAGAAAATTTAATGTTATGTATGAAAAAAGCTGCCTTACGACTATAACCAATTTTCCGGATTTTTTAAAATAAATCCATTCAGTTCTCTTGTAAAAACGATATCACAATCATCCTTAAAAACCATGACAACGTCATGCTCGTATACAAATTGGAATTAGCACCGCAATTTTTCAGCAGATTTTCCGAAGTATTGAAACACGTTCATTCAACGCGTTCACACAACGAACTATGTAGTTTGAATTTAATTTCCGGAACCACGTTTGAATTTAAATTTCGAAGTGTTGTTGACAGTTTTCGGAACACAATGCTTCTTTCAAATTGCCAGTGTAACTAGCCAGCTAGTAGCTAGGTGTAACTAATACATAGACATCGTCAATCAACAAATAAGTTTTTCCGTTCGTGGAACAGGTGGACAATTGCTACCGTTCCGCTTACTTCACCGTATTATGTAAAACCGCATTCCTTTGCTAGTCGTCTTGTATTTTATTATGTGCGTCATTGACAAGCGTTGTTGGATCTGGTACTCTGCGGGGTGTACCTTTCCTGTGCAGAGCACGGAGACACCTGCTAGAGGCGATATTGTCAACACTTTCCATATAAACCGAGCGTGTCAGTGAGTTTACTCGTACTACGACTCAAATCACTTTTATTACCTGACGTTTTTGACCGATGGACTATGGCAGATGACTAGAATCAGTTCTATTTCTTTGTTTTTGACGTTCAAAAGTGCCTGTAGTGTGCCTATTTGAAATAAATGATTTGACTTTGACTTTGCAGAAGTAAAGCGCTCAACAAACTTTCGTCGTCACTTTATTAGTACTGCCGTCTCTAGACGCTGTTGATTCCGAGCTCTGTATTGTCCTGCGACAGTACAGGTGTTTGGAACGACGTTGATGTCGTGGAACGCGGCGATATCATCTGTCATTTGATGTGATTAGTGACGCTCGTGTTTTATAGTCTATGCTCTGGATTCCGAGGTTTATTTATGTACTGAGTAGCATATAAATTAGTTCGGGGAACTAGGTTTACAATGATGTTGTTTCTTTTGGTTTGAATGGTTTGGTGGTTTGTAGTAACGTGCTGTGACAATCGAAATACATCAGTTAGACGACGTATTTTTTATAATTATATGCCATGGTACTTACACGCACCAGCAAAATAATAATATGTTTAATAAAGACACCCTGTAGAATCCTGTTATTCCCGTATTTAAGCTGGTTATATCACTACACTGGCTCATCACCACATCAAGCATCCCGTGCACACTTCACTTTTTCAACCATTTCCCGCAATTCCTCATGAACTGACAGTTGACATTAGTGACAGCGACCTCACTGATGACGTGCATGAGATAGTGTTTATACCTATTAAATAGATACACTACACACGTCTTGAAGGAGCTCGTGGGCCTTTTAATTGGACCTAATAATAGCCGCACGGGTCGATCGATCTGGTTCAGCTATGCTTGCCGCGGTCAGACCGTAGATGGGTGACCAACTTAAGATACCGAGACCCCTTAGTGCCTCGGAAAGCACGTTAAGCCGTTTGTCACGGCTGTCATTCTTGGATATTTAATAGTCGTTCCATCGTCAGAAACCCAAAAGTCTGATATCCAGTATTACCAAGGGGTATCGTGTTACCCAGTTACTGGGTTGTGGAGGTCAGAGAGGCAGTCGCTCCGTGTAAAATAATTAATCAGCTGCATCTGGTAAGACTAGAAGCTGACCTAAATATACCTAGTTGGGAAAAGGCTAGGTAGATTGTAAATATTCAACCCTTTCGGACTGCGTGGTTATACTTTTCACGCGTATCGACGTATTTTTTTAAAACTTATTTTAAAAATAAAACAAAAACCAAGCTACTAATTCCTTAACCCCCTTTAATTTTCTTGGACATCCCATAAAACAACGAGTACTCTATTAATAACAACATAAAACAACGCCTGTAAACTCTAATTACATTTCAGTTTCAGTCTTCAGCTGAAAAATGTCCTCGCAGTGACATTTGTTATTACCGAAGCATAAACGAGCGACGGCTCGTAAGTGGCGATAATAACGCTTCGTTTGTTTGATGTATGGAGTTGATGAAGAAAAATGTTTTCTTTGTAGGTACACTATGTAGGTAGGTTGAAGAAAAGTTTGTATATTTTGTGTATTAAACTGGCTGGGGACCACGGTTTGGTGTGATGGATTCCTTTTTTTTCCGAGAATATACTAAGTTTTTTTTTAATTTTTTACCGACTTCAAAAAAGGAGGAGGTACTACGTTCGGATGATTGTTTTTTTTTTAATTTATGTTCACCGATTACTCCGACGTTCGTGAACCGATTTTAAAAATTATTTTTTATTTTGAAAGGGTATACTCCCGAGATGGTCCCATATAAATTTTATTAAGTTTGCTTGCGTATTTTTTGAGCTAGCTTCAATATTACGTATTTTTCCCACAGTCTATGTAGACGATATAATTATTAGACTCCTTCACTGTTATTTACATAGCAGGTAGTAACTTGTGTGGGGTAGGTACCCCAACTACCACCACTAAAAAGTGAAAATTAAAACTTTTTACAAAAAAAAACAACCGACTTCATAAAAAACACTAAAAAAGTGAAAAAGAATTTTAATTTCGGAAGTCGGTGGCAAAAAACGAAAATTAAAAAGCAAAGACACCGACTTCCGAAATTAAAATTATTTTTCACTTTTTTAGTGTTTTTTTTGAAGTCGGTTGTAATATAGTGAGTTTTAAATTTTCGGCTATGAAAAGGTGTAAGGTCTGTTTTTTTAATTTCGTAGGCTAATTTGACAGGTGCAAATGTCAAAATCCAAATTGAAAAAACAAACAATAATCACTTGAAATGTCAATTTTTTTTTTTAAGTCTACGTTTAAAAAACAGACTTTAGGTACTTCGGTAGATAGACTTATCTACTGACTGACTGACATTTGTCTTGTTTTGTTGGTGGAGTAGTGCTCTTTAATTTATTCTCGACAGAGTTAGTTATTTTATGTGTTTGGATTTTAGGTAAATGGAGCCATGATGTGATCTTCAGAACCATACATACGGCTGACTGGTGTGTCGCACACTCGTAGTGGCTTTGTTTATTCATATCCTGTCTTATGCCCGTTTACAGAACCTCACTCAAAACTCAAGCATTACTTAAAACTCATTTAAAGCCTTTTGATTGGTTTAAACTTGGGTTTTGGTTGGTTGGTTTAAAAATAGAAACGTGTTTTTTTTCGGCATTTTTCGCTCTGCGATCTTAATAAGGTACGGTTTTTCTTTCCTTGTTTCTATAATCTGAGCTGCGATTAGTCATCAAGTTTGACGTCACATATCGCGTAGATCTCGTCATTTACAGTTATGTATATGACTGTATTTAAATAAAGATTGACGCTAATTAAACGGCCCGTTTTATGACTGGGTAATGTGCCAGAGATCGGAGATTCTTAGGGTTGAAATGTTTGTTGGAAGGAAGAAATCTACTGTAGGTACTAATGAATGAGTTTTCAAATAGCTTAGCAAACGCTTTCCCTGGCTATTCGGAAGAATTTAGAAATTTCCGTAATGTTAAAAGTTTCGTTATTGTTTAGTTAAAAGCACACCAGTGGAGAATAGTGTCTTCAGTGACTTTGGACTGAATTATGGCTGGATATCCTACTGGATCCTACTGGAGAAGGTGGACCAATGACCTGGTGAAGGCCGCAGGAATCCGCTGGATGCCAGAAGCACAGAACCGGACGAAGTGGCGCTGCTTGGGGATGTCCAGCAGTGGTCGTGTTTCGGCTGAAATGATGATGATGATGATCCTACTGGATAAGTACTGGAAAATGTAACAGATTTCTAATACGACTAAATAAACTAAAAACTTTTGTTTTATAATTAAACGAAACCTGCTAAAACAGAAGACATCCAAGTATGTTATTTCGTAAGATTCAGGAAATGTTAAAGACAATCCGAGTTTTATTATGAGACCCCGCGGCTTCGGTTGCGGTCGGAAATTATTCCACGGGAACGTATCTCTTATTATTATGTAGGTACACACGGCTACACATCAAGCTATACATTTCCAGTATAAGCTGACCTCGCATTGTACGGAAATCCTATACAATGCGAGATCAGCATAAACTGGAAATGTACAGCTTGATGTGTAGCCGTGTGTACTACAAGGATATAAAAGGTATCCTACTATGTCTTAATACAGATCATGGTCTATCCGTGAACCAAACACCGAAATACGTTCAGTCGTTATGGCGTGTAAAGGTAACAGACAGACTGACAGAGTACTGTGGTATCTATAAGTAGTATGGATGTGAGAGTCAACCCTAACATCCGCAGACCATTTGCCGGGATCATTTCACTAAGATAGCACAAATCGCAAGATTTAAATGTAAGATACACTTCTGAAAAATCTGTTAACGTGGTGTATTTTCAGATCCACCATTTTGAATACAGGAATAAATTACTTGACCAAAACGATTAATGGCTGCGTGGGTAGGGAAGTAATTGGACATTGAACTGACAAACTAAATACGACATTATGATTGTCATCTTTATTAATGGTTAATGGAAGATGTCGTCAATGTTTATTTTTTTTGCCGATAACCTCTACGATTCCGCCATTTTATTTTTTTTCCCGCGGTTTTTTTGCAGCTGGTCAAAACTTTTAATTTAATGGGCAAATAATGTAGGGGATAAAATGCCTTTCAATGAGGCTCTATCGGGGTGGTCCTTTATAGGCTCCAACAAAGCTCTTACCATAAAGATAACATTTAATCCTATTTATTATTTAATCATTTCACATAATCTCATAAAAATGAATAATCCCTTTAATTTCAACGAAATTACTCGCCTACAAAAAAAATAGTAGATATTTTTTTATGGCAAGCTCAATAAACTCGGCGCGTATGATTGTTGGCCGTATAAATAATCCCCTTTGCCATGTGGGTGTGACAAATATTATCTTTTACAGAACATTGCCTCGCACAAGTGTGCGTACATTACACACTTGAAAAGCAAATCAGATATAAAGTAATTTTTATTGTTGGTCATCGACATTTGATGGAGTTTGATGAAAATATATGGAAGACTGTTTAGGAATACTAATTGAATCTGACAAGTGAAGGGGACAATGAAGACAATGTAATCGACCGACAGCTACAATTTATTTTTTTGCAATAAAAGTATGATTCACTAGCTGCGCTCCGCGGTTTCACCCGCGTAAGTCTCGATCCCGTGGGAATATCGGGATAAAAAGTATCCTATGTGTTCATCCAGGTTATAAACTATCTGTTTGCCAAATTTCATCCAAATCCATTCAGTAGTTTTTACGTGAAAGAGTAACAAACATCCATCCATCCATCCATACTTACAAAGTTTCGCGTTTATAATATTAGTAAGGAAGTAAGGATAAAGCTTGATATTAATTACCAAATGCAAACGAATGAATTGCGCATGATGAAATTTTTTTTGAAAATAAAATCTGTGTCATAAAAAATTAAATATATAAGAAACCCATTCAATCTATCTCAAATCCTAAAACTACATATAACCGACCAGCAAGAAGAACGCACCCATTTTATTTATAGGCTCAATAAATTTCCTATTCACAGAGTTTTCGCAATAGATTCCCTGGATCATAAAGCCGCGGGTACACAGGCGCGGTCCTGCCGCTTGAACGCGCGAGGACAATCGCGACCGCGGCACACAATACGGGGTTATTCTGGCATTTTCCAAACCACTACGCTATAGGGTTTTATACGCAGTTTTGTACGTAAGACTGGATTGTGATTGGTCTTTTGTTGGGTGTAATAGTTTTATGTATGTAGGGTGTTTTTTTGGTAAATTGTTTATTTTTTCTTTGGTTAATACAGTAAAATGTTTGCAGTAGCTGTTAAGGCTTAATGTCATTAAAATATATAGTGTAATATTATGAAATTGACTTTGTTTTGATTTGGGGTCGCGTTTAAGTAAATATTGTGTAACAGTTTGAAGCAATTTTCACATCCTATGTCCATCACATCTTTACCAATCCGTCGCTGACCACAAACGTTGGCCCAACCTTGGCAATGCGTACAAGTCCACATGCATGACAGATTAAGATCTGTCAGCACAACATTGTGTATTTGTTGCCCACACGCAACAGATGTAATAACTGATAATACCATTGCTGAGCATATACCGCTTGATAATTGAATGAGCATGTTTTAGATTCATTTCGTTTTATCTGTTTAGAAATAATTGTTACTTATATAACATGAAACGATTGAACAATACATTAATGTGCTACACTTTGAAATGCTATCATGACTTCTGCATGATAACGCCTACCTATTTTATTGCTAGCAAATGGTAGCACAGGACGATATACCTATTGTTCAAGTGCAACATACTATTAAATTGAGCCTAGCCTTTCGAGTGCTGCCTAGCAGTAATATATATATTACATGCTTCAATTATAAAAATGCATTCATTTTTTCTTGGGGGCTAAAATTGTAATAGCAATTTTTTTAACCCCCAAACACTTATTTTTTCATGAAGTTACCCCTATTTAAAAACTTCACCATCAAAGCAGAGTTTATAAACATTAATTACAGTAAAAAAATATGTCAATTAAATGAACCAAAAAGCAGCAAAAAATGACATTACAACTGGTCCCCATGCCCAAACTTAACAAAATGCGCAATCGTGTCGAAGCGTACCGAATCACCCTTCCCTCGCTACAACATTAGCACAGATTAGGGGCTTCCACCAATGTTGTCTTTAGCTAAATGAGTTCTTGCTTAACACCCTACACATTGCGTAGTAGCCTTTACATCTTTACATGTTTGTTGAAGC
This sequence comes from Lithophane semibrunnea, assembly GCA_947363905.1. Classification (NCBI taxonomy): domain Eukaryota; kingdom Metazoa; phylum Arthropoda; class Insecta; order Lepidoptera; family Noctuidae; genus Lithophane; species Lithophane semibrunnea. Next base: position 9,669,269 of record OX376209.1, on the reverse strand, counting down.
ATTAGCAGCATTGAAAAGCTTCGCAATCGTAAAGCTCGCTAAGTGTGAATGATATTGCGAAATAATTCGGGGCTTTGTTCAGGAGTGCATAAAATTGAATTCTGTTCAATAAAAGTATTGACGCAAGTGTTAAGGTTGCTGTTAATTAAATTCTCGCACTGTTTAGGTATGTTTAGATTAAGTGCTTTTTCTTGTGTGTTTATGATTAACAATAGAAACTGAGTTGTAAACTTGTTTTAATATTGATGTCTGTTTCTGATTTCTTGTGAATAATGCTAAAGTGTTAGGTACTCAATTAATTAGTTAGGTAACTTAGGTATCTGTAATACGATACGGTATTTAAATCGATTTGAGGTAATTAACATTATATTAGGAAAACAACAGATGTTTAACTATTAAAACTAATGTGATTATTGTTTCGATATTTTTAGTACATACTTTGAATTGTTTAGTGATACTAAGTAAGTATATTCTTTTACTGTTTTCCTAGTTCTTTGCCTTTTCCCGACATCGTAAACTTATTCTCAACGAAAACCAAATAAGAATTAGTTCCGTGCACAATCAAAGTCTGGGGTACAATTATAGGGTAGTTACGTGCCGTTTCGCCGTCGAGACGGTCGCGTGCCGAGCTATCGCGCGTCCGATCGCGCGTAAACCGCGCGGCTGCACGACATCGCGACAAATCACTGGAATTACGAACTAGCTCTCATTAGCAGCTATATTTTAGAAAGAAACAACGAAACGAGGACATGGTTGGTTGTCGTGTGTTCCTTCAGAAAATATATTGGTGGGTTGGTCATAGATAATGTGACTACGCATGAGAAATGGATTAGCTAATTGAATTTATGACAAATGTAGCTGTTAGCTTTGAAGTGTGTATGTGCTTTGAACTTTTTCTTGCTGTTTTCTGTTTTTTTTAAATTATATATGTGGAAACTATTGTTTGAGACGAAAGAAAGAAGCGAAGCGAAGAAGCGCATCTTTCCGTGTGTCTTGACCTTTATTTCACAGCATACGTTATTAAGTAGAGACCCACAACGTTATCAAAAGAGTTAACTAAAGTAACCACCTCAATAATATCAATTTCTATGATGCTTTAAGGGCTTCAGAAGTTGCCGACCAACCGATGCGTATATTGGCTGATTAACGCGGCAGTGGCATGCGGCATGCGGCAATAAATGGAACAACAACACATTGTGCACCTCCCACTGTACACAAAACGACTTTTTCAACGTCCTACTCAAATATTAGGCCGGACACACACCGCCCGAAAGAAAAAACAGATAACGAGTTGCACTGCTACCGGTCAAAGCAGCCGCCCGTGCCGCCAACCAAGTAGGGGCGGGGCGCGTCACGCATAAAACAAACTGAGGCGACGTGTGCGACCGAGACAGAGCGACACCACGTCCACGCGCCAAACGAGACAACAACAGCCCGGTGCTACACACACCTAATTTAAAACTCGAAAATAAATTGATGGTGAGTTCAAAACAAACAGATATGGCTGACAAAAAAGGACGGCCGCATACGAAATCTTCATTAGCGAGCGAGCTAGAACAAGGGCGCCGGCGAACGTTCCTAATTTAAAAATATCGAAAGCAATCGCGACGGTGATTCGACATTAATTCGGGTTTTAAAAAATTCTCATTTCTTACTCATTCTCCGGTGATGATTTTTCATAAAAGGGAAACAAAACAGTATGACGGAGCTGAATCGCGTTCGTAATGAATGAGCTGTGGTTATTAGCAAATTGAGGCCGTTAAAATGAAATTATCTCTCAGTAGCTTCGTTTCTAACGTAATTAATGGCGTAATAAATCTGTGAAAATCTAGTAAAGGATTAAATGCGCTTGCATCGCGGAGGTAAATCGATAAAGTTTTATTTTTACGATAGCTTTGCTGAAGGTACTAAATGAACCTAAATGAATGAAGAAACTGAAAAACTTTTTACAAAAAAAAAAACAACCGACTTCCAAAAAAAAAGTGAAAAATAACTTTAATTTCGGAAGTCGGTGTCTTTGCTTTTCAATTTTCGTTTTTTGCCACCGACTTCCGAAATTAAAGTTATTTTTCACTTTTTTTTTGGAAGTCGGTTGTTTTTTTTTTTGTAAAAAGTTTTTATTTTTCACTTTTTAGTTGTGGTAACTACCCCACACAAATTCGTATATCGTTGTCTGCTATGTGACGGAGTCAATTAACATGTCATCAACATCGCAAAGTGGGAAAACTACGTAATTATTGAAGCTAACTCAAAAACTACGCAAGCAACATTAATAAAATTTATATGGGACCACCTCTGAAGCATGACCTACCAAACAAAAAAGAATCATCAAAATCGATTCATAATTGGCGGAGTAATCGGGTAACATACACACAAAAAAAAAAAAAACATACAGACGAATTGAGAACCTCCTCCTTTTTGAAGAAGTCGGTTAAAAAAGAAAAAAAAACGTTGTTCCTAATCTCGGTTATGAAAAGTTGTGATCATATTTTTCAGATTAGAGTGGTTTCTTCCGTTTAACAATGACACAGTGGTATTGAATACATTTTATAAAGAACACCGTTGTTTTTGTAGGTAGAGGTAGGTATACCTACTTTATATTATCATACGAGAATTCCTCATCCAGTATGAAGAATTCTCGTATGATAATATAAAGTTGCTGCAAAAACACGAAATGCACATAAAATACTGACATGACAAAAAGTTTGCGTGGTAGAACTTTATAACTTTTTTTGCATCGCACTTGAAATGTCAGCAAAAATTGCAGATAACTTTTCCCGTCCTTTTTTGTCGTGGGTTGGCGCCAATATTTTGACACAGGCGCAACGAGCCAACACTAAACAGACGGCGATGTTGCCATCATGTTATGAAATATTACTAAGTGGTAGTTCTGATAAGCGGCCTTTTTGCCGGCCCGCCTGTGTGTACTCCCTTGATCTTTATGTAATGGCCATTATTTGATTTATTGGACTATTATTGTGTAACGTAAGTTGATTTATGTACAGTAAGTGAGAAGTGTATCTAACTAAGGTACAAAAAATATGTACAGAGATACTTAAAATGTAATTACGTTTTGGAACAAAGAGCGGTTGCTTATAGCTGATTCATCTATAATAAATCTACACTAATACATCTATTATATAATATACTTAACGAGTACCTATCAAATAAAAATTAAACATCGTAGTAAACGCTCATGAATAAGTAAGTATCATTTCAAAATGTTTTGTAACCAAAGACGTAATAATAAATACCTACTAGGTAATTAATAAGCCTTCAAAGCTGGTATTGTTAAAAGCAAAATTTATCGTATTAAACACTGTTGGCAAATATAACACTAGTTTCCTAAAACAACGCATAAATTAATGTGCCCCGTTCAAACATGCCACCCACTGCATTTGCACAAAAAGTGCGGAAACAATATGTCAGAATGTCAAGACAATACATTTTATTGCACAAGTGTGTTGACTTTAGTTGAAAAACAAAAGCCAAGGGTCACGACCGTGCGACCACACGTACGCATTACTCGGAAGTTTTGACTAACTATTCGTTTTTATTGGTAAACAGATTGGACAAAGTTTTTTTTTTATATTACTTTTTTCTAGTGATTTGTTTGGCGTTATTTCAGGGTTGAAGTTAAATAATTTAAAACTGTTTTAAAGGGGATATGTTCCCTTTTTTACAATTTGGGGTAACACTCAGACAAAACACAAATATCTTGTTATGAATGAATTTAAAAAAACAACCACGTCTAGAAAGAAACACTAAAAACAAAAGAAAAAAATACTTCATTTATTTCCAATCCGACAAATCAATCCTCTCAAACAGAACTCTAATGCCACACAAGCACACAAGAGAAACCGCGGCATAAAGCAAAGAGTACATCGATAATAAAGAGCTATTCGCTGCGTTTAATGACGGAACATCTTGTTCTACCGGCAAATTGGTAACCCGACCCCGTGACCCGTGTGTGGCCGAGAGGGGGCCGAGATCTTAATGTGCACGCGGCTTTATGATGTGGATAGTGAATGGTAAGTTTTAGATTTTTGTTTCGTGGTTGGGTTGTGGAGAAGGGATTTGGGAAATTGGTGTTTGATGAGTAATTTGTTTAAAGTAGAAAATAAAATCATTAGGTAATTAATTGTCTTGAATGAAATCAGAAGTCTACTGTTGCATTTTAGTTTGTACCTACAACTTGCTTTATCATTACCTATGCTACTTTTGTTTTTACTTGACTTCAGCAAAGCCAAAGGAGGGTTAAATTTGTGCAGGCTATGTATGTACTTTGCTGTGAAAATATCTTAAACTTTTCTCCAAAAGGGTTTCTAGCAAAGATTTTGATTCAGACATGAAAAAAATTTGAAAAAATTGGAAGGCAAAAATATCAACTTCAAAAAGACGAAAATTAATATCTCACAACCTATTCATTATATCTTGATAAAACAAAACACAGCCACATTAGCGGCCCGGTGTATGTTGCATACATCAGGTAAGAAAAGTCGGCATATCAATTAGTATGTTGTAATGAAGGAACAACTTCGAGTAATGAGATATAACTTGATACGCTAGGAATACCAACCCTTGTGCTTGCCACAATTTAAAGAAGTTAGCGGTATGGCTTATGTTGTAAGGAGTTTTAATATCAAGAGAGAAAAAAAGAATAAAGTCGGCATTATTTTGTTTAAGAAATGTTACTGGCTGAATGGCCGAAATTGAAACTAACGCCGCCATCTTGTTTTGTCAATACCTATAATTTCAGTGACAATTTCACAAATTTTTACCAACAGCGCCTGTCAATGTCATTCAGGCGCTAAAAGATTCTTATAACCTAACACTCTCACTAAAACTATGCAAGATAGTAAAAACTGAGTCAACTAACTTCTTCAAAAATGAGTTGTCGGTCCTTGTTTCCAACTTTCCGGAAACGCTAAATGAAAAAGGACACTGGCCATTTTCTGCGAAGGGCCAGATACTAATGGTATTAAATGTCACAATAATTATGAAAGAGCTTTTTATAAGTTATTAAGTTAAGTATTTTTATAAGTTAAGTAATCAAGGAGACAGTAGCTGATCTTACATTGAATAGTGTAGGTTATAAATTCAACGTTCAATAAACTCAAAGGTTTTAATTTAATCAAACTCAACACCAAAATGTATAACTCCATACCTACTAAAACAAATGGAAATCGATCCTTTAACCGCTATTCCCCTATAAACGAAGCACGTGTATTATTTGTATCTCAAGCACATGTAATTTATGCAAAACTAGGTAACCTTTACAAACGGGGAGCATCGTTAACTCGCATCTTTGCTAACGATTATTATACTATTGGCAGTAATTGGGTTTGTTACTGCGTTCCCATATGGGTTCGTCAGGGTTACCAGTCAAGAAATAATTTGAGGAAAAGTTGGAAAATGGAAACATTTTTTTTGACAGATCGTCTCCTAAGGTGTTGTTATTTATATCCTGATTTATAGTCTTTTTTTGTAGTAAGCAAAAAAAACATCAGAGAAAAAATACACGTGTATTTTTTTCTAGTTACTAAGAGAAATGAACAATTCTAATGAGGATTAATTAAAACAAGTAGCTGTTAACAAGTTGTAATAAAAACAACAATAAGTAATAAAAACCGTAAAAATAAACTTAAAAAAAACGTTAAACATCGTTTTTGTTAAAAAAAGGCAAATAAAAAAAAACTAGTTCACGACAGCCCTTATTATCAAGCGTGCGTGTCAGAAGTCAGCCATCTTTACGATCAACTTATGTGACGTAAGCACGCGAACTCAGAAACTACCTATACTTAGCTTAGCTGTTGGTTCACGTAATGCATACATTGCTCTTTAAAAATAAAAGACGCTCGCCAACGTTCTCAATAAGGCAACAATGTATGTCGAAGAAGGACCAGTATTGGCTATTATCTTGGACCTAATTTATTGATCTGGATTTCTTACTCGCTTGCCACTTAGTAATTAAAATTATAATTTTAAAAATTTTCTTTTAGACATTTAATATCCATAAAGGAACTTGTAGAACATCTTTTCGATATTGTAATATGACTTAATTATGCAAAGATATGCATCAACGCCTGACACCTTTATCATAACAGTAATTAAATGACTTAATGGATTAATGAAGCAATTATTGATTTAACGTTAATTTTGAAATGTAAGTATATTTCCATAAAATGTGGTACCAAAAGGTAAAAATAAATAAAAATATTTATCCCATTCGTTATCAAATTCAAAGTATTGATAAAAATATCTACACTGCTCAACATGTATTGAATTGAAAGAAAACGATATAACAGGCTCGATACTGAAGAAATAACTTTTATGTTTGCACGATTTAATTTGGTTGGATCATCCAAATTGAAAAAGATATGACAGGCATTTTTATGTTTGCACGATTTTTGTTGATTTATCCAAATTAAAATGAATTAGTGAAATAGTGATTCGTGTGTGTGTCCTATTGCCATAATTATGAGACCTAAACTAAGTCTAGAGTTTAGACTTAAGCTTTGTAGGTTTACAGAATAGAAAAATACTGTCAAGACAATACCTAAAATATGGGTAAGCCAGACAGCGTGATTTTAAAATACAATCTATTAGAAACATGTTTATTGGTGACTCAAACTATTGATCATAACAGAATCTCCATTCGACAAATTATCGAGATAGTATAAATTATATTTATTCACAGTAAAAACACGGATGTGCTATTATTAGATTTTTATTGACATTAACTTACATCATAGTTGTATTGTCGTGGGCACAATCAGACGTGTATTCATCCTAACTATAATATTATAAATGCGAAAGTGATTTTGTTTGTTATGCTTACAAGCTAAAACTGCTAAACGGATATGGATTAAAGGTACATGGGTGTATTTTATCGACATACCACGCGGGCGAAGTCGCGGGCGGAAGCAAGTATTACATAAAATGTTTGATTCCCGGGCCGAGCTACAAAAGTGTTTTTGGCTGTCAGGAATTTCTCAGTAGCACCATAGTCCGAAGATTGGACTGGTGTCAGGTTGACGGAAATAGGCTCGCTCCATTTACGTATGGAACTTGAACATAACCGGCGAAATACGGGTGCTCTAATAGGTATACCAGGAGAAAAAAAAGGAGTGATTTTATGTAAAAAAACTGTGAGGACGAAGGTCAGCTCCAAAATACTTAGTAACATGTTTTATCACGAATTCTGTACATAATCAGACAATAAATAACAAACTCTACTTAGCTCAAGTCTAGACGCAATCCATAATAAGCAGCCATATTGTCATTATCATAAGCACTTTTTAATACATGGTTATATTGAGCTGAGCCGTATACCATCTACACTTAAATGTCGTTACCCACGGCTAAGCACCTTTAAGCACAATGTTATTAGTAGCATTTAATAATGGTGAAGGGAAAACTGGATACACGGATGCTTTATATATTATGAAAAAGTTTAGCTAGTCTTGGGAAGCACCCCCCGAGGGTGTAGGGTTGCGTCTCCAGGGTTCACCAAGAAAAAAAGACAACGTAATTTTTTTAGAAGAAATAAAATGGAAAAATAGTCTACTTATAAACATCGCCCATGGCCCTTTATGATATTAATTATGGTTGTTCATTAATGACAGTTGTCAAGTTTTCTTTGTGGATCGAAGGAAAATATATTACTTATTCTTTGTCTTGTTCTTCTCCAATTTATCCGAGTGTTTACTGCCTAGTGTTGTTTACTATGAAGGCTGAAATGATTAAAATATCTGCGTAGGCTCTAAAAAGTTAGCCGGTGTCTTTGAGCAACCCACGCACTTTTTTCTCTGACTGTGTTTTATTGTCTGTGTGGCGGATTATTACTGTGTGTGGTCCACCAATAAATTAACATGAAATCCATAATATTGATGTCAATGTCATAATAAAAAGTATCCTTGAGTTATCGACAACCTTATGAAAAGAGTTTTGAATAAATTAATACCTTTAATCAATTTTCGAGCGAAAAAATTAAAAAAGAAACATTCCATATTTAAAACTAGTCATTTTTCGCGGTTTTTTTAATTTTTATTACCTATCGCGATGCATCGAACCTTGTTCAGTGTTCAAAAGAATTTTGCTGCACCTTTAGCTGGCAACACTAGCCAATATGGCGAAGGACTTAAGGCCACATTACATGCGACAAGTAAATTACCTTCACAATTACACGCTCCACTACACGTAATTGGATAAAGAGGAGGTATATTTTTATTGACTGCGGCCTTAAGTAGGTAATTAATATGACCTCTGAGGGAAATTTTATATTTTGGATTTTAATGCGCCGTTAATTGATTGATGCTCACGTTTTATTATTATTATAAGCTTTCTTGGTTCCTCGTTGGAGGTCGTATGTCTCAGGAAATGCGGGCTCGTAGGAAAACCAAAGTACATAATTATCATTTTTTATGGGAGGAAAGTAAACTAACCTAAGTAGATGATTCAAGTACTTACTTAGGCCCAGCTTCCTTATTAATAAAATTAAGCAAGCACCTTTAAATGGTTTATGAAGAATAATTATCTTCTTGCCGTCCTCATTTTCAGAGTCACTTCATTGATGACAGACCTTCTTATTGAAACAATGTAGTTGTGAGACGAAACTGAAATGTCTCACGTGGATTTAATTACATTGGCAGTGGTACCCATTATCCTTTAAGCTGGAATGGAACACAGTAAGTTGCGCAACTGTTTTTAAGTTGTTTTTCCAAAGCATAAATATTTGGTTACATGTTTGGAAACGAATTCACGAACGCAGATAGAAACAAGTGGATATATTATTCTGCATTTCTGCCCTTCATAAACCTAACTCACTTATTAAAAATGAATCATGTTAATATATTTGACTCTTGACTTCCATTGCCTTCCGACCTAACATGCAATTGTGCACAAACGGTTGACACGCCTCATTGCTGTTAAGTATACAAAATTAAAATAGAGAGATAAAATTCTACGCTGCCAGTTATCTACTAACAAATTAAATTATATATTTGTATTGGAACGTTTAGTTTAAGTAAGTATTGTTCGTGAGGTTAAGGTAAAATATCGTTTGGGTTAAGTCAGAATCAGAATGATTTCATGAAATACCGAAGTACTCTATTCTTCAGCAAAGACATTTCAATATAAGAGATTCTTCACTAACCCAATTTAATCAAATTATACTAAAGAATAGTAAATTATAGTAAAATCAAAAGTTTTTCTTTTACATGTCGCAGTTCAATCCTAATTTGTAGATTTGGGAAAAAGTCTACTTATTTTGTCAGGCAAAATAAGCATGCAGGTAGGATGGTTCTCAATCATCTACTTAGATTACAAATGAGACAAAGTAGTCGTTACATTAAGAAACCCACATAATCGAGATATAATTTGTTCAGTCCAAACTTAAAGCGATTTCGCGTAAAAACATGTGCAGATGAACAGAAGAATTTCGAAGAAGAACGCTAATCCGTGAGAGCGGAAACTTTTGAACTTGCATGACCAACTAAAATCCTCTTTAAGCAATTTACAATAAGAACTAGAATTATCTTCAACTGCTAATATTCTTGGTAACAAAGTTAATCATCGAGCCAGTTCAACGGAAACACGCCTTTGTGTTGATGCGTTAAGGTTGGCAGGGTGTGTATATGTTAAGTGTGTAAGTTGTTAAGTGATCTAGTACACAGGAGATCATGATCGGGCGCCCGAGGCTACCTCATTAAAGTGAACTAACGATGTAATTGGCACACAGTTGTAGTAACCGCTAAAGTACGAAATTGGATGATTGCGGAAAAGTTCAATCGTTTTAAGTAGTACTTGCAAGTAATTCTCTTTATGTTATCATTCAACAAAATTAATTGTCTAAAGGTTGTCTGTAAAAGATCGCTTTTAGCGATAAGACCGCCCATTGTGTCACCCTATGTAAAATTTCTAATTTATGTCTGTAATTTTTATGGTGTACATAATAAAGAGTATTCTATCTATCTATTGATATTTTTAAACCACCACTTAAAGCTTATTAAAGTATTAAACTTTGCCTTTTATTAACCATAAATTCAGTGTACTTATTACTAAATGCCTACTCAATAACGAAAAGAAAAATTGTAATAAAATTCAATCAACTATGGATAATAATTTCATTATTGAAGCTAATTTTCTTATTTCACGAAAACATTGACTATTGCAAAAATAAACCTTATGACTTGAATTACCTACCTATGGTTGAATTAAGTACAAGTCATAAATGTCAATTATTACCTGTGCCTGATTTGACACTTGGCCGGCAACAGCAACTACGTTCATGCCGTCTACACACGCACTAAGCAGTTTAATTGCAGTCTTACTGAATAACGTGTCGATGTCGCCAGTGGCGGGTCTGGGTTTTCAAAAACATTTATGCCTTTACTTATGTTCATGTGAATACAAAAAATATTCTTCACTGATAAATTGAAAACTCGGTTCTACTTTTCCAGTGCCAAATGTAATGTAATTTTTTGCAATAGTAATGCTAAATAAGGAATAAAATACGCTTTAAACATAGATAAGTCACATTTTCTTTCGATTTCTTTTCACTCACTCCTCTACAGTTTTCTCATGAAAAGTTTGTATAATCTTTATATAGGTAAATATAATATATAATATACATATGTGTTCGTTCAAAATATGTGTTAATTTGACTCAGTATCTTCAACAACCTTCTGATTTCTCACTTCCCCCGCAGCACTAACAACTGGCAGTCACGCTAAACGGCCGCGTTATGTCGCTGAACAATGTCGTGGTGCCGGTGGCGCACCCTGCCGGTCTGGCTGGAAACTTGTCCGTTATACCAAATTATATAGACGTCATGTCACATAGCCGATGAATGAGTGATCTGGGAACGGCGTTTGGAGCAATGGTTCATTTTGGTGTCATTTTTGGGTCACAATTATGATTTATTGTTAAGTTTTTGTGGAGAGCTACTGGGCAAGAAACTGAAATAAAATAAAGTGTAGCAACTTTCATTTTTCACTAAATCATCATAATCATAATCAGCCTATAGGTAATGTCTGTGACCTAGCAGTGGGACTGCTGGGTCACAGACCTCCTCTCTGTGAAAGGGAGTGGCCTGTAATCCACCACGCGGGCCCAGTGCAGGTTGATAGATGTCACATGTCTTCGAATTTTTGGTTCTAGGACATGCCCGTTTCGGCACGATGTTTCCTTCACCGTTTCGAGAGCAGTGGTGATGAAATATCTACACAAAGTTAAGCTTTAACTTATAGAAAAAGCACTAAGTACTTACCTACTGCAAAAAAATAGAATCTTTTAAAATGATATTAGATAATTTTAATATTTAACTCTTTTTAGGTAAGCCTTTCACCAGAGGCTCTACCTTTTAAGCAGGACATTTAATTTTCCCTCTGACCTCATTTCAAAATGTCGAAAGTAGCAAAATTTTTTGCACAATGTTCACAATATCAGCGGAAATCACACAAAATGTCTACCAAAAGCATAATAAAATCAGTGACCACACAACACACTATCTACCAGCACTGATCACACTTGCCGCTAAAAAAACATCGTGAAAGCATTAATTACATTATTTTAATAGGTTCGCGAATCACCAACAATTAGTTACCAATTAAGTTAACACCAAACAAGCCATGGCTTATCACCATAATTATTAGAGTCGCGAGTGAAACTAACGCCATGCCATGTCCGCTTTCTAACTATCTGATGGATTAACTATGCAATTATTGATAAAAATTGTACTAACGAGTTGAGAATTTCATGTGCCACATGTGGAATGGATGGATCCTATTGAATTAATATGTTGTAGTGTTAAATTGTGAAGGGAAAGTGTAGCAAATGCAGATATAGGTAACTAACTTGTAACACCGAATTTTTGTCTGAAAGGTATGGAAATGAAATCTTTTATTTCCAGATATAAATCCACATTTAGGTTTAAATAAATGCGACCAGAAAATGTCTGCTATAAGGTTCGAAACCATCATCTTCAGGAAAACCAAAGATCATAGGTTATTTAAAATTAAGTATTAGAAAGTATGGAGATTTATGTGTAGACTTAACTATCGCACCAGGGAACCCTTTCATGATAGATTTAAAGTGATCAATTAAATAAATAAACATCACCCAATGCTTTGTCACTAAGAAACTTGTGAAAATGCAGGGTAAAGAACTTTCAGAGACATTCTAGTGAAAAATATCTAGGTACATCCTATATTGACTCGTTTGTGTCTCTGTCACCTCATCACAATACGTTAATTTAATTACATACCATTTTTTTAACAGCTCATCGTCATGAAATTTTACAATTTAAGTGTTTGTCATATTGCCAGTTACAAAAATCACACAGTCTTGAATCCAGTAGAAAGTGCATCTATTTTTTATGTTTGAATTTCTTAACCGTAAAATTAGTAAATCAAACCACCTGTGCTCAAATCCTAACTAACCTATTAAAAGAAATACGACTAACAAGCTGGACTGGATTTAAAAATTCTACCTTGAAAGTCTAGCTATTTTTAGAGTTTGGGGAAAAAATTTCTTAAACTTAATTGGTCCACCAATTTCGCACTGTTTAGCTTTCGCAGCAGGTAACATTTTGCAAACTTGTTGAAATCCCTCACGATGTAAAGATCAAAATCAGAAGTTCATGAATTAAGGGGCTTGACTAGCATAATCAGCCTATAATTTTCCCACTGCTGGGACACAGGCCTCCTCTCGGTGTGAGGGAGTGGGCCGTAATTTGCCACGAGGGCCCAATGCGGGTTGGTAGATGTCACATGTCTTAGCTATTAGGACCTTATTATTAACTTTTGGTGATTATAATGGTCTATTAAAAACCAACCTGTCTACGTATCTATCTGTATTGTTCACTGCAGAGAGAACACCTTCTCATTTCTGTTCGTTGTTTTCCAGTAAGTTGCTACACTTTTTTTTTCAGTAGTATACTGCGTATGTTATTTTATTTAGGTCCAGTCTTTTCAATAGAAATCAGTCTTCTCAATATGATAACAAAAAACATCAAAAACCCAGTAAATGACCTTTATAAATGTCAAACTTTCCTCCACTGACTGTAGCGAGTGACCAACAAGACTTCCTTAGCCCCGGGGCTAACAGCCACATTATCGTTTTTAAACTAGCCCCAATCATGAGGTAATGTGTTTTAAATATGACGAGCACAACACTGCGGCCTCTTTGATTTAAAACGGGACATATACTTTGTTATTTCTTAGTTTTGTATAAGGTTTTTTGGTGATTTTTTTAATGAGCTGCAACACAATTTTCTACATACGTAATGGACAGAAAAAACATCGTGATGGGAATCTGGACTTATCACTACATATATTATTATTTAAAAAAAGTCCTCCATCGCGTCTGTCTGTCTGTCTGTTCGCGATAAACTCAAAAACTACTGCACCGATTTTCATGCTGTTTTCACCAATGGCTAGAGTGGTTCTCGAGGAAGGTTTTAGTATATAATAACCGACGTCCACGCGGGCAAAGCCGCGGACATCAGCTAGTAAATTAATATAAGTCTGCTAGGCAACCCCTCTTGAGCAGTGATGTGATGAATGCTCGTGCAGAGTCGTGCTTTCTATGTATGAGAAGAGAACTTTGTCCTGCAGTGGAACAGTAACAGGGATGGTAAGTATTATGAAGTATTAATGCCATCATTATTCCACTGCGAAAACAGGATGGTGCTAGCCGCCTTGTCTAGCTCCGTCTCTTTCGCACACTGGAAGAATGGTGGCATTAATACCTACTTCATAATACGGCACCAGCCTGGTATTATAAAGTAGTTCCGTGTCGTGACTGGCATACTTTACCACTGACATAAAGATAATTCAAATCATCCAATTAACAAAAATCGTCAGGGGCCTAAAACAACTAATTTAAAATCCTTTCCAACCGAGAATTTTAAGTAAATTATAATATTCATAATCACCATATTTCCATTAAGGCATTAAAAACAAGTTAGAAAGAAACAAGAACATCGATCATAGGTGATTAGAGATAATTATAAAAACCAATAGTATCGCATAGTTTACGATATCGACTAAACCACGTAGGTAGGTAGTTGAATAAATTCTTTATTTATTATGTAACTGGCTGGTTTATAATTAATACACATTTTTAGCAAGTTCAAGGAGATACTCAGAATTTCTACAACGAGTCTCGTCAGTAGATATAGCAAAATTTCAGTTTTTATGCAGTTATTTTTATTTTTAAACAAGATAATATTTACATAATATATAAACTAACAGACTTACAATAATAATGTTTATAAAAAAGGAGCAGAAAGAATCATAGGGCATAAAAAATTCGTCCGAATAGGAAAAGTGCTCAAAAGGCACATTATAGGTAGCATTGCCACGTTGTATGGGGAAGCTGATTCTTTGGGCAAAATTGATTTAAAATTAATTAAGGCGAGTCTGAATTATTTTGACTGAGCTATAATATCATACATGCTGATTATAAAATTCTAATTATTCAAAACATTTTATAGCCAGAAGCAACTATTAGGTACCGATGATCTAAAATTGGCTATAAAACAGTAGCACATTTTAAACCATTCAAAGTAATAGCTGTCAAGTCTATAATCTCCTACAAAATACCGCCGAAAGAATCTTATAATTTTTATCATAATCGTATTTATGACGACTAAAGAGAAAACTGCGAGTAATTACACATCAGAACCGACCATAAAAACTAAAGCCTTAACTCAAAAATAAAAATTAAAAAATAAATCTCTCACTTTTATCATCTCTACATCATTAATAAGTTTTTTTCAACAAAAAACCAATTTTGTCGGTTCTAGTTAATATAATTTTAGTAAGTAGCCATGATGTGCCATAAAATGACGAGAATTACGTCATAAATAGTCGTATTAAGGCTGTAGTTAATGAGAACGGCGGCGCTTTGAAGTTACGTTGCAAAAGCGTCGAGATTCTTATAAGTATGCTAATTTTATTAATTTAACGCGGGAGATCGGATTTGACGCGCGGGGCCTTATTGACAGCCCGTTTTATATCATAATATGTAGATATAATACTACATTAATGTGGTTCTCGTAAATAAAAAATCGTTTAAGTATAAGAGTTTTGGAGATGATGAAGTTCATTAGTTCTTTGATTTTAATTAGTTAGTACCTACCAAATAAATATTAGAAAACAACGCGGACGTTTTCATAAAAACACTATAAATAATAACTTATCTGACAATCTATTCAGTAGAGGTGACCTTTTCGTAACTAGGTAAATAAACATTATTCACTCTGATGATCACCTAAGATACATGCTAAAAGCTTCAAAACAACTAATTCATAAAAGATTGCTAACATTTCAAAAATTTTTTTCAATCTTCAAAATTCAAAAATTTTTTTTCATTTCAATATCGACTTTCGCAGTTAAATGTATTCGAGACAACACTTTCGCAGTTATGAAAAATTAAAAGATCATCCTTGAACATTTTGCTTGTCAAATTGCATCAATTTCGCACAAAGTTGTCTTCTTTACCAGCTCACTTTTTAACAGCATCAGACATTATATTAGGCACCAATTTAATGCCCTCAAAATCAGGTCTTTATTATCGAGTTAAGATACTCCGACACTTTAATGCAAGGCGCATTCGTTTCCGTGTCAACGTTGATTACGGCACAATCAGGTGTCAGGTTCGATTTTAGACAGTTGTAAAATCGAAAGTGGGAGCCACATAGTCTCGGCCGACCCGACTGCCCGACGGTCGGGTTAATCGCTCTTTAATAGCAGCGGCACTTCACAAAGAACCGGGCGCTTCGCCACTGGCGTACGGAAGGACCAGGAATGCGTTTTGAAATATTCTAATTGCTTAATACCGCGCTTGTGTTGCTTCGTGTTTTAGGTGTTAGTCATAATCATAATTGCGGGGGTTCGTATTAATCTTAATCTATAATTAATTGACATAATTCTTATTTTTTTAAACCAAAACGTCTCGCATATATAAACACATCTAGAGTCATTTCTGTCCAATCAGTGACATTTTCGCACTTAAAGTTTTCTGTTTCCATGTCTTCATTGAAAGTTGTGTCGGTATCAATGGAAAGCCACATCAAGTGAGTGGGTGTCATGAATGGCTCGACACAATGGTGTTATGGCAGCCGCCGGCTTGAGCAGTGAGCCGCCAAGCGATGTCTCAACTCTCGAGATGGTTCTTTAATGGATTGATGCTGACTTTATTGGAATCATAAGGGTGTTATAAAGGCGATGAGTTTTGGAGAAAGGATGTTGAAGGACATAGTTTAATGTTGGTCTCTTGTGACGAGATGATTGTTATTTCAAAAAGTTTGATTGTAGGTAATGAAACGGAATAACTTTAAGTCCTTTGTCAATTATGACAAAGCAATTAGAACAAGGCTCAGAATTATTGGAAGTTCACCTTGCCCATAAGATGTATATCTACTTGAAATATTGTGCTTCAGACTAAGTAAGCGTCAATATAGCCGTCTATGACATCGCCAGACATATTAATCGCGTCACAAAACATTAATTGCATTATAGTGCTGTAATAACGCTTAATTTGTGTCGATGACAATGGACAACTGTTATAAATGAATCGATACCGTGAATGGTCCCGCATAAAAGCATCGTGCCGTCGATGAGCCTCAACAATATCGACCTACGTGTCGGCTTTAACGCGTATTAGTAAAATCGAAAGTTAACTACGATATCGACCACTAATCGATACATAACTATCCTAGCACAGAACTAGGGAACTATGGGACTATTTAAACCGGTTTTCCAATGCCGTAAATTAGACTTACTTTAATAAAATCGAGACTGCATCTTTATTAGAAAAATTATGTTCAATCTCAGCCAGCAAAGTCCAGTAGCTATGAGTTGTGAGACATTTATTACATTGCTTATAAATTTTTATTGTTAATAGGTTAATGGGACACGCAACTAATAAATTACTTAACGCAATAAGGATTAATGTACGGTTCAAAACTACCGGCTTGTACGTCCGACTAAGATTAGCGAATTCGTTCTACTTTTTATAGAATTGAAATCTCGTAAATCTATTCGATTTCATTTGGATTTTAATCGAGCATTTTTTTTTTAATTTCTCGCTGGGCAGAGGCACTAACACCCGCTGTTAGTCATAACGCTGTACGTGACCGCGGCTCTTCTTTGATAATAAACATCCTTTTTTCTCTTAACATTTACACGTATTTTTACTTTTTATTTTTGTTATTGGTTACAATATTATCTGGCGGCTACTGGTCGATGCAAAGGGCTGTTATAATTTAGTTTTATTTATGCAAAATAAAAGTGATACTGGCAAGATTTATTGAAGCGCGGGTGGGCCCTTTAGCTGTGAGTTTTAATATTATGTTCGTTTCTCATTTGTTTTTAGCATTTAACTTTCATTCTTTTGTATTGCTTATTGTAAGCTGACAAGATTGACTAGATTTAGAGCTCATACTTTGTTTTTGGTTTTATACCATAAAAGATTGATTACGAAAATTTTCATGATTTTTTAACAATTTTAATTTCCTATTTGCATTTTTTTGTACGAAAAAAAATTTTCATGAAGTCAATTCAGCTATGAAATATTAATGCACGTACAGATCTAGTAATTCTGTGACTAAATGTGTCTGTCTAGTAATATTTCACTTTGCCGACGGCAAATCAACAGTGCGCGAAATTACTTATTTCGCTTACAGACAAAAATAAACATGGATGAAGACGCTTTAAAATGAAATCCTTTGTTTTTCTTTTTTCGTTTTCATTTCACATAAATTATTTTGGTACTTATTTGCTACTTTTACTGGTTTCTATAGGGCTACTTTTGAATAGATATGTATTTTAGATAAAATGCAGGCAGCATGCACTATGTTACGTAACATTTCACCTGAGCTAAGCAATTTTGCACTCATACCAAGAACTTAAAACAACCATGAAAAACAACAGTGCATAATTAGAGCCAAGTTGTTAGTCCAGAGCTTTCGAAAATTTACATACTAGTCCGTTTCCCTGGTGGACTGTTTGAGGCAATTGCCGTAGAAAATGCTTTAGCATGGAAACAATTTGAATTTATTACGAGAAACATGCTTTTCTAGAGAATTCTAATCCAAATTCTAAGTGCAAAGTCGACTTAGTGCAAATGATCTTTGCCCTAAACCTTTGTGGTGCCGACGGAGATTTGAACTTCGAAGATTGGATTATAAGAAAGAAAGAAAAATTGTTCATTTATAACTGGTCCTTTTTTGGTCCTTTGTGGCGAAGTTGCAGCAAAGCTTAGTATTGCTAAGTTTTCAGGAGAAAATACTGTTACATGATGAATTGTTGTCTTATCAAAAAAAAAAACAATCTGCTTAGCCTTTTCCCAACTATGTTGGGGTCGGCTTCCAGTCTAACCGGATGCAGCTGAATACCAGTATTGCGACTGCCTATCTGAGCTCCACAACCCAGTAACTGGGTAATACGATACCCCTCGGTAAGACTGGTTGTCAGACTTTCGGGCTTCTGACGGCCCGTAACGACTGTCAAAGATCCGAATGACAGCCGGGACCAACGGCTTAACGTGCTTTCCGAGGCACGGAGGAGTCTCGGTATGTAAGGTCACCCATCTACAGACCAACTCCGGCAAGCGTAGCTTAACCTGATGGATCGACCCGTGCGGCTGTTATTACTTAACCACAAGCTCCTCAATTGACGTCTTATCAATAATTATAATTGCGTATCAGTCATCATCACCCATTTTAACCGACTTGGCACCCAATGGTGAAAAAGTTTTCATTCAAAATATCTAATAGGTATCATTGATCACTGTTACAATTTAAGATTGGTACAGAATTAGGTGCACATGGTTCAATAGTTCCTTTTTCGCCGTCGGCGTCGTCGGTCAAAACGTACAGCGTGTTCTAGACAGGTCACCCTGCTCATCCCGCGGTCGGCAAAGTCGTAAAGGTGTAGGTGTACCAACATCGTAAACTAAACAACAAATGACTTTTAAAATGTTCTCTAAATCTCATAACGGCTCTTTTGTTCAGGTATTAGAAGGTCCCGGAGCTAATCGCCACACACGTATAAGATTCGTCTTGGTTGTGTAAAACAAGAAGATTGGATCGCACGGGAATCGAACTTGGGGTCGCGTCGCCCGCCGCCGACGGCCCATTCATAAAATCGGGTATTCAAGTTACCAATATAACCTTTTATGCCTTGGTAATTGTAGAAATTGCCCGTTTCCGGGATGAAAGTGATATTTTCCATAATTTCAAGGAAATATTAAATTTTAATAAAGATAATCTTGTTTAAGGGTGAGTTAAAAAGAGATAAAAGAGGATTTAGATAGGTACCTACCATAAATCTTAGTTTGAAATGTTGTTGGAACCAGTGACAACTCTGGCATTAAGTTAATTTCTACTTGTTAAGAAAACCGAACGAAAGTTCACAATCCCAGAAACAAATTCTAATTGAGCGCAAACAACAAATCCGACTCGAAACCATCCTAATAAAATGCAGTAATCCCTAGTCACTTCAAAACCTTAAACCTAACACCTCCAACGAACCAGGCTTTTAAACCAAGAAGTATAAAACGAAATGGCACCGGCTGACGGGAGGGGTGTTAGAGCGAGACGGCATGCGCCACACGAGTGAGAGACCCGATAGCGGCCGGCTCAAAGCAGGCGGCGAACGCCAAAGGCGGCGGCGAGCGCTAATTGGAGAGCGCGCGACTTCAAAGTGAGCCGCCCGCGAAGTTTATATTAGGCAGGTACACAGCGAGCAACGATTGATTAATTTCACCGCGAGATGGCGAGGCAATTAGTAAGCCTTTGTTAGGGTCACTCGATACGGTTCTTGATGTGTTTCGGTCTTCAGATGTCGCTGCAGGAATCTTATTGGAGTGGGCGGAGGATAGATTCAGAGTAGGTATACAGACACACAGGTAACAGGAGCAAAGAGGTTGAAGGATATACGAAGGCTTATGTAACAAAATGGATGTTTGATATAAAAACAAATTGGTATAGTCAAAACGTGCTGACTTTTTGATGAATCCCAAAATTTTCTGAAACCGTGATTTCTAACGACGAAGAATATATGGGCAAGAAAATACAAAGAAACTAAGACCGCAAAAATAGCAAAAAATTATACCTACTAACTACACAAAGAAAAAATTGTAGTAAAAAAGTAGGTAGGTGGGTATGTTAAGTAGAAATTGCAATAGGTAATGCAAGTGCTTAACAAGAATCTAATAAACAACCCAAAAACAAAGAGCAAACTACAAAACACAACAAACAATTTAACCAAGACACCAACGAAACAAAACTATGCAAAGAATTACAAAACGGTTACCGTGAACAGCGTTCAATTCTTTAGCGTTTACTAGAAAACGCGTGTAACTCCGCACTGAAGAACAAAGAGTCGCTTTCTTTGTACCAACTTACCAAGTACCATTTACCAGGATCGCCGTTAACTGTTGACACTAAGCTCGATTTCCTACCAATTCGACACAGCTTCTCTCATCTACTTCACCAACTTATCATTACCACCCATCAATGCTTTAAGACCCCAAGAATAAAGTTTCAATTCGCTCGGTTCAGAAGTATCGGGATCTGGTTCGGGTTTCCTTTCGGATCTTTTTGATAAGGCTTAAAGGGCTCAGATTGGTAACAGACAGACGATTGAAGGTATAAATCATGATGATAGGTGTATGTAGGTTAATCAGATGGATGGGATTGTTCGCATTTAGTTTTGTTTTGCAAAAATGATGGGCTTATATTTTTTTTGTGTTTGCCGCACGTCCTATAGAGGCTTTACCTAAGCTTATGAAAGAAATCATGTTATGAGGGTTCAAGGTTGCCTTGCATTGTAAGAAGGATATTAATGTTCAATATGACTGTTTGATGTCGATAATACTTTAAATTAACGTTTTGCTATCATCAGCACGCTTTGCCTATTGAAATTCTCAATCTACTACGCCTTCTGCTTTTCCAATTTGTTCTCTTATATTCATGCCTTCACCACCACATTCAGTTTATTATGGCTTCCAATCTTAGTTCCCTATATATAATTATATAACTATCTTTCAACCGCTTCCTCCGTATCCTTTCATTTTTAAACGACTCCTCGAAATAAGTTTCAACAGATATCTACTGATTTTCATAAGTTTGACACAATTTGAAATCATTTTTCCTTCATTCCCGACAAAAGGGATCCTTATTTTGAATGCCATAAACACTAAACGCTGTCTAGACCCCACCCATTAAAAACCCATAATGAGCACAAAAATCCCACAATTACACAGGAATGTATCTGTGCGTCAGTCGGAGCGCTTCCAATCCATAATGAGCGGTTATGGTATCAAAATAACTGAACATCAGGATGCTACAGATAAGATCGGACCTCGGGCGGCGATGAAATGGCTCAATCTAACGCGGACTGCGCGTGAGTCCCGCGTCCCGATTGGATGGATTGAGTGTGCCCGTGATTTAGTGATTTAATATAACAGGCAGCAATGTTGAGAATTTTAGATGATTTGGAGAGCTAAATAATACTGTTTGGATTTCAGTAAAGAAAAGTTGGAAGGGTTGTCTCATAGAAAGAAGATATTCCTAATTTATGTGATGCAGATTAAGCCGTACTACGAGTATTTAGTGTTCAAAGGGTTTAAGACACACGGAATTTTTATTAGGGACGTCTTAATTTGATGATAAAATTGTACATATGTATTTGTCGGGATCCTTCAAAGAGTCTATGCTCCTTAGTAGACATATATAGGTAATAATAGTAAATGATAAGCTAGGATGGATCAATACAATAAAAAAGTTCACGTGAAATCTCAACGAATTCTTTCCACATTTTTTTGCAAACCTCTCACAGCACTATTAATTAGTAGAAACAAATAAAATCCTCCACAATAGCGGCATGTTGTAAACGGTGTTACCGAAATATAAAATGTAGCGAATGCGATCTCAGCGAGATGTGTTGGGGCTTGGGGATCCTCGCCCGTGGCAATACGGTAATTATAAATTATAATCAATTCCGCTGAAACACGCGTTTCTAATATAATAGTATCGGCTACTGTTACGGAGATCTTTTGTATAGCTAGAATAGTATTTTTTTTATTAGGCTTTATTAACTTTTAGCGAAAGTATTTTTGTAGGTGCCTTTTTTTTGTTGGTAAATAGTCCTGGTTCCTGACTCGAGCTGAATTGCAATACACAAATGTAGCAGATTTGGAAATTTAATTTAGGGATAGGAAATAAAATCACTGAAACAGAGTTTAGGTTCAATATTCATAAAGATCCATCCTTAATATTTATTAAACCTGGGCAATGCAATGACAGAATTCATGTCACCCTTGAAAATCTCTCTGCAATTACACCTGAACTTATGTTGCTGCTAATCCATAATCATTTGAACATAATATATAAACATATATCTTGACATTCGTTGACCAACAAAGTTATGAGTATGACGTAAGAAACAAAGTCCCATTAAAGACGTCATTAACTTAAAGCGACAACTTTTGAAACAAATATTTATAAACTTAAACTGCAAAGCATTCTATTCCAAGCACAGTCATAAACAGTTGGACTAAGAATAATATAACTTTGTGTTAAAACTTTAAAACAATGTGTACGGAACTCCTCAACAGTGCAATGGTCGTACTTAATCAATTATTCATTATGGAGCTCTATAACGTCTCTATTTCTGAGTTTAATGGCGTTTCAGTGCACATTTCTGCGTGCTGGCGTCAAAGGTGCTGTATTTTTATAGTCCTGGTTTTTTATTCTCAATACAGAATTTAACTTATGCGTCTATTAGTTTTAGATAAAACGATCGTCAACACCATCAGATACGAACTATCTGTTGAGTCTTACAAATTAATTTAGTATTAGGTTCCCACCTATGAAATTGGTGTTTTGTATGGGGAATTTTAAAGAAGTTGCATTTTTCATACTAACGTTTTCTTAATTTATATAACAACCATGAATCCAACGTTTTTAAAACTTGTATGCACTATTGTTTAAAAACTAAGATAACGTATGCCACTTACATTAAGCGACAAAAAATAAAATATTGTTTATTTCTGCTAACAAAATGAAGAGTCATTTTTAAGGTATTTTTTATGTTAAGAAAACTATAAGTAATAATATTTTTTTACTATTGGTATGTCTATGATGGTCATTATTCGATATAATACCAAGCAATTGATGAATATTTTAAATCATAGAAGTGACGAGGTTCTCTATTAGTGAGAAAAAAACGCCAATTTCAAAGGTGGGGACCCAATTTTTAAAAATGTATTATTTAAGACATTATTCTCTTGCTTAGGTAATATTCAGTTATATATTCAGCTTTATGTATTGTTGTACTGCCCCTTCACCATCTTCTTTTTAATTTTTAAAGTTCGATACAAATAAATCTAAGCGATCATTTTGTAGGTACCTCCTAGAGGTTTAAACTAATCGCTCATTGTTTCTGAGAACCATTACACAATGCTCTAGATTTCAACATAAACCACCATTTAATCCACATGTGAGCGAACTACAAGCGTTTCATAAAGCCCTACCCTGAAGAACCGGTCGAGTCGCGCGTGGCGCCGCCGGTGGTCGATAACGTAACTAATCGGCGGCCATTACCGTCATTACATCTGCTGTTCCAAACGGTAAGTATTTAAATTGTAACTCTGAACGAACATCAATAAAATTAGCTATCATTACTTGTTTTGCGAACGAATGATGTTTAAATTGAGCTAATATTGGGAGGTTGAGAAATGAGAGGTCCTGAGGCGGATGGCGAAAGGTGTTTGAGGTGTGCTTCTAATGGGCCACCCTGAAACTTTCGGTTGGTAGAAAAAAGTGTATATTTGTGTGGAAATAAACATCATGCAATCTATCGACGTAGCAACTCCTTATAATATAAAAGGGGATCGATGAGATGCTTTAGATTTCTTCGGAAAAAACTACCGATTAGTCCGTACTCTGATACCTACAGATGGTTTTAAATACATTAAACATTTAATATGTCAAATATAACTTATTATCCTTATTTACATAGGTTTTCACAACTTTTACTGAAATGTTTTACGGGCTGCTAAGTAGTGTTTCTGGCACAGAATTAGAAAGCTCTCATAAAAAGTATGAACCTTCTATGCAAAAAGTTTCGTTCCTATGTCCAACTAAAAGCGATTCACCGAATTTGATAATTTCACCGAATTTCACCATTGGTAACTAACGAATCGTTGACAAACATTTCGTTGTGCATGTATTTATAGATTACAGTCTTCTACGACACATTAGGGAAGACATGGTCTTCATCACTGAAAAGGATTGCTTTAAAAAACAATAATAATTGTTTTAAAAAACAGTAATAATTGTTTTTTTGCTCAGACTCGTGTATCTTAATACCTAATGATCGGACACAAACAACGTTTGGTAAGATATAACAATCAACCTTAAGTAAGCCGTCAATGCATAGAAACCAGCATATTACTGAATACAGACACACTCAAGTCACAACCAGGATCAAGTCTAGCCAGCTGAACTAAATCTGGAAGAACAATGCCTTCACTAGTTAGTTACTCAATTCGCCTGACTATTAATAGTCGTCTAAGGGCACGTACACAACTTACAACACTCACAACTACACCGCGCACCGCACCGCGGCAAGAAAATGTGGGCAAGCAGTGGTTCAATCAATCTGCCTAGCCTTTTTCCAACTTTGTTGGGGTCGGCTTCCAGTCTAACCGTATGCAGCTGAATACCAGTATTTTACATGGAGTGACTGCCTATCTGACCTCCACAACCCAGTAACTGGGTAATACGATACCCCTTGGTAAGCCTGGTTTTCAGACTTTCGTGCTTCTGACGACCCGTAACGACTGTCAAAGGTTAATGAATGACAGCCGGGATTAACGACTTAACGTGTTTTCTGAGACACGGAGGAGTCTTGGGATGTAATGATCACCCATCCACGGACCAACCCCGGCAATGGATCGACCCGTGCGGCTGTTATTAGTTACCCACGAGCTCCTCCTGGGCGAGTAGTGGTTACGTGTGAATAATGTCGCTGCAACTTCTTGCAGTTGCGTTGTGGCTAGTGTTTGCAAACAGATCGACTCCGTCTGTGACAGTGTCGCTGCGCCGACGCAACGTCGTCTTGTGGCAGTTACGTTGTGGCTGCGACGTCACCTTAATGTGGTCGTTATCGCCCACACGGTTGATTTTGATAGCTAATATTCATTTTCATACAAATTAGCGCCCATCCAAATGGTGTCGTTGTGGAACGTGTGATCGGGCCCTTAAGCATTTTGAAACAAAACACACATTGGACCAAACGACCGCTGCCACCATGTTTAATTAAACCGAATGCTATTATTACCGCTGATTACCCGTAAGCCTGTTTTAAGTGCAGGCATTCGATTAGTCAACGCAGGATTAGAACAACAATAGCTTATTTATAGCCAACGTTTGTACCGAGCGGTTATTGTATCGAGCAAATCGACTGTTTATTGTGATTTGTGCCACCAGCCTTACATACATAGGTACCTACTTATTGCCTATGTGTGTGAGGGAAATTGTACGGTCGGCGACAAAAGTGTAACACTGCTACTTTTACAGTTGATGATAAATTGACACATAATTATTCTATACATTGTACGTAGGTATTTCATCATTTTTAAGTAGCTAAGAGTAGAAATAATTTTAATTTTATTTTCCAATATTAATTAAATATTTACTTACCTCAATAATTAAGATTTAATAAAAATGATAAGTGGTAATCGTCTTTTGTCGCTGAGCACACACTGATACAGACCAGTGTGTGCTACGCGTTTCGATTTTAATTTGTTTTTTTTTTAATTATTGTTTGTTTTGATTACTATTGCTTTTGTAGGTACCTAATAATGTGAACGAACTTTAATGAAGTGATTTCTGGAATAAGTGAGGTTCAGTTCTAAATACGTTTTATAGGCAATCAGTGTTTTACATACACGTTCACCTTCGCGAAACTGTAACTAAGCCATAAAATCAATTTATTCGGCGGAACCTTTATTAATCATTGTTTTAATGACAGTACAGTTTCCGAAGCACGGAGAATTATAAATCAAGAAATACCTACATACAAGACAGCCGACCTACTCTAAAATGAGTTATATCAATCTGCCTAGCCTTTTCCCAACTATGTTGGGGTCGGCTTCCAGTCTAACCGGATGCAGCTGAATACCAGTATTTTACATGGAGCGACTGCCTATCTGACCTCCACAACCCAGTAACTGGGTAATACGATACCCCTTACTGGCCCAGTCCAACCAGTCTAACCCTTGGTTAGACTGGTTGGCAGACTTTCGTGCTTCTGACGACTCGTAAAGACTGTCAAAGATCCACAAATGACAGCCGGGACCAACGGCTTAACGTGCTTTCTGAGGCACGGAGGAGTCTCGATATGTGAAAATGGTCACCCATCCACGGACCAACCCCGGCAAGCGTAGCTTAACCTGATGGATCGACCCGAGCGGCTGTTATTACTTAGCCACGAGCTCTTCTAAACGAAATTACTAATGAGGTCTTAGGCAAGTAAGATGTTCAACTAATTCACAAACTAATAGGCTGTCAAATATTTAAATTGCTCGGCGGCTTCCTACTCTAAGATTGAATGCGGTTTGTGTTACAAAACGCAATAGCCCTACAGCTCTGTATTCCAACTACCAACATTACCAACGATTTCTTAACACTGTGCTTCAAATTCCTCGTAGTCTCAACACAAAGCGACACGGTGTGTTAAGGTGTCGGATTTAGAAACGGGTTTGTGAGCTTTGATTTCGCAAAACATTTTTGTTGTCATTTTAAAAGTGGCACATTCATCAGGGTTTCAAATGGACCATTATGATAGGAATGATTTGAGAAATATTAATGTAATTTGATAATAATTTGATGTGATAAAATCTCCTAATTTGATTACTGATAGGTGCTCATAACTATGAACTACAAAGGCGTTAAGCAAGTTTGGCATTTAAGTTGAAATTGGCACATAGTAAAAGCTCAAGGACATTTTTTCAGCGCCATATTGGCTAACCCAAAAATCACCACTTAAAATAATTAAAACACCTCCATTGGAACTAAAAACTAAAGCCTATTTTAATTACAAACACAAACAAGAAAATGCTTATCAATACTCGTGTTCTCATTAACAACTTTGTAATATTAAAACGTTACGCTAATAACGTTGCATGTCCGCCATTGTTCTAATTCAAACGGACCAATGGGAGGCCGCGGAGCAACACGACGTCGTGACGTCACATAGAACATGTAAACATAATTCAATTAAGTGGATTGCGACGGTCGCTTATCGACGTTATCGTGTGTGAAAAATTGGCGCTAATAGATTGCTTTATCAGCACCGTGACGATGGCAACAGTGTAAACATACACGGCGTTGGACGTAAATTAAATTGTTATGTGCGTAGATTTTCCTCCTGCATTCGGTTTTTTCATTGCGTGGTAGGGAAAACTTATAAGCTACGTAGGAAGGTAGATATTCCATTTCGTTTTATGGCTCTATGCAATTTATTGTGTTACCTGCTTCCGCCCGCGGCTTCGCCCGCGTGGTATGTCGATAAAAAGTAGCTAGATGGAATCCTGGGGCAGGGCATAGTGCCCCAGGATTCCATCTATCTCCTTGCCAAATTGTATCGAAATCCGTTCAGTTGTTTTTAGGCGTGAAAAGGTAACATACAGACAGACAGAGTTACTTTCGAATTTGTAATAGTATGGATATTAGTACTTATGGATGTAAAGGTAACGACTTTGTTACCTAGTTTCAGTTTTTCTGAAAATTTCAGAAACGGTTACACATTTCTATTCTGAAAAAAAAAAAAAATCCTTAAGCTGTTATTAGCCAATGATTAAAAAAACTAGGCCCACAATCACAACACAATAGGCTATAATAAAATTATAGTGCTTGCGTAGACAACTTCGCACGCACAGACACTCAAACTATTCTAATGCAAAATAATAATTTCCTTCATACAATAGGTTTTCCGCAACCCAAAATCCATACATCAACAAACGAATTAAATAAAATCGTGACTTCATAATTAAAAGAGTAAAAATCACGAGAAAGAATCCAAAAAACGAAATAAATGCCGATATCCACACAATTGATTCATCTTTTGTTCGATAAAGCCATTTATCGACCATGTTTGAATGCTGTCAATAACATTTGAGACGATATTACCAACCAATGAAGGAATTTTATTTTGCTCGTTTTTGAATGAAAATGGCTTGCGTGTTATAATAATGATGATGGTAAGTCGTGACCATGTTGTTGCTCATACAAAACTTTTGGAAAGTGAAGAATTCGATTATAATGGTCTTTTGATCAGGCCAGGGCCTTTGGAAGTCCTTGTGATGCTAATAACAGGATCACACTCAGTCTTGTGGCTCCATTATTTAAAATTAAAAGAGGCGGAGGCTTTTATGTGTTGCATTTTAATTTTAATTGGCATTGTGTTTTTAATAATAATTATATCGCAATTGGGGGCCATATTATGAGCGTAATTTTACGCCAAACTTACTTAATGTTTATGTATGTAGTTTACCTTCATAAGTTGTTGGTCGGAATTAGGGACAATTCACTATCGCGAAGATTTTACTTGTACGGTAGGGCTCTGTTTGGAGTGTCCATAATAAAATTAATAAGGTCCAAGAAAATGGAAACTAAACACGATTTGGATATTTATCAATCCACAAGGTCCGCCGCAATTTGTTGTCCAATAATCGCTACTACGCATATTTTTTAAATGACTCTAGCTTACTTTTCAAAACAGTTTTGAAACCATTGTTTTATCATTCAAAGACCTCTTAGTACAGTCTTAATAAGCCTGTAAAAGCAAGTATGTAAAACTCGCACAATTCTGAAATCTTAACAACTTAATTTCTTTTTCTTAGCACCTCTCGCAGTAGTCTAGGCATTAAATCGAGATAAACATAAAGTTGCCATTCATCCTCTCGAACAATAAAAACGTATGTTCTTCACATCCAATTAGACGTGCGCTTTTTTGTGTAATAGGCAGATAGGCACAATACATGGACTTACCCACGTATATTGTACCTATCTTCACATCTCTGTACTTAATCTTGGAGGCAACGACTCAAAACGGATGTTCGAATTATAAATCATGAGAAATGCGTGCTTACATATAAATTTTATGTATATTAATTATAATTAAGTATGTAAGGTAAAGCCCTCGTTTGATGTAATTAATGTTGCCATTAAATTACCCTTTATATCAGCGAAATGATGGTTAGTCTTATGACAAGCGGCCATTGTTTTAAGATTTCTAGTACTTACGTATTACACTCCTAGTTTTGGACGTAGAGTATGTAGGTACCCACCTTGTTGTGTATCCTAACTTCCTAACTATAATATAATCCTAACTTTATAATATTATAAGTGCGAAAGTGAGTTTTCTAATTTCAATATTTTTAATGCATGTATAGACGCATTAGACGACGCTATACTATTGCAGGTTAACGGGAACGCCCTTCGTTAGATAACATACCGTATACATTTGATTGAACTCCCAGGTAGCTTCACAATAACTTGCCACGTGTACCAGGACAACATATCAATCTGACGTCACACGAAGGTGACAGCAGAATAAGCACTAATATTTACGTTCAACTATTACTTCCAAGCGTTCAACTATTCTAGTAAATCGAACGTCTGACGAATGCCACTTCATCGTTCCATAACAATAGAAAACTTAATTACTTACAGATGCTTGACGTACCTATGGAACAGAATGCTCTGTGTCTTGACTTTCTGTCAGCAGCATATATCATGGTGGTAACGGGAAGAAAGGCTGGCCGAAGACCTTAACACATAGTAAAAGTAGAAAGCCAAGTCCCTAAAGAGGGCCTAGACAATGAAAACCTTTCGAAAACGTTTCGTATTTCTCCAACGACTGTCAACAGGATTTATGAGCTTTTCGATAGCTTATGTCAGTTATGTACATTTTTGCCTTTTCCATCATCGTTATCGCTGATAGAATGTCACTTTGTCTAGGAAGCGATGGGTTCACGCCAAACATTGGTGGTATAAAAAACGAAACAATCTAAAACGTCAGCAAAAGATTTTTCTTTTCATGAATAGGATTATTTCAAGATAGAAAACCTACCCATGCTTGTCATAAATTCTCCATACGAGGCACTTAGTTGTGTTTGCTGGTCGCGTAAGACATGCCTAATTATGTTGACGAGTTAGGTAAAATTCGCCATTTGTTGGCGACCTATTTTGGGGGGTGGTAGGGTGCAATGCAAGTTAGATTGATTTTCAGTGGTGGTGTAATTTATGCAGGCTACACAAATGTCCTTTCTTTGGTATTGTTGGTCAAATCGTTGTGCTCCTTAAATTCTGAGTTAAACTCAGAATTTAACTACACAGATTGAGTGGACCTGTCCGACCGGACAGGTCCACTCAAGGTTCTTTCCTCAAAAGACCAAGATTATGTCTGGACTTTAAAAGAGACTGTGACCTCGTTTGTTTCTAAGTTTGTTTCGGCCTTTCTTCTCAGAGTAGTCAGATAAGAAACGCCAACCACATCTAGTTAAAAAAAATATTATTGACGTGTAAAAGTGTTTGTACGAACCTACTTACAGAAATAAATCATTTATCATTTAGTGATGCTGATTTTTTTTTGTTTTTGGTATCAAACGTGAAGAAAGTAAGCATTACAGTAAAATTCACCAATCACACATGCTGTGGGTATATTTTTGTTTTTGTGTGTCAAGAACATTTTGCCTACCCATGGGAAAAAGGCGTCAGTTTATGGATGTGTATAAAATAGACCTTCTGAACAACTTAGTAGTAGGTAACGCCAGTGTCCAAGTGCCCGTCCACGGTCACAAAGCGGTCAACTATTCAGCAATGTTGCGAACTCACTTACCTACTTTAGGCCTGTCGGTTGGCAATATTTCAGCAAGATTAAGGGCCACGCCTGGCGACCTACAAATGAATTGTAGTTTGAACTAGATTGTACTTAGCAATAGTAGCTAGGTAATAGGTATGTAAATGTCGTTGATAATTACATAATATAAGTAGGCTTCATTCAATGGTGACAGGGTAATTATAATCAGAATCAACAATTTTAAATAAAATATACAATCTAACACTAAACAATTTTCTAACTAATATTTAATAAAACTAACTGTACAAATAAACAACTAATATCTAAAATATGTGGGCTTATGGCTTATGTGTAGTAGACAAGTGCTCGTGGCTAAGTAATAACAGCCGCACGGGTCGATCCATCAGGTTAAGCTACGCTTGCCGGGGTTGGTCCGTGGATGGGTGACCATCTTTACATATCGAGACTCCTCCGTGCCTCGGAAAGCACGTTAAGCCGTTGGTCCAGGTTCTCATTCAAGGATCTTTGACAATCGTTACGGGTCGTCAGAAGCCCGAAAGTCTAACAACCAGTCTTACCAAGGGGTATCGTATTACCCAGTTACTGGGTTGTGGAGGTCAGATTCATAAAAATAATCGATAACTTGGACCCGAGTTGTAGCTCAGGAATTGATGGCATCACCACTAAAACTATTAAATGTATAAAAAACCTAATAGCGGCCAACCTAACAAATTGTGTCAATAACTGTTTTAAAAGTAGTAAATTCCCAAATACCCTCAAAATTGCGAAAGTCAACCCTATATACAAGTCCGGCACAAAGACAGATCCCGGGAATTATCGACCCATATCGGTTTTACCGGTACTATCAAAAATTTTCGAACGAGTAATCTACACTAGACTAGAAAAATACCTAAATGACATTAACTATATTTATTAACGGCAGTTCGGTTTCCGACCCAAATCAAACACCTTGTGCGCCACAATCGACTTAGTCACCACCATAAAAACAAACATTGACAAAAAAAACATTGCACTTGGTAAATTTTATAGACCTAAAAAAGGCTTTTGATACAGTGTCCCATAAAATTCTATTATTAAAGCTGAAAAGCATTGGCATCACCGGAGAAATGTACAATATCCTCTCCTCATACCTTGACAATAGGAAACAAATAGTCAAAATAGGAAACGCTATGAGTAGTGCATCTCCTATAGAATTCGGTGTTCCCCAGGGATCGCTGCTATCCCCCCTCTTATTTGCCATTTACATAAACAATATCAAAGACCTAGGCTTAACTGGACAATTAACTTTGTACGCCGATGATACCTGCCTTTTCTATTTCGGTAATAACATAAACACCATTGTAGCTGACGCTCAAAAAGACCTAGATATATTATACAACTGGTTTAGCTCTAATTTACTTACCATTAACGCATCTAAAACATCGTACATGATATTCTCAGCAAAAAATAAAAAAATTCTTGACCATCCGGCCTTACACATAAACAACACTAAAATCGTTAAAAGTAATTGTGAAAAATACCTCGGACTTAGATTAGACAATAAACTGACTTGGCAAGCACATATTGATTACCTAAAAACTAAAATAACATCGCTAATGGGAGCAATGCGCGGGTATATTAATAACATTCCAAAAAAAATCCGATTCAATATTTACAACTCATTAGTTCGCTCACACATAAATTACCTAATCGAAATCTGGGGATGCGCCACCAAGTCTACGATTAAAGATCTACAAATAGCGCAAAATAAAATAATTAAACTTTTGTTCAACTACGATTATCACACACCTACATCCGAATTATACAAACACACCAAGCTAATGAGCACTCATCAACTTTACACATTCAATTCCTGCATTCTCATTAGAAAAATTCTTACCAAAGCCATACACACACAATTATGCTTCAACATAAAAACATCCAAATACAGCCAAAGAAACCCCAACCAAATACAGACGCACCCCCCGCGGACGCAATATGGCAGGAAAAATATAAAATACGAAGGCGTACAACTCTATAATAATCTACCGGCAGATATCAGGAGCACTTCCTCATTTAACATATTTAAAGCTAAACTTAAGCAGTACGTCAATAACAACACAAAACTAATAAGGTCTTGCACATAAAATGAGACACCATACCTACCTACTTATATTAAAAAAAAAAAAAAAAAACAACAAAACTATCAGCTACTGGACTACACTTACCCTAGTTATATTTATTCGCTAAGTGAACAATGTAAAATGTTATTTTGGATAAATAAAGAATCTTTAAACCTAGATAGGCAGTCGCTCCCTGTAAAATACTGGTATTCAGCTGCATCCGGTTAGACTGGAAGCCGACCCCAACATAGTTGGGAAAAGGTTACAGATCGAATGTAGTAGAAAAGTCCCTAGGAACTGGACACTCAGGTTGGGTACTTGTGATAGTATCGTCTAGATACCATACGAATACCTATTTTCTAAGTTTTAAAAAGTTATGGAATTAATATTATGACGCCTCGTCCTCACAACTTTTTTATTTTTTATTGCGGGAAAACTTTATGCCTAAGCGGTAACGTTATAAAGGCGAAGGCGCTTGTAATTTGCATAAACCTTATTATGGCAAAGTTTACCTAACTATTGCGTACAATTTCGGCCTTTAGTAGGTAGGTACATAGCAGGGCCATATAAGTGCCCATGTGCCAGAATTAACACGTACCCATTTAAAAAGGGCACCACCCTTCGGATGCCCTACATAGTAGTAAAAAACCAAACACCTTTTATATAAACAGGCGCCAATTAAAAAATGGCCACCTGACCCTATACTCATAGACCCCATTAGAAAACACACATAATATAATTATTTTAGACCGTTAAAAGGTACAAAAAAGTAATTCAATTGATTTTAAAATCGATTATGTTATCTAAATCAATATCTAAAAAGAAAGTTATGGTGCCCATGACTTTTGTCTATGGAAAATCTTGGGCAATGGCGCGAAAGTCTATACCTATTGAGATGGGTGCAAAATGTGCTTGATTGTAAATTGAGTAATTGAGGTTTATAAGTCTTATCTATATTTTTTGCTATATGTATATTTTTAGATATATTAGCTTCTAAAAAAAATGTGGCTTTTAACTCCAAATACATTTGTTTTTCACAGGTTCTAGAGTCATACAAAAAAGGTTTTCAGTATAAATTATTGTTTATGAACAAAATAGAAAAGAAAAGAAAAAACGATTGATTCTCACCTGAAAAGTATATTTCAGGTGAGAATCAATCGTGTAAAACCTATTCACTAGAACTTTTACTTGAATTTTACCGTTCAATTGAGCAATTCACTTCAAAGTGTAGCCGCTAGAGTTAGAATGTTTTTATGGCAACTTAAAACGCCATCACTTTAGGACTTGCAAGGTTGTCTATGTCGTCATTGACGGTAAAAGCTTAGGTGCTAACGGCCCAAAAATAGCCTGAAAGGCCGACAAAGTAAATTGTCTATGGCTAAAAGAGATGAGAATTTTATTGAGTTTAGTGTTCGGGCATTATTTCGGCTTAAAGGCAGTAATGTCAATGATAATTTAGTTGGCAAAATGACTTTAGAAGGTATGGAGCTATCCACATAAACTTCTTAATTTTTTAATACTAAGTGCTACTCAAAAAAATATTTTTGTGCAGCGCGCTTGTCATGACCCAGTAGAAACGGGTTTTGTTGACGGTAGAATAGACAAAATGAAAACAATCAAAATCTGTCATTTTGTCTATTCTTCCGTCGGTAAAACCTTTAGAAAACCCGTTTCATGGTTGTAATGCTACGCGTACTGTACCGTCAATCCGTCTTGAGCAAGGGTGGTGATCAGTTCTCGTGCCTTCTCTGTATTAGAAGTGGGGCCACACAGAAGAGACGTGAGACGGGACGCAGACTTCATCTGTCACAAAACGTATAGAAAAGAAAAGACGCAGGCGCGTCGCTTTTCCAACTGCATACCTACTATTTGCCGCGTCTGCGTCCCGTCCTCGTGTCACGTCTCTTCTGTGTGGCCAGCTCCTAATACGCTGGTATTATTACCTACCTATTGCCTTTTTAATTCGGCTTTTACGATTTGAAATGACTGAATTACCAAGTCATTCCAAATAATTATGTAATGTTATAGACTGGAACCAAAATTATTTTTTGCCAAAAACTAAGGTTCGTCCAATTTTTTTCCTTGCTAACACTAAACTGCGATAGGCCGGTCACTGCAACCAGTTTCATCAAAAATAACCCTGCATCAGCCGGCGGTTTATTTACAAAAAGAGGCCTATAATTCGGCACTCGGGGTGTCCGGGGCCCGTCAAAATGTGGGGTTATTAAATAATGACCCGCTGCCGATCACGGGTTGAGCAGAATGTGCTTTTGTAATCATTGGATAGAGTTGTGGTTTTGTATGGCAGGGGAGACTAAATTGAATTTATTTTCATGAATGGCTTTTATAAACGTTGTTTGTCATTATAAATGGTGCTGGAAATTAAATAAAAACCACGAAAAACTGAGTTTTTTGTTTAAAAAAAAGATTTCCTTCTTTGATCCTAAGTACCTAGGTAGCATCCTCATAATAAATACTACTGAACATCTCTATTAGAACATAGTTAATAAATAAAGGAAATAATATTCTTTATTACCATAAACTGAATTACCTACTGACAAAAAAGTGGATCCCGGACTCCAGAGCTAGGTTAGAGTTAATATTTGTATTTCAGTAGCCATTTTTATGACAAAATGGTAAACTGACAGTTAGGTATATTTGACATACCTACCTATCTACTAATAAAAAAAAGTCACACACATTCACACACATAAAGTGCAAGTCCAACCAGAGTCACCAACAGAGATGGCGCTCAGTTAGTGTAATTAAATTAACTGACTTATCACCTGTTCCCCTCTGTCGTCATATGTGCGACAGGGAAGGCTGTATGCACCTTGCTCTGCCGAGAATTAGAGGGTTAATTTCAAAAGGAGACGATTCATACTAAGGTCGCGTTTTAAATGCTATACGAAGAAGTGTGTGGGTTTTATTTGAAAAACGAATTCAGATGTCAGAAATTCACAAAGATTTTATACTGTTTATGGCGGTTCATAAAATAGATGCCTAATGATAGAACCTGGTTCATTTAACTATAGTACCATTATTTTCAGTGATTGCCAGGAAAAATAGAACACATTTGTTTGTAGCCCAGCAAGGTAACTTTGCGAATATAAAGTACCAGGAATATAAGTATCAATAAGAGAAGAAAAAGTGTTGCCAACTTTATTTTAACGAAACCACTAATTCTGGTATAGTAGTCCACCAGAAAACCACTAAATTTGGCGATCCCTCAAACCACCAAAAAACCACTAACATATTATGCCAGACAGATAATACCTAGATATTATTTGAAAATAAAACAACATTATTGTATTTTTTATTATAAAATTATAGTTTATTTTTGAAAAGTACAAAAAAAAAATCTTAAAGGCAATCATCTTCGAAAGAATCGGCTTCTTCTATGATTTCTTTTGGGTGTACTGTGGTTTAGGCATATTCGTTTTACAAAATAAACCAAAACAAGTAAAACATCCAACGCGAACTCCGAATTGTACTGTACGTCGTATTTATATTTTTGTGCATGCATAGAAAACAAACATTTTTAATTCAAAACAAACCCAGATATCATACAAATAAAGTATAATATAATCAAAATTATTCAAGAAATTGACAAACTATTTTCGGGGGATCCCCGAAAACAACCACCTTAGTTCTGAGTGTTGCCTACACATCAAAAAAATATACACTTATAACGTAAACGTTTGAGTTATGTTCCGAAAATATGTTTATCGTGCTAGTGGTTGAATTTCGTACCTTACCACTAACTGAAGCAGCCAAAGCCACTAGAAAAATCCACTAGCCACTAAAACCAAAATTTGTCCACTAAAAGGTAAGTCTAAACCACCAGATCTAGTGGAAATTCCACTAAGTTGGCAACACTGGAAAAATATCTGAAATTCATTCATTCGCTGCTAGACAACGCGGAGCCCTAATCACAGGATCTAAAAGCATGACATTTTGCTTTGCTTGCCTTACGTAACTAAAGTGAGAACTGAGGACGGATATTTTTAAAATTCACTCCCCTAAAGGGGTTAAATATAGGATGAAAGTTTGTATGGAAGTTCGTCATATTTGCCGATGGGAAATACCTTCGTGCACATCACTTGTCGGGGAAGAAAATACTGATTTTCGCAAGCACGGCTCTGTCCTACTTTATAAATAGTAGCCTACCTAATAAAACCTCTAAACATAATTAAGTGACCATAAACACAAGGAATTCCAATCTGAAATTGGAATGCCAAATTAACTATGTGCGGTTATGGCCTGAAAATAAACCAAGTACCTACTCACCTTGAAGAATAACTGAACCAAAGGCGTTACAGCGACAGCCTAGTGCCAAGAATTAACTATGGTGACGTGTTCCTGACATTCTATTTAACACTACTTGTTTCATGATGTTTATTTTTGAAGTCGGAACTGTGCTTTACTGAAATGAATGTTTATGACTGTTTTCGTTGCTGTAATAAAATTAAAACAAGGTGTTTCAGTCGATTATTTCAGTAACCAAACATGAAATGACTAGAATTTTGAATTTCAGAGAATAATACTTTTTTTTTATTTAAACAGTTTTAATCATCGACACATTCGTTTCATTGTTCATATTTTAAATAGATACTAACATTCTATTTGAATTGTTTTTCCCATTTTCCAAAAAAGTGAAAATCGATATATTGACACCCCATTGATTTCCAATTTTATAAAGCGCGCCATTCACAATAATCAATTAGTCAGCGATTTCGTTTTGAAACTGGCATTATTCGTGTAAAAGCTTACTGTGTGCGCCCTTCGATGCCGGGTGCCTTTTGAGCTTATTTTTTACATATTTTTTTCATAATAGGGGTAATATAAACGTGTTGGGACCGACACCTTGGCGGACCCCACAAGCCGCGGCATAATTTGTGGGATAATAAAATATAATAATTCTTTGGGCCCGACTGTTAGTGTCGACGGAGTGAGATGATTCGATGACGTTTTTTGTGTTGTCTATGATTGTGGAACGAGTTGTATTTATGTTTTAATTTGAAGTGTGTTGTGACGGAAATGAAACGCGGTGAGATTTGAATTAAGTATTCTTAATTCAAATCTGTGTGAAGGGTTGTAAAGTTTTTTTTTTTAAAGAGAAGTAATTCTGCTCTACGTGATAATTATCTAAAAACATTTTTTTTGGCTTTTTGGTTGATGTTAGTAATTTCCTGTTATAAAAATGACTTATGCCAAATAGCTTCATATTTCTGACTGACCAATTCCTCGACAATTCAAAAGTGCCCGTAAATGGTTTAATTGAAATAAATGTTTTGAGTTTGAGTTTGAAAACTAGAAGTCTTAAAAGCTAATCTGTGTGGCTCTTCAAGAAAAAAATCAACACCGTGTTAAGGAAAGCTGGAAATATGTTCTGTTTTTATCCATTTACTATACAGCTTGTCTTGAAGCTCATCACGCTTTAGCTCCAACTCATCACGGTCTAAAAGCCATATCTATTCAGTACGTACATAATTACAAGTACCTACATACATAACATTAGTAGGTACAATCGTAAATATAGCAATCAGCAGTAGTTTAGATTGCATCGCTGTAATAACTTTAATGTTACAATATATACTAACATTATGTACTGTATCTGGCTATTTACCGCGGTAAATCTGCACATTATCATTATTTTGACCTTGTAAAATTTAAGTACAATCACTGTGGTTCTGCGCACCTACCTAGTTAATTACTCATTTGGCGTTTGAAGATAATTACGAATCATTTCAAAAATATAATTTCTACGGAAATTACTGGCTCGGTTGTACACACGGCTACACATCAAGCTATTCATTTCCAGTATAAGCTGACCTCGCATCGTACGGAAATCCTATACAATGCGAGATGAGCATAAACTGGAAATGTATAGCTTGATGTGTAGCCGTGTGTACTTGGTTGGTTAAACAGACATGCGTTCTACAATCTATGATATAACTGTCAGTTTGGTAATGACGCAGTGTGTGCAGAGATTTTATGTCTTGTATTTTCATCATTGATCTTTCTTAGAATAATTTTGCAATAATGCATACTTGTCTTGTCAGCCATCGTTATACCTTGCTGCAAGTTAATTGTTCACGAGACGCAACCAATAATAAAAGCAGTTTTTATTCTTTAATAAATATGATCCAACGTAATTCCCTCTTAATAAAAACCCTTAATTTCATCCTTAGAAAGAGGAGACACTTCCATATCCCCATAATTATACTGTATCTCTAAGATACGCATTCACGTAACTCTAATAATCATACAGGCATTACCCAAGTCTTCTAATGTCCCGTAGTGAACAGGGGATGTGTAAAAAAATATTATTTCCGTTCATAGACAAGAAATGACTTCCTCAATCAAGCGCTCAGTGCAGCCAATGACAAATGACTATTTGTTACATGTTAATCTCGTAACATATGGAGCATAGACAATTCCCGCCTTTTCTACTTCGAATTTCGTTTTTTTTTTCGCCTGTTAATCGTAGTGATGTCTTCTTTTGTGCCAGCACAATAGATTTTTTGCAAAGTCCGTGTAAATTAGTGTATGGAGTTTTTCAAAAAGGTTCGCTCGGGTGAATGATGTTTGATACTTTGGGGGTCTTTAAGAGCTCATTGGTTTGTTCTGTTGCTGCATTAAGTGGTTAATTCTCATAAATAGCGTTCGTTATTAGTGAATGGACTTTAATTTAAAATGCATTTGGGGTAAATTAGATTATAAGGGGCTGCGAGTATTGTCAGTGTGAAGTTTTCTTGCTTTTTGGCATATTTCTATTGTTGCGGTAAGCTTGCACTGTGCCTTTTATAGAGATCTTTCATGCTTATTGCCTACCTTGCCAAATGACTGCCTATTTAAAAAATTTATCGATCATTCTTACCATCAACGTATTATACTGTCATATTGAAACATTATTGCTACTACAGACCACCTATATTATTAGTAAAACTATAAAAATCAAATCCATTGTTACGTTACACCAAAATTTCACAACCAACCATCCTTCGCGGATTCATCAATACCAGAGACAAATTAAAAAACAAAAACCTCACGCACACTAATGACAGAGCGCGGGCGCGTTCGGTTCAGAGATCATTCAATTACAACTCGCCGCTCTGTAATCATAACACAATCATCTATTTCGGCATAACACTTGGTGTTTGTCGATAGCCGACATCTTTATCGATAACGATCGATAAATTGATATTGCATTGTTGATTTCGTGTGTGTTACAGCGACACTGGTTTTGCGTCACGTAGTTTGGCAAAAAAAATTTAGAGAATTATCAGAGATAAAAAAAAAATTGCTTGTAAATAAACTAATATATAGTCGTATATTCTAGAACGTAGCTCAGTTTTCTAATTGAGTGAAGATTTGTAGGTTTTTATTAATTTGTCAAAAGAGAGAATGTTTGTTAAAAAAGCGGGGCCTTAATTAAAACGCTGCGTATAAAAATATACCTAATAAAAGTAATTTAATTATGAAATAAAATGTTCAAGTTTTGCTTGTGAATATCAAATTAAATAATATTTTATGTTTAATGGTACAACTTGTTACCATAGAATACATAAAATGGATGGTTTTAAAAATGAAAAATAGGCATTTACCTTGTTAGAAAATTAAAAATATTATAAGTGTTACATTTGCATAAAGATTAAAATCTTATAAACCGCAATTATCTTCATTTTTTAAAGAACAATTAAGTAATTAACTCCATGGCTAAATACCTTAGGCGTTGAAATAATAGTGTCACAATAACAAGTATTTAGGTTATTTTAAATAATATCTAGCCAATCTTGCTATTATTTTAAGTTTTAACTAAAGGTTCAAACGGCCTGTGGGTTTGGAATGGATGTTCAATAAAAGTAATTCTACAGTTTTTTATTTGGTACAGCGTACTTTGTTTCAGGATACAGAATTTGAAAGGAACAAAGCCTTTCAATTGATGACTTAAATAGTAAATCAATTTTACAGTAAGAACATTTTATGATGAGAAATGTGGGTATACTATAGGTGCATCTCTGCCCAACCATTCAGGGAATAAAGGCGAGATGTTATGTTATGTTTATGTACAATTTGAACAAACCATACATGAATATAAACATTGGTACCTATTATTTGTTTATGTAGGTACACCATAATATTCAAGATAGAATAATAATCTTAAGTATTCTCAAGCATCATGAAATGTCAATATGCACATACAATGTTGTCTATGGTAAATGACATGACATTTGACATGTAGGTAATAACTACATACTACAGAAATACGTATATTTCGTTGTTTACCTAGAACGATGGCACACAAGTATTTTACAATCATCAAATACGTATTAACTGAAATAGGCTTTGCTCATTGCTAATGACATTTCAATCAAAAACGAATAAATAAAACATTATTTAACCAAGGAGGCTTTATTATTTTTGATTTGTGTGTACCAAATCCTATATCTGTTGAAAAAAAAAGCTTTTGCTTTATGTTTATTGGAAAATAAAAAGAAAATGTTCAGCATTTTCACGCGATTTCATCATTTTTTTGTTGAATAGATGAGGTAATTGGTGAATTGAGGTAAAAGGTAGTTGAATAGAGCTTTTCCAACGATTTCATCTCTCCCTCTCCTTTTAAATTACCAAATAAATTGATACTATACTTAGGAAAGAACAGAGAAAAACTGTTTAATATTTATGCCTAAATATAAAAACAATGCATTGGGGGAAACGCAGCATATATCTCGCTACGCAAAAACATATAGACAAAATCCATTTTGAAAAACGCCAGAATCGTTTCATTTCAAAATGGCGTATTGTGTAAGTGTTGTTAGTAGAAATGGAAGAGCCGGTAAACCAGAAATAGTAAGTAAGCAAGACCATCTATCCTTAAATGATGTTTCAAGATTGCGTATTGTACTACCGAGGTACATAATTATAGCTAAAATGATTAATGAACATTGTTTCAAACGATCTCGTTTGGAAACAGCGTATTGTAAGCCAAGATTGGTCGTAGTTGTCATAGAAACAAAGATATATTGTATAGAAATAAACAGTATGACTAGTGGCTGACTTGTCACGCCCAATAGCACCCCAATGACTTCTAATTAGTGCAATTAATCCACATATAAACAATGCAACAGACCATCTATTCGAGTCCGGGTGGTGTAATCGTGGTGCTTGCCAAAATAGATCTAGGAACATTTAGTTTATTTGCAGACACGATTTATGTTTAATTTAGGTAGGTATATTTAGTAGGTATGTCGTAATTAGCGTTTGTTGAATTATCTTAATTAATGAGGGGGAGAGATGAGTGATATATCAGTCCTCCTTAATAATGGTAATTTCAGATGAAAGAGTTTTGGGATCGATTCTTTTAATAGTTCTTCTGACATTACAGAATGGTCTTAGAATAATGTCACTGTAGATTTTCCCCATTACACTCCTACCAACTTATCTGTGAAATGGCGAAAATTGGAACTACGGCCGTCATGTTGAAATGTCATTCAATTGTCAGTGTCTAGTACATTCAGTGCACAATAAAATTATTATCAATATTAGAATGTAGATGAATTCATTCATTCTGATGTTAGAATGTGAGAATTAATTTGTTTATTCAATCAATTAGCAACACTGAATCGACGGTGCCGTCCTCTTTCAGTTCACAGATAAGTTGGTAGGA
Organism: Lithophane semibrunnea; assembly: GCA_947363905.1. NCBI lineage: Eukaryota > Metazoa > Arthropoda > Insecta > Lepidoptera > Noctuidae > Lithophane > Lithophane semibrunnea. Next base: position 9,626,586 of record OX376209.1, on the reverse strand, counting down.
CTGTAAACCCGACATACCACAACAGTTCGAAATTCCATTATGTCAGAGAATATCCTTATAGCTGGTGTTGAACTTTGCAAAAAAAACATTTTTCGAGTCAGGGAAAAAGACATAGGCATATTACAGGGTATTATTGAAATCCATTGACATTATTCCAGTCAAAACGGACCAACAGTAAAATAGCCATAAAAAAGACCTGTTTCATACAGATTGATCGGGAACGTGTTGCATTTTTTATGAAGCAGTAAAACAATTGCGGGTTGGTCTCAAACTAACATGCCAATGGTTTCAATTTGTTACAGTATAGGTCCTACTTATTATAAAATATACACTTTTCATAAATGTGTAAAATACCTTGGTATAACCAACATCGCACAGTGTTCCAACTTTATCAGAGTATGGACCAGATTTGAAGGCATGCAGAAATTAATCATGGCATAATTATATTTATTGAGACTCCTAAGACAAATCCAATTTTGCCCTTCATCATCATCATCATTTATCCAACTATGCTGAGCTCGGCTTCCAGTCTTACCGGCAGCTGAATACAAGTTCTTATTTTACATGGAGCGCCTGCCTATCTTACCTCCACAACCAAGTTATTGGGTAACACGATACTACATCTACTTTTATTAGGTTAATAAACGAATATTTTTTAATACTGAAGAAGTCTTCTATATGAAATACGGCACTCCAACATGAGTGCCCAATACAAAATAAAAATGAAATGTTCAGCTTGACACGCTCGTGCGCCAAAGAGACTGTTCTTATTGGATGTCAAAGATGAGTCTTGAAGAGTTTATTTTATTACCACTCAAATTAAAAGCTCCATCTTTACAGTCATGAGTGTAACCGCCAAAGCGAGCTCATACAAAATTGCAGAACTTGTTAAGTTCAACACAATTTTTTCCCATATAATTTAATGTCAAAGTTGGCCGACGAAATTAAAATGTTAGATAGATAGATATTTTACTTACCTCCACTGTCAGGATTATTGGCCTCGAATGTCTTGCTCGTCATGTGGAACAGCGCATCGAGAGGCGTGTGTGGTGCGGCGGAGCCTTGTTGTGGTGCTCGTCGGGGCTCCGAACAGCAGTCCGAAGCCGATGAGGATCTCTCAGAGGCAGAGTCACAGCATTCTGCAGGCGCCATGTCCCGTGGCCTCAGCAGCCCCAGAGCTGCCAACCTCCACCTCTCACCGTCCAGCAACGCAGCACCAGCCAGCCGCTGCAGCCGCTGCAACCGCTCGAACCCCGAAGCATCCCACGGACGCACTATACGCGGCGGAGTGCGCGGACTATGCGACAAAATGTCCAAAATCGAAAAACTCTTGACACCATCCCCTCGCCTCTCCTCTGCCGGCTCCGAAGCCATCTTCAAGCGCTTCAGTGGCCTAAAGTAATCGTGGGGTGAAGGAGATCGCGACGGCGCCGGTGACGGCCGACCAACACTGATATCGTCCTCAGAACAGCTGTGTCCCGACATCGACTCCTCCTCCATTTTCAGTTCACAGATCCATCACACAACAGTCACAAAATATTTCGGAACGTTCAGTTGATTGTGTTTATCTCACAAAACATCAAGCTAACACGAGATACGGCTGACGGCTCGACGCGCCTCGGTCAACTGACGTGGCGGGTGACAGCCCTGGCTCGGGCGGTGTACAGAGGCGTGGCCCATTAGGCTTCGGCCAATGGGAGCGGGACATTTTATAGCGGGTGTGCTGCGATTGGTTGGACTGGGCTGGTGAGGCGCGCCAGAGTGTCACACTTGCCTCTCCAATAAAACTTTTTAATCCGGACCTGGATTGGGGGGCGAGATTCGTGGTGTGATTAATTTAGGTGTGCGCGGGTGGACGCGGCGCCCGGCGGGGGGAGGGGGTGAGGGGGGGCGCCGGTTAATTACCGGGATGAAGACGCAAGTCTAACTACTCGCTCCATTATTTAGCGTCGATAAGCCAACGTTTGTCACTGGAGAAATTGCCACTTTCCTTCATTTATAGTTCATCGGTTAATTGTCTAAACGCGGCGTCGGCCATGCCGCTAACCGTAGTTGGACCTGCAAAATGCTTATTGGAGGGAATTTTACAGGTGTTCCATTAAATTGCTGTTTGATTTTCCTTGTGACGTTTCTACCGGTCTGGTATTAACTTCGACTTGACACTATAATTGACTTGACAATTAAAGCCACTGAAGTGTGATTATGAGATATTGCTTTTTATTTTCTACTGTATTCTGTGGTTGTACCCTAGACACCTACTATATAGAGTTTAGAATTACACTCCTTCATGAAAAATTAAAACCTTCTGCACCTTTTGATTATTTATTTTTTCCCCTTTAAATGTTTTTCTTCTATCTGTAAGTTAGTCATTTCAGAGTGATTGATATTGTAGCCACTTATTGCTCTGAGAAACAGCTCCAATTCTAATTTTCAGGTAGGAACAAAACTGCTAAATGTAAATTGTTTAAGCTTAGGACAGATATAGTCAGATGAGTTCCTACCTATTTTACCTAGGTAGGTTGGCTTTTACGGTTGGTTCCTATACCTACCTAGTACAAGAACAAAAAATATCATTAATAGTTACTTACAGAAAAGTGTGTCATGAAAGTTATGCTGAACCGATAAAAACCAACATTTAAACATACAACAACAACAGTAAGTACACAATCTTAAAATAATTAGGTATTGAATAAAAGAATAACGTTTTTTTGGACACAGTTTGTAAAACGCAAAATACAAATAACAAAATTAAAAGTGAAAAAAAATGTTTTTTACTTATTGTAAGTGCAAGTAGTTTTTCGAAAAGTAGAAACAATATATTTGGGCTTTAATATTACCTAGAATTAAATGTTGTTACTTATATTAGGTCCTTAAAGAATACCTATCCAATAATAAAACCCAAATTGTATTATTACTACAGCCTAATAAAAAACTACTTGCACTTAAAATTCAAATTCACCGTCGCACCGTTATTAAGGCAGCCATTTTGTATGTTTACTTTCCGCGCTACGTCACGCTCTGTGGCTTTTGGGGTGAGTGATGTGGAAAAATTAATCTAATTTGACATTGAGTTTAGTTTTAATGGGGGCACTGACTGGCACTCATTCAGCCTTGTTTTGATAGGGTGGGGAAAGTGTGATGTTGCCTTTAGAGTTTAGAATTCAATGTTTTTTTTTTGTTGTACGGTAGGTATTTAAAAAGGGTACAATGGATTCCCATTCTTATTTTAAATAATTATGGTTTTGGGTATGGTGACCAAAACTCAGCAAAAACTTATTTTAATAATGTCTGTAGAGCAGTAAAATTGTTACAAACATCTATTCAATATTTAATTAAGTAAATGTTAGTTCACATAGCATACATCCATTATTTAATTAATTTTGATTTTATGTTTTTATTTTATGACTCTGGTTTCATATTTTTTTTTAGCTCAGGCACCTTGCATTATTTATTTAATAACAATTAATAGTGTCACATCAAGTAATTTCACGCCACCATACATAACGCAACACACCATAAATTCAACCATTATTTTAATATCTCAATAAACATAACAAACGAACAAAAAACAATAAAAAAAACAAACATTTCAACAGTTTAATCCATGTTATTAGTTCCGATGTTATTTCCCATAGACGCGCGACCGGAACCGACGCCATATTGTGCGCTTTCCCGCGCAGCGATCGACCATCGACCAATCAGCGTCGATTTCCGCCACCATAGACATTGATATTATTAACGGAGCAATTATCTATAATATTTTTCTATTATTCCATTTATATCATACCGTGACATTATTATTTTTTCCATTATTTATACTAAGTATTAGTTGCGTTTTGGATTGAATTAGATTTTCGTAATAGATAGGTTCAGTATAGAGCTATTACATGGTAAATGCCCTTTATTTGTGTGAGTTAATCAAAATAAGTAGGAACCTGCCTATATGTACCTTTTTAGGTAATTCTATTGACATTTTCACCGTCTGAACTAATGTACCTAGGTAACCACCATCATTTGTATTGTGCCATGTAAATTATTACCTGAAACATCATACAGATAATAAAAGTCAAAACATATAAGTTTTCTATCAGACCAATAACATTATTTTATCTGTGTTCAAGAGTTTACTTACCGAACTGCGTAGCGCGCTGCGTAGCAAGTTGCGTAGCGCGGTATGTCGAGTGCCGCGTAGCGAAGTGTGTAGCTTTACGTGTAGCGTTCTGCGTAGCAAGTTACGTAGCATGTTCCGTAGTGCGTGTTGCGTAGCGTGCTGCGTAGCAAGGTAATTAACATGTTCCGTATTGCGTGTTGCGTAGCGTGCTGTGTAGCGTACTGTAGTATGTTTTTGTGGTTATATGGCAATCTAATATTGTACTCCAACACTACTCTAATGGATTTAGTTAAATAATTTTATTACCTAATCAATTACCTACCTAAAAAATTAAAATATTTAATTGGTAATTGAACTTCTTTCCGCTTTGTCATTACAAGGTCCTAACTTATCTAGTATGTATGATTACTATATTCTATCAATGGCACCATATTGAAGTTATTTCGCTAAAACTTATAACAAACTACCTTTTGCCCGCGGGTTTGCTCACAGTAGAATGGAAAGATGGATAGTAATACTGTACTTATGGAAAATCCAATGTAAACAAAGCCTCCATCCATGTACTCAGTATCTAAATAACAGGACATCCTGCTAGCTAAGCTTATCTTATACAAAACAATTTCTCCGCAGCCCCCGCCCACTTCCTTGCATGGCGCGAACTGCAACTGTTACTCATCGTAATGTCTACAAATTGCATCCGCTGGTAGGTACTGGCCGCTTTTTACTTCCATCTCCTGAATGGTCATCATTAGAAACTCTTTGGAAGTTATTAAATAGCGTTTAGAGTACCTACCTCTTTTATATGCTGCTTTTTTTAAGATGAACAAAATAATTCAAGGGTTTTAATAAGCACAGAGATTTGACACTTAAAACCTTTCGCACAACACAATATATTTTTAGCATAAGCATAGCATAATTAGCCTATAATGTTCCGCGCACGCGCATTGGTAGATGTCACATGTCTTAGGATTTTTGGTACTAGGACATGCCAGTTTCCTCACGATGTTTTCCTTCACCGTTTTGCGAGCAGTGGTGATGAAATTATTTTCACGAAGTATAGCGCCTGTCTGGGTTCGAACCCACGACGATCGTAATTTTTACTTTGTTCTTTATTCTTGTTTGTGTTCCTCTTGTGCGAGCCCCAATAAATACTTTTTCCTTCTCTCTTTACCGGAAAATCATCTGCCAATGGAAATTTATGTTACTTCTGAATTTGTCCACTTAACTTTAGAATACTTCACTCTTGGTTAATAAAGCAGCGCTCATAGGTTCCGCACGAATACCAGTGTGGCAGCATCTACATCGCCACATGCGAACTACACATCAAAGACCTGACGTCACACAAAATCTTGCATCGCGCAATTAGAGTTTACCGCGCGATCAAGTTATATAAGATCCTGACATTAATCGTTGGGCAGTTGCCGACCAGACACGACACCCGTGCGGTGTGCTCGGAGGATCGTCCCTTTTCTATAGAAAATGAGTGAACTTTACACCCGGTTCCTCATACCTCTAAATTGGTGAACCCGACGTGATAGGACAAGTATCTAGTATTTGTAATATTCATACTTAATTTCCTCATGTATCATTTAGTTCAAGCACGGGTATCAATTTGTCGAAGCTTTTACCGTGGCCTATAGGTTTCAGACCAGGTTTCAATTTAGGTTCTGATATTTTATTAAGGTTTATTGTGGGTTTATTATAAAACCTTTCTCTAGACTAAATGCGAAATAAAGCAAAACTATAAATAAATTGAATAAAGCCTACAGCAATTCTCTAATATTTTCTGGTTACGTGCAAGTGCAAACGTACCGGACTGGAAACAAACTGAAGAAAAACTTTCAGATTAAGAACGATTCGTCAACGTTTATTTATATCGGTTTTAGCGAAGACAGACAGGAGCTCGTGGCTAAGTAATAACAGCCGCACGAAAGTGCGGCTGTTTGTTTGTTTGTTTGTCCAGGTCTTGGTCTACCCATGTGCCATATTTCATCCGAATCCGTTTAGCAGTTTTAGCGTGAAAGCGTTACAAACAAATAAACTCACTTTCGCATTTATAATATTGAGTTAGGATTATATTTTATAAATATGGAACCTTATTGTTGTATTGTATGGTTCTTACCTCTGTAAAACTGCTAATCAGAAGAAAGTTACATCGAAAAATGACTGTGTCTTTCTAATATGTATAAGTACTTAGGTACGACTTCTTTCCATGAATTTCAAGTTTCTACTTATTCGACGTTCATAATTAACTACTTTTTCTCATAATACATCTGACATTGGCAGAATTGTCTCAAACTCAAACTCAAACTCAAAGCATTTATTTCAATTAAACCATTTACAGGCACTTTTGAATTGTCTAGGAGTCGGTCAGTCAGAAATATGAAGCTAGTTGCCCATTCCAAAGCGTAGTAGGTACCTATGGAGAAGAACGGGCAAGAAACTCCACGGACACTCTTTTACCGACAACATCGGCATCGGCACCATTGCCATAAATAAAAATAGAATAGAATAGAACTAATTACTATCTAAATAAGTTGTCAATGTACAAAAGTTTTTGTGACAATCATTGGGCAATGGTCAAGTGCGAGAGGCACTTGACCATTGCCCAATGATTGTCACAACGTATTTGAACCTTTACGGTAGGGACAAGTCCTAGGTGTGACCCATTCATGTCCGACCCAGCATGAAAAAAATACAAACACGGAAGCCAAAAGAAAAAAAACCGCAAAAAAAAACTTAATACGAAAGCGCCAAAAAGAGCATCTGCGGTCGCCATTTATATTTCAAATAAAGCCACCTAACAATTATAAAGAACACCCAATTTTAATGAATGACATCTCCATCGCTACCCTGCAGTTATGGCAGACAAACTTACAAGTGCTTAAAATGGTGTCGCTGCTTGTCAAGGGAAAACGTCAACAAGCTGTCAAATCCAGTACATTTTACGTTAGTTCTCTTTTTCGCCGCACGCATTATTAAGTTTTTCGGTTTATAATAAAGGTGGCGAACTATTTGGTTCAAATTGATAACGGAAGCTAACCCCCGGCCGCATTATTCGTTGTATGTCATTAGGGGTTTCTAGTACCCGTAGACACGGCATTTGGGCTCGCGGTAGTATGGGTGCGTTAGATCCTTTGGGAACTTTAGGGTTGATATTTCAAGAAATCTTATTTACTCTAACTACCACTGAAATAAATAAATAAAATTTATTATTAGTTTTTTTCGTGTATTTGTCCTTTTTTTGGGTCATGTTTGCCAGAAATAAACGTATTTTCTTTCTTACTTTCTTTTTTCCTGAGAAAGTCCTGAAATGATCGTTTCAAGCTGTGTTACGACATTTACGAGAAGAGTCTACGTCACTGACGTAGACTCTTGGGGAAAGAACTGTCTTTGCTAAATGAAACACGTTGTTTTGTCTGTTGTTTATTTTGATATTTTTGCTTGAATATGTCTGAATGGGTACTTATTTTTCAAATCGCAAGATGTAAAAAAAAACAGTATTAGAGCTTTTGATACCTCTTGCATTTTGTAATTGAACTAACTACACACACTTTTGAACTTACTAACAGTCGAAAGTGTCGAAAGCCACCGTCCTTAACGGGAACACACCAAAATAGTCGGTAATTTCGGGTGCGGTCATTATGACACATCTTAATTTAGTTTCAACACATAAATTGTAATAAGCAGACACGGGTCGAATGCGGGTGGCCGTAAGACGAACGAACATTAGTGTACAATAGAAAATGATGATCGACTTGATGGAAAACGAACTAACGATATTGGAAGATTTTGTACTAATTAGGACTAATATCAATAAATTATCTTAAAAATAAATTTAAATAATGTTTTGTCGCCGAAATTTTATCTCTATATTAGTCTATGATCTCTGATATTCCCTAATTAATTATAATTTTGCATTGTTACTTCATATTGCGTTTCGAAGCACGATAAAGTGGATTCGATTATGATAGATTCGATTTGCAAAGAAAATTATAAATCAACTATGAAACTGTGTAGGAGGGGATTAGAAAATAAGTGATACCTACTAGCTAGATGGAGCTCTCTCTTAATATTAAAGATACCTACTTGTTTGATAAATGGAAAACTTTATAGCTCACTTATTTTTTCTACAATGACCATTTGATTGAACTGTCAAACTTTCAAACTTGGTGTCTATGGCGACACTTTTTTTTCTAAAACCGTAAGCAACGGAAACAAACAGCCCTAGGGGTGTATTACGATGATCGTCCCTATTTCCAAATCGGTCCAATTTCGTCATTACACGTCTATATTTGTTCGACTCATAACGCGATGTGTGGCCAGTAATCGATTAACATAAGTGCTGGCTGGTGGAACAGGAAATAAATGTTCTTTTTGTGCGTTTGAAATTGGAAAGCTGTTGTTTTTTTTATTTCGGGAAGTATTATATTTGACAGGAAGGTGAAATTCAGCAGAGGCCTTTAATCCGTTTCATAAAAACTGATATGATAACACTTATAGTAGTAGATAGTCTTAAGATAGGACAAACATTATAAAAAAATCGTTAAAAGTAAACGTTATCTATAGTTTTTTCATAATTATAGGTACCCGCAGTCATTTTCTTAGGAAAATATCTTGCCAGTCCTCGGAAAAACACTCGCGTCACGAAGTAGCTTCATTTATGTACATGTAACTACTTATTTATTGCCATGATAAAACTTTAGCACCTACTCATAAGATAATTAACCAATGCTAATTACTATTAGGTACAACTTCGCTACCCTCACATATTCTAAGTACATTTCAGTTTCTAAAACGGTAACCAAATCCCATTCCATCCATTACTATACCTACTAAATCGAAGTAAACACAGCATGAAATACATTGATATCGAAGCAGACGGTAGCTCGAGTACAGGCGAATTACAGGGAATTGCATTCAATCGAGTGTTTGTACTGAACTGATTGCTTTTACTGTTGCGAGGTAGTAGGGACAAAAAATTTACCTCCTTATTTCGAAGTAAAACCATTTTGTCTTGTCTGGAACAGGCAGTCTAGGATCTAAATTAGAATACAGGCACAAATAACTTGAAAAAATTGTCGATTTTGAAAAAGGAATCTGAAGAAGTATTACTACTTATTTGAAATTGGAATGGAGTCTAGAACTCAAGGGTCACAAAATTCAAAATCGCCAAAGTCATTGCAATCTTTAGTCAGATTACAGCTTGCTGCTTCTTCGACTTACAAATAAATTCATACTCTTGTTCATCAAAGCAATCCGATCCAGTAATAGTAATTATTTAAATTATTTGCTACAATGCTCAGCCATCAACTGGTACATCTACCCTACTTCTTTGTTAGGCAAACTCATAAACCATTTATATATTGAATTGTGAGCAATGAAGATTAAAGTTAGATTATTTTGCCTATTTCTACATGCAATAAGGTTGATGAAAGATAGGTAGGATCAAAATTAAAATGACGGCGAGTAGGTATATACCTAATTCATTAATTGAAATGAAATGAAATGAAATGAAATTGTTTATTCTGTAAATAGGATATTGGAATCGCTTTTACACGTCATATTAAAAAGTTGTAAAAATAAGCTAGATGAGGTCGGCGTTTCCTATCTGACTACTCTGAGAAGAAAGGCCGAAACAAACTCAGAGGTCACCGTCTCCTTTAAAGTCCAGACATAATCTTGGTCAGGCCATATGAGGACCATGTAGATAAGAGTCTGAAATGGTCTTTTGAGGAAAGAACCACACAGATTTGAGTGGACCTGTCCAGCCAGTGCAAGCATTTGTCAGTAATAGCAATTAATTGTCTATAATTAGCAATTAATTGTCTTTAATTGGCCAGGAGGAGCTCGTGGCTAAGTAATAACAGCCGCACGGGTCGATCCGAGCCGAGGTTTTCTTTTCCTGTTTCACGTTGTTTTACTTTATTCTATTACTTGTTTTACTGATTTTGTTAGATTTAATGTTTGTTTTTATGGTTATATTTCCTGTGCGTATCCCAAATAAAATATTTTTTCTTTCTTTCTTCTATCCATCAGGTTAAGCATCGCTTGCCGGAGTTAGTCCGTGGATGGGGGGCCATCTTTACAAACAGAGACTCCTCGGTGCCTCGGAAAGCACACTAAGCCGTTGGTCCCGGCTGTCGTTTGTGGATCTTTGACAGTCATTACGCGTCGTCAGAAGCCCGAAAGTCTCACAACCAGTCTTACCAAGGGGTATCGTATTACCCAGTTACTGGGTTGTGGAGGTCAGATACGCAGTCACTCCTTGTACAATACTGGTATTCAGCTGCATCCGCTTAGACTGGTAGTCGACCCCAACATAGTTGGGAAAAGGCTAATAATCGTGATGATCAGTAGAAACCTGTAAATAAATCACACATACATAACATCGCGCCTGTAATCCCCGAAGGGTTAGGCAGAACGATACCTATAGTACACACACATTTCGCCAGTTATGTTTAAGTCCCATGTAATAGAGGCGAGCCTATTGCCACTAAAGGGCACAAATTCTAGACTCCGGGCTGCTACTGAGAAATTCCAGATGGAAAAACTCAATAACACTTTGCCCGAGCTGGGAATCGAACCCAGGGCCTCATGCTCAGCGAGGCAGTCACTCATCTTCATACATCTTCTCATTAATGATACTTAGTGTGGTGTGGTATGCGATAGCTGAGTAGGAAGTCAAGCAGTTATTTACCTACCTGTGTGGCGGTATCTACACCGCCATATGCGAACTACTCATCAAAGACCAGACGTCACACAAAAATCCTGACGTCACAAAAATCCTGCATCGCGCAATTAAAGTTTACCGTGCAATGGACATATATACAAGAACCCAACATCAATCATTGGGCAGTTGCCCGCCAGACACAACACCCGTCTGGACGGAGGATCCTCCCTTTTCTATGGTGGATGAGTGAACTTTACACCCTGTTTCTCATACCCCTAAACCTGCAAATAAAAGAGTTGTCAGTGAATAATCAACCGATCACTGTAGTGATCTATTTGGTTAAACACATTTACGACGGGGATAATAATATGAAAAAGCGTGACATTTCTAAACTTTCTTGACCAGTCAATAGGAAATATTTCATGGAATTACCGTCAAATCAAGTGGAACAAGCACTTTTTTTGGATAGTTTTTAGCGGTTTTTTCCTTATTGTTGGACAGAATGAAGTGGCACTCAGTTCCTTAACGATTTATTCACTTATCATTTGGCTCAATTGGCGATGAATATGATTCAAGATTCATCTTGTACAGTCAACCTCACGTTATTGGTAACATTTGATTTTGACAGCGCCTTTGAGTAAAGCTTTCAATTCTTTGAGTATTTCGCAAGCACGCAGATTTTGAAGTTCAAGTATTACCGTGTACTATTGAAATGTGATTGACCATTGACCATACACCAAAATATAAAATAGATTTGAGGATACATCATCGCCTTATAGGTCCTATCGCCCAAACACTTTCTTTTTTTGATAAACTGTCATCAATGCTCAGTAACACAATAATCAGATCGATCGTCAATCCTCGTCAAAGTCCGTCAAGGGTCGGGCGAGCTCGTGTGACATCGGGTGACATCGGCGTTGACGCGTCAAGTCCCGCGACAAAGCGACGGAGCCGCGGCGACGTGGCTAATCATTTGTATTGTTGCTCTGCAGATGTTCGGCGCACGTAGGGTGACACTGATTGTCGGAGGATAGAGGATTTTTGACTTATAATACTACAGCAAGGAAACGCTGAATGGACTGTGTGAAAGATGGGGGCGACTAGCGAGATGATGACTAATAGAGAAGTATGGAAGAAAATATGGAATGTTGCACCAACCCCAAATAAATTGGGATAAGGGCAATAATTGATAATTGGGTAATTAACGCGTCCCTTTATATATATATTTTTCCACACGGCAAAAGCAAACTCGCCGTCCGTGCATTCCTCCTGAATAAAACCTACGACGAGACTGGAAAATACTTATTGTCACTTGCATAAAGGTAACCCCATTTTCCATTATTCAAATGCACACACACACTCACCCCCACACACTCATAACACACACATTCACGCTAATTTGTTTTATTTTATTTTATTTTAATAAGATTTTATATTTTGTGTTTTGATACTGTAAGCTCCTAAAGCATAAAGACATGATTACTGTGATACTCAAAGGAGTCGAAACTGTCTCTCTTAAATACAGATTACTGAGTGATCTACCTAGGACAGCAGCGATTCACCCAACACTTTCATTGTACAGACCTACACCATGTAATTAATAATGCATACTATAGAAATCGATAAGGCCGCCCATTGTATGTTTTATAGTGTTAAATTTATTTATTTTCGCAATGTATTTTCTGGTGAACAATAAAGTATATATAAATAAATAAATAAATAAATCTGTATCCTTTTGTGTAGTACTTAGTAAATAAAGTTTAAGTTTAAAGTTTAAGGGCAGGAGAATGATGATATGATACTACAGCAATGAATGCGATCAGACAGTTGCCTCCTTAATAAAGAGTTCGATGAAAGCAGCTCAATTTCTGAAGACCCAAACAGAATACATAAACATTCCAAAACAAAGACACTCACTTACCACCCATACTCTCCCGGTAAGTTTTATCAGCAAACAAAAGTGTGCAGGGCCGAATATTGACAATCATTGAGCCTATCTCGTAATTTTATCTCTTGCCAAATATCGCATCCTTTTAATGGCTTTTGGACCATCAATTGGCCAACCAATCACCAGTCTCAAATATTGTAGTTTGGTCAAGATTTCCGAATACTAAACTGGATATACTTAGGACTAATACGTCATAGTTAAGATGATCTAGATTCAAAAGCAGCCCAGAATCTAGATTTGTGCCCGGTTGATTGCCAATAGGCTTTTACATTGATCTTAAACATAACTGGCGAAACGTGTGCTTGTACCTCTGCCTGACTCTTCGGGGGAACAAGGCATTATGATTATGTTATATTTTGGAAGCAAGCAAATAAAATTCGTCCAATCTTAAATCCTGAATATGACTCCTAACCTCCTTGCCACCCCACATTAACAATATATGTCCGTTTAATTACGCGTGACCGATGTACTTCAGTTATTGAGCGTCCCCATTATCCGGCCGTGATAGATAGACTCGTCCGAGGACAGGATGAATGCCTAATTGAGACACAATTATATTTATGACGGAGATATTAATGTGTGATCAGGATTTGGAGAATTGTAATGATTGAACGATGAAGGATCTGTGGAACGGGGGGTGACTTTTGCCAGTGACAGTCATTATTATGATAGTCTACATTACTGAGTCACAGTATAAATAAGTATCAGTAATGTCTTTATAAAAAACGGCCGAAACGACGCGCCTCGAAAGCTCATAGTGCGCGGCAGTTACAGCGCAAGGTTTATCTAAACCGAGCGGCCGTAGGTAATTATTTGAATGTCACTGCCGATACATAATACTGTTACTTTATTATACTATAACTGAGTCATGAGTGGAAAAAGACTATATAGAATTGGGACTAACGAGATATGAGAATTGGCCGATTTTCGAAATAAGCTTAAAAGCGTAAACGCTACTTATAAAGTGCGACTCCAGTAAAAGATTTACTTGAGAAACTTGATTTATAGCTGCAGACTTGTGTTTGGAGCATGACAATGATCATTACAAAGCTGTCCACACTGAACATACAAATCTCCTTGTAACATCTTTCCTTCAGTTTGGACTACGCGGCGAAAACCTTTACAATCCATCATTTTGTCTTTCGTTTCTTCTGTTTCTACGTCGGTTATATACATACACATGCTGTGCCTGCAAAAATCGTCCACTTTTACGTAAAGACCACACATAGCCTCACAAAAACGGTAGTAAGACCAAATGAAAATGTGTCATCAGCGTTACTGCCACTAAATCTGAGCATAAAGCATTAAAGACAATAATAATAAAGATAGCCGACCTCCGAGCCAGCTGATTATGCGTAACTGTGACATTATCACTCGCTACAAAACAGGCATTAATAAAGGTAATAAAGTTATGAGACAATGGGAATGTAATTAAAATGCTTATATGTGAAGGTCGTGGAGTCTCCATGGTTGTCTCAGAAGGGACTCTGCTTTCTTATTCAAAGAACTGAAGTAATTATAAAAGCTGTTTTGTGTGACCAGTCTTCAGTGTTCTTCAGACTGTTCGCCGCCATGATGATTTATTTCTTAGGTTCCTTCCTAAACTTTGTGAAATAATACTACTTAACATCTGTGACATTAAGGTTCTAATGTCATGTTTATCCCCTACCATTACTGATACTGAAATATGCTGAAACATATTCACAAAGTCTAAAGCTTTTCCACGCGCCGCAGAATGCGTAGCATGACTAATTCTATCAGAGGGCCTAGACAAAGTCACATTCTATCAGCGATAACGATGATGGAAAAGGCAAAAATGTATAGAACTGACATATCGTCCGTGAACTTCTGAGATCTTCTATCTACTTTCAAACAAATTTTACAGGAGGAACGTAAAATTGTTTTTATTTTAATCGAAATTAGGACTTTTTAATAAAAATAAAGTTTTTCGAAAAAATGTTAGTTGGGAGGTATCAGAAGTTCACGGACTATATGCTTTCGAAAAGCTTATGTCAATCCTGTTTAAAGTCGTTTCAGAAATACGAAATGCTTTGGAAGCGATTGTCACTTGTCTAGGCCCTCTGATCTCTAATCTACGAAGACAAAATGTCATTTTTTGAAAAAGTCATTTCAATAATCTGTAATTTTGTTTTTCCGATTCTACAGTGGTCATACTACGCTAGACGTACAACATTCGACTTTATTAACAGCCAAGTGCGTTGGGTTGACGATATCATCAAAGTCACAGGAAATGCACCAGCAGGCGTAGCATGAGCACCGTTTTGTCGACGGAAGAGTAGACAAAAATGACGTTTCCTGTAGACAGTAGATAGTACGAGACGGCAGCAAAATAGAAAGAGTCAACTGCACTTTTTACGAAATTCACTCTTTTACATAATTCGACTCAGAATTCTTTGTTTTATCATAGGATTTATCGGTTGTCAGTATGATTTTGACAGTAAAGATAGAAAACTTTTTTGCGAAATAGTCTACATATAAAAAGACCTAGACAAAGATCGTTAGAAATGAAAGACAAAATGACAGATTGTAGAAAGATTTCTACGGTGGATGTCAAAAATGAAGAAACGAACTGTCACTTAGTATAGAAAAAGCTATGTCTATTCTTCGTAGAGATAGAAAGCGCCATGCTACGCCTGCTGGATGAGGGACGCACGGAACTAAGAAGTTTGGCAGAAGAAAGGGGAGGCCTATACCCAGCAGTGGTTGATTTCGGGCTACAATAAACAACTTTATTACTGGCTACTATAAGGTTGATCATTTAATTTATAGCATCGCGAACCTCCCGAAAATCCTGCAATCCGCCACTGGAGACCACACGGGAGTCCCAAGGACTATGAATAGCTAATTTTATAGCAGATGTAAGGATGTTAATGTCTCATTATATTCATAGGCAGTCCTCAGTAGTTATGGGCTGACGATGAAATTAAAACATGGAGGGCATCTACTGGTAATGGCATTCTTTGAAAGCGTGCCATAGGGCTTTATAAATCCGTAAATTCGCAATCTTTAAGCACCTTTGTCCGAGCCATTTTTGTAAACTCTTCAGTTTACAAATCATCGTCATCGCGGATAGAATGTCACTTCGTTTAAGTCTTCACTTAAACGAAGTGACATTCTATCCGCGATGACGATGATTAAAAAATGTCAAGTTATTGCATTAAAAAAAAAGTTTTTCCACAATTTTCCGCCGGACTTTAGTGGTGGCGCTGATTCCACCGAAAAGTTAATGTTGAAAGTTTTTGTAGAAATACGAAACGCTTCGAAAGTGATTGCCACTTGTCTCACTCTCTTGTAAGTCAGCAAAATCCAACTGTTGGATTTTGCTGTTTACTTTATTGGTTACTATATATTAAACTATAAATACAATAAAGTAAACAGTACAGTAGTTACTTATAGTAACTCTTAGCCGAGACCACCTTAAAATTAACAAATCTTTCTTTGCTATATCCGCCTTTGCAATTATTACAATCTGTGATAAAACTTGTGATCTCAATGGTCTACTGGAAATCTACTATTTTATTTAAACAATGCGTAGACTTGAAACATGGCATCCATATCAAAATATTATTTGCATGACGTGTCCAACAGACCACTGCAAAAAATCCGACGTATTTTTACGATCCATCCACTGCAGTCTACAGCGCATTTTTCAAAGGTGCACGCTAATTTTCACAAGGGTACATGAAGACGAGGCAAAGAGGCACAAACATCTTTATCCTAAAGTCAACAACTCCATTTTGTACACCGTTAGCAAAGTGGACCACCTTTTAGCGCCTCCGTATTTAGTCACAGAATCCTTTTTGCTGGATTACAAACTTACTTTTGGGAGATGGCAAAGTCGGTATACATTTAGACCAATATTGGCAAAGTTTCGATATACATTGGTGTTTTTGCAACGAATTTCGCCACACCTTTGTAAACAAATACAGCAGTGGATGTAGAAGTATGTCCGATTTCGATGTTTCACAAGGAGCTTATAGAGTTCATTTTTGCATGACGGAATGCAAAGCAAGGATTGTCGGAACGGTCATCTGTCATCAACGGATGTCACATTATGGCTCGTTTTTGAACCACAAAAGATTCGGGTTCCTTTCTAATCAGTTGTATTATATTATATAACTCTTTCCAAAATTTTTTCAGCAGTTTGCTGTTCATTACCTGTTTTGCTTGACATTTGTTTGACTGTAATTGAGAAAGCAAGCAATGGATAGGTTTATGACAGAGTTGACATAAATATTTGTTGGTGCACTTCAAAATAGACGATCAATAACGCTTTATTCCGGTTGAAGGTGTAAATTGACATTAAAATGCAGTTTAATCGATGTTCGGTCTATGAGAAAGAGTTTTTTTGTAAGATTTTGGTTCATTTTGGTAGCACATTGTCAATGGGCCCTTTTTAGTTGGCTGTGTATCTATAATATTCAAACATTGGATATGTTGAGGATAAAGTATAATAATATATGATGTTATTCCTTATAAGTATAGTAGTTCCCTACAAACTTATTTGTACTTAAACTCCATTTGAAATAAGATTAGACATTTAAAGACATTGGTGCCGATTCTCTTGTCACAAATTCTCTAAACTAAACTAAAAATCACTAAAATTTAGTTTATTCCTGTCAAACGACGATTTCCTATTCTGAAAATAGACTAAAGTGACACAAATTAACTATAATTTAGTTTGACAGCACTAAGATGGCACTGAGTTTTAATTTAGTGAAAATGCTATTCTGAATTTGACGTTTTAACCAAAATTTTTGTTCTCTATCTAAAATCCTCTAACTCTGACTATTTTTAATCACGATTAAAAATATGTGGAATAAAATTAGATGTCATGAAATAAAATTCAAACCAACACCTCGAATTCAGTTGCAAAACGGTACTGTATCTTTTTTTTATTTTCTTTTGCTTATATCTCGAAAACGGTGTGTCCTATCGCTAAAATAATGAAAATTTTGACCAACCGTTTGCAACCCGCAAACCCGTAATACTCAACATGTTGGTAATTTTTTTTTTTTGTTTTCTTCCAAAATGTGAAAAATTCCATATAAAAATACGTCGAGACGGCCACATTGCGCGCCTCTCCGGCTCAAAAAAAATCACGTAGTAGGCAAACAAGTAGGTGCCAGTGGAGTCGCGATTGTCAAATTCGATTTTAGTTCTGTCAAAATAATTTTTAAATTTAGAGATTTTTTTTGGCAGAATAGCTCTAAGATTCTCATAGTAAAAAGTAAGGAATTTTAGTGATAGTTTAGTTCGGTGTACAAGAGAATCGGCACCATTTTTTATCGATTTTGACTTCTATATCATGACATAAGGACGGCATTAAAAGCAAAAAACTGGTTACAATACCAACTGTTTACTGCAGCTGCCATTTTTCATGCTACCAACGCAATAGAAGTCAAAATCGGTTGAACGGACTGTAAAAAAGGTTTATTCAAATGTCTAATCTTATTTCAAATGGACTTACTTGCGACCGAGAAAGATCTTCAGGGATCATAATATACAATATCAACAGCAATGACATCCTCGGCTTGATCCTTCTGGAATAAAAGGCGACAGGAATTATCAATTCACATTGTCCAGGTGCTCGTCAAAGGCCTCCTGATACTCGGGACACCAGCCATACTTGCTGGTTTGGAAAACGCATGAATAATGATTCATCATAATCATAATCAGCCTATAATGTTCCCACTGCTGGGACACAGGCCTCCTCTCCGTGAGAGGGAGCGAGCCATAATCTACCACGCGGGCCCAGTGCGGGTTGGTAGATGTCACCTGTTTTAGAATTTTTGGTTCTAGGACATGCCGGTTTCCTCACGATGTTTTCCTTCACCGTTTTGAGAGCAGTGGCGATGAAATGATTTACAGAAAGTAAAGCGCCTGTCAGGGTTCAAACCTACGACCTACAACTCGTAAGTCGTGGCCGTTACCACTGGGCCACCGCTGCTCTCGGCCTCCGCTGCTCTCATAATGATTGCAGTTAATAAAATACAGCAGCTTTCCTTTCTTGATACCTGTAAAACAGTAGTCGATTTCTTATTTCTTCTCTTCATATTATTCTATCATAATACAATCAATTTGCCTTGCCTTTTCCCAACTATATTGAGGTCGGCTTCCAGTCTAACTGGATGCAGCTGAATACCAGTATTTTACATGGAACGACTGCCTATCTGATCTCCACAACCCCGTAACTGGGTAATACGATACCCCTTGGTAAGACTGGTAGTCAGACTTTCGGGCTTCTGACGACCCGTAACGACTGTCAACGATCCACGTATTTTCCGAGGCACGGAGGAGTCTCGGTATGTAAAGATGGTCACCCATCCACGAACCAACCCCGGCAAGCGTAGCTTTACCTGAAGGATCAACCTGTGCGGCTGTTATTACTTAGCCACGAGCTCCTCATATTCTATCATAATACAATTCTAGTTAAAGATGAGTCCCCGTTAGCAACTGAATTTTATTAATAGTACTAACTAATTAACTCGAAAGAGACCTCGTGAACTATCAAGTTCTAGAGATCTCATCTTATGTTTAGAACTTACTTACCTCTCTACTTAATACCTACCTACCTAACCTATAGCCTCAATCTAATAGTCTGAATTGGACAGTACAGCATTAATAGTATACCTACCTACCTTGGCTACCTTGACAGACCAAAGTGCTTACGAGAGTCAGATTAAGATGTCTGGCTTAAGTTGTTTATATCAAAATTAGTATAGGAACTCACTAAAAGGGATATGTCTATTATGAGTCACATTTTAGACTTTTTGAACAAATGTTTTGGAAAGTTTTCCTATGATCCCTATTAGTAAGGGTTTGCGGATCACACTACTATTCTAATTAAATGCAATAAAATTAACGTTTTTTTTTGGAAGGGCCAAGGTACCTGCGAATATTTGAATATAAGGTAGGTAAGAACCTGACTAAGAAAAAACTTATAAACCAGCTCTTTTTATCCTAAGGTTTTAAAAGTAAATAACTAGTAAAAAGGTTTTTCCTTATATATTTTACTTACTTCTTACGAAAAATAGACTGCTTACAGTAGTTGTTCACAAAATAGCTAGAAAAACACAAGGAATACCCTTCTATCTTGTGGGGAAAACCTCCTGACCCTCCTGGGGAGAACGGAGGGCTTTATCGGACTCCTACGACTATAACTCCACTTTTCCTATCACTACCATTAAGTCAGGAGGCCGAGAAATAGGTACTCGTTGGTACATTTATTTGCGTGCACCCCAAGGTAGGTATACCTACAGGATTAAAGCTGTAAAAATAAACATTTTTCACTGAGAAGAACGTACTAGAGTCTAGCTACACTGTTATTATAAAGAACCACTACTTAAATACTAATTTATATAAGTATTTTTCAAATTGATATTTGATAGCTCAAGAATCTATTCCAAAACTGCCAAATACTCCCAGCATCCTAATCAACAGCAATAAAGTGATCCGCTTCTGATTCGTACGGCCGAAGGTGGTGTCTTAAGGCCGCCGATTAGTGGCCTCTGTCGCTCCTCTCATTACTGAGAGCCCTAATTGCACCGCCGCGGAGCCTCAAACGCGCCGACCGCTTTCATCTCGCCGACGGTGTGTGGCGCAAAGTGTGGGAGAGCGCGGGTACGGGCTGATGAGCGGTAGCGGGTAAAGTTGACATACATGATAAAGTATTTCAGAATTTGGTATTTAGTTATTAAAAGTGCGATGAAATGTGGTGTTCTAATAGAAGTAAATGTATTATTTAAACCATAAATCGAATACTATATTTAAATTGACTTTAGTCTCCAGAGATTTATTTTAATTTATGTAAGTAAACTATGTATATAATATATTCGTGTGATCCATATCCATACAACTGACTATTTACACTCTAATTACCCAATTGGTTATATTAACAAAAACTTTACTGAGTGTGAATTTTAACTTAGGTTATCTACTTCTACTGTGTCTATAGGTAAAATCTTTAGGAGATGTTGGAATGAAGTATGATGTACAGACAGATACTTCGCCATTTCAATTTCATTTTACGGATAATTGTGTTATGATGTTACCAAATTAAGTTAAAAAAAATAAAAAACATACAAAAAAAACAAAAGGCAGCCATAACTTAAAATGTTATTCTGTGACAAAGTAGTAAAAAATAAATGCTTTCTGTGGTTTTCACTTTTTATACACGACAAAAAGTAAAGACTACTGAACAGATTAGATTAACCCAATTAAGTAAAGATCTTCAACCCGGAAACTTCTTTCATGAATTGATTAGAACTAATAATTGGTCAAAATATATCATTAACGATTTACCAATAATATACCAATTGGTACGCAAAAACCAGATTTATTATCAACTCTAGGTGTTTTCTAATTAAAATAAAAACCTAATAAATATGTTATTATGTACACCTAATTGATATTTTTATGGCAATTATTAAAACCATCTAGCTGACACTAATGAACATTGTAAAAACTGTATCATCGTTTGAAATTATTAATTTGGCACATCAATATTCATAATGGAAAAAGTGTTGTGTTACAACATAATAATACGCTATCGCTTCCGCTTATGACGCATCGCCACTCTTTTCACACAACGCTCTCCGCCCAAAATTATCCTGCAGTTGGTTAAAGGAAACACTTGAAGAAACTTTACAATTTAAACTTTGATACCTTGATATAAGAGCTGTGTGAATTGCATTGATGCAACTGTAAATGTATTGTTAAGTTGGTATTACTGTAATTGTTTTTATTCATTTATTGCCCCATAGACTATCTGTAAGGTGGGCTTTATAGCCTGTCTATTAGCAGCCAAGGAGTTATCATCGCCTTATAGTGGATTTGTACTAATTTTATTATATTCTTAACTTTATTGGCATCGACAATGTTTT
Source organism: Lithophane semibrunnea (assembly GCA_947363905.1). NCBI lineage: Eukaryota > Metazoa > Arthropoda > Insecta > Lepidoptera > Noctuidae > Lithophane > Lithophane semibrunnea. Next base: position 9,604,948 of record OX376209.1, on the reverse strand, counting down.
TAATAAAAACGGATGCAACGTGATATTAATTAAATTTTAAAAAGCCCTGTGTATAAACTACCTATAAAATGTCTACTGAGTTAGCAATCAAGATGGCGGTGATAAAAAATGACAGCAAATTGATAGGTTGATTGATTGATTAGCGCGAGACCGTTTTGAATAAAATATTAGCTTGTAAAAGCAGTAGCTGCTAGTTTCGTCTGTGGTATGATACGAGTATTTACGTCGTTTGTATAATTTTATTGGTACCTAAGTAAAATCTTAATAGGGAAAATATTAAGTATTTTTATAGGAATCCAGCTGGTTTCATCAACATTTTGGAATGCCATTAGTGCCATAATATGTGGTACAATTCTATGTTATTTTAAGTAAACTGGATTGAAAGAATATGAATTTATACAATGTAATTGGAGGGAGGAGCTCGTGGCTAAGTATAATCAGCCGTACGGGTCGATCCATCAGGTCTCACGCCTTACCGGGGTGGTCTGTGAATGGGCGACCATCTTTACGTAACGAAACTCCTCCGTCTCTCGGTGGTCCCGGTTGTCATTTGTTGATCTTTGACAGTCGTCAGAAGCCCGAAAGTCTGACAACCAGTCTTACCAAGGGGTATTATATTACCCAGTTACTGGGTTGTGGAGGTCACATAGGCACGCTATTTGTAACTCGCTACTTGTAAAATACTGGTATTCAACTGCATCCGGTTAGACTGAAAGCCGACCCCAACATAGTTGGGAAAAGGCTAGGCAGATGATGAATTTACCTACACTATTTCATCCTACATGACCAAAAGTGAGATATATTTTGGATTTAGAATTAAAGTTTAGATAAATGAAGGCATTTATTTAAACTGCTAAAAACCACATGTTCACATCGCATCATTTTAAAATAGACTAAACTTAATTGATTTCTAGACTTCTCATCTTTAATAACGATCGCACATTTATATTTTCTCAAATCAATCTCAATGGAGACCACCTCGATGCTTTTATATTAGGAAATCGTGATATGATACCAACATTACGGCAAATGGGTACATGGATCGAGCATTTACCTTCTATGAACGTAGGCGTACTGAGAGAAAGCTGTCTGTATGTATGTCTGTTTGTTTGTTTGCATCAATTTAACGTATTATTGAATGGAAATTAGATGTTTGGGTTTACAATTGTGAAGGTTTTTGAGGATATTTTTGATTTAGGCTTGCGTAATGTTAGATTGTGTGTGAAAATCTAATCGTGGAAAAATGAATCATTACTTATGCCTTTTAAAGGGTTATCATTACCACCCTTTAAAAGCAGATTACTTATGCCTATAAATAACTTAAAATATAAATGTGGTTAACACTTATTAATTAATACTATCTCTTGTCAGCAAAATACCTATGATTATGCAACGTTTCATGATTTAATTTAAAGTATTTTTTTTAATTCCAGTTTGTAGATCGAATTTTTTTCCTTTAGAGATTTTATGTAATCGTGTTTTTGTCAAACATAGTACCTAGAATCAATTTCGACAAAACGGAAGATCATCAGCTAAGCAATTTGAGGTTGTTAAGCCCTGAAAAAATCAATTTAATCATCAAAAGCTCAATTGCCAAATCCTGGACATGGGAAGAAAGTAAAGATACAACACATACCTAGTACATAAATTAACAGCTCTATCTAAAGCTTAAATTAGTTTTATTATGTGTAAAACAGGAGCCAAGGCTAGTATAAAGTACAATGAAAGCTTTACAGTGAAATTGTATGTAAGTACTTCATTAGAACTCGCTTTATAGTTTCCGCCTGCCGGGTGGTATCCCACGGACAACTAGGACGGACTGGAGATCTAACGTACAATATGAAGTGATGTTAGGAAGACATAGATTTAGAATGCAGTGAATATTAAACATGGAAGATTGGGATTAGCGTAGAACATGAACCAATGATGATGACGAATATACCAATATACAAATGTGGGTGGTGGAAGAGCTCGTGGCTAAATAATAACAGCCACATGGGTCGATCCATCAGGTTAAGCTACGCGTTCCGGGGTTGCTCCGTGGATGGGTGAACATCTTTACATATCGAGAATCCTCCGGAAAGGACGTTAAGCCGTTGGTCCCGGCTGTCATTTGTGGATCTTTGACAGTCGTTACGGGTCGTCAGAAACCCGAGTCTGACAACCAGTCTTGCCAGGCGGTGTCGTATTACCCAGTTTCTGGGTTGTGGAGCTCAGAGAGGCAGTCGCTCCATACAAAATATTAGTATTCAGCTGCATCTGGTTAGACTGGAAGGCAACCCCGACAAAGTTGGAAAAAGGCTAGGCAGATGATGATAAATGTGGGTATACTGTAGGTACACCTCCGTTTAACCCTTCAGGAAATACAGGCGGGATGTTATGTGAGTGTGTGTGTATAAAAAAATGCTTGTCCCATACTTATCCATGTCTTTTTTAGTTATTTCAGTAAAGGCATTTATTTCAGAAGTCTCGTATGAACTCTCGGATCCGTGGACCTTGCTTAGTCGGGGAGCTTTTTGTACACATCACTTTACGAACTGCTATTGGCTGGTGACCATGATGAAGTTATCCCCTTTCCATTATCATCGTATTCAGTATTGGTTAATTTTGCAAATGCCATCTACTTCCTTCCCTCCTTCTTCAGCCCTATACTTTTATGCTGAGGGTCGTGAGGCTCAGGAGTTTCGGAGATCCAATTCAGAGCTAGGAGTTTTGTGAGATTTAGAAATAATTGTTCCTGTCTCTTCCCATCTGTTTTGTATTACTTACGACTTGAAAATCGTCGTGAATTCATCGATGTGAAATTAAATTAGTAGAGTCGAAGCCTTGATATCTCTTAATTGAACTCTAATTAAAACATCTCATCTCAATGCTAAATCTCATAAAAAAACAAAACAGCATCTAAAGCTATATCACAATCACAATAAATCACAACGAAAGCCGAGAATTAGAGGTGGCATTACAAACACAGAGGTTTCCCATAGAGGCCATAGACTACGGGCACAATAGCGCCCCTCTAATTGTGCCATAGAGCAGACCACACACCGTTGGATGATGGATGCTGTATTAACACGTACCTTATTCGATGGGATTCTTATTAATGAGTACGTATTTTATTATTTATTAACTTTATTATCATTCGGGGTTTTATTAAGTAGAAAGTATTTGAGATAGGTTCCTACAAGTTTATTAAATTAGTATGGTGCATGCCATAGATAAAGCATTGCAAGATGACAAGTCTTAATATAAACATCTGCTGGTACTCCGTAATAATCTCACCGTGAAAACTTTGGTGAAGTGAACTGTCATTCCACCTGACACAACTGACAGCTCACTTCACCAAAGTTTTCACGGTGATATTTTTACTGGTTAGACAGGCTATTTCAATTTAAATATTTTCCAATAGTGTCTGACTGTCATTAAGCACAGGTTTTAGCGGAAAAAGGCCTGTCAGTTAGTGCTTAAGTATTTTTATCTTGAAAGCACAGTTTGAGCCATCTTTTAAAGAATTTCGAAGCGTCAATTTAAAAGAATATAATAAAAAAGTTTTAGCAAACAGTAGATCCTATTCTGACACAGCTGTTGCTAATTTCTTATGTGTTCATATTTATATTTAATAGTTTCTATTTCGGTAGTTGTAGACATTTAATTAAATACCTACATGATAGCCAAACCGCAAGAACATCTTTGTAAATTAAAAATCTCAGACCATTGGTGGTCGCTACCGAATCTTACAAAACAGTTCTATAAAATATGAATAATTAATAGTTGGAGTACAAAAGGAAAAATACTACCAACTCAGCTAACGTTAGGTAGGTACACCAAATTAAATAGCGTTGTAAAAAAACAAATATAAGCGTAACATGATACCATAGAATTGATTTCAAAACGATCTAATAGTAATAGCGAAATTGCCAGCGTATGTCTAAATAACTTAATGTGCTTCGGGACCAAACTATCTACCATCTTGAATGTGTATTAAAACTCCCCCTGTATTTCATAAACTACGATATCTTTACACTCTGGCACGCGAAATTCACCCTTATTCTACAATCAGTAAGGTTGGTGTAAAGTGCATGTGTTAATATTGTAAGAGCACTTGTGGAGGGACATGGTAGTTCTTAGTAAAATGGTGTGTAATATCAAAGCGTTCCCATTAAGGTTGTCTATTACGGCAATGATATTATCCACAATTTCGTATCATATCAGTAATAATACATTTATGCGTTACTCTGCTATTATATGATGAGCATTTACTGTATAGTGTATATACATACATAGGTACAAGAGTCTATGTTCTTGTGTAAGTGTGCTTTTTGGTAGTTTTCAGGGTTCCGTATTTTCATGGAATTTTCGTATGAAAATCACCATTTCACAGTCTATATGAATCAGTCATATATATTGTACTAGCTTCCGCCCGCGGCTTCGCGCGTGGTATGTAGATAAAAAGCCTATGTCCTTCCCCGGGATGCCATCTATCTCCTTGCCAAATTTTATCGTAATCCGTTCAGTGGTTTAGGCGTGAAAAGGTAACATACAGACAGACAGATAGACAGAGTTACTTTCGAATTTATAATATTAGTATGGATATGAATTTCAGCAGCTGGGTGAGAGCTGCCGAGAATCGAGCTGAATGGCGTGCAATTGGAGAGGCCTATGTCCAGCAGTGGACTGCTATAGGCTGATGATGATGATGATGAATTTCAGCTTTCAGTGCTATGGAAACTGTAAGTTTTTTTTCTTATAACCCGTATCTACCTACATACCTACTTTACTCTTCATCAAGTTCAATAAATAATAATATACTCACAACCAATCAGAGAGATGACTTGAAAAAAGCAGATCCAATAAGTAGTTCACTTTCAATTCTTTCGGAAGATTCTTTCCAACTTTGTATGACATCATGTAAAAGAATTTATCTTAAATTATGCAGATTCAATCCATTATAAATTTTTATGATCACGTTAAACCGGCTAAAGCTCTTGTTTAACTTACAAAAACAAAGACCTCAAATAGAACAACCCATTTTTACCACGGAACCCGTAACCGCCGAGTTACGAATATAATGCTTTATTGCCATGAGCACTTAAGTGGTCAAAGATGCCTAATTTAATTAGATATGAATTAACGTACGAGCTGGGTGGCGCGCAGTGCGTACCAGGAAATAAGAAACAGAAAGAGATTTCGTTTATTTAGAGCTTTTGTTACTCAATTGAAAAGAAGGAATCGTTTGGAGTTCCTGCAATCGAGAAACTGATAGAAGATCGGAGTGTCCAGTGAGTGGGAAATATGCTGTCAAAATTTGTTTTTAGGCAAGAAATGAAATAACAGCAAAACACTATTAGTAGGTATCTGTTTTATTGTGAGCTTTAGTTGTAAATAGAAAGCTAACGAAACTCTGAATTTTATATTTTTCAGGTGGCAACTAGCTCAAACTGGAACCTTATACAGTACTTGTAAGGTCATATTAGCCGTAGAACCGATGACCGTTGGGGTAGACGTGTTCTTGAGAGGAAACCGCGAATCGGTAACCGTAAGGTAGGACGCCCTCAGGCTAAGTGGAGCGGCAACCTTCGCAGAGCTAGTCTCTCATCTAATTTTGACCAGAATATCAATGTCAATAAATGTCAATTTATTAAACAACTAGCTGCGCCCCGCGGTTTCACCCGCGTTAGTCTCGATCCCGTAGGAATATCGGCATAAAAAATATCCTATGTCCTATTCCAGGTCATGGTCTACCCATGTGCCAAAATTCATCTAAATTTGTTCAGCCGTTTTAGCGTGAAAGCGTAACAAACTAATAAACAAAATCACTTTCGCATTTATACCTAATATTAGTTAGGATACGAGTATATTGTCTATCCCTGTGTATATTTTCTAGAGTAATGTTAATGTTTAATGTATATTTTAGTATCTTATCTGTTTAATAAATGTCATAGATAAAGTAGACTGAAACTACATTTTGAACGTTACATTTAATGCACGAGATATAGAGATAGTATAGGACATTACAGGCTTGACTGAAAATTCTTGACAGATCCCGAAGAGAAATTAATTACAGAACATGAAATGACACGATAATCTACCACTACCTACTTATGTAGACTGAATTTAAAAATACTTTAGTCGCTGGATATTTCTGGGCCACGAACACAAAGAACAGCCCTAACATAAACAGTATAACAATAAGTAAATAACCAACCACACAATAACTACCTACTTAATGACCATTAATTACTAATAATAACCTTCTGACGTCATCTACCGTATCCCGTACCCAATTTGCATTTTTAACGCCAACCGTGCAATTTTTCACAATGTTTATAATGTTTATCGGCGAGCGTCACTTACGATTAATTTCAATAATCAATGATCTTGTTTATACCGAGCTAGTCATTAACTGAGTGGGCTAAACGACATGTGGGGGGAAAGGGGGGAGGTAGTTAATTGCCGCTCAGTATTAGCACTAACTGGAAGCGATGTAGATAACGATGAAGTATTGCTTGTCTGTTTGTGTGATCCTGTGCCAAAGAGTGGGTACTGTGGACGGAAAAAACGCATCATGTGGCTTTGTAGTAGTGATTGATGAGTAAAACGTCATTATTGGTGACACGACAAAGCCATGAATGCGTTGCTGAAAGGATTGTTGGACTACGTAATGAACCATGGATCCAGCAGATAACCCATTCAAGATTTAGTTGCATTTTGAAATGCTGAATCTACGTCGTTGAAACATCGGGAAAAATTAAGGTGATAGATCTTTCATCATCTTTGGCATGCTATAAAAGTGATGAAAAATGAAAATAGTCATTTCTGGTTGCTTAAATTTTCGTTATTTTAATACAAGTTGCGCGTTTATATTTCTTCACTGGTTGATGATGCAGGTGCAGGTAAATGATTGAAATTATTCGAATTAAATTATTAATTTCTTCTTGAAAAGTAATTTTATTGAGTATTTTAATCCAGCTCGTAGAATATACATGATGCTTCAATCTTCCTCTACTGCACACCATACTACCCACTTCCAGCTACATCACTAACAACCAACCATGCATGACCACGTCACTATGCAGTCTGATTTATTCCCTCAAGATTGTCGTCAGTGTGCGATTATCCTTACGATAATCACACGAACGACTAATCGCACAGTCGACATAATTGTTTTATAGTCGTCTACTAGATCTCGTACAGTTAGGTCCAGATAGGTACAGATTATGGGGCCTGATTAGATAGGGGCTACTGGGTACCGACTTTGCTTTGAGCTCGTTTTAGTAACTTGGTTGGTACTTAATATGGTAATGTGGACTGTTTAAAAGTGTAGCCAACAGCTCTTAATTGCGCTTAATCGAGTCGGATCAGTGCTGAATTTAGAAATGAAGTCGTTGGAGGAACCTGCAAGTTACTTTGGCATTTGCAGAATTATTTTCAGATGTGGTCTCTAGGATCTGTACCTAATTATAATTTATATGTCGATTTTCTCAAGGTAGTGAGTTACCTAATGCCAAATGCATAAAGTCTACCCTATTTAGTAGGTATAGAAACTATTGTTAAATCTATTATTAACCTTCCAGTGCAAATTCATGTTAGTAATCCAAGCTTATTTTCAATCAGAAAACTTAGAGAGGAAACGGTCGGTTTAGATTTCCAACTAACTACTTTATGAAACTAGGTACAGTCCGGCCGAATGCATTCTTGAAACCTGTCACTTTCATAATACTAACGAATATTTGTTTTGCGAATTTGATCCTTATTAGTACCTACTAGAAATTATCCAGTCGACAGGTGTCAGTCAGGAACTACGCGACGGTCTGATTGAACAAAATACAGAGTATCTGGATAGATAGTTAGTAGTAGATAATCCTTACTAATATTAAGGAGCTCGTGGCTAAGTAATAACAGCCGCACGGATCGATTCGTTAGGTTAAGCTACGCTTGCCAGGGTTGGTCCATGGATGGATGACCATCTTTACATATCGAGACTCCTCCGTGCCTCCGACAGCACGTTAAGCCGTTGGTCCCGGCTGTCATTTGTGGATCTTTGACAGTCGTTACGGGTCGTCAGAAGCCCGAAAGTCTGACAACCAGTCTTACGTATTACCCAGTTAATGGGTTGTGGAGGTCCGATAGGCAGTCGCTCCATGTAAAATACTGGTATTCAGCTGCATCCGGTTACACTGGAAGCCGACCCCAACATAGTTGGGAAAAGGCTAGGCTGATGATGAATCCTTACTAATATTATAAATGCGAAAGTAACTCTGTCTGTCTGTCTGTCTGTCGCGCTTTCACGCCAAAACTTCTGAACCGATTTAAATGAAATTTGGTACACAGATAGTCTAGAGCCTGAGAAAGGACATAGGCTACTTTTTATCGACATACCACGCTGCGAAGCCGCGGGCGGAAGCTAGTTTACTATAAATAGATACCTAGATAGATATCAAGGTAGGTAATAACCGCACTAAACGGTATGAGGAAGCTGTCGGAATCAATTACTAACCCACTAACATAGCGAGAGCACTTTACATATCAGATGTGTTCAATTGAAACGCGCGTTTGAGTCGGTCCTAATTATTAATTAGAGTAATTAGACGCATCGCCTACGAGCGGTGACGATTGACATACGAATGAGAGCAGCAGAGAACGATTGCAGGAGTTCGGTCAGATTGGTGATTTGGAAAGCATTAGAAATAATTAAGGTAAGGTTTGACTTTATTTAATGGTGACAGAAAAACATCTTCGTTATGGATGGATGGAGCTCTCTCACTCTACTGGTTGCTTAAATTGTATTGTTTGCGGGGCTTCACGGTTGACGGTATACCTAGTAGGTTTGTCTGAATTTCTCAAACCAAACAGTTATTTACGTACCTACCTCATTCGACTCTCAAGGTTGAGTCTTGCCAATTCTTTGTATTTCTCGGTTACATATTATTGTATAGTTATTGTTACCTACCCCAAAATCGCATTTTGCAGATGATCCTACACAACCTACCTAAACGATATCGAGTACGATATAGTGACCCTTTTATTTAAAAGTAAGCATTTTGTTTTTCTGTTTTCGTTTTTTTAAGATGCCAATTAAGGCATTTTTTTATGTTAAAACGTTAATTAATCGTATGTATAACCTTAATTTAGCATCATCGATTTGATTTGAGGTCCACCTCTCGAATTAATTTCCACTTGTACCAAATGTTTCCTTAAGAATTTATTTATTTATTTATTTGAAAAGAAAAAGTTTTAGCAGTCTGACTGGACTTTTAAGAACAGCTTTTTTTCTAAACATCGCACTAATAGCAATGCAAGATCTCCGACATACTGAAGCTCGTCCTTACATGAACCTCATTAGCTGAAAATGGCACGATTAATTACAGCGGGTGTAGCGACGAGGCGGCGCGGGCGCACCGTGACCGCGCCGTAATTACTGCGGTGACCACACTGGTGTAGAGCGACGAGACATCACTATTTAAATGAATGTCTACATGTTGCGATGGCTCTCAATATAAATTAGGAATCTATACAAAGTGAGGTGAAATTAGTGCCAAATGTTTTGGCGCTACAAAGTGCACTTAGCGTTTACATCAAGGTAGTATTATAATATCTGTGATCAAGGTATAAAACATTAATCTACACTTGTGTCTTCTGTTTTATAGTTTACACCTAAAACGAGCTGGAAAGACTAGTCTGTTGTAGCTATAAAAAAACTTGTAGAAAACTTCCAAAAAGGTGGACAAAATAGGTAACAATTAAGCTAGTCTGAAACAACGTCAATTAAAAACCTCTTTGATACATTTTTATGCGCGACAATTCTTTTACAAGACAAAAGGTGAAAACAAGTGTCACAACTTGTAGGATATTTGGGTGTAAACGCGGGCAGATCTGTGTGGTGTGCTCCACCGGAAATCCAGGAGTCTGCTTCGAAATATATTGAAGATGATAAGTGTAGGAAGAAGCCAACAAAACCAACTGCCTTCCTCAGATGGAGGAAGGCAATGAGAAAGTGTCATGACAAAAAGTGAACTATTGCACGCTGGTCACTGCAGGTGCCTGGTCATCAGATTAAAGGCTTGGAGACTAGAGTAGGTAGGTACCTAAGGGGATTTTGAGAAAGACTACTATGAATCCAATGTTGGCACATGCAGTATAGTTTTCCCCAAGATCGTAATTCCCTTCGAAGCCGATAGACGCTCGCTGCTAAACATATTGGCCTCCCCAAGCATCGTCACATCGACCGATCCTGTGCTTCTCGCATTATATGGTTTTCCGCGACCTTCACCAAGTTATTGGTCCATCTATTGTACAATCTAATAGACTTGATACCCTCAGCTGGACAACGATACGAATGATAAAATAAATCGCGCCAAGAGATGTGTTATCCCAACTTCCGATCCAACATGGCACCCCTAGCAATAATGGTCGCTCGTTTGTTGTTTTAATTTAGCTCTAAATACACGCATGTGTTACTGTCATTCATAAATAGATATTAATTAGGTGGGGACCGCTTCTTTTCGTTAGTATTTTGCTTAATTAACTTGCTATTAGTGGTGCTGCTTTAGTTTCGGGAAACGTTCTGACTATTTGGGGTTCGATGGTGACTAGGTTGGGATTGATCATTTTGAATGAAAAAGCAAAAAAATATGGGGTTAATATTTATTCTCTTACTTCTAACGAAAAGAAGCCATTTATTAATTGCTTCTGACTGGGTAAAGCATTATGTAGGTAATTTAAAAAATGTGCAATGTAGGTCGTGATTACTTTGTTAATTAATGGACGGGATCATATTTACTTGAACAACTTGTGTTTGTCACTCTACTATGTAACACTTGCACCCGGTTTATAATTAAAAGGCTAGTCTGAACAACATGTCAAACAAAATTAAACTCAAGTCAACTGATTTGATTGGTTTTTATTGGTACACACAGCTACACATCAAGCTATACATTTCCAGTTTATGCTGATCTCGACTTGTATAAGATTTCCGTACAATGCGAGGTCAGCTTATACTGGAAATGTATAGCTTGATGTGTAGCCGTGTGTACAAAGTTCCTTCACGCGGCTTGCGGTAGGAGTTGACTGGGAGAAATTGTCACGTAAGGAAAAAGCGTTATGCCCCCTCCATGCGAGAAAGAAACAGAGAGAGAGAGAAAGCTCTCTTTCTCTGTTTCTTTATATACTTAAACGAGTGTGTTTGCGTGCGAGTATGGAGCCGAGATTCGAGCAGACGAGCGTTGCGAGAACTTTTGTTCCTGGGGTAGTATTATGAAGTACCTTCATATTAATGCCATGCGAAAACGGGATGGTGCTATTATAGGCCTTGTACATGTACAGCTCCGTCTCTCTCTCACACTGGAAAAATGGTGTACATACTTCATTATACGACACCTAAACATTTTTAAACCAGGCAGCTTCTTCATCTTCTTCGAGTCGCTGGCAGGACTGTATTTCAGATCTCGGTGGCCCAAAACTTCGCCACTTCTAAGGCATTGTCCGTAGCAGCGCAGAGGTCACTTTGTCTTCATGTTTTAGGACACAGAGGAGCATGGTTTGAGACTTAGCTACACATTCAGACCCTCCTGCCTTTTACGTCGAGGCTGCCCCACTTTACCAGGCAGCTAATAACAGCAGTTAACATTGTGTTTAACCGCCTGTTAGCTAGTTTTTGTGCTGTTATGTCTCAGGACTCTCAGGCGTCAATTGTGATGGTGGTGCATAGCATCGGTGACACAATTGGCAAGGCATGCTTTAGTGCTAGCTTTCCCTAGTTAGTCCCTCATTACAAGTTGCTTTACAAAGTTAGCGCAAAAGAGTTTCTACGCCCCCTGATAACTAAATTATCTCTCATCTCAATGAAGAACACGCATGATGATTCAAGCTATCCACTTGTACAGCAATCAAAGTCGAAAACAAGCGCCACTGACTTGTAGCCAAACGTCAATTAGTTCGCGTTGCCTTCTGCTCCTTCATTCAACATGTCAAGCCAAACTAACAATGTTCCTTCAATTATACTCGTATACCTTCGCAATCATGTGCTCTCGTAATTTTGTAGCGTAAAAAATTGCTGGTTAATTTCTTTCAGTCTAGTAAAACAACACGACAAAGTTGACGTGTGATATTATCAGTAATACAACTACATAATATTCTTTAATATTTTAATCAACCAATCCAAAAAATATTCAAGATAAATAATTCATTTATTTGTTAATAATATTGATAATGCGCCATCTCTTACTGAGTAGCCAAACCAATAAGAAAAGCAACACTGTGCCATCTAGCGTCATAAAGCTAAACTTTTTTGTCTGCTCGCGTACTAAATTCATCATGGTTTGACAGTGACAGCGGAACAGAACCATTATTCTCAAAACTATTATGCTACTAAATTTAAAAGTAATAAATCAGTTTTAGAGAAACCTAATAAATCATGTAGTTTCCTCGCGCACGTAGCGACATTACATTTTACGTCTATACTTTTAAGAATAGCTGGTTAATATTTCAGCCTATTCATGATTGTCAAGATTGACGCCGGAACGTAGTTCGACGCGACGTCATCACGTCAAATTCACTGTTGAAACTGGTTTTCAGAGCGGGAATGGTATGAAGACATACCTTTGTTGAAGATCAGGTGATTGTATTATATTTACGCGTATCAACAGAATGCCGCCGAGTAGCTTACGGGTAGTGTACGCGTTCGCCAGAGAAATGCATCCGAAAACAAGTGATGTTTTCATTGAATACGGCACAGCCGGATTCCGGACAAAGTGAGTAAAATACGAATATTTTTTAAATTTCCTTTTGTGCTTTTACCAAATAAGGTCACAGAATAACAAGATAACATATTTTCGCTGCACCTTTCTCTCATGCGCTTTGAGTTTGTCACGTAAGCATATTGTAGCATACTTAGATAGGTAATAGTTACAAATTGTGAGTCATCTGCAATATCGTTTACTATTACTAACGAATTCATAACGGGAAGTCGCTGACACGGCTGCCTGTGATTATGGTCAATGACTCGTAGTAATATATAGGCAAAACAATAGGACATGCTTTGATTCACTGTGCCTTAAGAAGTTCTTATTTTAACCGAATGCATATTAAATTACTCAATGATTATGAGGAAAATGGTAATGCATGAGATCTTGTTTTAATTAAAATATCAACAATAACAAACTAAGCTCTGTTTATACATTTTTGCCATATTTTTAGAATGATTCCTCTCAGTGGGGGGTCTCAAATTATAATGTTGTTCCACTCTCTGGTGGCAAAATGTCGGCTGTATGATTATTTATATAACAAATATACCTACATCATCTAATAAGAGTTCACAGGTCATATCCGTAATCATATATTTTGTTGTTTGACACAGTTGACTCATTCTGGTATGCAAGACTAAAATGTTATTCATACTTTTATACTGCCCTTTAAAACAGCATCTAAAACAAGAATAATTAAAACAACTATTTTTGTTTCAAAAACAATTTTATAATATTGATAATAAGTTTGTACCTACATTGGTTTATTAATAGTATTGACTAACATTATTAACAGAATTGTGACATAGTTTTGTAACTCTTGAAAAAGTATTGCAAACTATTTGGAATGTATTATTTGAAAGTCTCAAGGCTAGCGATAACGGTAACATTTGTGTTAAATAAGTGCAATACTTTACGCATTATATTGCTTTAGTTTTAACTCTTTGATTTCCTAAATACTTGAAGAGATTTAATAGTAATTACTACAAAATTAATTGGTGAATGAATTTGCCGTGATATTCATTCATGGAATTAAAATTTCAAAGGAAGGAAGTATTTCAATATGTTTTCAACAAAATAATTTCACTAACAAATCTATATTTTAGAGGAAGGATAGGAAATGATAATTTTTTGTATGAATACTCATCCATTTCTTGGCTAAACTAAGTATGTGAAATACCTCTCCATGGTAACTGCTGCATCCATCACAATTAATTAAAGAGGTCATGAGTTCATACCCTGCATTCCTGCCCTGCTTAAGTGAGCCCATTCCCACAATGTGTACTATAAACTAGGGGACTATTATTGCTTTTAAGTCAATCAAGGATTTATGTATTTCCTCCAGCTTCATAGTGACACTGCACGCACTGTGCACATTAGAAATAAAAAAGTTTTGTGTCATAATTATAAAAACACAATATTGCACTTTCTTATTGACAACTTTGACTATGAGACAGATTGATTTTTTGCGAAGGTCGACGTCGTTGTTTTTAACAATAGTCTATCTAATAGACACAAATGCCCATTTTTACTATGACACTTAAATGAATGCCTAAATAAAGGCGCGCTGTTGCATTTTCAACTTTCGGCGCTGAGCCGACAGTTGAAAATCCAACTTTGCATTTAAGTTTTGCCCAGTGTTACTGAAAACAGGCGTCAGACAGGTTTGACTCAGTCTGCTCACAGCCTCAGACAGGAAATGCTAAAACCAAAGTATTCTAGAACAATTTGCACACTTGTGTGCAAAATAGAAATGTATTTATATCCAGGTTAACATACACCAGATAGCACAAACAAATTCAGCAATGCAAATGCCTAAAATAATAAAAATCCCACTTTGATCCTATACCTTTTCCAATATATTACTTTTGGCGGGCTTCCAACCACTTATAAGATGTATTGACTTTATTATTTGTTATCAAAACACTCCCAGTTTATTATAAATGTTATGTTTTGATGGAATAACATTTGTTTTGTATTAGAATGATAACATTGTAAGACATATTTTTGAGACTTTTATAGTTTAATGTGCCTAATGTTGGCTGCATAAATTATTTGAATATAGTATCTTATAATATCATAATATAATATCATGATTTGGAATATAGTATTTATATTGTGTTCATCAGATAATATACAACTTTATTTATACTTAGTTGGGTCATCAGAACTGCTACTGGTCCAACACTATTCTTTTTTAATTTTTTCAGCTTATCAGATTCTATTGTTCAAAGTAGGTAATATCATGAAGGTAATGCAGGTACCTACTTTATCAATCGTACTATCCTTTGTAATAAGACATAGGTACCTATTTCAATGTCATATATCTCCTTAGGATGTCATGGCAGCTACGCCACTAGCGCCGCCAACAAAATGTATGGTTGGTTACGTAAAAAAGCGGACGCCAGGTGAGGTACCCACTATACAGCTCTATACATTTAGTTGGCAGCGCGACCTGGCATCCCTGGCATGGCATCCTAATGAGATATGGCCCTAAGAAAGTCCAGGATTCTAACTCAATTTTATTCATAACAAGATTAGCATACCTATGCTAATGAGCAATTACTTAACAAGCGGAACAATATGAAATTCTAATTAATACAAACAAGTTAATTAAAGAAAAAAAAATGTTTCTAAGCAGGATGCCATGCAGTGAACGTGGTATTTCTTACATAATCCGGTTAGCCCATTAAATGTTAACTGCATATCATTATACCTTCATGAACTGTTATGTATGGATAACGGTAATGGGTAGGTAGATACTGCAGTATATATAATCGCATTTGTTAGGCAGATTGATTATGAGATGTTATCTTGCTAATTTAGAGTGTTTACGAACAAGGAGTACGCTTGAATGAGCATACGGCGAGTTACACAAGTAGACGTTCTGATAGGAGAAGCAGTGGAGCGAAAAACACATGCGAATGCTCTCTTCCAAAGCATAAGCATGGCATAAGTATAAAAAATGTGGATTAGGTAATAGGTTTCAAGTGCTCAAAGCTTTAAAGCTATTTTGCGGCATATGATTATGTTGAATCAGAGCATTTCAGCTTCGAACATTTGGGTACCTACCTACGGTAAGTTTTATGCTCTGCAGGAGAGCATTCGCCTGTAGCTTTCGCTCTAATTCAATGCTAGATTTTAACTATACATATCTACGCGATTATGACTCATTCATTCTTTCAGAATTCTTATGAGTTAGCTAGCACTTGGCAGTTATCAATTAACTTGCAATCAATTTCCTTGTTTATGCAAACGAAACGCAATTTCAACTACTCCATTTTGAATGACCTTATACATCCATGTGAGGAGAAGCGCCCTTCCCTATCATGCCGATAATTGGAAGTATTGATCGTACCTATAACGGTGCAACCCGTGCAACGAATAAACAGCTCTACGGATATCTATGGCTCTACCTATAGGTAGCTTCTATATACTAAATGGAGTTATCTCCGTGATATAGATTGCACAGCTGTATTGAAGTTGTGTGTGAGATTGTGATGATCAATCTTGCAACCTAATGAGGTACAGTGCGCGCGCTTACATTTCAGAATAATTCCATGAAATGCAAAGCAAAAGAAAAGTGAAAAATGCAAATGAAAAGCTGCAGAAAATTATGTCCCTAGCGCCGGTACCAATGCCGACCCACACTGGGCGTTCTGGACCAAAAAGTGGGATCATTAAAGTTTCGGTTTTTATGTAAACAACTTTCCTTATGAAACTTTAACTATCGAATTCGTGAAAAAAATAATGAATCGGCGACTAAATCGCCGCGTGTATTTTTATGGCTTTCCCGGAAAAACGATGTGCAGTTTTTCTAAACGTCGCCGAGTTTTCCAGTTATCTATGGATGCTGTCCATCTTCATGACATCCCATCTTTTAGTCGCGACTTACGACTTGCGACACTACGGGAAGCGATGGGCTATTCTTAGAGACGATCACACGGCACCGGCGTAATCTACATACCGATGTCTGCTATTTGTTCATACCTGCTTGGTATTTATTTATTTGTATGGTTTATGTGACTGCCTGACTACGTTAGGTACTTATCAATGAATGAGTAGATTAGTCATGTGCACCATTACATATCGTATGATAGTCAGCTTAGATTGTCGCATCGATAGTTATACGACTTTTTTTTAAACGTCTCATTAGGCGTATCTAGGACTTGATTTCCTATTTCTGGTGCTTAGCAGCATTGGTGTCTTCCGGTTTGAAGGGCATTCCAACTGTCTTTCCGAGCATGGCCACATTATCTGACTACTCATTAGAGTTTTGCAGACTTGAGACTGCATAATTATCATGTACTGCGACGGTAACCCCGCCGTTGAATGTAGGCTGTCGATCTTTTGCCATCCTATACCTACTAAGACCTACTTAATACTATAATTGACCAGCTACAAAGCCTTTATTAAACTTTTGACAAAATTATAAAAGTAATTATTAATTCATTAGTTATTTTTAATATTAGATAGATATTTCAGAGTTGGTCTCATAGTGAAAGTTGCTTATAATCAATGAGCACTTTCACGGCCCGAAAGGATTTCAGTGAAAAAACAATCACCATGTTCCTATTGCCCTGTTTGTTCTTCTCGCCACCATTTTAACACACTTGACAAAATGTGGATTTATACCACTGTAGTGCCCCTCAGGGAATACATGCAGGCGTGATAATATGATGATAAATTACAGCATAGATTTTTTCCGCTGCAAACATTAAAGCGTGAACAATAAAGAGATTACAATTAATTGTTATGACTTAGATAACACGGTGACACAAAAAATCAATACAAATGGAACGCAACGCTGTTTTATCAATAAAGTGATAGTTGATAACATAGGCTAACAGACAAAGACAATGCATTCGATGAATTGGTGTCAAACACTTTAGTTCCTGACTCAGCTGCATCCGGCTAGACTGGAAGCCGACTCCAACATAGTTGGGAACAAGCTAGGCAGATGGTGTTGATGACTAACTTTAGTCCCTAACTTATTTTACGAAGTAAGTTATGATTATTTGCGACAGAGTTTGTTTAGTATACCAATTGTTGTGGAGCCATTTTTGAAGACAATCAGACCTTTTGTTATGTAATGAGAGACGCGATAGGCTACGCTGATTATATACATAATTATTCTAGCTAGACACGACCTTTTGCTAATATAGCCTACTCAAGACTGGGAATGGAACTGTACCTTTTTGTTTAACTCTGATGCGAAAAGGACAAACGTAATTTGATTTCAAGAAGACCTTACCATTACCAATACTTTGATTTAAAAGAGTGTTCATGGAGATTCTTGCCCGTTCTTCTCCATGGAACCTACGCATTGAAATGGGCAACCAGCTTCAACTTTCTGACTGACCGACTCCTTTGACAAATCGAAAGTGCCTGGAATTGGTTTAAATGAAATAAATGGTTCGGGTTTTGAGCTTGATTACATCAGCCAGTTGCACCCATCGCTCTAGAGCTCACAGGATACTTCCAGTATAGTACACATTTCCTTCCTCTGCGTCCAGTGCTCGGCGTGGCAACACGTCGTGTTTGGGTTCGCGACTGGTCAATCGTCCCCCTGAGGGTGCCTCGTTGAGAGGTGAAACACGTGTCGATTTCTTACAGGGTTTTTGTGACTCTTGAGGAATAGTTAAGCGGAATAGGTGACTAAATATCTATTGTTTTTTATAATGGATTGCTGCAAAGTCACGCCTGAATCGATTAACCTTAGATTATTTTATAATCTAAGCAATTAACTATCTTTTTAACGGCACTTGGTCGCATTATCTTGTCTGACAGGAAAACATGGCTGTCCATCTTCAAGGCATTTGCCCTTAGACGCCTCTTGGACACGAGTGGTATATTACTGTCTGTGCCCATTACTTAAAACAGTTTGCTTGTTTCAGAGCCAACCTATTGGAACATGTGGTTTACCGCATGGGCCTGCTGGCTGTCATCCGGTCCAGGGTGCTGAATGGTAAGATTTGCATATAAAATCGAAGAGTTACAGATCAATATACCTATGTTAAATTAGTATAGTAAACTATATAATTTCTTCACAAAAGTTTTAAGTAGGTACGCGCAGCTACACATCAAGCTATACATTTCCGTTTATGCTGATCTCGCATTGTAAGGATTTCCGTACAATGCGAGGTCAGCTTATCCTGGGAATGTATAGCTTGATGTGTAGCTGTGTGTACCAAACCAAGTCCTGCTACCATGCAGAATTCTGAAATATAATTGGATTTGAAGAATGTCAGTGTTGGTGAAACTACAAGCTCATGAGACTATTCAACCTTGCTTTGAAGTTCGTCAATCAACGTATCAATAATCCCTTGGATACCTAAAACATAACATATTAAAACATATTATAAGCATACTTTACCGTGGAAAAGTTTAGAATGGGGGAGCGACTATGGCTGATAGTGGACCCACACGTAGGCTCCTACGTGTGGGTCCACTATCAGCCAAAGTCGCTTGTGAGTAACGCATTATTTTTTGATAACGCACATAATCTTTCTAAAAAGATTAAGCGTTGTTGTATTGCAAAAATATAAATGTCATTTTTATGTATAATTTTTTTTTTTTTTTACCTTTTTCAGTAGGTAGTCTTCTTTCTTTCTTTTCGTGTGGTTAGTGACTAACCTGGTGTCAGAGTTTTAAAGCCGCCCATGGGCTTCTGACTTGGCTTCACATGCCGTCGAGAAAATAATATTTCTCAGGCATGCCGGTTTCCTCACGGCATTTTCCTTCACCGTCTTTGAAGATAGGGATAATTATACAAATAATTACAGTACTTACTAGTAATCCATAGGTGATAAATAGTTCCCAATCATATCGTCTGTAGGACAGTTATCCAAGATAAAACATTTATCTAAAGCTTTAATTGAAAGTTCCATTCACGTTCCTGCTTGCCGTACTAAATAATTTACCAGTTAACCTTGCTTCGTAAACTGTACGCATGCTGCCGTTATAAATATTTAACGTTAAATTCCATCGTAGACCAATGCGATAATGGGCTATTTATTATTATTTTAAGCCTATACTGTCCTGTAGGGCAAAGGCCTTTCTTCCCTCTTCCATCTTTTCCCGATTTACTGCGATTTTGAACTCACTCCAATAACGACGTCCCTTAAATTAAAAATGTAAAAAACCTCCGACAAAAACAAAGCAATAAACGATTTTTTGTATAGCTAGGAACACTCTCGATCATGTCACCTTTCAAACAAAACCAAAAAAATCAAAATCGGTTCAGCCGTTTGGCAGCTACGATAGCGCAGACAGGCACTCAGATACCCCCTCTTTTCGCCGAGGGTTAAAAACGAATCCAGCTCATTCCGCCATCTCTTTCATAGAGTTGTTTTCTGCCATTTGGGGTCCACATAAGTTAGACATAACAGCTCAGTTTCACTTCAATCTACATAAATGTGACCAGCGGTCCTCTTCTGTAAAAAATATCACCGTGAAAACCTAGGTGAAGTGAGATCGGCTGGTCCTTAGACAACAAAGTAACGAGAACATCATGCGTTCCGTAACTAATCAGGGTTTATCGGATCGCGTATCGGTCATTTATTATAATGTAAGATAACTGTCGCCATCTTCAAACAGTCCAAATGGCAGTTCTATCAACAAATTAGTGCGTAGAACAATTTGTCTGTCTTCAGTCTACGCCAGGGGTTCCCAATCTTTTTCAGCCGCGGCGCGGTTTCTAGTTTAGTATTTTGTCACGGCGCCACCCTCACCCTAGCTAGCTATTTGAAAAAGATAAAGTCGAAAGAAATAGGTACCTACAATAATAGTAGTTAGGTTAGGTTAGGAACAACAATCGAAAAAGAGTTTTACGACGCTATGTTCTTTACCGATGCAAGCGCTCAAAAAAGGTATCCGCGAATATTTGTGGTTTCGTATACTGATAGAAGATCGACTCACGGCGCCCCTCTTTACTTTCTACGCGCACCAGGGCGCCGCGGCGCACACTTTGGGTACCCCTGGTCCACGCTAATTAGGAGTCAACAATCGTAGGTATGCATTTAGCATTGTAAGCAGTTGCGCGTATATTGAATGCAGTTCTACATAATGCACCTTGAAATGCATTAGTAACTGTCGCACCTCATTGTTATAACTGCATAATCAGTCGCGAATATCGTACCCCAGATTCTTTGTAACATAACATCACGGCTTGATCCCCCGAAGGGTTGGGCAGAGAAGTATCTACCTATGTGGTACACCCATACTTTAGCCAGTTATGTTTAAGTCCCATGTAATAGGAGCGAGCCTTTTGCCATCAACCGGGCACAAATCCAGACTTCGGGATGCTATTGAGAAATTCCGGATGGAAAACCCAATAACACGTTGCCTGACCTGGGAATCGCACCCAGGACACAACACTTACCAGTAGCGCTTGCGACCACTAGACCAACGAGGCAGTCGTAGATTAGTGGAATGAGCTAATTTCGTATCAGACATTTTTACATTACCATACAGCCGATTTAGTATCTAGTTTTAAAAACAAACCTTTCGAAAGAGCGTTATTCAAATCACAATATGACCAGACATACCTTTGACATTTTTTTACAAGGCCGTCACGAGAAACAAGATATGGTAATATTTGAAGTAGGTTTGGGTCAGGCAATAAATAAGTGTTCAAAATCAACGCAAGCCGAATGAAAATAAGTCTGATTGTTGTGACTTGCAAGATTTGCCATAGTGTTGGGTTTAGATTTCTTTATAGGATACCCATAAGTCTCGATTTTTAACAGGCGGATAGTTTTTGTCAGTCGGGATCTCTGCACCGCCTTTTTGTATGAACGTCTCAATAGACGGACTGTTTTAAAAATACGCTCCGAAATCATGGTATTAGCTCTTGAACAATATGTCACATTCCAGAGCAACCAGCGGATATACCAGAAATATTACAATCTACATAATTAAAAAAATATACGGGTCGACTTGAGAACCTCTTACTTTTTTTTTTCTTCGGTTAAAAATCGAATTCAATAGACAACCTACAGCCTAAACCGCTGGCGAAGATGCACGAAATTTTGCGCAAGAGTTCCTTAAATAGGTAACAAAAGTAAGGAATTTCTAAAGTTCATCTCCTAAAGGGTTTTAAAAGGGGATGAATGTTTGTATGGAAGTACGTCATTTTTGCCGATGGGAAACCCATCGGGCCCACAGCTTGTACATAATAATTTACTTACACGTTTGACGTTCCAATCCACTGACGCGCAAATCCGCATATCGCCGGCCATCAGTGAACTGGAGCATATTTTAACATCACAAGAAATAGGCTAACTGTTGGAGATACACATAGCATTCAAGAATAGAAGTGACTGCTTCATTTAGGCTTCGCGCAGAAGATTTTGACAATATTGAATTGAGACTTTATTTTTGGTGTCATAAAGTGCTAAGTTGTATGAACAACGCAGACAAAGTCAGTACAGTCACCTGAAACATTTTGACTTTTACTCCAGTGTGGACAATGCATTTGTGATAATGCCACTGATACCACATAATGTCCAGGGGTCGCCTACTTGTTTGCCACTGAAAAACTAAAGAAAAGTCACCAAAAAGCTCTTCAAAACCTTCACGAACTTTAAGCCATTAAAAATAAAGTTCATAATTCAGTGTCACTCTCTTTTCTTCGGTCTTCGCTGACCATTTCATGATATATTACAGGTCGCACAATCGGCATGATGATAACTGCATCGCACAATTTGGAGCCGGACAACGGAGTGAAGCTGGTAGACCCCGAGGGTGAGATGTTACAGGAAAACTGGGAGGGCGTTGCCACCCGGCTCGCTAATGTCAGGTAAGATTGACGGACAGTGACGAGCACAAATACCTTTCAGTTCACAAAATAAATCAAAAGCGTTTTACTCCTTATATAACAATTGCAACTGAAATGACTGACTGAGGCAAGGTAGGTTGGTATTTTTTGCATAATCAGCCTATAATGTTCCCACTACTGGGACCCAGGCCTCCTCTCTTCGAGAGGGAGTGGGCTGTAATCCACGCGGGCCCAGTGTGGGTTGTTAAATTTCACATGTCTTCGAATTTTTGGTTCTAGTACGTATGCCGTATGCCGTTTCCTCACGATGTTTTCCTTTACCATTTTTTAACCAGTTAGGATAAAATGATTTACGCAAAGTAAAGCGCCTGCCTGAGTTCGAACCCACGACCTACAACTCGTAAGTAGGGGCCGTTACAGGGCCACCACTGCTCCCTATAAGTAAAGGCAAATGCATAAAGGTAAAGGAAATGCACTAGTAGTAGGGCTCTCTCTCTGTGAACGACCGAAATAGAGTGGGAAGCACAGTCTTCCGTGTGTCACAGGCACATCAGACATTTCATCTTTGTCTATGGGCCGCTGTCTGCCACCCAGTAACATAAAAGAAAGAGGCCACATATTTCTGGAGATCCATCTATACTGCTATAGTAACGAACAGGATAAAGTTACCTGTTTTTACTTACTTAGTGCGTTGTGCACTGCCCCAATTTAAATCCAAGAAAATTCGGTGATAAATCTCTATTGATAGTTGGATTTCTACGAATTGAACGCGTTACACAATCGTTCATAAGAATGGGATTCCAGCCAGTTGCAATAGAATTCCGGTCGAACTCAATGCAATATTATTTCCGTCCAGTCAATTACTGGATTCACATATAACATAACATGCAACATATAGCCTGTAATCCCCGAAGAGTTAGGCAGAGGTGTACCTACCTATAGGACACCCACATGGCCACATTCCACCAGTTGTGTTTAAGTCCCATGTAATAGGGGGCGAGTCTATTGCCATGAACACCCAATAGGTAATACTTTACCCGACCTGGGAATCGAACCCAGGATATCATGCTCAGCAGTAGTGCTTGCGAAAATTAGACCAACAAGGCAGTTAATTACTGGATTTCCTAGCGTTTGAACAAACTAGGAATCTTATTTTTTACTTATAAAAACTTTTTACAAAAAAAAAGAATTTTCAAAATCGGTTCCACAATATTGACGATGATAAAAGTCGAACATAGACGCTCCTCCTTTTTGGAAGTCGGTCAAAAAGGAAGACTAGATACCTCAATAGATAATGAATTAAGAATGCATTCTGGG
Source organism: Lithophane semibrunnea (assembly GCA_947363905.1). Taxonomy (NCBI): domain Eukaryota; kingdom Metazoa; phylum Arthropoda; class Insecta; order Lepidoptera; family Noctuidae; genus Lithophane; species Lithophane semibrunnea. The sequence goes on along the minus strand of OX376209.1, from coordinate 9,581,113 downwards.
CACAATTGTAGGCAATTCAAGCCCACATCCAACACCTACGACATCATGTTTCCGTGCAATTCCTTATTTCGAATAAAGAAGTTAATAATTACTTGCAAGGAAACATAGAGCAGCAAGCTCGATATTTCCTTATTGCTATTATGACCTGCACCGATCTTGATGACGTCAGTGTACTGCCCCATGTATGTTTGGCTTGCAGTGTAACATATTTATTTATTCTTACATATTATAAAACAAACTCCTCCGCCGCGTCTGTGTGTCGTCCTGTTGGCGATAAACTCAAAAATTACTGCACCGATTTTTATGCTGTTTTCACCAATGGGTTCTCCAGGAAGGTTTTAGTATATAACTAGCTGTGCCCGCGACTTCGTTCGCATGGATGTCGGAAAACAATAATATGTCGCTTAGAAAAGTTGTACCTTCATTTAAAAAGGGGGAATCTTTCGACCAGGGCTGGTGATTTTTCCTAGTAAGAAACTGCCAAAAAACTTGTGTTTTTATTTAAGAAAATGCTTCTCTTTATAAAATATTAGCGGTGGAACCACTTGGAGCGTACACAAAAAAGTTGCTAGGGTTGCTCACACGCGAAAGAGCTACATAAAGTTGGCCGTGGGAAAAGCAACCAATACTAAGATCCACCCCCGCAACGGATAATGTCTGGCCCTGAGCTTTGTTAATGGTCATGGCGTAACACAGGCTGACGGGGAATTGCACACGCTTAAAACTAAACGGGAAATTATTGGGAATGAGAGGAATTCTTGGAATAAAAACAACATCACCGGCGCCGCAACCTGTTAAGATTTCGGCTTCGATGACGTTTTGTTGGTGATTGGTGACTATGAGCCGAGTGCCGTTGCAAAGTTTGGGAGGACTTAAATTTCTGAGAAGAATTATTGGCACTCCGACTTTTAAACAAATTTTGTGTGCTGAAAGACCGGGTGTGTTAAGGGATTCTAAGAACTCTACTGGATAGTGTGTGGCATCTTCTTCTTCGGGAACCGTATTTATCGATGTATATTGTTGACTTTCCCCAGAAACATGTGCCAATATTTGTGTATTTATTGCTGTCCGATAGTCGAACAAATCGAATCAACCATAAGGCCTCTGCCTCGAACCTTGCGGGCAGCGGGGCGGCGGCGGCGGCGGCGGCGGCGCGGGCGCAGCAGGATCTTATGCGTAAAATCAAATGGACCGGTTCTCGAAAACAGCGGCGCGGCAGCGGCGAGGCGGCGGGCAGCGAGCGGTGCACTCCATTCAAGCGGTGACCGCCCGCGCGTCTGCATTGCAGTGTTGTTGCCCACAATAAATTGAGCGTTAGGAATAAATTTGAATCAAAAAGATGTTGCCGCCATTGTTCAGCCATTTCTTTCGCGAATAAAAACAAATATCTCGACGACAAAATCGTGAACACAACACTACGCGGCTATAGTGACGCGCGATCTGCCCGCTAGTTTCGAGAACGGGTCTTTGATGCCCGCCCCGCTCCCGCGCCGCCGCCGCCGCCGCCCCGCTGCCCCCAAGATTCGAGGCCGAGGCCTTACACATGCCAACAACGATCGAATCGAATGAGCGATGGTCACGAATCATACGAACAAATTACGAAGTATAATACAGTTCGATTCAAACTTAATGGCGGCTCGGAACATGAGGCGAGTCGCTGCGCAGTAACAATTTCATGTGACAGCGGGGGTGAGGGGTGGGGTACTGCGCAGCTAAAAGTTAACTTCCGAGCCGCCATCCGCCCCGCTGCCCGCAAGATTCAAGGCCGAGGCCTTACACACGCCAACAACGATCGAATCGAATGAGCGGCGGTCACGAATCATACGAACAAATTACGAAGTATAGTACAGTTCGATTCAAACTTAATGGCGGCTCGGAACATGAGGCGAGTCGCTGCGCAGTAACAATTTCATGTGACAGCGGGGGTGAGGGGTGGGGTACTGCGCAGCTAAAAACTAACTTCCGAGCCGCCATTAAGTTTGAATCGATCTGTAACGACTCGTTTCTTGACTTCTTAATTTGAATGAACGAAACCAACCAAAATACCAAATCAAAACCAATCAGATCAATTAGGAGTGAGGCGTATTTATCATCACAGATAGAAATCACAGATATTATAAAATAGCAGATAGCAATTGCTCCTAACGATAAAAAATATCTGTTACTTAAAATCACAGATCCTCAAGACTGTTACTGTTAAAACTTCGGATACGATTTTCGACTTTAACGAAAAGAAATAAAGAAGATATTCAATTGAGTCAATACGTATTTATCGTCTGTACAAAAATCACAGGCTGTGATTTTATAACAAAAAGATACGATTTTCGACTTTAAATCAAAAGAAATAAAGATGATATTCGATTGAGATACGTATTTATCAAAAATCACAGGCTGTGATTTAATAACAGATATTTGGATCTGTTATTTTTTGTCACAGTCACAGTGATCACAGATATCGTGTTTCACCTGTTACAACCCATCTCTAAGATCAATACTTTCAACGAATGACAACCCAACCCAACCAACAATTTATTATTTATTTATTTATTATATTATATTATATTATATTATTATATTATCAACACTAACTAACGAAGTCAAAAACAAAGATACCTATACTAAAAATTATTTGGAATATCTGGGCGAAAGTCATTCTAAGACGGAGAGTCTTAACACCGCGATTCAGAAAATGACATTAAACGAACAACGCCATCTATCGAGCACGAAATGATACTGTCAAAATATATGGGAAAACGTTCGAACACTCTGTAAGCTAAATAAACTATGTAGAAAAGTGAAAAATTAAAGAATAAATACCTATATTTTTTAAGAAATTAACATTTGTCATTATTCTTTCATGATTATCAAGATTTGAAAGATAGGTAGCGCCACCTATCGCACTAATACTAAACTAATAAATAAACAACGCATCTGGAAAATTTTAATTAATCTAACTTTAGAGTTATATTCTATACACAAATACACAATGTATCGCGTTAAGTTTCCGCGCAAAGAAAATGACGGTCATATAACAACACACGATCTCACAAACCTAGTAATTAAGAAGTAAGTATCATTTCGCGTCAATAGATGTCGTTACGTGGATGTACATTACGTAATGAAAATTCCTTCTTGAACACTTTAAATTCATATATCTTTTGATATTTTGAAGCGATTGCGATGAAACAAAAACTAATTGAAACATCGAGTTACACACAATATTTGAGTATAAAAGTTAACCATATTGATTTCGTACTTTTTACGTGATAGTGGAACAATCAAACAACACAACATACAAACAGACAAACAGACAAAAATTCCAAAAATGGTAGAAATGGAATCTGTTGGTTATTCTTGGACAACCAACCAATTTTTTTTTTTTTTTTTTTCATTGTACAGAAACGCCTCGTCTACAGATTTATTATATGTATAGAATAGATAACCGACATCCATCGGACATCAGCTAGTTTAAAATGTAAAATAAGCTTGCATTATAGGATCACCAAATAGGCCCTTATTCATTAAATAATTACTTATGGCAAAAAGAAACGTGTGCGAATTCAAAATATAAAATGCTATTTTAACATTTCCTTGTTAACATTCCAGTGACAATGATTTAGAAAAAACCGTCCAGGAAATCATTGTGGAAATGAAGGCTGACATGGCGCTTAAAGCGAGTGTATTCATCGGGATGGACACCAGGTAACTACCTACTTATCATTTCTGGATCTGGGGGCCAAGTCTAATAATTTAAAAACGTGTCAGTGGTCTCACAATGATCAGTTTTTGACAGATTGTGTATGGCATATTTGCCAAAAACTGATCATTGTGATACCACTGACAAGTTTGAATTAAATTAGTAGACTTGGTCCCCTGGACGATCCATTTAGAAAATGGGAAATTATGCAAGGTGTAGATTATTTATATTATAAATTAAAGTCGCTTTTCGTGTTTGTCTGTCCACACTGTTCTTCTTAACCACGCAACAGATTTTTGATGAGGTTTTCACCACTGTTTAGAGAATTTATTCGGGGACTTTCACAACTCAGTTACTGTACAATTGTACATACCACGATATCCCTTGGTAATAAGGTTCATAATACTCTTGTTAATTTTCCAGGTACACAAGCCCCCGCTTGGCAGCGGCGGCAGCCAACGGTGTGATAGCTCTGAAGGGAACGCCCAAGGAGTTCGGTATCGTCACCACGCCGATGTTGCATTTCTTCGTCAAGTGCCGAAATGATAACACGTACGGAACTCCTACTGAAGAGGGTTAGTTGACATTCTTCTTTACTGCTGTAGGGTGCTTGCATAATAATTGGCGGGGTCCGCTAGGACTGATGCCTGCCAGGGTTGCGGGAAAGCCCGAAAGGGATACCGGGACCCTTGGCAACAGGCAACTGAAGGAACACGGGTGGGTTTTAGTCAGTAAAAGTCTGACACGCCCTCCCGGTCCGCCCGGGAGAAGTCATTCGATGATTTACCAACCTCAAAAAAAAAGGGTGCTTGTATAAAGATGCGTGGTCCTGGTAAAGACAAATCGGTACCGATTGGTGCGGGTAAAATTGCCCCGAATTAACTTATGCGCTCACCTAGCACCTTGCACCTCGTCGTCGGCACGCACCTTTGCCTTTTCGGAGTCATGTGCGTATTGTAGGTATAATTATTACTTGCTTCAAAAACGGTGAAGGAAAACACCGTGAGGAAACCGGCATGTCCTAGAACCAAAAATTCGAAGACATGTGACATCTAACAACTCGCACTGGGCCCGCGTGATAGATTACGGCCCACTCCCTCTCACAGTGAGGAGGCCTGTGTTCCAGCAGTTCACACTGCTGGAAAACAGGCCTCCTCACATTATAGGCCGATTATGTATGTTATGTAACTTATGCGCTCACACATAAAGAAACAGGTAAAACATTATAACCGTTTCTTTTCGTTCATCAACCGAGTTGTACCGGGAGTTGGTTCCGAAAGCCCGCTTGTTTATGCAGGACTCGCTGTTGCCTAAAAATTTGTCTGCGATACGAGATGAAAAGTACATTCAACCTTACATACAAATATATACATATATAAAACAAAGTCCTCGGTCGCGTCTGTCTGTCGTCCTGTTCGCGATAAACTCAAAAACTACTTCACCGATTTTCATGCCGTTTTCACCAATGGATAGAGTGGTTCTCGAGGAAGGTTTTAGTATATAATAACCGACGTCCGACCATCCACGCGGGCGCAGCTGCGGGCATCAGCTAGTCTGAAATAAATGAATGTTATTAATTACAACAGATGTGATGTTATTTTCTTTCCTACTTCAAAGTACAATAATTACAAATGCAGGTGTTTATTTAGCAGCATACTAATGAGGTCAGTTGGCACATAACTGATTGTATGTACAGATAGCGAGTGATAGTAACCGAACGTAACGCCGTTCTTGTTTCTCAATGAATTGATTTGATCCCGCGCCAACGTTAGCAATGATGTGGTATTTACTACTGAACTCTAGTCTGCTAATAGACTGTTGATTAATGCTAGTTAATTTATTACTTTCACATCATCATCACAACATTTTGCAATTGGCGAAATGGCGATACTCATTATTGGAAAAGTACAGGAGCAATTTCACAGGGAATCAAACCAAATACTTATTTTATCGTTTATTATTTGAAAAAAGTAGGATACATTCGGTTAAAAAAAAAACAGGACTTATTATTAGGTAATAAATATTAGGTAATACGGGCTGATATCCGCAACTCCACGTCAAAGCGCGTATTTTGCGTACTTATTATTACCTAATTATTCCAGGCTACTACGAAAAAATCGTAGGAGCATTCAAGAATATCCGCAAGCGGTTACCCCTCCACGGTGACTACAACCCTCGCCTGTACGTCGACGGAGCTAACGGGGTGGGCGGCAAGAAGCTGAAGGCCATCAAGAAGAACCTCGACGAGCTGGAACTGCATCTGTTCAACTTGGGCGGGCTGGGCGAGAAGCTCAACTTGGGAGTAAGTATTGTCACCGTGCAAATCAGTCGTATTGTGCAAAATTTCCACGACGTGTGACGTCAATACTAACAAGAATATGGACCTGGTCCGAAATAAATGTTTATAATAATACCTTTCTATCGCGATTTTTTTTTTAATTTCATCCAAGTCCGTTCAGCCGTTTTAGCGTGAAAGCGTAACAAACAAACAAACTCACTTTCGCATTTATAATATTAGATTAGGATTTATTTACTGTACAGTCACGGACTTTAATTGATGAGCCACCTTCTAACTTTTCAATTTTGCAGTTTCATACATTCACGAGATTACGCGATTAAACACGAACTCAAATCGCAAGCTCGTAAACTAGATGAATAAATTACTTTTAATCGGAAATAGTCTTATCCATAGAGGTTGACTAATAAGTTCTCAATGATAAAAATAAATACAATGTTGCTTTAAGTTTATCCAACCTATTTGATACCGACCTCCTTTGAATCATAGCTCATTAACTCGATAATTCTGATAACTAACTGAAAACAGTGACAGTTGAAATATCGCTGTCAGAGACGTTAATTTTGAACTTGTCGGTCGAAATGACTTTAATATTTCTCCGTACGCTAACGTTACTATCGCAACAGTAGCCTAGCAACGATTGTTTATCGTTGCTAGGTTACTGTTGCTAGACCTGCAATTGGTTGACTTTGGGTAGTCACTCTGCTGTCAAGTTTGTAGTTCTGGCTCTCAGGTTAGCCAACCGGTAAAGATATGAAATATAATTTTCATACGAAGACATATGACTGCGTGTCGGGAACCGAATAAACCCGATTTGCATTATACGGCTAAAGTACGAACAGTGCCAGGTGGCTCATCAATTAAAGTCCGTGACTGTACAAGCTAACAAACAGTTGAATGTTTCCAGTGCGGCGCAGACCACGTGAAAGTAACTCAAAGTCCACCAAAGGGTATAACACACCCGCCGTACCAACGCGTCGCGTCAGTGGACGGCGACGGCGATCGGATCGTATATTACTACCTTGATACGAAGTAAGTAATAGCTAGACAAATACCAATAATGTATTTATTTATTTTAAGTTAAGTCAGAAGTTAATGAAACGTTGAACATAATTATTTTGCATGCAGCTTAATATAGTTGAATTCCGAATCTTATATATAGATCGTGCTGCAGAGCGTAAAAGTAATTACAAAGTTCAAATTCTATTGCATTAAATTTTAGGATCTTTTTATTACAAACTAGCTGCGCCCCGCGGTTTCACCTGCATAAGTCTCGATCCCGTGGGAATATCGGGATAAAATGTATCACATGTCCTGGTCCTGGTCCTGGTCATGGTCTACCATGACCATGATACGATGTGACAAATTTCTTCCAAATTCGTTCAGGCGTTTTAGCGTGAAAGCGTAACGATTAAACAAACTCACATTCGCATTTATAATATTATAACTAATATAATATATATATTATTATAGGATAGTTTTTAAACCGGTGAAACTTCACAGACACTTCAGAAAATACATTAATTTAGCACAGACTAAAAATGATATAACATAATTATTATTCTGCAAAATAAAAACAAAAAAAAGGTATCGTTAACTAACGGCAAACAGCTGGTGACGGGGTCATTGGGGTCAATAATATTTGTGAAGTTTCACCAGTTAATTAAAAAAGGAACTATTGGTTCTTTTATTGTATTCTAACCCCCAGTACACGAATATTTCAGACAAAAGATGTTCCTGCTCGATGGAGATCGCATAGCAACACTCATAGCGTCATACATACAAGAGTTAATAAAAGCCTGCAATGCCACCGACATCGACGTGGGCATCGTTCAGACCGCGTACGCTAACGGAGCCTCTACTAATTACATCACGGACACACTGGTTAGTACATACAAATATGTAGTACAGTCACGGACTTTAATTGATGAGCCAACTTCAAACTTTTCAATTTTGCAGTTTCATACATTCACGAGATTACACGATTAAACACGAACTCTAATCGCAAGCTCGTAAACAAGATGACAAATAAATTATTTTTAACATCCATAGAGGTTGACTAATAAAGTCAACCTCTATGGATATTTCCGATTAAAAGTAATTTATTTGTCATCTTGTTTACTTTCATACATTCACGAGATTACACGATTAAACACGAACTCAAATCGCAAGCTCTTAAACAAGATGACAAATAAATTACTTTTAATATCCATAGAGGTTGACTAATAAGTTCTCAATGATAAAAATAAATACAATGTTGCATTAAGTTTATCCAATCTATTTGATACCGACCTCCTTTGAATCAGCTCATTAACTCGATAATTATGAAAACTTAACTGAAGACAGTGACAGTTGAAATATCAAGATGACAAATAAATTACTTTTAATCGGAAATAGTCTTATCCATAGAGGTTGACTAATAAGTTCTTAATGATAAAAATAAATACAATGTTGCATTAAGTTTATCCAATCTATTTGATACCGACCTCCTTTGAATCATAGCTCATTAACTCGATAATTATGAAAACATAACTGAAGACAGTGACAGTTGAAATATCAAGATGACAAATAAATTACTTTTAATCGGAAATAGTCTTATCCATAGAGGTTGACTAATAAGTTCTTAATGATAAAAATAAATACAATGTTGCATTAAGTTTATCCAATCTATTTGATACTGACCTCCTTTGAATCATAGCTCATTAACTCAATAATTCTGAAAACTTAACTGAAGACAGTGACAGTGTAAATATCGATGTCAGAGAATTTCTCCGTACGCCAGCGTTACTATCGCAACAGTAACCTAGCAACAATTGTTTATCGTTGCTAGGTTACTGTTGCTAGACCTGCAATTGGTTGACTTTGAGTAGTCACTCTGCTGTCAAGTTTGTAGTTCTGGCTCAGGTTAGCCAACCGGTAAAAATATGAAATATAATTTTCTTTTTCTAATACGAAGACATATGACTTTGCGTGTCGGGAACCGAATAAACCCGATTTGCATTACACGGCTAAAATACGAAAAGTGTTAGGTGGCTCAACAATTAAAGTCCGTGACTGTACATAAATATCGTCATACATCACTGTAATAAAACAATCATTGAGCGCAGCTCTAATAAGTTGCAACCAGACTGCGGTCGATAGACGTCTCTCTACGTCTATTGATTGCCTTTAAAACATCTCGATTTCGATATCGATCGATGAGTTGGTCGATCCATAATCTATCGATGATTGAACCACATGCAACTCATTCGATCGACCTGAGTGGTCGATGTTATATAACGACCGCAGTCAGGTTTTACCTACTATAAAATACCTGTCAGTGAGGACAGATCAATACCAATACAATGTATTCAAGAACTGAGACCACAAGGCTGTGTTTCAAGTTGATAACTTAGTGATATAAACATTATCACGACAATTTTAATCGCTCAAATTATTTTGTATTATTTTCAGGAAATCCCGATCCAATTCGTCAAGACGGGCGTAAAGCACTTACACTCGGCCGCTAAACTGTACAACATCGGCGTTTACTTCGAGGCGAACGGACACGGCACCGTGCTCTACAGCACCAAAGCTAAGAATACTATCACCAGAATCTCGAAGGAAGGGTGAGTGATTATGCATACAAAACTATTATTTTATAATCTCGAAATAAGCCGAAATACTCCTGAAATATTTAAACTAAAAGAGGCCATGCAAGGAAATAATGAAAACTGGCAAAGTTGATGTGCGCTTTTTTAAATTAATGAACATCAAACAATCTTTTGAACTTCTAATGATGCATACTTTTTTAAATAAATGAGCCTCATTTTAATTATCCGGCCTTTTCTCACAGTTGATCGCAGTAAAAGCAAGGGTACTCCGATCAAACGGGTTTAGTTTACGTTAGAACCTAGACAGGCGCTTTACTTTGTGCGGATTATTTCATCACAACTACTCTCAAAACGGTGAAGGAAAACATCGCGAGGAAACCAGCATGTCCTAGAATTAAAAATTCGAAGACACGTGACATCTTCCCGCAGCGCGCGCCGAGCGAGCGGTGCGGCTGCGGCCGACACGTGCCACTTCCTTTGTTCACAGTTGCCACATGCCTTACAAAAATCTCAGTAGCAGCCCAGAGTTTGGTTTACTGGCCGGTTTGGTGGTAATAGGTTAACCTCATATAACATAACACTTGCAACATAACTGGTGCCGTGATATACAATACTCTAAGCTGGTGACTGCCGCGCCATTGTTACCCGACTGCCAAGAAGAGTTATAATTTTGATAAATCTTTTCAGCAAGTCACTAAAATTGTATCAATATATTTCTCCTTCTTTTTTCCAGTGAACCGGGCGCCCGCAAGGCAGCCCAGCTATTCCTAGACTTCATAGAGATGACGAACGAGACGGTCGGCGACGCGATCTCAGACATGTTCATCGTGGAGTCTATACTGTGTGCGCGCGGCTGGAGCGCCGTGCAGTGGATGGAGCTGTACGACGACCTGCCGTGCAGGCAGCTCAAGGTTACTGTTAAGGTAAGGGTAAACATGTTTTAGGACAGGGTAACGTTATATCGTCACTATTTTCCTGTTAGGGTAAGGATATATCGTATCCACAAAGATGTTGTTAAGGTAAGGGTATATTCTATTTGAGAAGAGAAGTTTTGCATGACATAAGTCAAGTGACATTGCACGATGTGTGCAAAATCAATATTATACCAATATTTTTATTAAATATTGTAGTATGTAACAAAATTTACTTTGGGTTTATTGTGGAAAATGTTTTTATTTTAAATAACACATCAGAATTCATAAAGTATAGTCACGCATCCACGGACTGACCTCGGTAAGCGTAGCTTTGCCTTCATCGATCGACCTGAGCTGCTGTCACTCATCTACGGGCCACTCTACTATATTCTATGTTATTTATTTTCTTTGCAGTTAAATTATTGTAAATTTTCAAAATGGTGTAATGAACTAAATTAATAAAAATCTTTGGCTAGCAGAACACTTTGCTTCCAGCGCTCGGTGTAGTAACACGTCGCGTTCTGGTTTGCAATTGGTCAATCGGCATCCTGAGGATGCCTCGTTGAGAGGTGGTGTCACGTGTCGATTTCTTACAGGGTTTTTATGACTCTTGAAGAATAGTCAAGCGGAATAGGTTACTAAATATATCTACGTCTATTGTATTCTAGCAGAACACATTAAATATTGTTAACCTTGTGTATTGTTTGGGTCACCAAGATATAGGCTGTGCCTAGTTTGGGACCCGCTGTCTAATATTAGCTTCTGTTAGTGAGAATTTCATACCATGCTACTTGTATATTTAAGAACTTTGTGTATGCTAAATAAATGAATTTGAATAATCTCTCCAATGTTTTTGGCATTAAATAAACATTTTTTCTCACAGGACCGTCGCATTATAACAACGACAGACGCCGAACGGATATGTTCCGAGCCGGCAGGACTACAGGATCGCATCAAAGAACTGGTAGCCAAGTATCCTAGTGGAAGGTCCTTCGCCAGACCTTCGGGCACCGAGGATATTGTCAGGGTGTATGCTGAGGCTCAGACGAGGGAGGTCAGTATCTCTAAATATACAGCTTTCCAAGAAAAGTATGCGATTTGCGAATCATCATCTATCTCCAGAAATAGGAACGCGCGATGATGAGAGACATTTACATCAGAAAGAAAAAAATACCTGAAAAAAAAAAATGGAATTATTAGTTTCCAATTGCATTTTTCTGCTTCTGCAAACTGCGGTTCCTCAGATATGCGCTGGTCCAAAAGAAAAGCATTTTCGTAGTACAGACTCGAGCTAAATTCTCGCTTAAGACGGTTCTACCAACATCCATACATTAATCCTTTTGTTTCCACAGCAAGCCGACATGTTAGCAGCTGAAGTATCACAAGCCGTCTACGACATCGCAGGCGGCGTCGGGCCGCGACCAGAGCTACCCCAGACTCCGCCCTCTGCCGCCGACCCTGAACTTCTGATAGACTAAACCTAACTCTTCATCATATTCATTTATCAACTCAAAAGAACAAAATGTTACGACATCTACTAATTATGCGCGAAAATCACATATTTTTTTAAGGGTTTTGTCTAAAGATCTGCTTCTAAACACGACACCTCAAGCTATACGTTTTCAGTATAAACTGACTTATATACAGGGAGAAATTGTATTCATGGGCATTCTCGTCAGGGGTCATTGTACTCATGATAATGAACAACTTTAAATATGGAACCAACCCTGAAATCGCAAAAAAAATCTGCTGTTTCCTACATTTTGACGAGCTATGCGTACATATGTAGGGAATGGCTGATATCGCGATTTCATCCTGTGTAGGCTTTTGACTTTGAAAGGTCAGGTTATCCTGGTTATATCACTTGAAGTGTCATCTTGCATACAGTAAACGTACCATCAAGTTTTAGAAAAGAAGAGAGCGTGTGCTTACAACCACACGATATATTACGTGAAAACTTACGACTCGAGCTAAGTTCGTTCAGCTTAGCTTTAGATCATTATTTTGAGTAATATTTAGATCTTTATACAAAAAACGTTGACTTAACGGAATTATCAATTAATCAAAAACTTATCATTAAAAAGTCGCTATGCGATGTTATATATTATTCTGTTTAAAAAATAATCGACATATAATCTAATTATACAATTAATTTTATTAATTTAGCTGATAGTTTTAATTTACAGTCATTTCGGTACAACGCACTGCTAGTCCAATTGGTTTGTTTAGGTGCGTATTATTTTGGACCAATGTTTTATACTTTTTTTTTTTACTTCCAAGAATCTTTTAGATTATAAAAACTCGTATTTACTAGACGACAAATTTTGAACGTGGTAGGTTAACTTTATGCATTTCCAATAACAAAGTAATTTCCGTACGGATTCAAGCCATTCACACTGTGTTGAAAATTAAAATGTTATCGCAAAATCTTGTTGAAGTCTTACTTTGATTGAAAAAGCAATAAAAAGTCACTTTGAAGGATTCTTATATTGGAAAATGTCGGTTCAATATTAATATTCAAGCATGTTGGTAGCTGCTTAAGAAACACTTTGTTCAAAATTGATATCCGTTACTTGAACATGCTTTGGCTTAGATAATTATGTTCCCGGTTCTCTCACTTCTACTTTGACAGTTGTGGGAGGATGACAGAAATATGCTTACAGTGAGTTCATTATAACTTGTCCTGCGACATGATTGGTATAGTTTGACTGGAAAGGTACGCGCGCGGCTCCCGCGCGGCAGTGCGGCGCTCATTGGTCAACGCCGCCCCCCTTTCCCCGCGCACTTCTAAAGCGCGGTACAGCGGTCTCGGTCAAACTATAGCACTGTTCTGTCAATCGCCATTTTGAACTCTATTTATATTAGAACTAAGCTTGACAAGCAATGATGCCAACATGACGGCAAGGGACAAGTTATAGTGAACGGTCTGTAACCAAAATACGTGCTAAGTTTCGAACAACATGATTGAGATTTGATGATATTTGTTTTCTAGTAGATACGTGTCTTGTAAGACTAATAGTTAAGCTCTCTTGCTCATAACAGAGTACCTAGGTGCTACTGAGAAACGTTGAGAAAATATATATTAAAAAAATGATTCTGCTCATATTATACTTACTGACAAACACATTAAATGGAGCTTTATTTTACAAAGCAAAGCTTTAGAATTATTTTAATTATTTTGACTTTTTAGATATTCACGCAAGCGCCTCCTTTTAATGTGTTTAGTAGTAGATTAAATTAATAAATATTCTACAAATTGGAGACAAAAATAACATACAGCTCAGATAACTATTGAATAAGTCCCTGTCCAATATTAAATGTAGTAGAAAAACGTCCACGCATGCATTTTCATTGTACCCTTCCACTGCCATTTAAATCTCCGAATACTCGAACTACACTTAACTTTAAGACGCTCGTAAAAGTCTCTCCGTCGATGCAATTCACCTTGACGTGAAAGAGACAGCATCAACTTAACGGCGGCTTGAAATCTTGAAATCGAGTTTGAGTTTTCGGCCGATAGTATAGAATTAGAGCTTCTACGCAAAGACGAGTAATTCGATGCCTTTGCGCATATTTAGCATCGAAAATTCACTACTATATTAATGCGTATAGGAGGGTAGTTGAAGTTATTATAAATATTAAGCTCACAATAAAATTTATATTGACAACGTTTTGTAACTTTACAGTTTACACTTTAAAATTGAATTTCAAATTAATTATAGAGAAATTAGATTAAAAATACAATATGGTGTACTACCCTGTATTTCGCCGCAAAGGATGCGCATGGGCAGCTATAATAATTTCGTCTGAAAAATTAAAAGTTAGTTACACCTTTATAATAAAGAGTAGAACGTTGGAAATGGATGTATATTTACAAATATTTTGCAAAGTATATTGACTGTATTTAGAATGGAATAATATCTTAATATTTGTAAAACTCTAACCGGAATGGAATTAATTAATCTATACTACTTAATTGTTTAACAAAACTAGAAAATATATTGAAGTATATTCAATGCAAATCAGAGCTATTTTGCAGTCAAAATATGTTTCTTCGTTTCATTTAGTTTGAAAAGTATGTATATAATATTATATTATGTAAAGATAAATAAATAGAATAATGAGAGTTGTGAATAAAAATTACCGTTCGAAATTGTGATTTGGAGGACTGATTGAGAAACAGAGAGTGTATCTATCTATCAATATTTTTGTGAGAATGTATCATAATCAAACTAAACATAAATTGCTGTATATTAGTCATTGAAAAATAGATTTCACAATAATTCTGCTAACACTTTTGATAAGATTTAGTTTAAAGCTTGCAACACAAAATAATGTGCAGAAGGCCAATTCTGACAAGTATTATTTGAGTGGGTTAATTAACAGCATTCGGAAAATTACATGATGACAATGCCCCCATCAACACAGCCTGGCCAAAGAGCCTGCGCCTGATTCTGTGATAGGTACTTATGTTTCGTTCACGGCGTAGGTGCTAGCCATAGAGATATAATTATAGTATAGAGTGCACGCAACAAACTATGAACAGTAGACACGGGTTTGAACAACACGTCCCTCACCACACTCACTCACTTTGTCAGTTCGAGATTCAACCATTTGTGTCACAGTGAAGCGGTACAAAATGTTATTGAGGTGTTGGGACATTCAATCATTTTGTATGGGACATTTGAAGTGCCTCTTGTATGTCCTACCCAACACTAATCTATAGCTCAGTTGTCTACGATGCGCATTAAGCGATTTGTGCAATACGCGCACTCTATATATCTCTATGGTGCTAGCTCTACACAGTAGAGGCTTGGCACAAAATTGTGCCACACCTAATAAGATTAGTGATTTGTTAACCTGTATGTCACACGTTTTTGTGTTGCTGGCCAAACTGTATGCAGTATGTATGTGAAACATGTCTAGCAACACAAACATGTTGCACAACTTCTGTTCAAGAAATTCAACAGTGTTTGTTACATTACAAGATCTGTGTTACTTGTGTTGGCTCATGTTGCTTGTCTTGTAATGATTGGTCCTTCTGCACCTACTATACTATAACACAAATTCACCGGAATTGAAACTGCTCAAAATGTCTCGATAACGTTATCTCGAAGTTCTTTATATTTTGCACTAACTATTTTATCGTTTTATAGTAATTGTATTTCGCAATCAATCAGTATATTTTTGTACTGTATATTTCTTTTTGATTTTGTGTTGTGATAGATATAATTAACTATGTTTTATTGGACGTATCGCGAATCACAAATTCATTCTTGAATCTTTCATTGAAATGACTCGCCTACCTATATTCCAGTCTGGTTGACCGAGGACGATATTTCAATTTGGGCCAAGACTGAAGATTAGCAAACGAAAACCTTCCTAATTAGAGATTGATGGTAGGTACTCGGTCGTGAACTATTTAAGTTTGTTCACATATACATATTTAAACACCTCCGTTGTCGGTCAGTTTATAATTAACCGGGAAGCCGTGCCAAGCGATGTACGATACTAACAAGAATGAATCTTGTACCTAGACACGCTAACTATCACCCGTTTATCAATGGTAACTTTTTATTTAATATCCATACTAATATTATAAATTCAAAAGAACTCTTGTCTGTCTGTATGTTACATTTTCACGCCTAAACCACTGAACGGATTTCGATAAAAATTGGCAAAGGGATAGATGGCACCCTGGGGTAGGACATAGGCTACTTTTTATCGACATACAGCACGGGCGCAAGCTAGTAAATAAAAAAAGGGGATGAAAGACAAAAATGGAGGTAACTATTTGCGATACGTCCATTAATCTTCTAATTCTACAAAACGATCTCGAAGGTCAAACAATTGCTTATGTGCAAAAGAATTTTTGTAAGATAAAAAATAAACCATTCAAGGGAAAAACGTGTACATGGTCTGATAAACGTATAGATAAGAGAATGTATCATATGATTGTCAGTAGATATTAGAGAACGTACTGATATCGGTATTTATGGCGTACGTAAGGTTTGATAAGGCAGTTATAGGACTGTATTGATGTTCTAGAATACCCGAAGATATATCTGAACCTAATTTCATCCAAGTTTGGACTGTTAGCTGTTAACAGACGCTTTACTAGACTGACTTTATTTTTGTTTCACTACACTTTCCACTTTCACACAACACGGACAAAATAACAGGAATAAACGTTCATCTGCTCCTTTCATTTCATTTTTTGATCATTCGGAAGGCGGGTGAAAGATGCTGACGTCCCTGGATCGGTCCACGCATGAATTAATTGTTCACTTTTTTGTGTTCAGACGTTTCACTTCGATTGAAGTGAAAGATGCCGAACGAAAGACATACATTAACAAAAAGTGCTGTTAAACTAACATCTGCTTTACATAATTGACTAATTAATAATTATAATTACCGGATTTAAAATGTCGAAATACCTAAGTGATTTCTTGTCCATCCTATAGTTGCAATTATAGTAGAAGCTTGTAATCCAGTGTAGATATAATTTAGCCATACATTCCTTGTTTTATACTAACAACATAATATCTACTGTATGCAAATTGAATAGGCACAAAATATTTGGGTCGATAAGGTAACAGTGGACAAGTCGCCAGTTGTCTTATACAGAATGACTTTAAACACGACTATACATCTACCACCACAAAATGTTAGCATATACAGGGTGATGATTTAGTCACCTAGCGAAAGTTATTTAGTATGAAGGGTAAAATCACCCCCATGACGGAAGCAGGTGACTAAGGCCCGTATTACAGAATCTCACTCAAAACTCGTTTAAAGCCTTAAACTACTCGTTTAAATCGACCTATAAACGAAGGAATAGGGGTAAAGATACTACGAAACGTCATAATATTTGATAAAATTCCGGAAGAACACCGTCACAAGATAGCGTCAAAGATGTTTTGATAGCTTTATCATTCCACTGTATTGAATGGAATGTGTTGTTACAACTGTAGCGATGTGTGAATTTCCCAGGCATTGGTAATAGATAGCCAGCTTGGAACCAGAAATCCTGTTAGGACTGGAAAAGTAATGCCTTAAAGAATGTAATTGTTGTTAGCATAAACCTCCATGTTGCTGTTCTGCCAATATTTGTTCAAATCTAATATGTGTGCAATTGTTGTGTGATTATTATTTAGTTTATTGCTGATGTTATTATAATTCAATAAATCAATTAATAACTACTATGAAGTTTTTATTATTTAGTTTTACTAGCAAATATTTTTGTTATTCACTAGATTATGTAAAACAAAGACCCTTTAGTTTTAATGTGTCTCTAAAGAGTTTTAATTATAAAGATCAGAAATAATAAACAAAATAATCCATAATCCAATATCTTTGTTTCCATAGCTTGCAATAGTCCTACACCAGCTGGGGGTTGTCCTTGGGTGGACTTGCATAGTGCATATAGGGATAATCGTCGGTTGGTGCCTCATTCCATTTAGAATTGTCTAAGGGGCCCCTGCGAGTTGGCTTCGGCCCCTCGTACGCCTTCCAAAGGTCCAGGACCCTAGGGTCCCGAGCAATGTCAAAAACAAAATAACAAATAAACTTTTTATTAACAATAAAACAATACTACTTCTGGGAAACGAAACTTATTTCTATAAAATTTCTTAATAATAACAGTGCAATCATTTAATTTTGTTAAAATTTTTGTAAGTAAATTCAATTCTGGCATCACAAAGGAAATCAAGTTTCGCTTTCCTACATTATACATATAAAAGGTGCAAACTTTAAAGTAGAATAATTATATCTAACTATTACAAATGAAATTACTAATAATGTTTAGAGATCAGATAATTAAATCAATAATGCTCTACTTTATAATGATAAATGATAATAAATTCAAATGTTGCCAAATGTTGGAATGTTCATATTTTATTTCACTTTATCTTAGAATGACAAAATACATCCTATATAATAAAAAAATATAAGATGGCAGTGTAAAAAAATATGAAATACGTAATCATTAAAACAAAAATCACAATAATTTAAAAAACGAATCATTATTTATGTTTTGTTGTAGTGATATTTTTCGAGCCTCAAATCTAGTTTGACTGGTCAACTGGTCAATTTATATAAATTAAATGCCATAACTTAAACATAGTTTGTATTGTGATGATGACAATGAAGAGAAGTTCATCATGGCAATTGTGAAAACAATGTCAACATGTCAATGTCCCAGACTACTAAATCGAGCCACTGTGCATTTCCACTTTAGATAAAAAAATCAAGTAACAAAAACTAAAACCCAACTACGACTTAAAAGATATAACCAAGGCACCACAGATAGACAAATTAAAAATCCGGAGTCACACGTGTTAGGGCATAAATCGAACAGATTACGTGTGACTCCGGATTTTTAATTTGTCTATCTGTGGTGCCTTGTTTATATCTTTTAAGTCGTAGTTGGGTTTTAGTTTTTGTTACTTGATTTTTTTAAAATACTTTTGGGGTTATAATATATATATTTTTGAAATGTGCTCATTAAGCCCTTTCATTTGATACCCAACATGGTACGAGTAAACCATATTTTTTTTTAAGTTCCTCACTTTATGTCCTCTAGAGGGCGCCAGTTTTAATTTAATGGAATTTCACATAGCCTATAACCAGCGGACAATCACGACGCTTCTAACGATACCTCATTTGTCAAATTGTGATAAGTGGTTTGGAAGATAGGAGGGAACAGATGAACATACATACATACATACATACCGGTCAAAATCATAACCCTCCTTTTTCTTCGCCGTAGTCGGGTAAAAAGACCTCGAACATCAAAATAATGATAATGATTTTGTGAAACAATTGTGAAACAAAAAGTTTTAAGTACCTATGTAGTTTTGAAGCCGACATACTGGCCATCATTTTGGTGTAAGTAATCATTGTTGTTCCAAATTTGAATTCACAACCATTTAAAAAGTCACTGCCTTTACAAAAAAATTGCAGGGTGGCTAGATTTACGAGTCTGGCTGGGAGTGATTTATTACATTACCTACAGCTATGTCATGAAAGGACAATGGCCGATCGCTATTCTAACGTAGACAATACTAATGACATATGGGTAGTTGTAAAAATAAACAATATTTGTTTCCAAACATTCTAGCTTAAGTTTAAAAATATTGTGCAAGGAAATCCATAATGGTTATTAATAGTCTAACTGCAAAAGTTAATCAATTTAAAATCATTTGACTGCTATGGAAATAACAGTTTATTTCTCCACTGCTCAGACCAAATAAAAAACCAAGACAGTGCTGTCAACAGTGACGTGAGGCCGATTTCGTAAACATGTGTGCACTTAGTGAGGTGCAGTTTGATTGGAAATGTGTGCGTTTGAGCATGTATGCACGTATTGTTAGGAGTGCTCCAACTTGGTTTTTTATTTGGTCTGAGGCCCACTGACTATGTTTATTTTATTGTATGTATGAACCGTTTAGACTTTCAAGTTACGTATAGTTGACAGAAAAGTTACAAATAAACAAAAGTTTGTTTTCAACATGTTTTTTTTAAATCCCATAACTCTAGTCTAGGGTTAGGGTATTAATGGGACCATGTCAAATGTCAACTGGCATAAGTACTACTATCTAAGTTTCATTGATAGGTAGGAGTAAATCACTAATCACTCTTATTTGAAGCTAAGAAAATGCGACGTTCTCTTTTCTTATGGGCATAAATAATCAGAATTTTTATTCTTTTTTTTTTACGTAAGTGAGTTTTTTACGTAAATAATCGTGACAGTGTCGAATAACTTTTGTAAGAAAAATGAATTTAAAAAATCCAGTTGATTCTTTGACATGGTCTCATACCCTAGATTTATGGGATTAAAAAAAAACACATTGTTTATGTATAACTAAAACTAACATCAATTTTGACTTAGGCATATAATTCTAGTAAACTCTAACAACAATGATAAAAACAACAATATACTGAATTCATCAAACACTCAACATGTTCTCCACTAACAACAATAATTATATCATTATTAACACCAAAATATCTGAATGCAGTATTTTTTATGTTTAGTTAAATGTAGGTGGGATTTACTACTTACAGAATGTGATACATATAATAATTAAAATAAAACATCTGGTTTTGACTTGAATTTCCTACTCACAAATACTATTGATTTATTTTTTTTTTTTAAATGGGTAACTTCAGCTAGGAATAATATTTAATACAGTTCCATGAATTCTACATTCTATGGAATATGCACTATAAATGCATACAGCACATAGCATTGTTTATGAGAACTGCTAATTTTAATGGTAACATATTGTAAGTTGTGGTGCATCATGTCTATTACGAGTTTGCAGACTACTATGGATTGTGGATATTTACTAATTAGTTTACACAAATACTGTCATTTAACATGAAGAAGGCATCCAAATATTTCTACTTTCACATTCAACATTTGGATACAAGAAATTATTGAATAAAATATTTTATGGCCAGGAACTTAACATGGATCTTAATAATTCATTTTAAAATCCTCGAATAGCTACCTATTAATTAGAAAATTTGTACCTAACCAAGTATTGGTCCTAAATATGGTGCTTGATCGCAGTAGAAACATTTTGGCACTTCCGTTTCTTGCAATTCTACTAAATTGGTACTTACCTCATTAGAAACAAAGTAGTAGCGACATCTTCTTGGTCCAATACCTTCTATTAATGTGTCATAAGGAGGTGAAAGGATGTCGAAGAAGGCTGCTGGCATTTCTAGGGCTTCTATCTCATGATAGTTTGATATAGTAGGTGTTAGGGTGCAAGTACTAGAGTTATCTGTACAAATTTGTTGGCTGCTTATTTCAGCGAACAATTTTCGTCGCTTGTGGGTCCCTTGCGCCAGTCGCACCGCCTCATTTTTCGCGTGGACCTGGAACTCTACCGGATCCACAGCTTGTGTTACTGGGTACTCAGAAAAGCTTCTGATCTTCACTGCACCAGATATCACCTTCAGAAGCCCGTGCATGTGCGGGTGGTCGTGGAGCGGCATTTTAAAACCCGGTTTTAAAACAAAAATACTCATATTTATGAGGCTGTTTTGAAACACTTCTATATACGTACATGGTGCCTTGTCGGGATGCCTCCAAAGCGCTTCGTCTCTCAAATTGTTGTCGTAGCCCAAGTCCTCAGCTTTTAAACTGTCCATCATAGTCTTTAGCTTGCCCAAGTTAACCAAAAGATCACTTTTGAAGCTGTCATCGAAGGTGTGCAGAGAGTGCCGGTAAATGGACACGATTGGCGGTACATTGACGAGTTCCATGGCTGACTTCTCTTCATCTCCTTTATCCATATGAAATCTGACTGAATTTATACACAAAAATTTCTTTCTTCTGATGTATGTAGAAAATAATCTCGACGATAACAAAGCGCAACTGTCAACAAACGTCATTTTGCTCATTTTGTTTATACTTTTTATTACGTTTCATTATTCCGAGCTTTGTTCGACTGTCTGTCACAATTTGATTTAGGAAAATGAAATGAAATATAAGAAATGCACTGAAAATACAGTTTTTACAGCACACAGAAAAATAATTTTTTGAATAAAAATAAAAAAAACATTCTATTTCAAATTCATTGTATTAATCGACGATCGAGAGTAGTTTCGTCGAAACAATCAATCAACGCGAAGCTGTTTAAAACAAATTATGCAATAGCGTCATCTAGTGACGAATAGCAGAACTGCATTCACGTTATAATAGTATCTCTTTAGGCTGTGTTAACTGTCCAGCTGTTTGAGTGTCAAAATTGTTCCATTAAAATAATAGATGGCGCAACTAGTGGCGTAATCGTAAACGCAGCGAATATGGTATGAATAATGAACTGCGAATAGCTAGATTACAGTCGGCAGGCAAAGAAAATAAATTATCCAAGCAAGAGGCCATTTTACAGTTCTTAAGATGTGATATAGCATGAAAACTTAAATAAAAGAAGCTAAAACAGTAGATCTAAGTATCTAGGGTTCTAATGTAGGTAGGATAAACCTATTTATAGAATTTCGGACTAAGTACCTACTTACAATGTTTTAATTCTTCAGGGAGCACATGATCCGCTCAACTGTCGATTGGCCTTCTAATGTCCGATAACAAATAAAAATTCTATTGTGTCTCGATAATGACAGTTGGAGGTATTAACTGTCATTAACGAGACACAATCGACAGTTGTTTGGTGCATAATGAAAAGAAAAAAAACCTACAGAGAACGACACTAGGACACCCAACTAAAAAAAGAAAACTAAATAAAAAACTAAACAAAAAACTAAACTTATAGGTACCAACTTAGGTATGTACTGACTACGCTTACTACCTAAACTAAATATTACTTTACTACCTACTTAACCATAGGTTCCTACAAAATAACAGTCAGTATCAAATTAAGGTGTAAGTAGGTAGCTCAGTCAACGATGCTTAATGCATAATCAGCCTATGGTGTCCCCCAGTAGCTTCCTCTTAGTGAGCTGAGAGGGAGTGGGCCATAATCTACCACGCAGACCCAGTGCGGGTTGGTGGATGTCTTCGAATTTTGGTTCTAGGACATGCCGGTTTCCTCACGATGTTTTCCTTCACCGATTTGAGACCAATGATGATGAAATAATTTACACAAAGTAAAGCGCCTGTAAAGCTGATTTCAGACTATGAGATAAATAATAATAGGTTCATTTTTTTTTTTGGTAAAATATTTACAATAAATATAAAATTGATACGGAAAAGAAACACTCTGTAAGTACACGCACACTTGTCTTTCTACGTTGAAATACAGTTCAAGTAATTAATGGTAATATTTTTTTTTGCATGTAAGTATAGACGCTTTAATATTGCAGGTTAACGGGAACGCCCTTCGTTAGTTAACATACTGTATAATTACCTCATAGTGTGAAATCAGCTTCAGGTTTCGAACCTACGACCTACAACTCGTAAGCCGCGGCCATAACCACTGGGCCACCACAGTCACTGCTCTCAGCCAACAATAAAGATCGTAAAGCAGGTTTTATGTGTGGTCTGTACGGTCGCGGGTGGCGTACCAATAATACCACTTAAATAAATACCAGCCATTGTAAATGTTACTCGGATTTTATTGAGTTTCCAACGTGCCTGTGTTTCATCCATTCCCGATTAACTGCGACCATAAAGACGATAAACATAGATAAATTAATCAGTAGCCAGTACCTACGCGAATAGATGCTGAGGTATTGTAGCGGAAAAATATTAGTTTTACTTTTTTTAATGTCTTTTGAAATAAACGTTTCGGTTTTATTGAAATGTTTGGACTGATTTCCTAATTTATTTGTTTGTGATGTGCTTTTTGTGGTTAAGATAACTTTTACATTGTGTGTTATTGTGAAAGTTCAACAATTATGTAGTTACAGTACCTACATGTGCATTCATTCATTTATGAATGTGTTTGGTTAAATGACTTTACAAGTTATTGCGTTTGCGTAAAGATCATTTTCAGCTAAAGCAGTGATAAAGATTGGAGATTTTGAAGGTGCACTCAGTTCGGATACGGATCGGTTTTACGAATTTTGCCGATGCAACATGTAAGCTGTGTCATACATACTGTACTCCTACTGTGAACGACTCAGAAGTCAAATAAGAAGTAAAAGAGTCAGAACTCTTTATAGGCTTTACCTACGTATAGTACTTACCTATCTACCTAAAAATGTCACATTCCTGAAGTATTTTCTACTGCTTTTGTAGGTTAGCTAGTAGGTAGTCTCCTGCAGCTATAAGTAATCGTATTTATTTTCCAGGATAGGTCCTAGGTAGTTCAAACTATTTTGTGAGTCTTGAAACTTGTGGAAATTAAATGAATGCCATGAAACCATGGGCCCCCACGGTTCCGTAGCAATCCTTGTAGACAAAATCTCCAATTTTATATAGGTAGACCATTCTTTGATTCTGTTTTCTGTTCACTCTGTAACAGACATCGCAAGTGCGTCAAAAAAGTTTTTATTTTATTTACAACAACAAAATAAGGGTACAGTGAAACCCAATACAACAATGTAGTCACAATTTTCTCAGAGATAATTAGATATTTTCTTTTCCCTGAAATTTTTCCTCCGATTCCTACCATCTCCCATTCAACCATCAGCCACCCATACCAAACCTTCAAGCAGCAGGGCTATTGCGTATCTCTGTTGACAGTTCATAGTGATGATCACTTGGCAAAGTGTCTATCGATTAGCTGTCAAACAGTTAGTTTCGTATTGGCTATCTTCAGTGACTAACTAGGATGACGTCATAAGCACTCACTATCGCTGATAGTCACCGTAACACATTTTGACAGATGTTAATGTATCGATACTTACAAAATTGCGATTGCCTAAGCTTAGTGCACATCAAATTGATAATCATTTAGGTAGTCGTGACTTTCGTGAAAGACACTACTCAAAGGTAGTGTTTTAGAGTTTCTAGTGATTATCACCGAAGCCGTTTTTAATCGAAGCGTGTAAACATTACGCCTTTTGTTGTTATATTGTGATTCTTGATCGTGGCAGAAGTATGGCACGTCTA
The DNA here is from genome assembly GCA_947363905.1 of Lithophane semibrunnea. Classification (NCBI taxonomy): domain Eukaryota; kingdom Metazoa; phylum Arthropoda; class Insecta; order Lepidoptera; family Noctuidae; genus Lithophane; species Lithophane semibrunnea. The sequence goes on along the minus strand of OX376209.1, from coordinate 9,556,083 downwards.
TTATTGCTGCGATTTGCTAAAGAAGAGCGAAAACAAAGTAGCTGCGAATTGAGAGACGCCACCTTGCGGGACGTTAGGAACTCATTGCAGTTGCCAGAGAGAGTGCTATTGATAGTTGCTCACAATAATCTAAAACTCTTATTTTCTTGTATGTTACCTATTTTTTATTATTTTATTTATTTAACCATTTATGCACACATATAAATACAGACAAGAAGAAAGGAACAGAAAAATTCGTACAAAGGCAATGCTTATTTCTAAAGAAATCTCTTCCAGCATACCTGCATACCTGTGTTATGTGAATAAAGTCCACAAATATGGGATGCTAGAGAAAAATAATTACCTATGTAATTTATAAACAGCAGGTACTCGTGTGTGTAGGTAATATTGGTCATAATTATCTAAAATGATTTTTCTTGTAAGTACCTAGGTACCTTAAAGTATTTTTTACCCTTAAAGTATTTAAGTAGGTACCTACTTGGTACCTACTTAAATACTTAAAAAAAAATCCGACCTACCTATTGATTAAAATAATACAACTACATTTGTCTTGTGAAACAATTTACAATATGATGTACCTTAAAATAATAAGGTAATGTTTTATTTATTCTAATATTTACAATAATTTTTAAATAGCATTGCGAATTTACTATGTATGGTTTACCAAACGCTTCTATAAACAATATATATATCTTATGTATAGTTACAATAGCCTTGGACAAGTGTTTATAAACCGCTTAATATAAAATGGTCCCTAAAATTAAGAATTGTAACGCTCAAAAGGCGTTACTCAATTTAGTCGATAAAAAATAGAGGCGTCAAGTGCTGGGACGAAGAGCACCGTTCCGTATTTGATAGTCACCGTAACATGATGTCCACTTACGGTAATACGCAATACCAATGTTATGAAATTCTCAGTTGTCATCAAAGTTCGGTGTACAACTGAAGCCAGTTAGTCACTGACAATGAAAAAGATAGCCAATAGCCCTGCAGCACAATTTTCCGGCTAACTTCATCGACTCAATTTCCAACGACCATTACCTACTTGCCAACCACCAAAATCAAAATCAGAATCAAAAGTCATTTAAGTAGGTATTCAAATTAGGCTGAGAATCAGAACTTTTTGAACGTCAGAACTACGTACTACGTAAAACGCTAGCCCTTCACCACTTTCTAGTGCTGTAGTTGAGAAGAAGTGGCGCAACAAACTCGCCAGCAGCACAGCTGTCTGTTCAGTTAGGGTCAGTTCACACCGAGACACGAAGCGACGCGCACTTTTTTATGATCCGATACAATATCGAATTTATTAACTTAATAATAAGGTACATGCGCTGCGCAGCACCGCGCATCTCAGCTTACTTTGACACGTGTCACCCTCGCACTGAAATTATACCGTTTTGTCGCTTCACGTCGCGGTCTGAGCTGACTCTTAGAAGAACTTGATTCTGTATACCTTTCTACCACACAGGCACCTTTGGGAACAATTTTCCACTGAAACCCAAGTACCTATCACATAGCTACCGTGCTCTGTGCTTCGTCGGTTTGTTTGTCAGCTGCGCCCGCGCTGGGTGGCCTTCCACGAACTCTTTATTTGGGTGCGCAAGGTACGGAGGTGATACGTTGTGTAATAGTAACGCTGCTGTAATGGCTCTTGCGGTGCAGTGGTTAGTGTTAGCAAATTTGCGTGGATTGGTAGCTTCTTTGATCAATGAGAAGAGGCACCGTTAATTTATCAAGCAGGCCATTGTGCATCAATCAATGGTCAAGCACAGCTAAAATTGTCACGTTGAAATCGTGTCAATCTGAGTTTTTCTCAATCGTCGACGTTCGTAGAGCAACAATTCTTTTATTCCGGACCTACCTAGCTTAAACATTCACGAGTTCAGAAACAATCTGAAGACACGGCTGTGTCCACGCCATTTTGAGCAAAACAAACACAAAGGCACAGCCGTTACCATCTTTTCTCGAAGTAGTTCAGGATATTCTCGGCCCCCTGTAACTTCGTTGTGAATAAAGCTAGAAGCCTGAATTTTCAGTGATCAAGAGGTCTTAGAATAACTAGGAATATCCCTAAATTACATTCAATTTGAACCTCTAATTTAAGAACTATTGCAGGTCAAAGATCTTTGACCTGCAATAGTTAATTAATTTTGTAAATTGTTAATAAATTAATTTTGTTAATAAACTAGCTGTGCCCCGCGGTTTCACCCGCGTAGGTCTCGATTCCGTGGGAATTAAAACTTATCTTATGTACTATTCCAGGTCATGATCTACCTGTGTGCCCATCCTCTCCTTTCTTCTCTAGAGTAGGGAACGTCGCGGCGGGGTGGCGTCGGCGTCGAACGGTTCGCGTATTGCATTTTCATACTCGTGATAACTTCGAAATTAAATGTCCGATTCGAATGAATTAAAAAGTATTTTACTGCTTCATAAATACCCTTGATGTTAAAACTATATCATTGAATGAGAATTAATATTATTTTGATAAAACTCCTTCGCAAATAATGCATTAATTTCAAACAAATTTGATTACCATAAAAAAGGTTATAGTGAGTCAATCTTAAAAGATAGACATATGCCGTCCCGGATTTTTTTAGAACTTTTAAAGAGGAACAACTCCGTCATACATAATATTTACGTAACATAAACCGTTTACGCAGCGCACGCAACGGAAGCTCTCAAAAAGGAATAATTGTTCCCGTTTCTACATGCTCCGCTCCTATTGGTCGTAGCGTGATATATAGCCTATAGCCTTCCTCGATAAATGGACTATCCAACACAAAAAGAATTTTTCAATTCCAACCAGTAGTTCCTGAGATTAGCGCGTTCAAACAAACAAACAAACTCTTCAGCTTTATAATATTAGTATAGATTAGTATAGATTAATAAATTAATTTTGTCACTGACTGATTTATTAAAAGAAATAAAATGACAAATAGATAGCTACTGAATAAATTATTACATTAGATCTCACATATTTTTGCGGTAGAAGAACTGCGTTGCGAGACTTGCATTTTTTTACATGTTATGTTTTTGATGGGATCAAGCTTAGGTAGGTACTATGACCTACCTAACTTTTTATTTCCTCACGTAAGGCATCATTATAGTAAAATACCTACTTAGGTACTTAAACAAGATGTCCGTTACAACCAGCGCCCTAGCAGTACCCTCGGAGTGATCGCAACTTTGCCTTCGGCGGGTGCTGTTCTAGCTCAACCCGTCAGAAAATGATCTATTCCACAGAATTCCCTCCTAAAACGCCATAAAACCAGCGAATGTTTTACGAATAAAATTCATATTTTAATAGCTTATTTTTTACGTGCTGTGTGTAATGCTAATGAACCGGAAGTGCCGCCATTAATGCCGTGATGAGCGTTCACTTGTCGTAAAACGGAACGTATATTAAAAAGATCGAGGTTGTGGAGTAAAAATAGTAGGAATGTGCGATAGACTGGGGTACACTTGGGATCTAGATTTAATAGATGAACCTGCGTCGGAAAAAATTCCGCACCTCTTTAGCATCGATCAATTGATATTCGATTATTTTGCATTCGATTTGGCATAGTACACCCCGTACACCCTTCCAATGCCTACTAATTTCTTGCCTAATATAGTGTGGCGGCATCTACATCGCCACATGCGAACTACGCATCAAAAAAGACCTGACGTGACACAAAATCCTGCATCGCGCAATTAGAGTTTACCGCGTGATCAACTTATAGGTATACAAGATCCCGATATCATTCGTTGGGCAATTGCCCGCCAGTCACGACACCCGTCTGGTAGGAGGATCCTCCCTTTTCTATATGTTCCTCATGCCTCTAAAATAGTAAACGGACGTCGGCAAGAGATCTTTCTACTTAGGTACCTACACTACCTACTTCTTCATTTTCCCCAAATGAAAACTAGGTTTCAACTATGATAGTTCCGTGTCCTTCAATTTTAAAAGTAGTTATAAAAATAATAGTTTTAAAATCAATTTGAATCATCATCGAAAATGGTGATTAGAACTTTATCAAAGTAAATGCACATTATATCCTTATCCTTACATATTATAAAACAAAGTCCTGTCTGTCTGTTGTTCGCGACAATCTCAAAAACTACTGCACCGATTTTCATGCTGTTTTCATCAATGGATAGAGTGGTTCTCGAGGAAGGTTTTTGTATAATAACCGACATCCAACATCAGCTATAGTGTATCAGTATGTTCTTTTTTATCCGACTACGGCGAAACAAAAAGGAGGGTTATGATATTTGTGTACCTTAACATCACAGACGTACCTATATAGGGTATCCTTCACTTTTTCACAGACGAGACGTGATGGGTATTGATATCTAAACAAAATAAAAATAAATAAAAAAACACGACTCATACTTCAAGTAACAGAAGTAAAAGGCAGCGTTAATGCAAAAAAAAAAAAAAACAAATCACATCTGTGAAGTTTCGCTAGCTTATTTCGTTTGAACCTGTATAAGCTAGTGACTGTAGATATTAAAACACGATCTAGGTAATCCAAATAAAGTCTAACACTAATTAACAATGATTCACTACATGAAGCTGCGTAGTATTATATCGGTGACGTACGGCATTAGTAATAAAAGCTATCATTGCGCCAATCTTGCGTATTTACATTTAAAATAATTTATTTTAGTACGAGCACATCTGCAATTAGATGTATGGGGCTCCGGTTACTAGTTAAAGGAATGTGAGAGAGGGAACCACGATTCAATTAAAAAACGTTCACTTACGATAATTTATATTGTCACTAGACGGCGTAATGATAGCTTCAGAGGCCCTATTGTGAGTTTCCTTTGAACATCTCGACTTTACGCATGGACTGCGTTCGGTGTTCCGATTCGCCCTTCACTAGTGAAGGCCAGTGAAGGGCCAATCGGAGCGCCGCCCGAACGCGGTCTATGCGTAAAGTCGAGATAGTTAAAAGAAACTCACACTTGGGCCTCTGTACAAAAAATTTACTTTATGGCTATCAAATAAATAAAATCTCGGACTAAAGATATGGTGTATTAGTAACAATTTGTCAGTTGTCTAACCAACTTGGTTGGATCGTAATTTAGATACCTACTTACCACGAAATAGATGCGGATTTTTATGTTATCTGGGAAAATCTTTGTAGATTTTCTTTCAATTATTTTCTTCTGAATAACACCATCCACATTCATCACGGGACACGGACATTTAACGGGGGTGAGGTACAAACGTACACCGTTTAGTTACGACACGACATTAGTCACGAGTTACTAAATTTATTTCACGAGTTACTATCATGACGTTTTCATTTGACAGTTATTTTTGAGATTCTGCTCTCAAGTCCCTTATTGAGTTAGTAGGAAAATTGAATTATATAGCTACCGATCGACCAACGATCTTTGACAGTCGTTACGGGTGGTCAGACGCCCGAAAGTCTGGCAAAACTAGTTTTACCAAGGAGTATTGTACCCAGTAACCAGGTGGTGAAGGTCAGATGCAGTCGCTCCATGTAATACTGGTATTCAGCTGCATCCGGTTAGACTGGAAGCCGACCCCAACATAGTTGGGAAAAGGCTAGGTAGATTGATTATAGGCAAAATGTATTACATACCACCTATAATAAACTGTTGCTGTCATTGTTGTGTTGTCAACTGTCCACAGTTTGATTCCCGGGTCGGGCAAAGTGTTATTGGATTTTTCCATCAGGAATTTGTCAGTAGCAGCCCGGAGTCTGGATTTGAGCCCGGTTGATGGCAATAGGCTCGCCCCATATTATATGGGACTTAAACATAACTGGCGAAATGTGGGTGTAGTATAGGTATTCCTCTGCCTAACTCTTCGGGGATTACAAGCGTGATGCTATGTGTGTTGTACTATGTAGAAATGTTACTCCCAAAACTAGACTATTGAAGAGTTATTTTATAAAATTAACATCATAATCACCATCAAAACATTACACTGCGCACAATATTAACAAAATTTAAGGAAACGCGGCAGACATTTCGTTTTGCGAATTATCAAACAATACAGTCTATAATTACAACTACAAAGCGTACCATTGAATAGACATGAAAGTTAAAGAGTTCCTTTCATCGCGTTACAGACACCTTTTGAAAATAATTGGCACTCTTGACGCGAATATGAAATTTAAAAAAATGAAGAATGTGTGCCAAGTTTTTGTGGCCGCCATTGTAAATGAGATGACGTGTAAAGGTACAGGGGCTCGCGGCTAAATAACAGCCGCACGCGCCGATCTTCAAGGTTAAGCAACACTTGCCGAGGTCAGTTCGTGGATGGGTGACCATCATTAATATCGAGACCCATCCGTGCCTCGGAAAGCACGCTAAACTTGGTCTTGGCTGTCATTTGTAGATCTTTGACAGTCATCACGGGTAGTCAGAAGCCCGAAAGACAAGACACCACAGACAGACATAAAAATCCGGAGTCACACGTAATCTGTTCGATTTATGTCCTAACACGTATGACTCCGGATTTTTAATTTGTCTGTCTGTGGTGTCTTGTTTATACCTTTTTAGTCGTACTTGGATTTTGTTTTTATTACTTAATTTTTTTTATTAAATCTGAAAAACAACCATTTGATTAAGAAGAAGATTAGATTTCAAGATCTTAAATCTCACGAGTTGTGCATATTCAGAGTATTTCTTTTAATCTTTCTTACAAAAGCATGCCAACTACATATGTCAACATTTAAATATTTTGATGTAAATATTTACTCTTCAATTCCGGATCCCACTGACAATCTTGAGTCCGGTAGTCGTTTCGTTCGGACAATCAAGCCGTCAGGCAGTCAGACCACAGAATAAGAAACATCAGAAGGATCATATATCTTCGATTTGTTAAAATGAGACTACAACCTCTTTAGGTTGTAGTCTCATTTGCAATGGCAGGCTTTAGGGCTAGACATTTTCTGTCTTTTGATTGTCTGTAGCTGGACTTTTTGTACATGTGTAGGTATTTCGCATGACATTTATTATAGTTCCCATTATTAAGCCCAGTAAAGGCAAAGAGACCAGCACTGGAATCTGCAGCGCACAAGCACACAGCCCACATTTGATTAGGTGATTCCATCAGTGTTACCAAAGAACCTTCTTCATATCGATGCAGAAATGCCTAGTTAGTGTGTAGACACTGCCTAAAGCTTCTGTCCACAATACCTTATAGTGGTTGTAGGTTAGGTTAAATTATTTAGTGTCAGGTTTGTAAGAAGTGTATTGGTGCGGTCGCCTCACTTGTAGGTGCCGTCTTTAAGATGTTCATTTGAACATGACATAAACAACACAACAGTTAAGGGTAGTTATAATAGTGACCTGCTCTGCAATAATAAATAGACATCCCTTGGGATCAGCAGCATCCGCTAGAATAGCGCCAGAGCAACATAATGCTATTTTAAAAGATAGCTTTATTTTTTATATAGTTTTAGGTAACAGATAGACAACACAAAAGCTATCTTTTAAAATAGCATTATGTTGCTCTGGCGCTATTCTAGCGGATGCTGCTGATCCCAAGGGATGTCTATTTATTATTGCAGAGCAGGTCACTATTATAACTACCCTTAACTGTTGTGTTGTTTATGTCATGTTCAAATGAACATCTTAAAGACGGCACCTACAAGTGAGGCGACCGCACCAATACACATCTTACAAACCTGACACTAAATAATTTAACCTAACCTACAACCACTACACACTACCCCGCTCGTTGTCCGGTGAGACCCTCACTAAGCGAGCTAGCAGAGGGCAGAGGGGTCTCCAGGTACACTGTTGAATAATGAGGTAAACACAGTAGACGATAGGAGGAACGGTTTATTACTCGTTAATTAAATACGACACACATGATTATATAAGTATTGTAATATTATCACAGTATTTAGAATATTGGTTATATAAAAATTACAGACAGTAACACGCTCGGTCAAGTCCAAAGATGAAGTGTGAGCAGACTGGAAAAATACTGCACGGGAGTTTGTGGCGTTCTGAATTCAAATTGAAAATGGAATGATGATGTGGCCAGCCATAAATGATTGCCAGTAATAAATGATAGGATGAGTATGGATGAGTATGGATGAGAAGGACTTCGTCACAACCTACTGTGTCCGCGGACACACTCTGAGCAGGCACAGAGCGAGTATCCACGGCCGACTGCGCCTGTTTATGTTACACAACGCATCGCTTGGAATGAAGCTTCTGACCCCACACTACTCTGTGCCCGGACACTCCGAACAGGCACAAAGCGAGTATCCACCGGCGGCTCCGCCTGTTTGTGTTACACAACGCATTAACCGCGTCGACTTCGCGCCTTACACATAATACTAAGAACACTAAATTACGCCTTTGTGTTTATAGGTTAGCTTTAGACAGAGACTTCAGTTTTCATAAAAAAAATTCAAGAAACTAGTTTTATCTGGAGAGTTTAGAACTAACATTATGCAGGTGCATATTCATGTTTAGGTACCTTTCTTTATCTTAGCAAATCGATTGGTTATAATTGTTATAAATCATGCTTAGTAAACATATTATTAGAATTGCCTATACATTTACTTTTACTAAGAATTTTTAAGGAGCGGTCATTCTAATAGTTGGCAACGTCGCAAATATCTGTCAAATATTTACCTGTTTTGATTTTGACATCTATTTGCGGTGTTGCCCACTTTCAAAGTGCACGCTCTAAGTTTTTTGAGCAATAAATACAATTCTCAAAGAAATTAACCATGCAATAAAAATATGTTGGTACCTAAGTAATCTGCGCTACGATCAATCAATCTGCCTAGCCTTTTCCCAACAATTTTCGGGTCGGCTTCCAGTCTAACCGGATGCAGCTGAATACCAATATATGTAGAGTCAACTAAAAAAAACAATTATTAAGTAAAACTCAACATTTTCACTTTCATTCATTCTTTCCTCGCACTACTCTGTACGCCATAAGAATCAAAGCTCTGGCGTGCTTCCAGGCTGGCATTCAAAGACAACTAAATCTGTCTTTTGATCAATTGTCCAGTAGTGGTGTGCCCGCCACTGCGTGCCCACATAATAACACACTTTGATGTACACAGCACTGTTTGAAACAGTAGTTGTTGATCAAAAATCATTTTCATTGATCATAGTACTGATTGATGTACCTTACCTAGTCGAGTTTCCGGGAATATGTCGAAGAGATGTAATATAGCTTCCATGTTTGAATTTTGAATTTCGAATTTGGAACGGAAGAATTGATTTGGAGAAATTGGCTGCTGAGTTAATTAGGGCAAACATGGGGCAAACAAATCGGTTTATTAGTAACGCAAGTGATGATTAAAAAAAGACAAAATTAGTAGAAACGGTTCATTATAAAACTGGCAATGGATTCTGTCAAATACTTATGTCAACATGGTTGTTAAATGTTATTTTTTGTACTCACATATATTTCATCATAGTTTTTTAATTTGAAACCTAAGCTTAACAAAATAAATGTCATTGGTTTATTAAAATCGCATCGTTCATAAATCGTATAGTGTAATTGTTGTAGCATTTAAGCTTATATTTTGTAGCATTTGTTACTTTTATGAATACCTACCTATAGGTATATTGCAGTTTATATATTTTTGAAATCATACAAGTAGTTTTAAACGTTTACATCTTTTTACTGTTTTATAGCTCTGCAATTTTATGACCTCAGACGAATTTAAAACTAAACAAATCTTTAATTACCCCATTTAATCGTAACGAACTAGTTAAAATAAATAAGAATTCATTAAAAAAAAAATTGTTATTGTAACTCCACACCCCTAAAGACGTGGTTCCACGAGTTATGTTAAGACATAACACCTTAAAAAAATCTTAAACACCTATTAACTAACCCGCCCTTTAAACTGAAGAACGTACTTCGAAATTGACGAACTCCTCTACTATTCACCAACAACTACATCCATTACGTATTATGTTAATTGTTATTATTAAAACAATCGTACAAAACCAGCAATGGATACTAAATCATTCGAAAAATGCGTTCTTTTTTCAAATAGCTCATACCTGAAAGCGTAACATAAACAGTGTCCCAGTTCGAACGACAAAAAGTATTTAAATTTTTAAAATAAGAATTAATAGGAAGGCGTCACGTGTGCGTGTTCTCGGAAGTGACGTGATTACTGGCTGTAAACTAATAAAACGGTTTATTAAGACGAATAATAATGTAAACGAAACTAATATGGTTGATACCTTACGAAAAAGAAACACTAAAACTCCCTTGTTTTTTTTATTTTTTGTGAGAAAAGCGTTAGTTTTTCAGAATGCATATTTGGGCGTGTATAAATGAATGCGTTATTAAATATGTAAGTAATAAGAGTACAGACTCTTATTACTTACATATTTTCGTAATTATGATAATTAAATTATTGTCACCCATACTAATTTACCCACCGAATTTCATACAATATAAATTTTTCTGGGATCTATGTCAATCATTTGATTCTTCTTTAAATGAAATCGTCAGGAAAATGTTCTTCTGGAATAAATACCATAATATTCGATCGTTAAGCTCTATGAAAAAATCGAAATCAATCATCAACTGGAAGTGCTAATAAAAACGCTACCGTTTCCCTCATAAAATAAAATAAATCACACGTCAATCAAATCCCGAGATATTATTAGTATCTAATAAACATACCCAATATAGCCAATCTAGTAGCAACGCAAAGTAAATCAATGGCAGTCCATTCCCGACGCGTTTTGTGCCACATTTACATTTCAGTAGCATAAACTTTTGATATGTTTCCCCTACCTGTTTACTGAGGTCGGAAGTGAGGGAGGCGCGTTTGAACGGGGGAGATACTGGCGTCTGTACTAGCATGATGAATTGCTGCATCCATAGTAATATTATAAATTCGAAAGTACTCTGTCAGTCTGCCAGTCTGTATGTTACCTTTTCACGCCTAAACCACTGAACGGAATTCGACAAAATTTGGCAAGAAGATAGGTGGCACCCTGGGGAAGGACATAGGCTGCTTTTTATCGACATACCGCGCGGGCGAAGCCGCGGGCGGAAGCTAGTATAGTTGTGAATTTGTTTTATCAGTGGTTGTAGTGTATGTGTGCTTACTAAACTGTGGCGTTTAATTTAATACTACATAGTTGAGACTTGAGATATACACAAAATGAATAAATAAATAAACCATACAAGACTGCTCCGTCACCTGGATCGTTACTCATTTGAAAAATACAGTGATGATTTACTAGCACTAGCAACTAAGGAAAATCAATGAAAATCAGGGGTCTGTATAAACAACACTTAACTTCATTGCCTATATTTCCCGAAGGGGTAAGCGGAGATCTATAGCAGAGCCAGATTTTTCCAGTTCCATGTTATATGGGGCGAGCTTATTGCCGTTAATCGGCTGAAACCTCCAAGCTGTTACTGAATTTTCTAATGCAAAAACCAAATAAGGTTTTCCTTTGGTCAAGTGGACTTGCTCACTTGATAACTCAACTCACCTACAAAGTAAGCCACATTAAACGCTCCCCCAAGCCTTTCAAACATCGCACCGAGTTGTCTAAGTCGGTTTTATTTTTAATCGGCGAGGCACACGTGTGGATTGTTTTCAGCCAGCTAATTCTGTGAGCTTTGTGCTCACGCTAATTGATTCCTGAACGAGCGGCTGAGTATCTGTGCCTTTGCCTTTGAAGGTGATTGAGTCGTTCATTCATTTTTTTTCATAAAAAAATTGGTAAGTATTAAAATGTTTCCGGTGTGAAGAAAGAGATTGCTGGACATTACTTTAACTTCTGTCGATTGGTTAGAAGAGGTTCATTGAAGAAGTTAATTAACACTGACAACACTCTTAATTCGCCAGTACGTATTCTCTCCTTTAGAGGAGCTCGTGGCTAAGTAATAACAGCCGCACGGGTCGAACCATCAGGTTAAGCTACGCTTGCCGTGGTTGGTCCGTGGATGGGTGATCATCTCTACATACCGAGACTCCTCCGTGCCTCGAAAAGCACGTTAAGCCGCTGGTCCCGGCTGTCATTCGTAGATCTATAACAGTCGTTACGAGTCGTCAGAAGCCCGAAAGTCTGACAACCAGTCTTACCAATGGGTATCGTATTACCCAGTTACTGGGTTGTGGAGGTCAGAAAGGCAGTCGCTCCATGTAAAATACTGGTATTCAGCTGCATCCGGTTAGACTGGAAGCCGACCCCAACATAGTTGGGAAAAGGCTAGGCAGATGATTTATAGTCATTAATAGGTATAATGTAATCCTCATATTTAAATAAATATTTAATGCACAATTATCATTAATGCACCTACCATTGTTTGTCTCTGCATCACCCAAAGGTTGACCAGTATAAAATGTGTGCTTAAAGTATTATATGAATAAAATAATAATATAAAGTTTTTAGAATAAAATAAAATGGGCCAACGATAATTTTGTATGTGTTTGTCCCATTTTATTTTCCACGTTCCGAATTTAGATAGCATGCAGCAAACAATAATATTGAGTTTTTGATCCATAACCATGATAGGTTACTGATAAAAAACTCAAAAAAATAACTCACACATACCGGTATATAACAACGGTATATATATATATATAACGGTAATAGCAATAAGCCGTCGCGATGGAAAACCGACGAAAACAAAAATAGCGACGGCGAAGTAATGTGCGAATTACCTCATTGTGTAAACTGTTTTAGAGGTGTTGTGAGCTATTAGAAAAGGTGCAGAACCAAAAGAATGAATCATTATGTTTAGTTGGTTATTATTTATTACATGCCAGTGTTGCTCACTGCTGGCAAGGCTGGGAAAATACCTCTCTATATACTAACTCAAACTCCACTCCTATCATTTTAAAATGTTACTGTAATTATACTTGCTAAGGATCTTTTTTTTTTTAAAGAAGGCCGTCTCTCCTCTCCTTCTGAATCTGCCATGACGTCGCTTGTCATTTAGAGAGACTCAAGAGAGCAGAATTTTGTGATTGATTTTATTTTCTTAGTCTTGTTGATTTAGTGAAAGAGAAGAAAGAAAGAAAATACATGTATTTAGCACAGACTAAAAGGCAAAAAATAGCGGAAAAACACAGCTGGAAAAAAAAAACAAATAAAAAGTGTAAAACCCGTAGAAGAAATTAGCAGGAAAGTGCCTCACAGTTTAGTGGTTCCCAGTTGAAAAGTTTCAAGTTAACCTTTTACCTTGTGAGGGACCGCAAAATCTGTGTCGTATTTTTATGTCTATGGTGTAATAGAAGCAGGAGCTACTATAAAGCCATAACCTATTTAGTGCCAACCTTTTTACAAAAAAAAAACACATTCGAATTTCAAACCTCCAACATGTGCGTGTATTGTTTATTTTTCTAACAAGTGTGCGTGTCACTAAACGGCCAGTATTTTGTTATTGTTTTTTACGACGCCAATAAAACATGGAGTTTATTTTAATCTGTGCGTTGCGGTGCGATTGCGAGTAATTAAAAATGTTAATATCAGTGTCTGTTCGCTGCGTAATTTCGGTTTATGAGACATAAGAATCCGTTGCTGAGTGTTATATGGAATGTGCCTCATTCTGTATGATTGGGTTGTGTGTGGAAGATTTTATGATCTCTTTTCGAGATCTTTTCCCGGTTTTTCATCAGAGAATGAAAAAATCTGCAATTAGGTGGAATTTTCTCGATTCTTCCAAAGTTTTAGGGAATGATAGAGGCAAAGATGGCAAAAGAATTAATTATAAAATGACGAGTAGATTAAATTATTTGCTAAACCGAAGAAAATGTATTTTTGACGGGCTCTTGACACAGTAAAAATAGTATAAATGTTATATACGTATGCCTACGCTTAGCCTACGCCAGCCTACGCCGCTACGCCAACGCTGTTACATCTTTCAAACATTTCATTTCATTTAGATGGATGAATAGAAAATATAGAATACTCTATATTATGTAAGTATTAGTAAGTAATAAAAATTACGTATACAAATGTAGAAGTTGTAAACGGGGTGACACAATGGGCAGTTTAAAAAGGGATCTTTTAAAGATAATCGTTGGATGAACCCAGAATGAAGTAACAGGAATATTGTCACATATCGAGAGTTTAATTTTACGATATCTTATTATATAGGGGTATATCGGATAAACTACACTAAATTAACTTAACAACTAAATTAAAGGACTAACTAACTATACTAATAAATATAAAAACAAAAGGACACTATGGCGTCGAAGTATTGTTAAAGTATTTTAACTCAAATTTTTCATTAAAAAAAAAAACAGCCTGAAACACAGGTTTGAATTAACCTACATCGGGCGGGTCGCTACCTAACATTGTCACTCCGAACCATCACTGTTGATTAAATGTACACCTTTTTGTAAACGTCTAATTTGTATAAAAACGAATATTTTTATTTGTATAAAAACCGCAATGATCTCACAGTTCAAGGCAAAACTCTAAAAGTAACACAATAATTATTAATTTAATTATCATCACTACAATATCCAGAAGCGTAAAGCAATAAAAATTAAACAAAACAAAACGTATTTTAGGGTTATTCTGTGAGTTTTCAAACAGTGAGATTATGCCAACAGCTTCGAATCGAGATCAAATAGAAGGCCCCGCAGACAAGCGCGACGCGACGGTGCGACGCGATTTTGGTAGAACAGTTTCCCTAGAGTTTCAATAGAAAATGCTCTACTAGAGTCGCGTCGCGTCGCGCCTGTTTGCCGGTGCCTTTATGAATAGTTTGAGTGACTTTTTGTGAGCAATTAAAACTCATTCGTTGAGTTTCGCTGCTGTCTTATAAACTGCTCGGACGTTGATGAACATTCAGGAGCAGTATTTATTGGTTTTATAGCGTGAATCATGTCTGAAGAATCTATACTAATCCAAACTAATATAAAAAATGCGAAAGTGTCTATCTGTTTGTCTGTCCGTTGCGGCTAAATCGCTGAACCAATTTTGATGAGTTTTAGTAAAGGGATAGCTTGAGCCCGTAGAAAGAAGAAAGCATATTTATATTTAACTTTAAGCCCCGCGGTTTCACCCGCATAAGTCTCGATTACGTTGGAATATCGGGATAAAAAGTCAAATCAGAAGTCCTATGTCCTTCTCCAGGTCATGGTCTACGCATGTGCTAAATTGCATCCAAATCCGTTCAGCCGTTTTACCATGAAAGCGTAACAACACAAACAAACTCACTTTCGCATTTATAATATTAGTTAGGATTAAATAAATCCAATCCTAAAGGGGTGACATAGGGTGTCGAAGTTTGAATCCAAATTCATGAAGGTGAAGTCGCGGGCAAAGGCTAGTGGATAATAAACCCACCAGAAGTGTGGGTATGTAATCAGTCCGTTATTATTAGACTAACTAGAAATTAGGGAGGGTGTTGCCAGATCTAGTTTTATATGTTTGTCGTTTTAGTCATTCGATTATTTGCTCGTTTCCCGGGATTTGCGGAATAATACAGTAAGTGCAGTAGTTTCTAGTGAATCCATAAGGTAAAGTTTTGTCGTATTTAGAAAAGCACTTTCATCTGACAGTTACAAGCAAATCTGCATATGCATAATCAGTCTATAATGTTCCCACTGCTGGGACACATGCAATTCTTTTACCGTTTTGAGAGCAGTGGTGATGAAATTATTTAAACAAAGTGGCTGGCTGGGTTCAAACCCACAACCTTACAACCCGTAAACGGGGTCGTTACCGTCCCCATTGCTAAAATAAGGAAATGTTCACAAAAACAATGATTTTGACCCAAAAATCTTTTATAACAGTTAACAGTTAGATATAAAAGATGTTTGGGTCGAAATCTATATTACCTATAAACTTATGTAATAGATAGAAAGAGGGAACGTACAGGGTTAAAAATACGCTTAAAAATTGAAAACCTTAATTTGCATGCGTCGGGTTCAATAATTTCGCAAGGGATGTGTGTAATATTGATCATAAAATATTTTATTATGTATAATGTAGGTATATTGAATCAAAGGCTGTCTTGTTGGTCTAGTGGTCTGTTCGATTCCTAGGATAGGCAAAGTGTTATTAGGTTTTTCCATTAAGAATTGTCAGTAGCAGCCCGGAGTCTGGATTTGTGCCCAATTGATGTCAATAGGGTCACCCCCTATTACTTAAACATAACTGGCGAAATGTGTGTGTACTATGGTACACCTCTGCATAACCCTTCGGGGAATACAGGCGTGATGAATCAAGAAAGATGTTGGCAATATTTGGCGTGAGAAAATGGAATAGAAGAATTCAATAAAATTCATTAAGACCTCGAAGGGATTTAGTTTTACAGAAACTGTGAATTAGGTATTACTTAATTACTTATTTTCAAAACACAGAATAGAATAGTATATATAGAAAAGAATACTCTCTATTATGTATACCATAAAAAATACAGATATAAATGTAGAAATTTAACATGACACAATGGGCGGTCTTATCACTAAAAGCACAGAATTTAATTGAAATGAAATGAAATTGATTATTCTGTAAATAGGATATTGAAATCAATTTTACACGTCATATTAAAAAAAATTAAAAATAAGCTAGATGAGGTCGGCGTTTCATATCTACACTAAGAAAGGCCGAAACAAACTCAGAGGTCGCAGTCTTTTTTAAAGTCCATACATAATCTTGGTCAGGCCATATGATTACTTTTCCTGACCGATTCCCACCATAAAATAATCCAGCCTCGCTCTTATAAACACCGCATTTTTAACGACTCCCAGTTAAAATAACCACAGAAAATCAACATTACAACCATTCATAAACTTAACACATCACAGTTACAATACAAATAACCGGAAAGTTAATCTTATGTCAGTGCATGTCAAAATGGCGCTGGTTACTCGAGCACTGGTCAAAATATTTGTTTTCCTATGAAGGGATCATCTCGTGTAGTGCATTAGTGTTGTTATCATTCGTTCTGAATGATTGAATGATTGATTGATTGACGTGATTGTTTCTTTAGATAGTTCAATGTTCTATTATGAAAATAGTGGGGCTTGATTGGTGGGTGGTGTTAAATGCGGAAGATTTCCTTAAAGGGTTGTGTGTAAAAAATCTAGTGAACGAGTGATTGATTGAACGGTGTTTAGTTTATCATGGAGATGTAAGGTTGTTAGAAATAGATTTCGTTTGTTTGCAACTTCTATAATTCTAGCAAATGATAAAGTTAGCCGTAAATCAACTTTCCTTTTGAATTTTATTTTTTACGTTTTTAGGGTTTCGTACCCAAAGGGTAAAACGGGACCCTATTACTAAGACACCGCTGTCCGTCCGCCCGTCTGTCACCAGGCTGTATCTCATGAACCGTGATAGTTAGACAGTTGAAATTTTCACAGATGATGTATTTCTGTTGCCGCTATAACAACAAATACTAAAACACAGGATAAAATAAATATTTAAAATATTTTTTTGCGTTTTTATAGATAATGGCACGGAACCCTTCGTGCGCGGGTCCGACTTGCACTTGGCCGGTTTTTTTCTATTCAAGCTTTTTTAAACCACTAATGTGAAGCTCTTGTCCTTCATCTCACCAGATAGTAAGTGACGATCAGGCCGAAGGTGGAAGCGAGCTTCACCTGGAATCCTCAACCACAGAGGAACTGGCTATCTTACCTCTAACTGCCGAAACAGCAATGCTGTTCATTGTTGTTATTAGTTGCTATCGTTCAAATGATCATGTTCCACTGTTTTCAGTTATTCAATGGTAGCTTTTGCGGCGTCGTTTGAAATAAAAATATTCTGCAGTCGACTCTCGGCTAAAGTAGGTTGTACAAGATCATTTCGTAAACCATAATAACCATACAATGCTAAAGTAACTCTTTCTGTCTATCTGTCTGTATGTCTGTTACCTTTTCATGCCTTAACGGCTGAACTAATTTGGAGGCGCCGTGTAAACCATTATTAGAGTTACTTACATTAAAACAATGTATTAACACATAGTAAAGACAGAAAGAAAGAAAAATACGGGTGTACCTCATCACAGACTAAAATCCACACAATATACTCGTACATAATACAGGGTGTTTGTGTAAACACCGTTATCCTAGAAACCAGTGGTTTGGTTTCATTTATAGAATGTAAAATCAATGGAAAAATACTTTTTTTTTTTTTTAAGAAAATCTACTTTTTTCCACAAGAATATTTCACCCTACACGCAAGGGCAACGAACTTGCGTCTCTACACGGCGGCCGGCGGTGGGCGGGGGCGGGCGGGGCGCGCGGGACCTTACATGACTGGCCGTCAGCTGTTTCGCAGGTGTCTCGAACGCGTATCCATGAGTATCGGGAACAGTGACGGATATTTACTTTTTAAAATCTTTAATGAAAATAAGGTTTTTTTTTTGTTGTTACTGGGTCATTTATTTTTATATTTAAGTCAACCACCCATGGTTTGAGTGACAACGGTGTTTACCCTTGCATACTGTATAAAGCAGACAACAAAATAAATTATGGAAACAAATAAAAAGTGTAAAAGTGCGATGAAGGCAGGAGGTCCGAGGGGGAGTTGGGGGTCAAAACCCCTCCAAAATCATTCAAGCTGTCGAGAGACTGAATGCCAGTTGAGCGACTGTGACCCCGATGGGCATATACAAAAAAAGTTTTTAGAGTACTTATCAATTAGGTAACCATTTCCCTAAAAATATTCTTCGGAACCAATGGTGACCCCCCAAAAATCTTGGCCTGCGACCGCGCCTGGATGAAGGACATTATTAGTGTGATTGTGGTACTTTTAATCCCGGTAGTACGTTACCGTGGGATATTTTCCGACATAAGCGGGCGAAGCCGCGGACAGCAGCTAATCTAATATAAACTCGCGACAATTTAAGAAGTCCGTTTTGACAGCTATAAAAAGGGGTCTCCCTTGTTTCATCGAAAATAAATTGCCAAATTATCACTTCCCAAACAATTTTCCGCATAATTTCATTTGCCAAAATATTACTTAGCAAAAAATCTCTTCACAAATAATTGTAACGCAAACCTAATGTTTGGCAAGTAAACGTTTAAACAATAACTTGTTTAACAAATAGTACTTTTACCAATTTTTATGTAGTCAAATATTTCAGTTGGCGCAAAATAAAATTTGCCAAATGTTTAGTATCGTCAGTTTCGGGTAGCCTGTTTTTTTTTTCTATATAATCTAGTCGTTTCTGGCACTCGCCGGCCGCTGCCGCGGCACCGCTCGTTTCGCTCGCTCGGCTCGCGCGTTGTAGGTCACAGTTTTAACCTAACCTAACCTAACAAATCATTGGACCAAACGTTTATTATCTAAAGATTGTTTGCTGTAATAAATCATTTGATTAAAGACCAAATGCCTAAATGACATTATCCTTGATAATCTTCTGCAAAGTAAAAATTTGACCAAATGAAAATGTGCGTACTAAAATCATTCCAAACATTGCATTGGT
The DNA here is from genome assembly GCA_947363905.1 of Lithophane semibrunnea. NCBI lineage: Eukaryota > Metazoa > Arthropoda > Insecta > Lepidoptera > Noctuidae > Lithophane > Lithophane semibrunnea. The sequence goes on along the minus strand of OX376209.1, from coordinate 9,536,699 downwards.
ATAAAAAAAGGTTGCTAAAATTTGTTTGGGTAGTGAAATTTGGGCAAAATCTTTTCGGCAAAACGGCAGGATCCCATAGAAAGGCATTGTGTAGCGATGAAAAAAAAAATTGGTTTCTTTTATACTGATTCTCGAGACATATCGATTGAACATACTTAGAGAGTTTGTAATCGATGAATTACCTACATTGCTTAAAACTGATTCTCAAGGCATAACGTTTTATTACATGAACGAGAACGAAACGTCAAAACGGACTTCTTAAATTGTCGCGAGTTTAAGTATAGTTTCTATTCTATTCTACCGTACCTAGCCAGCTCCCTGATTTTCCGATAGTTTCCCGAGTGAACGAGCGCTCACGTCGAGCAAGTGCCCCGTAGACCGACAAATAAAAAGCTGAGCTCGGCCCGCCAATGGCGTTTACAGCTCAAGTAGTGCACAGGGTGTAGCTGATTTTATTTAAGTGCACAATTCTGTTGATGTAATGGCAACCGCACTAGTGTATTAGTGAAGAAAAGGAAAGATAAGTTATGTTTTGAAGCTTCCCCTCTCGCAACTATTTTGCTGTGCCTGACAAGGTCCATAATGATCCCATTAAATTTTCAGTTACCCTTTTTTTTACCCCTAAGTTCACATTGTGGAATGCCATAAATGAACGAGGGCAAGAAAAATAATTAGTTAAGCAGGCTTAGATTAAAAACGCAAAAGTGGGCATTATTTCAGTCAGAACTTCGCATCATAAGTAGGTAAGTACTGGACGTTTGATGCATAAATGATCACGAGGTTCTTTAGTAGGTTCCTCCTTGACAGCTTATGATAGGCAGTTATGGGATTTTCACATTGGCATCTGTAACTCGATTTTAAGAAGCACGTAATGAAGTAAATTGTGCAGTACCAAGCATTTCTAAGTAGGAACTACGTATTTTCCGTTCTAGTTTCCGAAAAAGAAAAACTAGTTTCGACTAAACTAGTAACTAGTTACCGAAAAAGAAAAAGGTTTTATGCCTATATTCAGCAGTTGACACAGGTGACTCAGGTGACACAATATATCAATCTTCTTGGTAATACCTATTTATTAGATCCTAATTATTTTACTTACATTTCGTTCACACGAACATTTTATACAAGCACCCTGTAAATAAAAAGTGCCTCGCCAATAGCCAATGATAAACGGACCGGTCAGGTGTGACGGTACCGGACCGGCCGGGGGCGAGCGGGGGTGAACGGGGGCGACTGGGGGTCGGGGGCAAGGGGACGACAATCGCCCCCTAATGAGTCGCGCTCTAATAATAATTATCTACCTACACTTTCTGTTCGACTTTGCGAGTTTAACTAGGGCTGTGCTGAGGGGACTTTTTTTTTGAGTATTTTTTAGTCTATTAGAAGGGTGTATTAAATGTCACTTAGTAACAGTTCCAGCTTTAGTTTTTTTTTAAAGTATTTATGATTATTTTTATATAAATATTTATAAAACATAATTAAATAAAGATAACATCCTGACTTCTCCGGAAGTAAATGTAACTGGAAATGCAGGTTGGTTACTATATAGAAATGGGAATATATCTTAGTAAGGTGCCTATTTTATTAGTAGTACTTACCTACCTTTAGATAGGGTTAGTTTTCCGTCATTACCTACCAAGAACCATGATGATGTATAATTTGCCTGACACATGCTGAGTTGGACTCCATTTGGTGCAACGTTGAGACGCGTACTTTGTATGTTTCGTTATTTTCTAAAGTATGTCATAGACAATATTGTCATCACTGTGTTTATTTTTCTTTTATTGTTTCTATTTTTTTTTTGTTTATTGGCACCTTGTAGCTATTTATTAATGTAATTAGTAATTATTTAACCGTGTTTTTGTATGTTGTGCTGTCTTTTGTGTGTATAGGGTGTAACTCGACTCTACCATACAGGACGTTACTCAACCATTTATCTTTTTATCTCAACAATAAACAATATCCCACTAAAAAAATTGCACATCGAGAATCGTCTCCTCGCCAACCCTGACCAGCAATAATAGGAAATTTGTTTTCCGGTTCGGTAGCGCGCTCCAATTACGGGATTAACGAATTATTTCCACTTTTTTTCCGTCGATCGGCTCCTCCTTCCCCCCCGCCCCCATTCACCCCCGCACTTCTTCGCTCCTCGTAATTCTGCGGCGGTTTCCGCCTATTGAATCCCTTTTGATTAGACTTCTTTCCGTTTGAAGCTAAATTGTGCGCGCTCCGTCACGTCCGAGCCAATCGGCGATGTATTGAGCGCTTTCTACTTTTGTAAGAGTGTTCGTCAAGTTTTGAAAATGAGGTCGGATTTTTCTTGGCGAGTTTTCTTTAGATTGGGATGGAAAATGTGTAGAATATTGAAGCTGTTAGCTGTAGGGAAATTATTTGGGCGTAAATGTAAAATCACTAATTAATTAAAAGATAACTGTTACTAACTTGTCCAATTTCCCACCCTTGTCAATTTCCTATATCTATTTGCCTAGCCTTTTCCCAACTATGTTGGGGTCGGCTTCCAGCCTAACCGGATGCAGCTGAATACCAGTGTTTTACATGAAGCGACTGCCTATCTGACCTCCACAACTGTAACTGGGCAATACGATACCCCTTGGTAAGACTGGTTGTCAGAGTTTCGGGCTTCTGACGACTCGTAACGACTGTCAAAGATCCACGAATGACAGCCAGGACCAACGGCTTAACGTGCTTTCCGAGGCACGGAGGAGTCTCGGTAAGTAAAGATGGTAACCCATCCACGGACTAACCCCGGCAAGTGTAGCTTAACCTGATGGATCGACCCGTGCGGCTGTTATTACTTAGCCACGAGCTCCTGTTTATTTTCTATATCTTGATGTGTTAGTTATGATAGATCTTTTTAAATTGTTGATTTTCTCGCTAGTTTGGCTCGATACGCAGTGTTTCCCTCACGTTTTGTAAAGAGAATGCACATGGGAGTTGCTCATGAAGCAATGTTTGCACTCATGTTGTGTACATTTAACGTTCAAAATTACTTACGGAGAGTTTCTGTCTCCATGTAAATAAGCCATTAAGATGAAAACCCTCTTTACGGATGGAACGCTTCAATCTATCAATGCTTGTACAAATTCTTCAAAACATATTCACTTAGATTAGGTACAATTCCCATTCTGGAAGCCGATATCCAGCCAATACCGACTCCTAGGAGCCGGTGCTACGTATAGGTGTGTGGTGCCATTAACCCGGATGGTCGAGTGTGGTCTAAAAACCTGCATCCAAATTGTGTAACACACGATCAACCACAATCTGTTTCATTCTGACAGTTCAACAACATTCATTGCGTTATTTACGTTGTTGAGCAGACAAATTTTTCGAACATACAGTATGTTAACTAACAAAGGGCGTTCCCGTTAACAGTTAAAAAAAAAATTGGTACATTAAAAAAAAAAAAAAAAAAAAATTATTTGTGTCGTGAAATTTTCACAAAACGATTAAATTTAAACGTTAAAGAAACACTCTGTACACGCACACTTGTATTTCAACGTAGAAAAACAAGTGTGACAAGCAAGTGGGCGTGTACAGAGAGTTTATTTTCCGTAACAATTTAATATTTTTTGTGAATATTTTACTATACAAAAACAAAAAAAAACATTTTTTTTTTAATGGTAATTTTGTTTTTGCATGTATAGACGCTTGCAGGTTAATGGGAACGCCCTTTGTTAGTTAACATACTGTATAAAGCAATGGGTTGTAGTATCCTTCGAAATGATTCAGATTATAATTGATCGTGTGTTACGTAATTAGGGTTCTGGTCTAAAAAGCATCGCTACTGAATAAGTAGTAAAATAAATATTAAACAATATCTCCATGTAAACGCTTTTTTAGGGACGGAATGTTTCAGTTGATGCATGTTGGTACAAATTCTTCCAAACATACCTATATTCTAACCCAACTCACTTAGATTACAATTTCCATTCTGGAAGCCGATATCCAGCCAATGCCAACTCCTAGGAGCCGGCGCTAGGTATAGGTGTGTGGTGCCATTAACCCGGATGGTCGAGTGTGGTCTAAATGTGGACGTAATAGACCACTTGAGTTTCGCTTGCCCAATTCAACGGCACTTCTTTAACGTATACTTGAGAAGAGAAGTCATTTGATTTGGATTTTGCGAATGTGTTTTGTTTTATTTTTCGCCAGAGGCTGCGCTCACGTGATATCTTTTAAAATTATAGCATAAGTTACTTAGTGATATTCTAGCATTCCACAGGAGAAAGAATTTTTGAAATCGGTCCAATAGTTTTTGAGTCTATATTTTTACAAACAAAAATATGTAAAAATCTTTTCTCTTTATGATATTATTAGTGTAGACAAATGTGTTCTTCTTGCTTGGTTTTATTTACCTGTGAATCTTCAAATCAAAAGTGAATAGGCTATCGCCAACTGCACTCCCTCTTAACATCAGTTGAGATGGTTGTCCAACGCAAGAGAAATTCATCTCTTTATTCAGAACAGAGACCTTATAAAACTTGGTACCAATTGATATAATTTCTCCTTAATTTTTCCACATTGGTAGATGGCCTAATTTAAAATGAAGCCATTTTTAATTCCCTAAAGCCTACCAGGATCAGCCTTTGATGATGATGTTTAAATTGTATGTATAAGTACTTAAATCTCTTTAAATTCATTACATTTAGGTACTTAACCTACCAATAATGAACCAATTTTAAAAAGGGTCACCAACACTGCTTGTTTTTTAAACTTGGATGTAATGTGCTGTTAGCTTGTAAGTAAGTAATTGTTGGAATTAGCAACGTAACACACAATTGTTGGCTAACCTAAATAAATAATCACACATCATTATTTCCACTTTAAATCGTTTTATACTCTCGCCAGTCGAAAGCACTTTTCGTTCCGTCTGTACGTTGCTGATTCTTTTGGCAACTGGAGTGGCCCGAACGCGTACTCATGAGTTTTTCGGACGCACTTACATTGTCGTTATCGTAAATCAATGGCTGGCCGTATAAAACAGAACATCATTGATCAATTATGGCCAGCTCCAGCTATTTGGCAGCAACCGTTTCTTAAGTTATTTACGAACTAACTTTTGCTCGCGGCTTTGTCCGCGTGGAGGTCGGAAAATACCCCACAGGTACGTACTACCGGGATAAAAAGTATCTTATATGTTTTTTTTTTTTTTTATGATTGATTCTCAAACCGGGCATAACAATTAAATAATAACTTACATGATTGGTGAACCTACAGATACACATAAATAATACTGCATGCCCTAAAATAGTGAACACGGCATGCACAATGTATGAGCTAGCTAAAATTAATTATAATTATACCTACTTATACCTACATATTATTAGTGTTCGCGACGAAGCGTCACCAAAATTAGAAATGTAAAAATTCTTTAATTTTAAAAATCAGCCTATATAAATAGAAAATATTTTCTTCGCAAAAAGCGGGAAAATAGCATAGATCATGTAGAATCATTGTACCTCGCAATAATGCGTCATCAAAAACAGCTTTTGAAAAATTGTTTGCCTATTTATACTAGTGCCATTTTGCACACCCGATTGCACACAATGTACATTGAGTACACACCTATAAATAGGAAAATTGATAATTGGCCTAAATGAGCAAATTAAAGTGCTGAGCCCCGTGCAATCGCATTGTAAACTTAGATATGTAGATAGTTTAGGTATTGTTAGTGCTATCTAGCAGCTAAGTTGTTATAAAAATATTAATTTTGTAAACAAACCCATTGTCCGACTCAATTAGGTAGGTTTTTTTTTTTTTTTAAATAACGAATAACAAAACAAAATTAGGTAGGTTAGATAATAAGAACTTAAAATCATTTATTGTATCCAGGTACCCTAGGTAAAGACCTAGCTCTGGACCTAAAATCTAGAACTCTAGCCCTTCTGGATACCTACTTAATTGAGCGCGAATGCCATAAAGCGGATTCGTAGAATAAAAGGCCATGCCACCTGCATTCAGAGGCTCACTATGGGCTGAAAAATCGAAGTACGAAAAATAAAATACTAGATTTCTCTAGGGCAATAGACCAGCTCGAGGTTTCTATTTGTATCTTGGGTATCGGTTCAGTACCTTACCCGTAAACTCACTTGCAAATAATTTAATATTTTATTTATGAAATTATTTCCGCTAATCCCGGAATATCCTTGTAGCGGGAGTGAATAGAATCCTGAAAGAAACCTCACTGGAAAGGTCTTAATTTCGCAAATCTCGCGGTATATAATATGTTATGTATAGATGTTTAATTAACCAGGTTATTTAATAAGTTTTGTAAAAACCTAAGACTTTGAACATCAATAAAGTACATAATAAGGGATGCGATTTCGGGCTCTCATCGAGGTAAAGGGTAGCGTCTATATAGCCCCCCCGGGCACTTTTAGAAATTGTAGTCATCAACATGGAAATTAGTTCCTTCTAACTCGTCAAGTAGTAATCATGAAGAGCCCTGAAACCGCTTCCTGAATACTTATGAAGAATTATCAGTGAATAAAGTGTTGTTATTTCCACATCGAAGTCCCGTTTTCCTTCGAGAATAGCTAGTACATAGCCGGTGAGTATTGAAGATACCTGGATCCCTAGGTACAGGAAGTCAGCGCCGCTTGGACTAGGATAGCCTTACAAACTTTCTCGTCTTCAAGTCCAGCGATCACGCCCGTCCGGTACAATCGGGTTTATAAACTATCTGTGTGCCAAATTGCATTCAAATCCGTTCAGCTGTTTTTGCACTAATCTGGAACATACATCCAGATTCCAGACAAACTGACAAAAATTATTCGTTACTATTTTATTATATGTAAAGATAAATAAAGGTAATCGAAGGGCAATCGTTTTGGAGTTTAATGTGATGTGCCAATAAATAAGGCGTAATATTGAGGCCTTGAGTTTGTGAGTCATTTCCGATTTATCTCGTTGAATTGTGTTGTTCGGAGTTGAATTTAATAGGTGCTACTACTTTGCGTTCCACGCAATAGCGGTGTTTAAGAAACTGAGGCCCTATACAAAGTGACATTCTATCAGCGATAACGATGATGAAAAAGGCAAAAATGTATAGGACTCACATAAGCTATCGAAAAGCTTATGTCAATCTTGTTGAAAGTCGTTGTAGAAATACGAAACGCTTTCGAAGCGATTGTCACTTGTCTAGGCCCAAATAAACGAATGGTTTAATAATTATTACCTACAGTATATAGTTATGTCGTATTACCCAGTAGCTGGGTTGTGGAGGTCAGATAAGCCGTCAACCGTCCTTAAAAAATACTAGTATTCAGACGCATCCGGTTAGACTGGAAGCTTAGTTCAGAAAAGGTTAGACAGATGATGAGCCAGTAGTTATGTCAACATTACATAAGGTTGCTGTTACCAATTTTATTGGTCCTTTTACCCACCGAAAGGAGAGACCATATTTTCTTGACAAAACTTTTGACCTGTATTGCGGGTAGGTATTTCTATAACCTTAATAGTACGAATGAATTTAATTTAAAAATAGAATGACACCTTTTATATACGAATGCGTATTTAAATCTGAATTTAAATGCTCCTTCACTCGTTCGCTTATTTTGAATAATTACAATCTCAAAGTGAAGGGACAACAACATAAAAATCAAGTGCTTTCGTTATCGATGGCCTGTAGCATCTATTTCGCCACCGAGCCTCCTGTGCAATGTCACAGAGATAACCAACTATCAGGTGAAGTGCTACTCTAGCAACTCCTTACTCGAGTAGTTGCTACTTATTTTACGGGTAGGGTTGGAAGAAAAGTTATCGATATCGATAGATTTGTGCACTACATTTTTGAATTTCTTATTCTATATTAATCTAATGTTCTAGTTTAAGCGGCAAAAATGGATGACGCTGCTATCTGAATTACGAGTAAGTAAAACGTTTCAGTGCATGCTAAACTCCAGCTTCCGTTTTGTAAGTTTCACAAAACAATTGCTGCAGAAATTAGCCTTTCGCCAAGAACCAAGGCCTTTGGTTTGATAGTGTTGGACTGTGTTTTTTTGTATTATTTGTACCATTTACTCTAAGAAAACCGGCGATTAATTGACTACCTATCATCATTCTGTGCTAAAGTGCGTTAGTATTAATGATTATTTGTAACTAAACATAACCAGCTCAGCAGAATAGCTAGCTCGAAGTACCCTAATATTATCGATGTTCCCTACACACGCCCATCACTATTAGCCACTTGGTTAAGCTAAGCATCACGACTTCTTAAGTGGCGTACGTAACCCATTGGTTAGTATCTACTGTCTGTTTAACTGTTTACGTCTCAAGAACATGAGGTTATACCAACTTTGGTGTTCTTTACATTTTTTTTTATTGATTCAGGAAAAATTCTGTGACAGATTTTTGAAGAGGTTTAAGTTTAAAATATTTCACAGAGATATTGTATGGAATGGGTTGTATTTTTGATAAACAACATATTTTTTTGTCACAATTTGGTATTTTGTTTTTGGGTTAAGTAAATAGTACAATTTGGCGGCTATGTTTATGTTTACCCTCTAAATATCCACTTCGGAGTTCGAGAACTGTCGGGTCAATGTAGAAATCCGCGATTATTAACTTTAATAAAAACATGTGAGTCGCATTCAAATTGTGTTCGTTACATGAGTGAGAATTGAAGAGAGAATTTCACAGAATACTTAAATTTTAGCAGGTTCAAACTCAAAGCATTTATTTCAAATAAACCAATTACAGGAACTTTTGAATTGTCAAGGGGTCGGTCAGTCAGAAAGATGCGGATGCGATGAGGTACTACGCTTTGGAATGGGCATCTAGCTTCATCTTCTAGCTTGCCCATTCTTCTCCATAGGTGGGTGGGGGTTCAACTATGGAGAAGAACGGGCAAGAAACTCGTTCAATACGTACCATCATCATCATCATCCACAACCTGACTTCACCCACTGCTGAGCATACGCCTCTCTTTTCTTGTGCTAATTCCCACGCTCCTGTGCCAGCCTCATCGAGGTATAAAATGCAATAGACGTAGATATATTTAGTAACCTATTCCGCTTACTATTCTTCAATAGTCATAAACACACCGAGTGCCAGACGCAGAGACTGCATCCAGCGCTCGGTGTGGCCACACGTCGTGTTCTGGTTTGCAATTGGTCAATCGTCATCCTGAGGATGCCTCGTTGAGAGGCGAATCACATGTCGATTTCTTACAGGGTTTTTTATGACTCTTGAAGAATAGTTAAGCGGAATAGGTTACTAAATATATTTACGTCTATTGCATTTTATAATGGATTTCCACAAAGTCACGCTTGAATCAATAGGGAATATGCATGTATTTTTTTAATATTTTTATTCGATAGTTTACATCGTCAAATAATAGTTTAAAAAAATTCGACGGCACAAAAGCAATTTAAAGTAGTTAAAAAAATGTTTAAAAATGTCCAACCGATCCGGGCTATTTAAACGCCCTCCATTTGGCGCGCTTGGTGTGGTGACGTCACAGTCCGTAAAAACAGACAAGCAACTGTCAAGTCAACGTCAAACACTCCTTTTTCTATGAGCGTTTGACATTGACTTGACACTTGTTGATTGACATTGACATTTTGATTGTTATATCGGATTGTTACGTCACATCCGCTCTTAGCCTTTTCAAGTATTTGAATTACCCACAGTTTTTTTGGACTTTAAAAAAATTAATTTCTCGCTCAAAAAGAAATTGTATTCAAAAATATTGATGGAGGCATAATTCTGAAGTAACATAGTTTATAAAAAAAAATATTTGACCCATATTTGAATCACATGCATATTCCCTATTAACTATCATCCAGGTATGCCTAACAATAATTTTATCAGCTCTAAACAATAAAGAAAACAACAACAACTACAAAACAATTCCAGATTTCCTGTTCGATTGACCTAGGTCTTGAAGTGGTCATAAAAATTCAACGCTGAAAAGTACTCTGTATTCTGTTTATATTCTTGTCTGAATGATAATAAAAATAACACAAGTAGATTATAGATACATTTATATACCTACATACATTTATACAATAACACAAGTAGATTATAGATACATTTATATACCTACATACATTTATACAATAACACAAGTAGATTATAGATACATTTATATACCTACATACATTTATACAATAACACAAGTAGATTATAGATACATTTATATACCTACATACATTTATACAATAACACAAGTAGATTATAGATACATTTATATACCTACATACATTTATACAATAACACAAGTAGATTATAGATACATTTATATACCTACATACATTTATACAATAACACAAGTAGATTATAGATACATTTATATACCTACATACATTTATACAATAACACAAGTAGATTATAGATACATTTATATACCTACATACATTTATACAATAAAATTGTTGTTTGTATTTTTATGTGTTAGCCTCAGGAGGTTTAGTGCTATTGCTGATAACATTGATAACCGAAATAATATTAGTAATAGTCTGTCCAAATTATGAGTGTTACTCAGTTTCAGTAATTTAATTCTATAGAACGATATTCAAGCTTTCTTCATGGGTTTATTCCCTTTTTTATTTATTACTAACTTCTTCCAGCGTCTTTACCCGCGTATATCTTTATTACTCGAAATTATAGCCTTTATTACTCAGTGATAACATAGCATTCAACTAGTGAAAGAATTTTTAAAATCAATCCAGCAGCTTTTGAGTTTATTAATTACAAACAAAAATACAAATCTTTTCTCTTTATAATATTACTAGCTGTTGCACGCGACTTCGTCTGCGATCCAGGATGAAAAGTAGCCTATGTCCTTCTCCGGGTCATGGTCTACCTATGTGCCAAATTTCATCCAAATCCGTTAAGCCGTTTTTGCGTGAAAGTGTAACAAACAAACAAACTCACTTTCGCATTTATAATATTAGTAATTACCTAGTAATATTATAGTGTTGATGTTTCTGCCTGCCATAATGGTTTTTTATAAAAGTTTCGACTTTTTCGAATGCGCGTACGCTGACAGAATACGAACAACAATCCAAAACCAACGGCATGCAAAATTCTGTAACAAAATCACAACTTTTTATTGAAATAATCTTTTAGTATCAGTATCTTAAACAGTAAGTTTACGACTGAGAAACTCTGCTCCCATAAAAATGAGGTTAAACGTACTAAGATCAATCATTGATGTATAAAACCACGCTGATTCCCATTCAAAAAGGTTAAAACTTCTTTCGTTCAGACATTGATGATTCGCAATAATAACGCCCAATAGTAAAACAGTTTTATTAATACAAGTCAAGTGCTGTGCCTACTGGGAGTCCCAAGTGGAGTGGCTCATGGCTGGGTATTGCGCAACGCACTAAATCATGAGTACTGTAACTACCGTGGTATGACTACCGAGTGTATGATCTATATGTCTAGACTAGCGCTCTAGTGTTTAGTCTACTGCGTTTTGATATTGGGCGCAGCTTGGTTTAAATTTAGTGGAAGATTGTTTTATTTTTGGTCCTCAGGTTCGCATTTTTAACCGACTTTTAAAAGGAGGAGCTTCTCGATTCGACTGTGTTCTTTTTTTGTGGGTTTCTTACGCGATTACTCCGCCAATTATGAATTGATTTTGATGATTCTTTTTTTGATTGGTAGGTCATGTTTCAGAGGTAGTCACATATAAATTTTATTAACTTTGCTTGCTTAGTTTTGGAGTTAGTTTCAATAATACGTATTTTTCCTACCACCGCCTACCTACCTACTACCACTATATGGACGATGTTTTAAGTTACTCCGTCACTGTTATTTACATGCATAGGTAATTACATCTAAAAAGTGAAAAATGAAAATATTTTACAAAAAAAAAACAGTGGCAAAAAACGAAAATTGAAAACCACAGACACCGACTTCCGAAATTATACTTATTTTTCACTTTTTAGTGTACTTTTTTTGGAAGTCGGTCGTTTTTTTTTTTTGTAAATATTTTTTGTAATGATTGGGTTTGGATTTATGGGTGTATGTTCAGGCCCATGGTAAACATGTTACAAGCAGAAAATTTTAAAAATACTAGGTTCCCATCGAGGAATACCGGCATGATGTTATCTGTAACTAGAAAACTCTAGGTAGAGTTATAAGGTGTGCTTAAGAAATTAGGAGGTTCTCTGAAAATATTGAGGTAAAAAGCCCTCATTAAGAAATAGGTACACACGGCTATAATCAGCATTATACATTTTTTTTTATAGCTATACTTTTCCAATATGCTGACCTCTCATTGTACGGAAATCCTATACAATGCGATATCAGCTTATGCTGGAAATGAATACATTGATATGAAGCCAAGCCGTGTGTACAAAATATTTTTTTTTATCAATTAATAGTTACCTACAGAAGAAGACTTGGCTAAACTTAGATACAATGATGATTGTGGAAGAAAACAATAAAATAGTTGAGTAGTTACTAAGTAAAGCCAAAGAAGGGGTAGGTAGGGGTATGGGGGGTGTAATAATATTTACAAGCATAGGTCATGCTTGAAAATAATATTTAAAAAAAGTATTTACCAGTTGTGCTATTCTGTAAAAATCTCACCGTGAAAACTTAGGTGAATCAAATCGTTGCAATCCATAATGTACAAATTAGGTGGTAAATAAAAAATAATAGAAACAATTATGGACCCTGTCGGGCACAGCAAATTTTAAAATAGGTAGAGGCGTGAAGTGAGCTCGAAGTGAACTGTCACTGCCTAAGCATCAGTAAGGTATCTACAATGACAGTTCACCTCACGCTCACTTCACCTAAGTTTTCACGGTGAGATGGTAACAGAATATCAATGCTGGTTTCACCTGTTTTCTAACCCAACAGTTGCCAATTTCCATAAAACAAACGACTTTCAAATCAGTCCATCTGCACGAAAGTATTTCCCAGAGTGCTCGCCCACTGATCAACTGAGCATCCTCTGTTCATTAAAGAGTAGTACTCAAGTGATACACAGTAAGATAATTATAATTACGACGATAAGCGTGGTGGGGTCATCAGGCAGGTCCTTTGAGCGCATTAACTGCTGTCAAATTGCTGTGTAGACTTCAGTAATCATAGAGAAGACGATGGAATTATATTAAAAATATAATTTAGCTTAACGTAAAGGAAAAACCGGAATTCCGGAAAAGGAATTCCGTACCATTATCTATAAAAACGACAAAAAAATCACGTTTCTTGTATGGGAGCCCCCTTAAATATTTATTTTATTCTGTTTTTTAGTATTTGTTGTTATAACGGCACCAGAAATACATCATCTGTGAAACTATCGAGGTTCTTGAGATACAGCCTGGTGACAGACGGACAGACAGACAGACGGACGGACAGCGGAGTCTTAGTAATAGGGTCCCGTTTTACCCTTTGGGTACGGAACCCTAAAAAGAAGGAGAAAATTTAGCTTTCAATTCCTTCCTAAAAAAAGTATAATATAATATAATATCCAGTTATATTATTTATAGTATAATTTAATATCCGGTTAGATTGGAAGCCGACCCCGGCGTAGTACTTTAATTATGTATATTTTAATATATGTCTGTTGCTGTGTCTGTATTGTGTTTTTTGTTGTTGTATTGTTTTGATACGTGTATTTTGTTTATTTGTATTATTCGTTTTTTTTGTGATTATTAGTATTGAATTCTACGAGTTTAAAACTCTACAAAATGTCAAACATCATCGTGGGAGCCTGACCACCTCAATGCGGTAATGTGTGTCCTGGCCCTTGAAAATCAGCCCCAACACTTCACTCCATTCTCGACCTAAGTTCTTCGTATACAAGAACCAGTTTCTTTTCCACTGCGGTCTTAAGGACCAGGACACGTTAATTGACAATGGTAAGCTTCTGTGCATACAAGTGTAGTGATTGTGTGGCTGCTATGATACTCATCATGGTCTTAAGATGAGTGTCAATTTGTTTGAGCTCCTTGAGATATTCATTACTTGGGAGATTATTTTATGTATTTCTTTGAACAGGGCCCTATAGCACAGTCATTCATGTATCTTTTCAGAGTTATAAGTCAGAAACTATGAGGCTTCGAAACTTCCCTTAACAAGTTTATCAAGAATAACTCATCATCATCATCACCATTTCAGCCGAAAGACATCCACTGCTGGACATAGGCCTCCCCCAAGCACCGCCACTTCGAACTGTTCAGAGCTTCTCGCATCCAGCGGATTCCCGCGGCCTTCACCAGGTCATTGGTCAACCTTGTGGGGGCCTTCCAACGCTATGTCTTCCGGTACGCGGTCGCCACTCCAGAAACTTTGAAGTGTACAAATAACTATTTTATTTAAATATAAGCCGTGTGATGAGATTTCATCTAGGTACATACATTCACCCCCAAAGCCATAAAGGGATTGAATTTTCTAAAACCCTCCCTTAGTGCTCACCTTCGTTATGTATAAGGAACTCTAGTTAGCGGTGAAAGTATAATAATAGCACTATAGGTAACCATATTTTCGAGCCTTTTGGGGTTGAAACCCTATATTGCTGTGGGGTCCGAGTGCTCATAGTTTGTTCAAAGGAATCTCCAAACAGCTCGTTGATACTTCCCGTGACCCAAGGGCTGGCTTTTACCTTGGCTAAGCATTACCATACAATGTGGCAATGCCGCCAGTCTCTTGGGTACATTACCAACCGACAGCGATGTGGAGCAATTTTTCGACGCCATATTTTAGGTAATCGTTTATTTGAATTGGTACTTAGTTTTAATCAGTCATTTAACTTAGTACCTAATGTAAATAGTTAGTTGTGTTATATATTGTCTAAGTATAGTAATTTTGTTTAATGTAGGTATATTTTCGTTCATCTCAGGAACTCTTGTGCAAAATGTCATGCTTCTATAGACCCAGCGGTTTAGGCAGTGCGTTGTCGGTTACTGAATGAATGAAGGAATTTAAGATTTTTTTATGAAGATGGAAAAGCTGTCAAATAATATTACAAGGAAGAAAGAAAGGAGCCCGTCTTATAAGTTATCGACCCGGGATAAGGAATAGATCGTTAAATGGCTAGCACTATAAAACAACACAATGATATAGCTGAGAGATAAACCAAATATGATCAATACGAGAACCCGACCCACAAAAACCGTACAATGTAACCGACACCGGTAAATAGAGCAAAATTTTACGGTTCAAATAACGCGCCCCTCTTAAAAGCTAAAATGGAGTCAAGTGATTGTTTGCGCGAACGATCAGCAGGCAAATCTGTGTGCGCACTGTGATCCATCACCAATCGGATAGGCTAGGAGCTGTCGCAGAGAATTGTCGTGTTTTGATATGAAGAAATTCTAACCTGAAAAACTCGAAAAGAAAAGAAAGAGAGAAAGAAAATATATAAGATAATGATAAAAAAGATAATATATATGGGTAAGCTAAATCATACCTATATCTATCATTTATTTAATTATATTTAATTAACAAGTAACTCAACGAAAACTCAAGGATGGATGGATGTTAGTAACAATATTTCTTAACAACTATGTTAGTAAACTTAACCTACACACGTAACCTAACACTGCAATATAGATATTCGAATCCCTGCTACAAGCTCAACACCGATGTGGAAAGCTTGCAGCAGCGATTCACACACAAACAGTCCAGTCACCAGTAACTGGACTGTTGACATTAGGTATACCTAATGTTGGGGCTGGCCCGCACCCGGCGCACCAGGGAAGCGCATCTATGGTATGGTGTAAATCCGCATCACTGTATGGATCTACCTACTGTCACTGCATTTTTCCCGTTGTGCTAGTTATACTACCGAATGAATTCAAGTTTGCCCAATTTTACTATTATGTCTCTCAAATCTGAAATCAAATAATTACGATATTATAAGGGGTATCTATAGCAATTCCTTTTTTTAAGTTTTCAAACGTTATAATAGGTACGTCATATGTATATGTGGGCTTTATTATCATTGAAATTGTATTATTCTTTATGTAAGTACTTCAAATCAACTGAAAAGTTCGTAGTACAATGTTTTCACTTTAAAACAGGATAAACTAATGCATCTTCCCGCCGTCTCCTTGCCTATCCGCTGAGTAGTACAGGGGTGGAGTCATCCATCCCCCCTCACCGCAACACAACACTTTAATGTGCCGCGATTTGTTTGTGAAACATTTTACAACAGTATACGTAGAGATAGTAAGGGGATTGTTGAAAAAACGTAAGGTTTGTGTGTAAAATTATAGATAAAACATTATCCGAATAGCCACCATGCTTCGTCTCTGATAGTTTTACGGTACACCTACCCACTATGACTTGATTACATATAAGCACTAATTTTAATGTAACATCTGTAGTACCATGTTTTAAAGCAAATAAAAATGATTTGATTTGATTACATAGGGAGATACTGGAGTATCTTCATATATAGGTTTAGTTTTAAACCCGTATATTTTTAAGTTGGTCATAAACGGTGATATTATTATGTTAAATTATGCTCAAGATCTATATCTCTATATAAAAAA
The DNA here is from genome assembly GCA_947363905.1 of Lithophane semibrunnea. NCBI lineage: Eukaryota > Metazoa > Arthropoda > Insecta > Lepidoptera > Noctuidae > Lithophane > Lithophane semibrunnea. The sequence continues at coordinate 9,520,221 of OX376209.1, read as the reverse complement.
GTAATAAAAAAACAGGAATTAATAAATTGCAGTACCAAAAAAAAACACTTGTTGGTTATTAGGTAGATTATAGGCGCAGCATGTTATTGGTACATTCCGAAGCTGCTGGCCGACTGCTCAAAGAAAAGAGGAATAAAGGGACTACGGTGATGTAATGTTTCATGTTTGCACCTTTCGTCATACTATGATCACGTAAAATACTAATTCGTTATTAACTTTTACACAATCATCAACAGCACTCTATTTTGCTCCATTTAAACAATTTAACCCGTCATTCAATACGGTTAATATTATAAACCCTTTCGGCCGTGTCGTGCGTCAGGCCGTGTTTGTTTTAACTCAATTTTAGTATCACGTTACCGAGCTTTAGGAAAAAATCCGCGGCGTTTAGTGACACGGGTGTTCAAAGTTTGTAGCTTTATAAATTAATTTTTGTTGGGTACCACAGGTCCATACAGACTCATAGACCTGCTCATCAGAAAAAAATAAGAAAAGGTTTACATAAGATAAGTACGAGTATCATCGAACGAATTCGAAATCATTAGAATTCGTTCGATAATCTTTGTGTTTATTTTCTTTTTTGCGCCACGTTCTTTCTTCTTTCTTCAAATTCAGACAAATTATTTGTTTATCATATTGAGTATCAACTTAAATTGTCTGTTTATTGGCATCACAACTTTCATTCATGACAGTTGTATGACATGCAAATAGATGTAGTTTGTCAATTTGATAAACAATTATTAATTAATTTCCCTAAATGGTATTTTATTTGAAACGGACCGATGCAAGTAAATTGTCATGTGTTTAAGGGTCTAATCGAGTACAGCGTCGTTGAATTATTGCCTGAAAAGCAAGCGGTTATTGGTTATACCTCGTCAATACGTTAAGGGATGTAGGAGACATCATTTGCAATCAAATGAACCCTGATACATCCTTTAATTTATAAATTGATTAATTGTTTATCAAATTGACAAACTACATCAACTTGCCGTCAACCATTTTTTAAAATTGACATTTGCATACGAGTTAAAAGGGGTAATTTGGATGTAAATGACCTCTCCCACATCCCCTAACGGATTGCCGACATTAACCAAAAACCTTGTATAAGTGTATCTAACCTTTCTTTTTTATGACACTTTTGTAAGACAACAAGCTGATTGTTTCAATATGAAGAAGCTGCTACTGCTAAAGTTTGAGACACACTGTAAGACATCAGTGAGGAACGACTATTAAGTAATAGTTGTGCGCCGGATGCGACTTGTAAATATTGCCGCGCGCACCAGGACATCACATCTGTGGAGTAGTCTTTATATTGTTGGCTATTAATAAATTTTCGTTAGAGTAATTAATGCTATTGTTTTTGTTGTTCAGTTGTTTTTTAAGGGCCTTACCACAAAAACTTAGGCACTTGTTCAACGCGTGTTTAATGTCAGTTTTATGTCAAAATCTATACAGAAATATCATGTTTAAAAGGTGTTTGGCTAAACAAATGATAAGCATAGTTTTGTGCTATTATGGAAAATGTAGAGTAAACTAAGATGTGTTTGAGAGAAAGTGCCTTTTATTTTATTTATAATAATATTGTGCTTTTGTTGTATAGCAGAACAGTAGTATAGAATAGTAGAACATGGTAGCTGTATTTGCTGCTTAGAAACCGTGGTAAAAATATTTATCACGATTCGTTTATCGCACGTATATGGTCATGGTTTACCTACTTATCTAGATTTTTTCATTTTTCAATAGCCTCTTTCATTCAGTGTCTACAGACCAAATCTCTATCTTTATTAAATTCAAATATTCTAAGCGGCTCCACAACTTTTTGCTTCCGCTTTAAAAGCGCCAATAAATTAATTAGAACTACGTTAAAGACGTCAATAGCTTGTCTCACATATTCTATACGCCATACATCATGCACCACATCACATCTACCAAGTTAAGCAATAATCACCTTTATTGCTCATCAAAATTGTCTTCACATTAGAAAATTTAGCACACAACTTTACGCTTTACACTAAAAATTAAAGTAAACAAAATATAGTTATTTTCGTAGTTTTTAAAATGTAAATGGGGCTCATTGAGGACGTAGCGTTCAATGAGATTGAAAAAAATAATTAAAAATAGTGTTAATGGGCGCACGGGTCCATTTTATGGGGGATTAGACGGAGGAAGTGTCTTCACGGCCTTTTTATCTGGACTTTTTACGAGAAAAGAGGTTTTATATCCATAATTATGTGTTTTTTTTTTAATGTGCGTAAAGGAGAACGGATAATTTGATGCTAGTGAGGAGAAGTGCGCGTGCAGGGTTGCCAGATGACCGGGATGTTGATGTCACGATGGTTATTTTCGAGGTAGCTAGGTAATTATAATTTTAGATTATTTTGAGAATGTATTAGAGGCGTTTTTTCGAGGAGGTGGACAGTTTACTTTACGATAATGTCTTGCCATGGCATTCACTATTAAAGTTTTCCATCGTTAGTAGGCACTAAATTCTGAGCGTTTAAAAGGCAACATACTATAGGTAGAATATTTATTCCTTTTCTTAACCTCTACTGAACTAAAATTACTATAATAAGGTTGTAGGTACTAGAAGGAGCCCTTTTCAATATTTCTAAGGCTAAGCCCGCACTGCAAAAGCTCACCGGTCGATTTTTATTCGCACGGTTTATATTCAGTGTACGGAATTGCCAGGAGCGCGAATTTTAAATCGCCAGTGCGTAAGATACCACGTGTTACAGAATTGCGCTAAAAACGCGATATTTTTTTTCGTAGTGCAGGGTTGGCCTTATGGTGTAATTACATACCCACCGGCATAGATAAGAGACAATAAATAACCATGCACCAAGCTCGATCGGTAGAATAGTGTTAAATCTTAAACTCCTGACAGCCCTCAATTAACAATAGGGGTTAATGAGGTATTCACAGTCGTTAACATAAAACTGCACGAACTGCTATAATTACTGAACACTAGCTGCCTACTTACTTTTCAAAGAGCTGTGCTCTTGCGCATCTCTTTCACAATTTGATGCTGATTACGTAAGAAACTTTTAAAAAGAGAATGATCTAGCTAAACTCATTTCTTTTTTTTTGTTTTGGAAGTTTAAAGCACTGAGATAAAACAGTGCTTTGAAACAAAGTTTATTTATTTTTAATTACAAGCATTAATTGTAGTTAAAATGCTCTATCTAAGCTATGCAAGAAGGTATTTTTAAAGTACGGAAGTACTAGGAAAACTTGGTTTTGGTTACTGAAAATAGGAAGGAATTTTGAGACAAACTGACAAAATAAACAAACTAGTAATGACTACCTACCCCATTCTGATATTAGCTTATTATCTCTCTCTTCATTTGGCGCCGAAGATAACCCACCATTGTAACCATATATTCCACAGGTTTCTAGATATAGGTATCTATATAATCTATGCTATCTAGCCGCACTATCTTGACTGAACCCATAATATATTCCCCATCCGAGGCGGACTCCAAAGCCACTCTTATTTTCACATAAATCTTCACGATTCCCATGCAATCCAAACTTCATAAAAATAAAAAATCTCATTCACAAATTGGCAATACTAAGACCACCAAGAGTACTCTTGAAACGCATTACTGCCGTCAAATGTAAAAAGGTCGTAAGTTCATTTAAAAAAAAACAATCATGTAGATGACTTTTTTTGTCTATGGTAGATTAGTCGGTGCGCTTGAAGTGACCGCGCCGGTGGTCGGTCGCGACGCCCGTCGTGTCGCAGTGTCGCTCGTCTAGACATGGGTTGTAGAATTCGAATGGATGTGGGAAAGTGAGGGAGGAGTGAGATTTTGATGGTGAGTTGGGGATTGGTGGAGCTTGAGAACAGTTTGATTTTCATCCCGCTCAACTGTTGATTGGCCTATAGAAAGCTGATAACAATTAAAATTATATTGTGTCTCACTAGTGAAAGTTGGAGGTTTAGGTGGCGAAGATACGGGAATTGATTTAAAAAAATATTTTCCTTCTATCTTGCGATGAGTCCGCAAGACTTAGATCATGTCGTGGTCTATCTACTAGCCGGTAAGGTGGGTTTCCTTCAAGCAGAGAAATTAAGACCGGTGTCTTAATTTCTCTGCTTCAAGGACACCCTGGACATTCATGGAGGTTTTTATTATACTACCACTGAGTAGGTAATACTACCTAACTCTTTCGCAATACAATACATTGCAATACTCTAACTTTTATGTAGAATTCATTTTAAAAATAAAGTAAACTTAATCAAAGGCTCTGAGGCCCTAGACAAAATGACATTCTATGGAAAAGGCAAAAATGTATGGGACTGACTTATGCTATCGAAAAGCTTATGTCAATTCGGTTGAAAGTCGTTGTAGAAATACGAAACGCTTTCGAAGCGATTGTCACTTGTCTAGGCCCTTTGTCTAGTTTATGAAGACAGGCATCTTTATTGTCAATTGTCGCTCTCAAAATAAAACGATACTTACACAAGGAATAAAAGTAATCTCAAATCACTTCATTCTCACTTTCTCTCCACATGTTCATAGTAGGGGGCCGCCGGGTAAAGCACACTTGCGTCAATATGGTGCGATTTTTTTGACGTCGCGACAAGTTTCAGTCTGTTTTGCCTGCCGTTAAGTGGCGTGGCGAAACTTCACTAATTTGCTTTTTGCACAACCTTTTTTTGTTTAAAGGGTTGCCGAAGTTAAAGGTTAAAACCTTTTAAATGGTCATAAAAGAAGTCAGTAGGGGTTATGCCGAATGGAATCCTTTTGTGCAATAACTATTTTGGGGATGAAAAAATGTTTTTGGAGGGTATTTGGGTGTATTACAAAACCTACCTACAGTTTTGCGAGTTCGTGACATTATCAAGTAAGTAAATAATTAATTAAAGATCAATTAGGTAAACCTCTCAAAGATCTATCTGCTGAAAGCAATAATGCCCCATGCGCATACAGATCCCTGTATGCGCATGGGGCATTTGTACTTTTATAAAGTTCAAAAGTCATTAAATATTTGGACAGTTCCTAAATCTTGAAACAGTTTTTATATATATTTATTTATTTATTTACTCTTACCACTTACATTAGTTTTTACATGTGGGTACCCAATACAACAATGTAGTCACAATTTATACTTTTTTTATTTTATATTTTTGTAGGTGACGACTTTTGTACCAAAATGATGCAACTCAAAGCTTTATTTTGACTCGTAATGTGTAGCGAATTCGAAAAGACTGCATCTTACTTTCGTTGGTTTAGCACAAACGTATGAGAACATAACGTATTTATTTAAACTCTTCGCACTCAGTCAATCAATCAAAATATTTTATTTCACATGCACAGTTCCAATTGGTCGTTTCCTATGGAGAAGACCCCGCAAGAAGCTCCACGGTTCCTCTTTTAAAAATAATTGGCTTACAATATTTTCAAATTACAGTGTTAGTTTAGTAGGCATGAGAGGACAATGTAGGCCTATCAACAAGTACCACTCATAAAAGAGACAAAGGTGGACTTAATGCCTCAGACATTCTCTACCAATCAACCAAGGATGGTGAACAGATTAAATGGCCGGTGTAGTAATAGATATATTACTAAATTAATTAATTTATCATTGCTTCATTTTTAATTTTCTATATCTATTGTGGTAAAGTAATATTATTCTAGGTGCATCGTCTTCGCATATAAATATTATAATTGATGTATACAAAATATTGTAAAACATTTTAAAAGAGTAACGGTGAAGTTTCTTGTCAATTCTTCTCCATACGAAAACTACCTTTAGAAAGGGGGCCACTAGAATCAATTCTATTTTTGTGAATTTTGATGTTAAAAAGTGGCTTTTATGTGCCTAATTGAAAATTATTTGACTTTAACTTTGATGCTCTATTTGAGAGGAACAATGAGAAAAAAATAAAAAATCGTAGGTATAATATGTTTATTCATTTTATTTCCCCACTCACACATTAATGACCGACACGTTAATTCCCTTCATATGCTGTTAACAATCAAGCGCAAGCGCATTCCCATCATAATTACAACAGGACAACAACGGCACAACTTCGCGACCGTTTTGATGGCAGTCGTTACGACCGTTCCCATCGGCTTGTTTACACGATAAGGCACATTTGGTATGAATATACTTGATGCGGTTCTCATGTTGATGACTTTCATCTGTATGACTTATGACTTGTGAGTCATGAAGAACGTGATTGACCATCAATATCGGCTGATAGTCGTCAGGCCATTACATACTAACGGCCAGAGGCCCTAGACAAAGTGACATTCTATCAGCGATAACGATGATGGAAAAGGCAAATGTAATGTATAGGACTGACATAAGCTATCGAAAAGCTTATGTCAATCTTTATGAAAGTCGTTGTAGAAATACGAAACGCTTTCGAAGCGATTGTCACTTGTCTAGGGCTCTCAGTTTCTTCATCAAAAGTAACAGTCAACTGTTCTTTTGCACTGTTGTATTTTCAATCCTCGGCGCTGAGGCGAGGGTTGTAAATCCAACAGCGCGGAAGAACAGTTGACTGTTACTTTTGATGAAGAAACTGGCCGTTAGTTGCATGAAAAATGTCACTGGCTTAATGGAGAGTCTGTTCGATATTCAAAATGTACGTCAAACCGTAGCGTCGGTCACATGTCCATCTCATATTAAAGGAATTGTTCCGCAAAATCTGACGGTTAAAAATATTTGTTTCTATACTTATTGGAACAATACATTTATTAGAACCTAATAGTAAAGTTATGCCAAACATGAAGCACTCAAAATATGTAGAAGTTAATAGTTCCGTGTACCTATTAACTTCAGATTATCAATTTTAACGAGGTTATCCATACATTAATATTCCCTTATATAAATGTATAGGTAACCCCCATAATGTTTGTTTGTAGTTAGCGCCGTTTACAACGAGAAAGTACTGTCATGACAGCAACAAGTAAACTCTAGCTAGAAATCAAAATTAAAAATATAAAAGTAGGTTTAATACTGCTTGTTGGCTCTAACAACATCTCTTAAAATCTCTAACCCCCTAATATAAATATAAGTATAGAATAGAATATAACCTCGATAAAAAATATTGACTACACAAGTTTTAAGAACCCGTTCGTAGCATCGTAGCAAATCTCGTAGCAACCGTAGACCCTTCGTAGCACTTTTTCACCGTCGCTTTTAAAGGATTATTTTGTTACCCTTACCCTTTCGATCTTGTTATAAACACCCAAAATAGCTCCCAATAGGTATTATTTAGTTTTATTGTAAGTAATTAGTAGATATTTGTGTTAACGAGGAGTGCTAGTGACGTGTTTGTTTACTACGACACATCCGGCGAGCGCACGTGCATGTAACTCGAGCCACTGCTGCCGAGTGCGACTGTTAATGCAAAGTGCGAGCAGTAGTGTTGTGCTAGGGAGTACTGGGATATCGATAAAAATCACCTTATACTGTACATTGAAGTTTCTATGACGAAACTAATCATAAAATTCCGTAGATATATATTCTTTCTTAGTCTTATCGCATAATCAGTCTTAGTGTTGGTCTCGGTCGGTCTTAATGTTTCAGTCCATATGGGTTTAAAGGCTAGCTTTTTTTTACTTTTTATTCCAAGTATTCTTGTACCCAGTTAATATCGTATTGAGTCTCCAATTCTGTGATACAGATAGGTGCAAAAACGTCATTTTACGATAGTGAAAAGGTGTTGACTTAGTTTATAACAATATTATATAAAAGGGATTGATATTGATTAGGAATTCACTACACCCGCTATTTGTCTTCTTGACCATTTTGGACAAAGAAAGTGAAAACATTATTTGCACATCGATATCCTTTATCGATAAAGCACACGTCGCATCCCTATTTTGTATTGAGAGGATGAGCGGTAATGCACTGTTTACAGTTTAGTGCATCGACAATCAGTTAATTGCATTCAGTACGTTTCACGGGAATAGTTCACAAAACGAAATAAGTCGCTTTGGAGTTAGGAAATACGAAGTTCATTTTGACAAGAATATTTATAAAAAGAAAAAGATTTATTTCCCTCCTTTTAATAAATCATCATTTACTTTAATTATTCGAGGAGCTTGTGGCTAAGTAATAACAGCCGCACCGGGTCGATCCATCAGGTTAAGCTACGCTTGCCGAGGTTGTTCGGTGGATGGGTGACCATCTATACATACCGAGACTCCTCCGTGCCTCGAAAAGCACGTTAAGCCGTTGGTCCCGGTTGTCATTTGTGGATCTTTGACAGTCGTTACGAGTCGTCAGAAGCACGAAAATCTGAAAACCAGTCTTACCAAGGGGTATCGTATTACCCAGTTACTGGGTTGGGGAGATCAGATAGGCAGTCGCTTTATGTAAAATACTGGTATTCAGCTGCATCCAGTTAGACTGGAAGCCGACCACAACATAATTGGGAAAAGGCTGGGCAGATTGACTTATAATAATTATTATAAGCTTAATCATGTTATTAAGGTTAGGTTAGGTTAGCTGGAAGAATGTCACAAATTCCCCTAGTCCAAAAGTTTCTTTAAAAATTCTCGCATCTTTTTGTTACTTACCTGCTAAGGGCGAATTTCACCTAACTTTTATACCGAGTATAAGTCTTATCCTGGGAATAAATTTTAAATGTTTGACAGTTTTTCCATACAAAAACTGTCAGACGACATTTTTATTCCACGGATAAAAGATATCTGACTTTGATGAAATCAGCCCTAAGTATATTATAATATCTACTCAATACATACAACTACGATCAACTCTACAGCGTGTAAAAAATCATCTCAATCTGTCCGATCTGTGTGGGTGTTGTTAAGAATCTACTGAGAGGATTTTTATTTAATGAGGATTATTTTTGGAAAAACCAGTCTAACCAAGGGGTATCGTATTACCCAGTTAGTGGGTTGTGGAGGTCAGATAGGCAGTCGCTCCATGTAAAATACTGGTATTCAGCTGCATCCGGTTAGACTGGAAGCCGACCCCAACATAGTTGGGAAAAGGCTAGGCAGATTGATTTTTTTTTTTTGGAAAAAATAAACAAAAATGCGCCGCAATTTTTTTCAATGGGGAATTTTACCGTGTTATTATATGGGGCGCGGGCGGCCAGGGTTTTTGTTACATGCTGTACTTTTACATACTCGTACAACTACGATCATCTCTATAACGTCAATTTTTATCTATAACCAATTCCTTGTAATTACTACAATTCTGACGACTCCAATAACAAACTACATATTAATTAAGTATTAAACTTATGTGTAAATGTCATTATTCTCAGTACACCTGCAATGTATTATTATTCAGCCACTTATTTCTATTTGAATTCAAAGCAAGAATCTTCACTTCAAAAACTGCATCTAATTTACAATTCCCACTTTAAATAAGCATCATTTTACCCCTATTCACCTCCTCGCGGGGTGAGCGCGGGTGAATCGTCACTCATCGGCGGGAGTCTTAGGAAATTCTTCGTCCGGAAGTCGGAGCTTGGCATTTTCATAATGTCTGCACGGGCCGCCTCTCCCCCCGTACTAGCAACTAGTATTCATATGATAATTTTATTGAAGAACATTGTCAGTTAGTGTGGGGACGGATTCTGTATTATTTACCTGAAGAATTTTTGAGTAATGAGAAAATTGCATTTTCATTTAGTGGTGCTTTTAAACATTTTGATTGTAAATTTTGTACCGTTTAATACATAACGTACATTCCGTTATTACTTATTTCGTGTTTCTTGAAATTGATAATAATTGCCCAGTCATTTACTTATTCCCACTGAATGATTGTTAAAGTGGTTACTTTACCAGTTTGCACAAAGATTGGTAAATGGTTAAGTACATAGGTTTATGTAACCAACTAACTGATGGCCGCGGCTACGCCCGCGTGGATTTTGGTTATTATATACTAAAACCATCCTCGAGAACCACTCTATCAGCATAAAAATCAGTGCAGTAGTTTTTGAGTTTATTCCGAACAGAACGACAGACAGATGCGGTGGAGGACTTTGTTTTATAATAATGTAAGGATAACAATCTGTGTGCAAATTGGTCCCAAAATAACCTCTGATTTTCCTTCATCTACTATTTCCAACTTGAATTTCAAAAGCCTTCTCCACACAATCTCACCTTGCCACAAGTAGGTATTCAAGCAATTTGTCGCGCGGTGATTTCCCGGGCATTCTTCACTTTCGCCGTAGTTCGAGCACCATCTCGTGCAATTACCGGCCGCTGAAGACTCTCGGCAAAACTTTGAGAGCTGACGAGTTCGAAATTTAAAAGTAGAAGATTGGGTGTGCTTCAGTTGGCAGTTATTTTGGATTGCTAAGTTAAAGTTCGTTTTAAATGGAACGCTTTTTTAAAAAGGTTATACTTATACCAATTAAGTGAAGAGATAGTTCTTTATCTCTGATCTCTACGGAAAGTGAATGAATGAGCTAGTGAGCTACTCACTTATTCTTCCTATTGCAGTAAAAAACCGCTACTAAACCGTGTAAAACTTTCTGTTAGTGTTGTATTTTGAAATCGGAATATTATGCGGGTATATAATAGAATAGTGATTTTGACATTCACAGTGTGAAGGCTCTTACATACTGGGGCGATACGTCGCGCGACGCGACGCCGCCGCATTGTTCACCGTGAAGTTTTCTCAGAAATTCTTTTGTTAAAATTCGCGTCGCGCGGCGTATCGCGCCAGTATGTAAGAGCCTTAAAATACCTAATAACCTAATAACTATTTTTGTAAATTATTACTAAGTTTTTTGAGAAATAAATTTATTTTTATTTTATTTAGTTATTTATTTACCTATTTATCGTTTTAATTTTCAAGATCATTTTCAGCTACTATTAATACTTTCGTGGACAGTAAACGCTCATAGACGTAATAACAATAAAACTTCAATTGTGTTTCATTCAGTGTCCGCGAAAATGTTAAAGTAAAGAAATTCGGCTCAAAGTAAAATTCTTATAAAGTTTTTGAAAAGCCTATGATTTTACTTTGAGCTCACCAAAAGCGGAAAGCTATGATGAAACAATAATAATTATGTAGATCAGCAATTTCTTTAACTAAACAATTACTTACGTACCTGTTAATTGAGCAATTTTGTTGTTAAATACAGAGGAAAATGGAAATTTCAATAGATTTGTGGTCAAGGGTTGCAGTTAGAGTCAAACAACAAAATAAGTCGCCATAATCTTTATTGCACCTTTATTAAGCTTAAGTCCTACTTTTGTACTATATACAAACGTGCCAATGCATTAACTATTAAAACATTTACTTCAACCTTAAACATATTTACAACAGTAAACACTAAACAGTAACAATTCTACTAACTACGTGCTTTGGCTAACATTACTCCATCTTTGGTTTTCTTTATTGCCAGATAAAAATATTAAGTACAATTCAATAAAATTACATTAATCATAACTTCTCGAAAAGGGTCAATTTCACATCGAATTACAACTCTATCTTTCTGATCGGTTTCAAAATAAAGAAGTTATTCTAAATTTAAATTTGAAAGTTCTCCTAAAAAAGACTTTGAATGTGTGACTTTAGTTGAAACATTTTAAAAATAGAACGTTCACTTTAAAAGTCTACATTCGATTTCTACAAAATTGCTATTCAACCTCGTTACTCAAATTCTTAGAAAAATTCTAATTTTCAATTTCAATATTACTGGCCATACTTTCGTTACTGTTCTCATTTAAATCGATATGAGTTTTTGTTTTGTTTTCCGTCTTTTCTTTATCTTTTTCTTCTGAGAATTCTTTGCTATCTGTCCGTTCCACTTGACTTCTGTCTACGTCACAAGGCACAGGCATGCCGAATGTCGAATGGCCAGGGTAGTACATGTAGGGTAGTGGCAGATTAGGGTAGTTTACACCCAAGTGTGGGCCATATAATGACTGTAACACTGCTTGGTTGTAAGACTCTTGTAATAAAGCCTTATATTCGGGATTCTTCGCAAAATCCACGCCGTATACTCCAGCAAAATGTTTCAAAATTGGCGAACTTTCCAGAAGATTTGGTGGCGTGAAAAGAGGATTTAACGTCTTACCTAGCATTGGATTTTGGTAAGACTTCAGGTCGGGTATGCTGGGCTGTCCGTTATTGTTCACCAGGACTTTCACAGCCACTTTTCGGGCATGATTCGCGGCAGCCGCTGCGGCAGCGAGCATGCCATTTTCTTGCATCTGTAGCTGCTTTCTCTTCGTCTTGTACCTTCTATTCTGGAACCAAATCTTCACTTGTGTTTCGGTGAGTTTCAAACTCACTGCCAAGTCGGCTCTTTCGGGTCCAGAGAGATATCTTTGCTGACTGAATCTTCGCTCTAACTCGTACACTTGAGCGTGTGAGAATGCAGCTCTCGACCGCTTTTTCCTTCCGCCATTTTGGGAGTACTCCGTCATATTGTAGTTTGGTGAATGCATTATTCTGGAGTCGTTGGTTGGTGTTGAGCATTTTCTCTGGTCGTAGTGTAGGCTGAACGGTTTGTAGGCGATGTCTGAACTTGGTGAGGAGTTGGCTCTGCGGACTGGGGAGCCTGTGGTGGAGGAACGGGAGTCGTAGTCATCTGCAACAATGAGAGAGGAGATTAAATGTGTCGTCTTTTGTTGTTAATTGTGAATGGCATAGTGTTTGTTTATTGTTAAAAAATATGTTTTTTTTTAATAGTTTACTCTGTTAGGTACAGTCACGAGCAAAAATTTTTATACACTCAGCAAAATTCAATAACGATTGCAACTTTGAGATGATATCTATTTCATAATAATATAGATTCCAAAATACTGTTCGTTATATCATAAAATTACAATACAGTAGTTACGTTTAAAAGTTGCTACACTATACACTGTACACTATTTAAAAGAAGACATAATTCCCAATCCACCAATTTGATTATTAATAGGTATTCATATTTCGTGTAAAATACAGATATTGTATTAATCATACCTACAAAATTTATCACAAAATCACGCAGTGTTGGAGAAAGAAAACTCACAGCGCTTTCAAATCAAAGTAATCAGGTATCCAATAAGACCCTAATAATATAATTAAGCCGAAAAGGTACCGCTAACAAAACTCCAAACTCATTAGGCTAGATTCACACGATCACATGGAATCAATTAAATTGCTTATCGGCACACGCCATCCGCGTATAAAGGCGCTTACACAATGGATCCATTACGCAAATTGTCGCCGGTCATTAGACGCGGTAAAAGGATGCGACGGCACGAAACGTAACAGTATTTTTGCGTGTGGTGCTATTGTTAAGTTCGGGGTCGTTTATATTGTATAGTTGACGCTTCGACACTAATTGATGTAAGTATGAACTAAATAGGTAGGTATGTGCTGGATGTAATTTGGCAGAACTACGGTTTTGTGGTGACTTTTTGTAGGCTGGTGTATTAAATTGTCCGTCTAACTTTGGGCATATGGCCAGAATAACGGAATGAGTCAGCCGGTAATTCAGTTATTAACTTTTGTTTACCGATAACCAGTAAGGTTATCGCAGAGCCTGCTTGCAAAGTACTAATACTAATCGGTGTACATATCTTTGTTTGTGGGGTACTGCCCCGTGTTGCCCTATCATTAATTAGGTACAAAAGTAACCAGGACTAGTAAGTAATGTGCCTAAAATGTCTACAATTCTAGAATTACTTATATAAGACAATACGTTCATTTAAATCCATAATTATCTAAAACTAACATAATAATAATGACTTTGACTTTCATCGTGAACGAGGTCATTCAGAAATCCAATCACAAAAATTTACATTAAAACCAGACAATTTGGCAGCGAACTACAAACCTAGTAATTACTAAATTGAAAGGCTGAATGGCTTTAAGCGTCATCACTTATAATAATGAGGGGGTAGTGTAATCGCGCGAAGTGACGATTAAGTGGCGATGTCGCGGGGACGTACGACGCGTGACCGCGCGACTCCCGGTGTGACGGTGTGGACGCACCATTACTTTCATTGTCCGCCGGTAATTATTGAAGCAGCATTTGAATTTGGGAGAATCGATAACCTGACTTGTTTCAGAATGATTCAAATGTTTTGTTGTCCCCAAGTGTATAAAGAGGAGAGTATCTCGATTTGATCTTTTGTTTTGTATCTTAGATCGATGCAAATGATTTTGCATAGTTTTGTAAAGAAACAATTTTTTCTAACTGAACAAACAGCTGTGCTGCTGGGGAGTTTGTTGCGCCACTTCTTCCCAGCTAAAGCACTAGGAAGTGGTGAAGGGCGGGCGTTTTGGGGGACTGTCTTATGTCATTTTGACGTTCGAAAAGTGCTGATTCTCAGCCTAGTTTGAATAAATGACTTTTGATTGTGATTTTGATGTTCAAGCATGAATTTTGAGCATGGAGCTGATCTTATACTTATCCCTACTAAAAAAAGTTTTAAAATTCAATTTATTTAAAAAGCTCTATCAAGAGTAGTTTAAGAATACGGATCAAAAATTACTATGTTTTGGCAAAATTGATTTGGTTTTTTAGCAAATAGCTATTTTTGTTTATTAGCCTTCAAAATTAGTCGCAATAGAATCAACTCAAGCATTAGATGAATAGTTATAAGCTCTTGAATCCGCGTCAGCATATATTTACTTCTTATAGACAACACGTCAATCATAAGCTCCTAATGTGTTTTAGCTAGATATTAATAGTGCACTAACAGTAATACGCACTCAGCGGAAACTGCTTCATCATTGCATTCATCTATAAGAACATTACAATGGGTGATTGTAGTCTATTTTTGATTTAACCTTTATGACTTTAAGTAGGCGAGAGTTTAATTACACATTAATTGTCGGTTCTATCTAATGACGTAAAAAGATAATTAAGGATCGAACGTATCCTGCAGGCGTAGCATGGCACTTTCTATCTCTACGAAGAATAGACATAGCTTTTTCTATACAAAGTGACAGTTCGTTTCTTCATTTTTGTCATCGCACCGTAGAAATCCTTCTACAATCTGTCATTTTGTATTTCATTTTTATCGATCTTTGTCTAGGTCTTTTTAGACGTAGACTATTTCGGAAGAAAGTTTTCTATCCTAACTGTCAAAATCACAATGACAACCGATAAATCCTATGACAAAACAAGGAATTCTGAGTCGAATTATGTAAAAGAGTGAATTTCGTAGAAAGTGCAGTTGACTCTTTCTACTTTGCTGCCGTCGTACTGTCTATAGGAAACGCCATTTTTGTCTGCTCTTCCGTCGACAAAACGGTGCTCATGCTACGCCTGCTGTGTGTAGAATGAGTTCATGCTTATCGTAAAAATGCATTGTCTTCGGTACTGAACCAACATGTGAGATGTCAACTCTGTAGGATAACAGAGGGGCAAAACCCGTAATTTTTAAGAACGTTCGCAATCGCATCTCATTCGCAATCTATCAGAAATATAATGAATTTACCAACATTTTTGACAAGTTTGACAGATTGCGACTTGAATTTAAACGTTTTGTAAGTACAAGAGTTGGCCTTCTGAAAGTGGTTTTAATTCAGCACCTTAATTGCGTAATACACGATCAATCACATTAATCAAAACCGATTCAGATTGAATCGGTTTGAAACGAATTGCTAATCCATTGCTACATAAGGTCGAAAAATAATCTGCTCAACAACGTAAATAAGGCAATGAATGTTGTGCAACTGTTAAACTGAAACATATTAAGGAAAGTAGGAAAATAAGTTACGCAATTAGACAGCTGCTTGCAAGATTCGACCTAAACAATCTAACTAACAAACAAACATTGCAAGTTAAATAAAAGCTTGTAAATAGCGAGATAAGGGCAGTTGCGTTTTCCTGTCTGGCAATCAAAATTATTTTATTGCGATTACCACTGACCGATTAATTTGTAAAATGTTTTATTGATGAATATACCAATTTTACAGTTAATCGGTAAAATTAGTCGTTGTGGGAGGCTTTTATTTATAACATAACATAGTACTAAATATAATATTATCAAAAAGTCGGGCTAATTATTGACACTGGTGACTACTGGTGAGTTCTGACAAAAGTAAAAGTAAAAGATAAGTCAACGTAACCAGAGCTGATGCTCTCAACCGTCTCAATGCAAAGATAATTTAAGTGCGAATGAATAAAATAGGAAAATTAATATTCATAATAATCGCAAACTAACCTGATAATTCCGTGACAGGATACTGGTTCTTCCTCGACATATCCAGGGCGCCATCACCACCAAAGTCCCGGTAGCCGTTGCAGTCATCATAGTACTTTAATCCCTTCTCCAAAGACTCCTTCTTCACTCCATACGCATCCTCCTTGCCGAAACAACTGGCCGGTTTCCCCAAAAAGTTCATCTTCCCGCCAAAATTATCCGAACAAAACATTCCATTTTCAAATTCACACTTTCCCTCGTTCTCTTTCGTCAAAATGTCATTTATCGAAAAAGGTGTCGTCAAATTAGGCTTCTCACAATCTTGTAACGTTAAAGACTCTTTGAAATTCTTCAATTTAGATTCCATTTTTAAAAATTCAAACACATGAGTTTACACTTCACCGCGCGGTCCTGACTCGCCTCACCGCAAAAGCGTTCCTCAAACGAATAAACTTTGGGTGATAGATTGCCCGCCTGTTTGACGTGTTTAAGCCTTAGAGGGAGATGGAGCTACTTAGCTACTAGCCGTGTTCGTTCAGGGTAGAGTAGGACAGCGATAATTTAAGTCGGTCGTTTTTTAAAAAAGCTCCTGAAGTAGCGTAAGTAGTGGGGATCGTTGAGTTTTTCTTGAAGATGTTTACGTGAATGCGATTTGATCGCTTAGGTCACATGCAGATTGTGATGCTGCCGTGAAGTGGCCACTGAATGAAAATGTTTATTGAACGATTGGTTGCCACAGCGCACATGTAGATACAGAAACTATAGAGTTTTCCATTGGAAACGCTGTTTATTTTCTGATAGGAAATAATAATGCTGAAATAGGATGCTTGGCTTTCCCTATATACTACCTACTCGAATATATTAGTTTAAAATTACTTAACATTTTTCATTTTTCTTTCATTTTCTACTAGTTACCTACAGAAACATGCATCGATATTTCTATGAGAACTTACTAATTAAGTACAGTACCTACCTATAATTATACAAAATCATCTCTGTTAATAATAAATGCTGAAAGAACATTAAAACAATGCTTAAAAATAAAACCAAAAGCGTTTTAAACTATCCAAAGCATATTTCGTTCTCGTTTGGTAAACTTTAGTCTTATCAACATCTCAGATAACGTTATTACAGTAAGCCATTCGTATCGCAGCCAATCCGCAAGGGCCCTACTATTTCGTTGCATCGTCCATATAATCCAATTTCCTTAGGCGCCCGCCGTTAACGCGCGCTTTATCTGTAAGTACTTGACAAGTGTCTATCTATCCCTTTCGCACTCACACCCATCGCCCATGCCCTAGTTTCACCGTCCCTTTTCCACATTAGAGCCCCATTTAATCCGACCAATCACGTCCGACCGTATCTTGTGACGGACCAATAAAAGAAGTGGGTGAGTGGAAGTGTCAACATAAATTTTCTTTTTTAATTTTCGAATGCGGAAAATTCGTTCTTATGTTTTTGTTGAACGTGATTTGTAATTGGAAGCGCTTTCGATGTTTCCTTGTTTCTTGGGAATTTGAGATTTATTTTTGGAATACCGGTAATGTGGAAGTTTTATTTATTTAGATACCTACTCTCTGTGCTTTCATGATATAGATTTGATTGAAAATGGAATTGGACTAAAAGAACTTGACTGTTAGACTTGTCAGACTGATTAAACATTTATTGCAGATCCTATTGTTATTTGTTGATGGGAGACTTAGGGGTCCCCGAAACGATCAATTGCAATGAAATTGCCATTAATTTGTAATGTAGTAATTGTCAATCGCTTCAATTGCATTTGGTAGACCATCAATTTGCGCATCAATGTGTATCAATCACATAAAAATGTACAATTCGGGGGGATTCTTTATCCTTGACTATTAGGTAGGTAAGTACCTATAAGTAGTTTCATGACACTATCTAAGTAGGTACCCTCCTATTTTACTACCGGAAATTATTGTTTCAAAGCATTATTGTTAAAAACTCATTGATATACTAAAAACCTAAAAACTATAGTTTTTACTATAATGAAACCTATCTGATTGATGCACACTACAGGCGAGAAAGTTAGCCTTGCAACCCAATCATCATACATTTCACTGATTTCACCCATTCACGCATTCGTTTTCACTAAGTTAGTCACACTTTTCTCGGGCGTGGCTCAGACCAAATAAAATACCAAGACAGAGCTGCGAACAATACTGTGAAGCATGCCAAAACTACACCTCCGCTCTGTGCATACACGCTCACACGCACACATTTACAATCAAACTACACCTCACTAAATGCACACATGTTTACGAAACCGGCCTCACGTCTCTGTTGACAGCGCTCTGTCTTGGTTTTTTATTTGGTCTGAGGCGCGTACATTCATTTGAACTGTTTTCAAACGTCATATAGATTTTTGAGGAATTTGTAAATGGCTCAATTCTCTTTCGGAAACATGAAACACAGCTGAGTCGCTTTTAATCTAAAAGTAATACAAAGTACACGTTATATCCAAACCAATTGATTGAATAAATTGACCCAAATA
Organism: Lithophane semibrunnea; assembly: GCA_947363905.1. Taxonomy (NCBI): domain Eukaryota; kingdom Metazoa; phylum Arthropoda; class Insecta; order Lepidoptera; family Noctuidae; genus Lithophane; species Lithophane semibrunnea. The sequence goes on along the minus strand of OX376209.1, from coordinate 9,501,603 downwards.
AAACACTTAACCTTAATAACCAAAGACAATAAAATCCAAATTAAACCTCCACTTAATAATGAATCGAGTTTAATCGATGCTCGGCTCGATTGATTGATTATCGATATAATATCGATATGGCTCGGCTGACCGCAAACACACCACTTATGAACACTTAGCTCGGACCACTTATTGAACACATAGAGGTGGGAATGGATAGAAGGGATTGGTTGGTATTTTTGTGGGGGGGGGGGGGGGGGGGTGCTCGTGGCTGAGTGATATCTTATTCGCCGCACGGGTCGATCCGGGGTAAGGTACGCTTGCCGCGGTCGGTTTGTGGATGGGTGATCATCCGTTAGGCAAGCGTCGGATACCGGTTAAATTTTCAAACCGGTATGATGTGCGCAAAAACTTTACATTTCGTTTCGTTCGCATAAACCGTTTTTTTATATTATTATATAGCCGGTATTTAAAGGACTATATAAAGTTTTTTTCGGATTTACCGGTTTAGAGCAACTAGTACTATAGTTTTCATTCATTGCGGCATTTGCATCCTCACAAGTAGTCACAAGTTGCAATGCTTTTGCCGAAATTCCGCTCGTCGAATAAACCGGTTCATTTAGGTTACAATAAAGCTCTCTAAACGTTCGCGTTCTTTAGAAAAGATCGGAGGAAAACCGAAAGAAACCGGTATAATCCGGTACTTTTTAAACCGGTTCTGAGCCTTGCCATTAGGTACATATCGAGTCCACTCCGTGTCTCGCAAAGCCATTAAGCCGTTGGTTCCGGCTATCATTCGTAGATCTATGACTGTCGTTACGGTTACGAGAAGTCAGAAGCCTAAGTATGACAACCAGTCTTAGCCACGGGTATCTTGTTACCCAGTACTTAACTGGGTTGAGGACGTCAGATAAAGCAGTTACTCTATGTAAAATATTGGTACCGTATTCAGCAGCATCCGGTTAGACTGGAAGCCGGTTAGGCAGGCAGGTTGTTGTAAAATGGGAAATTGTCTGCGGTATTGAAGAGCGTGCTGGAGGATACCGCGGCGGGATGCGAAGGCTTGCGACGGTATGCGCCAGAGTCCGCTGGCATACGCGGCATAGAGGCAGTCATTTCCCCCGTGGCATACCGCTGGATGTTCCTCGGCAAATCTTCATCGATGCTGTCCGCCGGTGTGCGTTAGCCTTAATGAGTTAATTATAAAGCGAATTAAAGGGAGGCAGTTGGGCACATGCCTCGGTCTGTGGCACCCACTTGATGGCAACCGATATCCTGAGCGAACATCATCTAAATGAAATATAAAACGCGTACAACAGCTTCCTTATTTGTGAGTAGCGTATGTTCTACTTAAATAATAATATAGATAGCTATCTCAAGAATGACTCAAGATACCTACCTGCATAGCTAATATAAAGAGAATAAAGTAATAAAAAGTGTTGAACTGTTATTTAAGAATGTATGGCTAAAGGTTACATACATTATACATTGGATGTATTATTTTGCACGTTACTTGTAACTTATTATTATAACATCGCGCCTTTTTTTCCCGAAGGTTTAGGTAGAACAGTAGGTACATAGTGCACCAACATATCGCCAGTTAAAAAAAAATATACATAAAAGGGGACGAGCGTAATGCCAAAAAAAAAAAATATCTTAAAATAAAATATTTGCGTCCTGTGATCTAAGGTGAACTTTTTACTAGTAATGTAAATCGGATAGAGATTTCTAATGGTAGTTATTGATTATATTGTTGGTTTTTTGATTAACTAATTTGTCTTGAACTTTGGCACCGGAAACAACCTGTAAACAAGATCACGATTAATCATTTCTCTTCCACACTTCAAAACCGAAAATTCAATTAAACATCAAATAGATTTCACTTTGAAACCAATTCGATTTTCAAACAAAAGAAAAAATATGCCCTTCAGAAACCGAAAAATCAATTTATAAGAACATCAATAGCTTTCAATTTCAAACCAATTCGATTTTTAAACAAAAGAAAAAAAGTGCCACTTACCAAACAAAGGAGTTCTTAATTGAATCGAATAGAGGTGTAATTGATTCAGTCGATCGGTTTACAAAAGATAATCGAGTGATCACAAAAGGAAGAATCGAGTTAATGTGTTCCGGATTGTTCGGAGGCGTTCACCGTGATGTGTTTGAAGAGGGGAGCGGTATTTGCATTTGAGGGAATGGATTATGTTCATTTTGGATAGCTAAGTGCAGGGGACGGACGTAGGTTCCCTAAAATATTATATTTATCTTTATAACTAGTACCTAACTTTCTATATACCTACCTATCATCATAATGTTAGCTATACTTCTATACCTACCTACTAATATTGTAAGAGGTATTTGTTTGTTTGTTTGCTTAGGTATACAGGGTGTTAGGGTGAACACCGTTATCCTTGCAACCAGTGGTTAGGTTTCATGTATAGAACGTAAAATCAATGGAAAATTACAATATTTCTTTTCATTTTTTTAAATCTACATTTTACCACAAGAGACGAAAGTTCGTTGCCCTATGCGCTAGGGCAATGAACTTGCGTCTCAACACGGGCAGGGGGTGCGGGGTGTGACCTGACCGGCCGCGAGCGCGACCTCTCCCTCAGTCAGTCAGCTGTTTCGCTAGAGAGCACGGTGTCGGATAGAAATTTATAAAAATCTTTTAATGAAAATAACGTTTTTTTTTTTGTTGTGTTCGGTCATTTATTTTTATATTTAAGTCAACTACCCATGGTTTGAATGACAAGAGTGTTTACCCTTACAGCCTGTATATTATGTAGGGTGTAATCTCCAGAACTACCAGTCGGATTTGAAAAATAATTTTTGTATTGGATTACTTAGGATGCATTTAATACAGTTTCAGTTAACCCTTGTTTTGTTGGGTAGGTAGGTACTTACCCTAAGATCTCATTAGGTAGGAACTTAGGTAGGTAACTACTGAAAAAAACGAATCACAAATATTATTTATTTATTAAAAATTTATGCACAAGTAAAAAAAAAAACTAAATATCGATGCCTTAGTTCACAATTGTACTAACTACAAAAATTTCAATTTTCACTTTTTTAGTGCCAAATACACTAAATGTCATGCTCTTTCGTTTGCGCGTATCGAAATGCCGTTAATCCGTCTCTTTCTACCAAAAGCGTAGGTAACAGTTGTATTAAATAAGTTCCATGAATGCTCTACTATACTAATGACCTTTACTTTTGTAAATCCAAACAAGATATACTTTAACTGATTTTAAATTTCTCAACTGCAGAATATTTCAAAACACAAACCTACTAAATACATACAGATATTTTGAGTTTTTCACTTAATGCATGTCAATATAATCAATCTTAGTGCACAATTGTATTAAATGGGGGGTCACATGGTTATTTCACTATTTTTAAAATGTTATGGTTATACTAATATTACAATATTGAGATAAGATGGCGTTAAACGACTAGTCTTATGAATAGATGCATAATTGTTTTATTATTTTACTTTGTTTTCGTACTGTTCACGTCGAAACTATAAAAAAACTTTAAAACGCTCTCCTCAAAATTGTCTTTTTTGTAGTTAGTGCAATTGTGAACTAAGGCATCGATATGTACCTAGTTTATTATTGTAGTTTCGTGTTCGACAGGTCTGGTGCCAGTTAAGTTGTAGATATGCTTTCAATCTCCGGTTAAAACAAGGTACGCTATAAATGTCAACGAGAGTAGGTATTTACTGGGAAAAAGAGTCAACAAATAGGAAAGCTCTTAGAGATAGGTACTTAGTAGAGCTGTTTCGGGGAATTAGGTATCATCTACCACCTCCGGCCGCCACATAGCATTGCTGTGTTTCAGTGTATCAAGGATAGATATTGGTACCGCCGCCGGTCGATTGTGTAAACACCTCACCGTGAAAACTTAGGTGAAGTAAGCTGTCAAAGTGTTAATCCCTAGCGTTAGGTGGAGTGACAGCTCACTTTTAGCTCCACTTTACCAAAAAGCGCTGCCGGTGTAATTACAGGTGTAAGTAGATATATTGGGATATAAGAAATCAGAATCATTTTCTTAGTTCACATTTGTCTCTGAGATGCTTGGTGCCTCTGGTATTACAGATGAACCTACTTAGGCGGCAATGACCATTAACATTCAGTAGGAACGCATACCTCTTCGCATGTTGGGGTCGGCTTCCAGTCTAACCACATGCAGCTCGATACCAGTATTCTACATGGATTAACTGCCTCCTGGCTCCTACACTTGGCTGACACCTAATAACAGAAAAAAAATCGGTTGCCATCCAACTTACATTATACCTTGTAGGAGAGTCTTCCGTCTGTACAAAGTCAAATCATTTATTTCAATTAGGCACCTAGAAGGCACTTTTGAATGTCAAAACATAATACCGACGCACAAATAAAAGCCTGAGCTGATATGGTCATCAGTGACCACTGACGTACACCACCTGTATTAAGTAATAACTAATCCATAACTTTGTATTTGATTATGTTGAACCCTCGTGGTTGTACTATAATATAGGTTTATTTTTATTTGAAAGTCTTATGCTGCCATCTAGTGGAACGTTCCAAAAACTATAGCACCATTACAAGAGCACTTTACTAACAGTTGATGTAGTATCGCTACTTAACAACAGATGGCGTGGCACTAAACATCTATTTTCATATTTTTTACATAAATCAATGAAAACTTTTCATTATTTATTCCATCAGATTTTTTTGTTTTCGAAGATAATCAATTCATGCATATCTGCTAAATGTCAAAATAAAGTTTTTTTAATGTCATTATTTATTTAAAGAAAATCTACTCACTAATAGATGGCGCTGCTTACTGAAACATTTTTTCTGATCAAAGTTTTTATGATTAGGTATTTCTTTCTTTGTATCTCAATTTACAACGTTTTTATAGTTAATTTATTTTATTAATAATTTTCATGATTATGCTCAAAACACTGAACTCCTACCAATGTTAATAGCTACATCTATATTACCTACAACTAGAGAGTAACCCTCCAAAGCTTCCCCAGACACAAACCACATGCTCGTGTCATGTTTGACCGTCGTTTTATTCTGTAATTGATACGATAATCGCCCTCTGTTGTTGTGTACGGAGATTTACGTTGCATTTAATTGACTACCCCATAGCGGTGGAGTAGGGGAGGACGAGAACGTAAGGGCTATTAAATTATATTTCAAGAGAACATAATTATGTAGGTAGTTGTAGGTTTCTACTTAGGTACTCAAGAAATCACTGACAGAATTTTTAATTGTAACGTGTTTTTTTGAACGGTGTTGTCCAGGGCATCAATACTGAATCTTTACTGAATGTAAGTACCTAAGTGACTGATCTCACCTAACGATCTGTAGGCCTGCTAGATGAGATCAGTCATATTACCTCAGTTGAGAGCCCTGTATGGCATACCAATGAAAAAAAAGAAAAGAAAAGGTAAGTATTCAATTCTTGAAACATTGTTATTTTCCAAGCAGTTTTTTGGTGATGTGCTCTAAGCAAGATAACAATATCTATTTGAACGGTTATGGGAAAAAGCTTAAAAAAGCATTAAAATTGTAGGTTTTGGTAACACGCTGTCGCTGTCACTCGTAAACTAAACTTAAAGGCTCGTGCAAACTGGCGCGATATCGCGGGCGCGACAGGCAGTGCTATCCTTTGTCGCGTCCGCGATATCGTGCCTTTTTGTGGGAGCCTTAATACTTAGGCCACTGAGGTCAATAAATTAGCAAAAGAAACGGCGATATTAGTTAAAAAAAAAAATAGAATCTGTCGGTCGCTTGCACCATGTTTGCATATTTTTTCTGGTTGGCGCCAAGTAGCCTGCGTGTCCGTGTGGAAGCAATAACTCACAGACCAATACGGACATGTACGGTCAACCGTAGGTATGTCAGTAGTAACCACTAAACTTCAAAACCGCCCTTATTGTTTCGAAAAAAGGCACTGGCTAAGTGAAACTGTTACCATCGAAGTACAGTTGACTGTATGGAACACAGGACACGGACCCAAGTGGCCCCTACCGTGATTGGTTTTTGTTTATAGTCGTGTCATATTGACCTTTTCGTAAAAAAAAATGTGGACGAATGGATGTTTAAATTAAAATTGTGGAATATTTCTTTTTATAGCTGGCTGTTCCTATCTAATTTTGTTTTTTTTTTAATGCTAAACACTAAACCATTTTTTTTTATTTTTTTTTTATTTGTAAGTATATAACTTACCTCATCACATAAAATCACGCCTGTATTCAAAGGGTTAGTCAGATAATAATTATGTACCCTATTAGTACACACGGCTACACATCAAGCTTTACATTTCCAGTATAAGCTGACCTCGCATTGTACGGAAATCCTATACAATGCGAGATCAGCATAAACTGGAAATGTATAGCTTGGTGTGTAGCCGTGTGTACAAGCACATTTCACCAGTTATGTTTGAAGTCTACTCGTAGATCAACGAGTCTAGTCAAAAATTACAAGCTTACCAATTTCAGTGATTTTCCTACAAGCTTCATTCTTTACCAATTTTTCTACTTTCAAAATATGAATATTTTAAGTTATTAATTATTGAGGGCATTTGATGGCACGGGATCTGGCTGGCCCTTTTTTATTATTTCCTTTGAAAGGCCCTAAGCCCTAAGACATTGCCTTTGTTTAGCCCTAAATAGAGGAAATCATGTCACACAGTTATTGCAACCGTCGCGATGCAATTAATGAAAAATGATTTGGCAACTTAAGTAATGTAAGTCTTACAAAAGCTTTTACATAGTGTTTCTCTGCACGGCTAATATCACATATTAATTTCACCTCTCATCAGTTATTAATAATTCAAAATACCAACCAACCGTGAGACACAGCTTCTAATATCCAAAAAAAAACTAATTTTTGGGCGGTCGGGGGCGTCATATTGACAAAATGCCAATATAATTTATAGGCGGATAGGCGCCGGCGGGTATCGGCCATTTTTTGCGGAACCCTGCGCCTGCGCAGTGTGATGTGAATGTGACCTCCGACTTGTCAGGTTTGCGATAACGTGCCCTTTTACTCTGCAACCGCTTTTTAAGGGTTTTTTAGTTTTTGAGTGAGGGTTTTATACCTAACTGTATTTGCTGTTATTTCAAAAGGAATTTGGCTAGTTTTGATCAAGCCTACCTACATAATTACGTACACAAATCCACTTACTAATGGCCTTATTCGTATTAAACCAATATTTTGGGCATACCATACCCAAGTACCTACTGATAATTTTGAAAAATCACACAAGTCTACAAGAATTTACTTGAAAGCTTGATATGCCTAAAAAGCATAGATGTTTGATTCACACGCCAATCGCTTTACTGAAATCACATCATTCTCCTGCCCTTATCCCAATTTATTTGTGGTCAGCGCAACATGTCCCTTTCTTCCATACTTCTCTATTAGCCGTCATTCCTTACTGAAATCACAGAAAACAACAAATCGGCAAAAAAGCCTACCACAAATAACTGCTTCAGTAACTAAAATGTTCCAAAAATACCTCATCCTTCATTCATTTTTCTACGTAACAGACACATACCTACTAGTAAAACTCCAAATCGATTAAATATCGATATTTAATTTTCTTAGAAGCCACCAAATCGATTGGAGCCATGATTTTATTTTATTCGTGGCCGCCACATCATCGCGCGGCAATTAATTGAATGAAACCGAATGGGAACATTAAACTGTGCACATGTACCGGCCACTGATAACACTGAGAAAGATCATAGTGTACAGTGGCGAACAAAGTGAGGCACCCAGCGGGAATATATTTTTGTTATGTACGAGTGTACGCCGGAGGAGCTCGTAGCTAAGTAATAACAGCCGCACGGGTCGATCCGTCAGGTTAAGCTACGCTTGCCGGGGTTGGTCCGTGGATGGGTGACCTCAAACTCAAACTCAAAGCATTTATTTCAATTAAACCATTTACAGGCACTTTTGAATTGTCAAGGAGTCGGTCAGTCAGAAATATGAAGCTAGTTGCCCATTCCAAAGCGTAGTAGGTACCTATGGAGAAGAACGGGCAAGAAACTCCACGGACACTCTTTTAAATCAAAATATTGTTACAAAATATTGGTTACATCATTCATGTTGAAATTATACATGTGAGAACAATGTAGAAAGCACGTTAAAAGCGTCCGCAATTATAACATAAAAACAAATCAAAAATTAAAATAAGCCATGGCAGCTAAGAGATGACCAGTCACAACTGACGGCGCCCGTTCACGAACATGACGCATGGATCAGCACCATTCAGCTCAACCATTTTGAAGGGAGCTAAATGATCCAACACACGCGCCAACATCAGCGAGACATTTGAGTGAGCATGACATTCCCAGCCGCCAGGGCACATTCAAGTCAATTAAAGACAAATTACCCGGTAAATGGCTCTATAGTACAGTCACGGACTTTAATTGATGAGCCACCTGGCACTGTTCGTATTTTAGCCGTGCAAATCGGGTTTATTCGGTTCCCGACACGCAAAGTCATATGTCTTCGTATTAGAAGAAGACAATTATATTTCATACCGGTTGGCTAACCTGAGAGCAGAACTACACACTTGATAGCAGAGTGACTACTCAAAGTCAACCAATTGGAGGTCTACCAACAGTAACCTAGTAACGATAAATAATTGTTGCTAGGTTACTGTTGCGATAGTAACGTTAGCGTACGGAGAAATTCTCTGACATCGATATTTCAACTGTCACTGTCTTCAGTTAAGTTTTCAGAATTATTGAGTTAATGAGCTATGATTCAAAGGAGGTCAGTATCAAATAGATTGGATAAACTTAATGCAACATTGTATTTATTTTTATCATTAAGAACTTATTAGTCAACCTCTATGGATAAGACTATTTCCGATTAAAAGTAATTTATTTGTCATCTTGATATTTCAACTGTCACTGTCTTCAGTTATGTTTTCATAATTATCGAGTTAATGAGGTACGATTCAAAGGAGGTCGGTATCAAATAGATTGTATAAACTTAATGCAACATTGTATTTATTTTTATCATTGAGAACTTATTAGTCAACCTCTATGGATATTTCCGATTAAAAGTAATTTATTTGTCATCTTGTTTACGAGCTTGCGATTTGAGTTCGTGTTTAATCGTGTAAACTCGTGAATGTATGATAGTAAACAAGATGACAAATAAATTACTTTTAATCGGAAATATCCATAGAGGTTGACTAATAAAGTCAACCTATTTCCGATTAAAAGTAATTTATTTGTCATCTTGTTTACGAGCTTGCGATTTGAGTTCGTGTTTAATCGTGTAATCTCGTGAATGTATGAAACTGCAAAATTGAAAAGTTTGAAGGTGGCTCATCAATTAAAGTCCGTGACTGTACATAGTACTCACACCTGTGCTATGCAATTATATAATACAAAGGAAATTGAGTTTATACAAACCAAAGATGGTCTTACAATCTTCAGCAAATCCAACATTATTTTCGAATGTTAATTAGTTAGTTGTGGTTGTGGAGCAGGACCAGCATTAAGCCAAGCATTTTTATCAGAGATGTAATCCTCCAACTTATAATATGCCTGCCTGCATAGTGTGCGTTTTATATAAGTTTTGAATTTCGTCTCGTTCAGTTGAAGTATGTGGGGAGGAATTTTATTGTAACATTTTAAACAGTACCCCATGAAAGATGAGTCTACATTAGCCAGTCTGAAGCCTGGTTGAACTAATAGGTCCCTATTTCTAGTACTATAGTTATGTCTATCACCTCTTTTACTAAAAAGATGTAAATTTTTTCTTACGTGCATGATGTTTTCCACCTTACATATCGAGACTCCTCCGTGCCTCGGAAAGCACGTTAAGCCGTTGGTCCCGGCTGTCATTTGTGGATGCACGGTTTACACGCGTAGAGACAAATAGTTCAGTTATATGTTTTAAATGATAAGCTTCATTTTTATAATTCTGTGGGGTCATGGAAGCCATTTTTTAAATTAATTTTCTAATCATTCATGTGTGCTGGTCAAAGGCAACAGCTAGATAAAGGTATATCTTACTTCTTACAAGATAATTCTGGTAGAGTTGAGATCCCTTTCTATACTATTATTGCGTACGAAAGTGCTGCCACAGACTTCCAATAAACATTTATATTAGCTGTAGGTACATTCTCATGTCCGCCAGTGTACGGCGCGGCTGGAACAGGAGTCCGGCGTCCAAATAAAAGCTAACGAGCGCGCGCACTGTATGGGGGCTTAGTAATGGTGTACACGCGCACGACATACTGGAATTAGAGAGATTTTTGTATAAGTAATCACTTTCATGGTAAATATTATAAAAGAAAAAATGGTTTATTGCTACGAAAATGTTCATTTGAAAACGATACTTAAACTCGAGTTCATTTTTTTTTAGTTTAAAAAGAACAGAACGTCGACATGTACCTATAAAGAAAATAACTTAATCTTGAGTATCATTTTATGACATTTTCAGGAACCTAATATTTTTGAACACCTATTTTTGTAATATTTTTTGTAGTTTAATTTACTGACTCTGGTTTCTGTAATCATGATTAAATCTGAACGATCAATGATAATATATATAATAATAAATAATAACTTTATTTCCAAATTTACAATTTACGTAGGATAGGTTAAATGATGACAATATTGCTTTTAAATTGTTTAAATCACTGACTATCTCCACTGGCACCCAAGCTAAGATTTAACTTGTTTTATGGGTATATGTACCTAAGGGAAATCTGTCGAAGTCAACAAAATGGTTAAATGTGATTTTATAATTTTACGAATCCGAGTTCATGAATACCTCTATTTTATTTGAGAGGTTCAAGTCGGTTAATAAGAGTCCGACACAACCCTTCGTTTTCCCCAGAATAAATAAGGCACATTTTAGTACCTATTGTTATAAACAAACGTTATAATATAATGATGTACTTACTATCAAACTTTTTACACACTTCTCAAAGAGGGGTTCTCAATTCGTCCGTGTATTTGTACAAGCTTTTAATTAACTTGCTTCGTGCTTCGTTCGCAGTTTTTAATCCATTTTTCAAGCACTTTCGGGCATTCGATTGTGTATTGAATCATTGCACAAAAATTAAGTACTTATTCGAAATAATTAATTCAATCTCTCTAACCAATACCCCATTAAGGTGTACTCTCTGGTGGCATGGCATCGGTCTATCGGACCAGATCACCTTCCACCCGCGATAACCTTAAAAGCAGCACAATATTAATACATCAAACGCCCACGTGCGCCCGCGCAGCCGCGCGTACGTATGCCGTAATGTTCTGAAGCAGACTCATTTGGGAGATCTCGATACTGATTTGTTTCAGATTTGCGAGGAGAATGAAATAATTTGGGTAATTTAGTTAACAGGGATAGGAAAGTACAATGCAAAATGCAACTTTTGAGAAGAACCTTGGTCGAACTAAATACCTAAGTATATTTTTAGAGAAGAATAATTTTAACCCTATAATACTGTGCATTAATCCTTGGCCTATTCCCGATTTTGGAAAAAATAGTGATTTTTTTGGATGGTATTGCTACTAGAACTGTGAACAGTAAAAAAGCGTTAAAAGTTTTTTGCAAATATGTAATCGTTTCTTTTTTCTCCTCCTCATTTACATTAAAATAAGATCAATGAAACACTTCAATCAGCCGCATCTGGTTAGTCTGGGAGTGGACTTTACTTTACAAAACCTACAATAAGTAGTGTTTATAGATAGACCGTTTGAAATTAAATGAGAATAAAATGTGGGACTATGTAGGTAGGTACACATCTGCCTGACACTTTGGCCTAATCAAAGAGCCGTCATGTTATGATAAAAAACCCTGCAATCAGTAAAGAAGATTTTATTGCACATCTTACCACCAATTAAATCACACATCATCAAAAAATAACAGCTTACTTGAAAAGCATTTCTTTTTAGTGTTTTTTGACACTAAAAAGAAATGCTTTTCAAGTAAGCTATAAAATTAATACGACCTGTCAAACCCTCAAATACCGCACGTTAAAAATTCGCATAAGCAAAAAAAAAAACCTAAATTCTTTATACAAAAAAGTTTCTCAAATCGCGCACGCTTAGCATATAAAAGCTTTTAGTGAAGAACAGGTGGCGATCCGACATTCCCATAGAGTATAGACGTGGGCACCATGGATGCAGGTCCCATGGACACGTGTAGGATCAATATCTTATCGGCTTGGCGCCAGCGCTTGCAAGGGACGCGTTAGGGATGTGGAGAGGTAGACGAGCGTTTTGTAAGCGTTTTAAACGCCGGATAATAGGTCTGGCCAACCTGAAACGAGCGAACAAGCGTGATAAGGAACGAGAATGCGCGAGTCGATTTTTTTAATGCCTAGGAGGTAAAGGGATTATTTGCGTCCTTTTGTACGCGTCCGTACAAAAGTGCGAGCGAATTTTATTACATTCCGCTCACTGGGTCGCTTCAGTTTATTCAGAGCTGCATGCTTAGAAAATGGTTAGCATGGTCGAAACAATGGCTAGCCGGAAACAGACTAATCTTAGGGAGGTTAGGAATATTTTTTTAATAGAAGTTTACCTTTCTCATTTTGTTAGAATTCATGGTAAGGACTAACGGTTTTCAAAATCTGATTTAATTCAAGTAACATTTAGTATCTGGTAATTACAGAGCTACAAAAAATATTTAACATAGCATAAAATAGAATCACGCTAATTCATCGAAAGGGTTCCAGAAATGATTTACGTTAAACAACAAGCAACTCTATTACCATCACAAATTCAGACTCCGGGCGGCTCCTGACAAATTTCTAACGGCCAGACAGGACAGTACTCTCACAGTGCTGTTCTATAACCAAAATTCATCAAGCGTTTCAAACGCCGGGTGTTACCCGCTCGTCTACACCAGCCAACCCTCATTCGCCGCGGTATGGTAGCAATTCAGATAAAAACGATCTCTACAAATTGAACTGAAAAAATTCTGAAACATTCAGGAGATAGAAACTTTCTGTTTTATGTTCGTTTTTTTAAAGCATTTATGTAAAATTTTATGGGGTGGCTTTTATTATGATGGATGCAGTTAATAGAGCTTTAAATATTTTTAGTATCTTGTTCAGATAGTGTAACGAGCTATAAAAATACTGTTTAGTGTGGGATTGTTTCTTAGTGATTCAAATAATACACAGGTTTTGTAATTGATAAGTAAGTGTGCATAAGTTTGACAAACTGATAAGAAAATGCTAAGTGTGATAGAGTATTGCAAATAAAAACTTCAGAGAAGAGAAAATAACTAAAAGTATACTTCAATACCCCAAGTGATTTGATCCATTTATAGATATATTTAATTTATGGATATATTTATAGATATCCATAAAGGTATTGGAAAAATAGGGTTCCTTGATACAGAAGTTAAAAAAAGAAACACAAATAAAGTAGACAATATTTTTATTTACAAAACAGTTCATAAAATCGATTTAATACTTTGGCGTAGCATCTTATTACGTCATTGCACAGGCATGCACAGATAGTCACTACAACTAGACAATAACAAAATTAATACTAAAATATAATACTCTTTGGCAATCAGTCTAAATGGCGCAGTCATTTTAACAAAAAAAATATCAACAAACAAAATTCATTGGAAAATACTTTTTGATTTCCGGTTCTTCATATATTTCCTTACGATCATTAACTAACATATTTTCAGTCGAGTATAAAGTTTGCATTTCAGATGTTGTACCTACATGATCTATAGTTACTTGTTTATTAAAATATTTATCGTTTTGATTGTCATACGCTAGGCTATCGTCGAAGTAAATGGTGGAGCTTAATTGGTCACTGGAGTACGATTTGTCATGGTCATATCTGGTTTCTTTATAAGCTTCATAGCTTGGTGCCGGGATCTGAACTTCTCTGTTTTCTGGCTTGAACATCTTCCTTCCGTTCAAGGTTTTACTAGGCTTTGCATCAGTGGAGGTGGATACTTCAGGCGACTTGATCCTTTTACTCTTGTATCTTCTATTCTGAAACCAGATCTTGACCTGTGTGGGTGACAGGTTGAGGGTGGCGGCTAGCTGTTCTCTCTCAGGGGCTGTGAGGTACCGCTGGTTTCTGAAGCGAACTTCTAATGCGTGGACTTGAGTCTGTGAGAAGAGGATCCGAGGTTTTCTTTTGGCGCTCTTGTCTTTTCTTTCCTGTTTGGTCTCGCAGGTAGGCATTTCTGTTGACAAAACAAAAAAAAAACATGGTTAAAATCATTTAGGTTCACGTTTCATAAAGAACTACCTACATAAACAGGGCATAATCATTTTAAAAGAGTCGTCGCAAGATGGACAGATGACCCGTTAATTCAGTGCCTACTTAAAATAGATGAAGTAAACTGCGCGTATTCAAAATCTGGAAAACATGTTTAAGAATAAAATGGAATACAAAAGTTTACACTGAAACTTACTGTTAATTTTCCTACACAGCCCAGAAGTTTTCTCCTCCGGCGGGTACTGAGTGACGATACTCTTCTCATTGCTAACTCTCTTTCCCACCAATGAGTTTGTAGGTAGTGACTCTCTTCCTTCATCCACTTTCAAAGATGATTCCGTCGAAACAGGAGGTCCAGGAACCACTTCACTGTATTGGTCATAGTTCTGATGATACAAGTTATGACAATAAGGATTGTAGGTGTAGTATTCATCTATTTTGTGGTCGTGGTACACATCCTGGTTCCAATAAGGCTCAATATTCGCAGGCACAGAGACGTTAGGATATACTTGAGCAAGGTACTCCGGTGGGCAATAACCTTGGCCCTGGTACACCTGTTCATACTCGTACCCTCTTCGATCTCTCTCGTTGTACTTCCAAGCTTCGTTCCTGTCGTAACTGTAGTTCGGTTGATTGATGTTCAGTATGTCCTTCACGGAAAACGGCGTCGTCAGACTCTGATTGATTTGCCCATCCTCCAATTTAACTCGAAAATTTTTCTGATCGTAGATGTAATCCTTATTTTCTATTTGTTTTTCTTTTTCCAAATAAGTGACGTCCACGAATTGATAGAAGTCGTTTTTGCATTCGTTATAATTATGTTTCAAGTTATTATTATTGTAGGAAGTCGAAACTTCATTGTGTTGTTCGTAATTCTCCATTTTTCTAACACTGTCACTTCATTAGTCACTTTTGGGTTTTACTAATTGTTTTACAGCCGAGGGGTAATTAAGCTGTGGTTTAAAAGGCAAGCGATGGAAGACTGATGGTGTATAGATTGGCGGTCGAAGCCAATCCACGATGCCTAGTGTGTTGTGGGCGGGGCGATGGGGTTGCCTCCATCTCTTTCTAACACGCGTAGGGCTCGTATAGCTTTGTTCTTTTCGTCTGCGGTGAGGAGTGTTTACTACGGAGTGTAAATAAAGCGGATGATTTCATTTTGGAGTTGAGAGTTGAGATGCTCTTTGATTTTGCTAATGACTTAATTATGTTGGTTTTGAAAAAAGCGTGAGATCAATTTTTGGATTGATGACGTTTGACTCTTGATGTTTTTGGAAGAGTTATTAATTCGATCTTTTTCCACTTTTTATAAGTTTGCTCTTTGCGTTAAAATGAAGGATTGCCACCTATTTATACCGACACCATTTTAATATCTCTAAATACCTAATTTATTATTAGTTGCGTGAGACTAATTAAAAAGTGGTTGGTGTAACTTTACTCAGAAAGCCATATTTTACCAAGTGTAGGAATAATTCACAAACATAAAAAATAACAACAATTAAAACCTACCTATACAAAAAAAACAGTATACATACTAAGTATGAGCACTTGAGACTGTAAATGGACATCCTTCCAAGTGAATTTCACTGTGAGAATATTTTATTACATAACATTACACCTGCTTTTCCCAAACGGTTAGGCAGAGGTGTACCTAGTGCACCTACATAAGGGCGAGCCTATTGATATCGATCGGGCACTAATCTAGACTCCAGGCTGAGAACTGAGAAATTTCTGATAGAAAAACCCAATAACACTTTGCCTGACCTGGGAAATGAACCCAGGAGCTCATCTCAGGAGTACCGCTTGTCAGAACATTTTATAATGCAAAATATTGCAGTCATCAAGAAAAAAAAAGTTCCTGCTGTGGTTATTTTTTTAACAAATTCTACTTTCCTCAAATAAAAATAATCTCCACCCTAAAAACACCTCATAAACAAACCTCCAATAATTGTCAGCAATTTCAATCTTTATCGTTTGTTAGTGTGAGTTGGAGGTGTTAAAACAATTGTTTACGCCCGAGTGTCGGCACTCGAAGGTTATCGAGGCTACGGCCCTCTATAGCCGCCGATATTGGTCATGGCCGATGACAGAATGTCAGGCAACCACATTTTTTTTGGGTGACTCAACTTATGCGAGCATTTTAGGGTTAGGTTATTAAAGTAAGTATATGTAGTTTTGGTTCGGATTTAATTGGCGTATTCACTTAAAGCCAAAGCTGTTTTTTTTAATACAGTACGTATCTAAAAAAGGGCGTTCCCGTTAACCTGCAATAGTATAGCGTGTATACATGCTAAAAAAAATATTACAACTAAAAAAAAAGTACCTACTCAAATTATAACGTAGAGCTAACTATAATAAGAACAAAAATATTTTTTTCTTGAGTAATTAAAAACTTAAAAGTGCCTGCTAACTTTAATTATCTAACCAGGAATTAAAGTTATATTTAACTTAACTAATTTAATAAAATTGTGTCTACAAAACCCAATATTTTTAAAAGCATGTCTGAAAAAAGCTTCTGCCTACACTGTCGAAGCATTCAGTAGCTACTGTCGACTGTAGTAGTATAATAATTTTATTACGAAATTAACACTACAAAAATCAGCACCGAACTACCGGAATGAGACATAAAACTTTTACAACTTCTTAATTTTTTTTACGCAAATGTATCACTGTCTGACTCGCGTCAGACTCGTAAAAAGTTGACTTCTTCCGCATAGAGACGTAACGTGAAACTTTTGTACAAAACTGTAATTTGAACTGGTGAATGAAACAAAGGACACATTGTTCTGTTTTTTTGTTTGGGTTTGAATGAGTATCTGTGGGGTTGACTTGTGTCTGTAATGGGCAATTAAAATCTTTTTCCTAAAGACGATGATTATGAGAACGATTGGCATTTTTACCCGACTGCCCCAGAAGGAGGGTAATGTTTTTCGAGGGTATGTATGTATGTCGATATATTTGTTTATCTATTTCTTTGGCACGCTCTGTAGCCGAAACGGCTTGATGGTTTTTAACATTTGAGGTGTCGTTAGATTTGTCTTAATTGTGGGATCACTCCCACAATTAAGACAAATCATTATTATAATTTTTTCATAGGTTATAATTTTTTTTTATATTTCATCTGCAAACAAAAAAAAGGGAGGGGAGGGTTTTTTTTTAATAAATTACAATATTGGTATCAAATAAAAGCTAGTAGTTTAGTAATTCCAAATATATAAATTGATAAAACTAAATTAAAAAAAAAGCTTGAAATAAAACAAAATTATTTAAAAAAACAAAAAACCCGCCTGCAAAAACGCATAGGTAACTTAAAAGAGAAAAACAAGCATTATAATCTGTAGAATTTTGGTATTAAAAGCGGGGAATAAACAAAAGTTACACCATATTTCAGGTTATTGGTTTGTTCCCCTTATAGAAGGTCTTCACCAGATGAAGCTTGTGTTACAAAAAGCTCTACTTCGACATTATTTATCTTTTTCGGGGAAGCTCTTGGCCTGCATCTCACCTGATGATCATGCCGAAGGTGAAAGCGAGCTTCATCCGGAATCGTCAACCACAGATGAACTGGCTATCTTACCTCTAACGGCCGAAACACAGACTTCGATAAGAAGGCTATAGCTATCCAGGCGGACTTAGAACAAGCCCTCACCAACCAAACCGAGCAGAAAATTTTGCTCCCACTGGGAATCGAACCCGGGACCTCTAGGTCTAAGACAGGTGGTGTAACCACTAGACCACAGAGGCGGCTAATTATTATATTATTTGAAGTATCTAACTAAAGTTCTAAACCCTATAGCGGGCTTATTACACGTTCAATCTAGAAAGATCTTCATCCAACCCACTGCTGCATCTTGCCCGTGCCTAGTGTGTAGGTCGGTCAGCAAAAAAAGTCGATAACACTTAAGTTTTTCAAACATAATTTTTCAGTAACTTAAAAAACACTGGTAACGTTGTTAGTCTACCTATTTAGATCCAACGATATTACACACATCACGTACGCTCTGGCATAAGATAGTGCACACTTTATTATCTATCTATATGCCATTATTTTATTATTGTACCTACCTATATAACGCCTATACTCCCCGAAGGGCCAGTTATGTTTTTAACCTATGTTAAACAAATTAATATGACGTTAAAGCAAGTGTTAATTTACTTCCGTTGATGGCTGTACCATAGTATGTAGTACATAGCAGTAGTAATAGTGTAGTAGTATATTAACTTCTGTGCTTTTGAATATTACTGTGTTCATATGGACCTAATAAAGAATGTTTATAGAATAGTGAATCTTAAACTCAGTGTGAAATGTTTGTAAAGGTAAGTTAGCCTAAGAACTTGTTAGTTTTAAGATTGTACACAATTAGAATAGGATCTATTTGTATACACTTTATAATATTATGTTAATAATAAAGACTTTTAAAAACAAAACAACAGTATATTAACTGTTCGTCAAAAATGCTCTACGCTTGTGCATAGCCTCATACCCTCATAATGAATTTCACCTGCTGTAAATAGCCATGCACAGCCTCGTAGCCAGGAATTCATTTCGGGGGGGGTTAGGATTGCCAACTTTGGTTGCTTTGTCCATTTTGCGGAAAATCATAAAAATTAAAAAAAATGCAACCCCTTCGAATAAGTTAGGTTTTCTTTCTCTTTGACCGTTCATACAGAAATAGAAGTAAATTTATCGACTAATACAAAAATAAATGAGAATATAGGATGCTAGAGCGAGCGAAGCGAGCTCGAAAATTTTAGCACCCGCCTGGAATATCTCAGAGAATGCTGAAGTTGCAGGAATTTATTGAATACAAAGTCAGGGTTGATAACAATACAGTATTCTTACTGCTATTGTAGATTATAAAGTACGCCAATGCGAAATACATTACAATTATCTGTATACGGAGTATTACGGAGGTACCCTAGGGGGTCGAACTCTGGTTTGAGATTCTGGTTTCCGCATTTCGAGGGGGTTTGCACCCTCCCCTGCCTTCGGCCCTGGCCATGCATGTTCAAAGCCTCCATCCAATGTTCGAGCCAACTGAGTAATCAAAAGCGGCAGGTCAAGACAGGGGTGGCTATGATAGTATGATTTATGAAAATGTAAACGTCATTAGAGCTGATTGTTCATCAAACAGACGATGTGTGTGCTCAGACATTACGCTCGACGCTCGACGCATCATGCTCGACGGATCAACCGGCCGTGACCTTAGTGTCCGATGGTAATTAAATTATTATGTCATGTCAGATTTGTGAGTTAATGACGTTCAGGGGGCCTAAAACGGCCACATTTCCTCTAAAAGCAATTTATTTTCTGAATTCCCAGCTTTCATTAGCAATTCTTCTAATTTGACACAAAAGCAATTCATAATTTGTAGACCCTTTTACGAATCATAGAAAACTATCAAGCAGATGAAATAATTCGAAATATGAATTGCAAGCAGATCGTATTATGAATGTCAATTTGTGACATTTTACGATGAATTTAATGATTCTGCCAAAGTGGCCGTTTTTAGCCCCCCCAGTTATCTAATAGCGTACCTAACTTATTTTCATAACTGATTAAGACTAATTTATTTCATTTTGACAGTTCAACAACATTCATTGCGTTATTTACGCTGTTGAGCAGATTTTTTCGTCGAACTTATGAAGCAATGGATTAGACATTTGTTTCAAACCGATTCCAATTCTGATTGATCGTGTGTTGCGAAATTAGGGTGCTGGTTACGGTTTCCATTTTAAACTCAGTATAGTTAGGCTTGGTAATGTAAAGGAACTATGTAGATCACATAGATAGAAACAAGCTGTAGATAAAATGGATTGCTGTCAATGTGTAATCAGACCCGGAAAGGGATCGGTGTCCAATACAGGCTTATCATTCTGAGGGATCCAGGGGCCCAAGTCCTTGCGGGAAAGTCCGAAAGGGATAACGGGACCTTGGCAACAGGCACTGAAGGAACACGGGTGGGTTTTAGTCAGTAAAAGTCTGACACGCCCTTCCGCTCCGCCCAGAGAGGTAGAAGTCATAGGATGATTTCACATCCTCAAAAAAAAAAGCGGCCTAAGTCTAATAATTTACCAACGTTACAACGACTCGCCATTGGCCATTGTGAGTTTTTGTCAAATTTTCCATACAAAATCTGTCAAAAACGTACAAAAGAGAGACCATTGGAACGTGTGTAAATTAGTAGACTTGGCCCACAGTTTGGTAGAGCGCGCCATTTCCGCCAATTCTAGGCTAGAATTGAACTCGGAGATTGATAATTTCTCTGATTGGAATCTATCAGAAAAGTACCTAATTAAATACAGGCTATGTAAGTAAGTAGTATGGCTATGTATCATTTTCTACAAGTTAAGTATAGTAGCGTTTCATGAAGATCTTGATAGCTGATTGCTTCTGTACATAAACACAATCTCACTTATAACTCGCAAATGACAAACATCTGCTATGTAGCACGTTGTTCATCGATCAATGTTTAAATCGATTGAAAATAATCTAGATTTCAAATAAGGAGTTCATCATTAATTGATTATCAGTTATCTAGTCTTTCAGATCTTAGTAATTCTGTAAAAACACACACAGGTATTTGTTGTAAGGTTTTACAAATCAAAACATGTTCCACATTTCGTTCGTAGACAAGAATCTGTAGGAGTCTCGCTAAACAAAACTCTGGCCAAGTGCGTGTCGGACTACGCCCAGTGAAGGGTTCCGCAGTCGGGTTGCATATTCACCCATGCACAGTACCTATTGATTTTATCGACAGTAAATAAATATTTTTATATTTCATAATAGGTATTTGTCAAAGAAACTGTGACAAATTAAGTTATTTCTGCAGTTGTAGCATAGTAGGCATTTTTTTTTAATATTTCTTTGGTTTTAGATAACCTAAAATATCCCATAGCTCAAAAATTACATGACGTATCTTCTATAAACAATTTTCATTGATAGATTCTAATTAATTTCAGAATTTCACAACGAATAGTGGAATCACACACATTTTTTGTGACTTTTGTGAACCACATATTTCTTCAACTTTTGACTCAAAGACATTAAATTATCTACTTACCTATTTTATATCTCTTTGTTTTGCCTAAATAAAAGCGTCGCAAAAGCCTTATAAGAGCATCCTAATCTCTTGAATTATGGTATCCATCCGAAAATATCCCCACACGTTTTGCACTGAATTTATTTTTTCATTCTGTTACATGGTTGTTTGACATACGGACACGGACAGGACGAAATTATAATTTGACATTTGGCTACGGATCCCAAAAAGTAAAACATCGGTGAAATTAAAAAATAAATTCCGTCTTTAGTATTTTTTTTCAATAACATAACTTAGTCCTTAATTGACTGATGATAAGGGAAAATTGACCATAAATAATCTTTACTTAGAAAATATTTCAAGTTGTTGAACTTTTCAAGAAGTTGCTAAAAAGCGTTCACTAGCCAAACTGTCAAAATTCTTGTAATAAAGTAGCAAGTTTACGATGGAGATACGTACTTAAAGCTAAGTCAAGTGGTATACTTAATTCGTTGACATTTTGTCAGCAAAAAGGGTGTTTTTAACCCCCGGCGGGTGGCCGGCGGCAATGCTATGGTGGATACTTACTTACATAATATTTAAAACTAAAATTACTCGTAACGTGGGTACCTACTCACGACACGGCAGTATTCCTGATATGCAGAATTGAACTGCTTTATTATCTAGTATTTATGTAATTAACTTATAATAATAACACGCTATGGGTATTTGTTGACTGACAATAAAAGGTTCCTCCCTATTATTGTTTTAGATATTTATTTTCATTTAAATATGCCATCCCATCGCTCTATCAACTTGGCCTATTACAGGCCATTGCTGGACTTGAAGTTGAGGTCGTAAGTTCGAACTCGGTTAGGCGCTTTATTTTGTGTAGTTTATTTCATCACCCACTGCTATCAAAACGGTGAAGGAAAACATCGTGAGGAAACCGGCAAATCCTAGAACCATACATTCGAAGACATTGTGGTATCAACCGCACTGGGTTAGGCCCGCGTGGTGGATTTACGGCCCACTCCCTCTTACAGAGAGGAGGCATGTGTCGCAGCAGTGGAAACGTTATAGGCTGATTACCTATGCTTATGCTGGAACCAGTTTATCCAGTCACAGTTGGCCCGGCCTAGATGGATCAAAGATGACTGGCTATTGGCTGGATTCTGACTAGGTATCTAATTATTTTTCAATAAAAAAAGTTCAGGCTTTTTTTATTTTATTACATTTTATTAAGATTTTGTTGTTTGTTTGTCTAATTAAGATTTTTTTATTCTCATTTCACAAAATAATATATTTAATTATATGTTCACATAATTTTAATGTACCGTACAATTTGTATGAACTTACAGTGACATCTGTTGTCGAGTAGCAGAACTAAGTTTTAACTAACAGCAGCGACATCTATGCAACGAATAGTATACTTACTAGGTTACTACAATGCTTCGTAAATGTTTATTTGGTTTATAGATGGCGCTGTGCAGTCTTAGTTTTTTTAGAAACTAAAAGATGTCGCTGTACAGTCTTAGTTTCTTAGAAACTAAAAGATGGCGCTAAATAAAATAATGAAGTTTTTTGAATGGCCCACTAAAGGGCGTCCTAATATTTCTGGAAAAAAAAATGGAAAACCAATACAAATAATCAATTCATGAGGATATCACATATTATATTGTTCATGCTTTAACTGAACTATTAAAACCATAAGAGGTTATGGAGTTTAAACTAAGGAAATTCCCGCAGTACCTCGGTGTCTACTTATTATCCTATCCAATCAACATTAGGTAGGTAGGTAGGTATTTACAAAAATGATAGTAGGTATAAATCATAATAATCTCAAACTAAACAAATAAGTGTATCAGATTAATTAGTAATTAATTGACTAATCATGTGCCGCGACCGCACGCAGGTTATATTTCGCCGAATCATCGCGCCTATCTCAAAGACGATCGCCGAATCGATTCACCCGAGCCAAATAATCGAATAATAATCTTATAAACCAAATTATTCGATTGTTCTAAGTCCTCATCTCTGTGGGTGGGCAACCGATTGCTCGCTAAGATTACTAAATGGGTAATTCTACGTCACGTTCTGTGTACTAACAAATAATCATGTTCTTGTGTTTGATATATTACTGGTTTTATTTGTTGTCAATACGGAAACGTTGAAGAAACTATAGGCGTCCTAGTTTAGAACGAAAATAAATAATTTCATAGTTTTAGATGTAAAAAAAGTATTTGGAAACTTTCCAAATGCCTTTTTTACACCTAAAATATCAAATTCAGTGATAGAATTGCAATTTATTATTAATATATTTTAGTTCACAAATTAGCCATAGTTCATATGTATTTCCATACAGTAAGTAATATTGCCAAATTAATCAAAATAGGTAAATATTTGACAGCTATTTGCGACGTTGCCAACTTTTAGAATGAACCCACTACATTATGTTCCTTTACATTTTCGTCGGATTTTTGTGCCTACTTCCTATGCCACGTCCTCATACTTATCCCATAAAAGTCACCAATGAGGCCAAATGTCTTGTATTCAACCAAGTGATAGAGCGGAGAAAAGTTTTCTTAGTTTAACTTTCATTAGCTTTGCCTGTCATAGACACAAAACTATTAAAAAATTATATTTCAAAACTTCAATGTGACTAATGTGACGGGCAGACATAATAATACTCAATTTATATAAGTAAGTATAAACTTAATCATCATCTGATTCTGCCTCGCTTTTTTACCCAACTGCGCGACGTAAAGGAGGGTAATTGGGGTCGGCGTTACAGCTGAATACCAGTATTTTACATGGAGCGACTGCCGATCTGACTCCACAACCCAGGATACCTAACGGTTAATACAATACCAGTCTAACCGGATACAGCTGAATACCAGTATTTTACATGGAGCGACTGCCGATCTGACTCCACAAGTTACCTACCGGTTTATACAATACCCCTTGGTAATACTTGGTGGACAGTTAACTGTCTAATGTGGGGAACCCCCGAACGTTGATGTGAATGAGTTAAAGTGAAAACTTGACACGGAAATTTTAGATAGAGTATGTCGGGCGTGATGACGAAGTTAAGTCACTCGCTACTGTCCAGACATTATCCACTGTTACGAGGGATGGTGTCCTATGCCATCATCTGGCCAACCTGCAGCATCACACAGGAGTACTTAGAGCATGGCACAACCATTGCTAACGCGAACTGGGCTCGAGCAGCGCGCTTCGGATTCTTTGGGGCATTCTGCATGGCTCCGGTTTTATACAGCTGGATGAAATACAGCAGTCGATTCTTCAAAAGAAAAGATCTTAGGACTGCTATTACTAGAGCACTCATAGAACAGGTCTCATACGGCCCTATGGCTCTGGCATACTTCTTCTTTGGAATGAGTCTCCTCGAGATGAAGCCCATAGACGCTTGCGTTCAAGAAGTTAAAGAAAAGTTCTGGCCAACTTACAAGATGGGCGCCTTATATTGGCCGACGGTTCAGACGACGAACTTTTATTTCATATCTGAGAAGAATAGGGTTGTGTTTGTAAGTGGTGCTAGTTTTATTTGGACGGTATATATGGCACACATGAAGTCTATTCAACCAGAAGCCATAACTAAGAAGCCCAGATGAACTGCCAGCTTAGTATTTTTTATAGGAGTTTAGCTGTAACCCTTTGTATCCAGTTAGTATTTTGTATCTGAATTATATTGTTACAGTTGAAGGTCGTTTAGTTTAAATTAAGTTGAAGGTCGTTTAGTTTAATACCAGTATTTTACATGGAGCGACTGCCTATCTGACCTCCAAAACCCAGTAACTGGGTAATACGATACCGCTTGGTAAGACTGGTTGTCAGACTTTCGAGCTTCTGACGACCCGTAACGACTGTCAAAGATCCACAAATGACAGCCGGGACCAATGGCTTAACGTGCTTTCCGAGGCACGGAGGAGTCTCGGTATGTAAAGATGGTCACCCATCCACGGACCAACCCCGGCAAACCTAAAAAAAACTGCGTTCTTTCGTAAATATGTGCCTGTATTATACATAATCTTCAAGTGTGGCTAACGATTCCATTCACCATCAATTTGGAAAGGGTCTAAAGAAGCATTCTTAATTTTTTGTCCAAAATGAGGACAATATTATTAGAATTAATAATGTGAATGAATTTTTATTGGAACGTTTTCATTTGACATTAATCATGTTTTGTCATCGAACGAAGTTAATGTGAGCACAGAGTTTATAGTTCTACGGGGTTTTTTGTTATTTCAAATTCTTTGTTAAAAAGGTGTAGGTAGTGGCTTGATTTTGATGTTAAAAAAATGTTACACAACACAAGTTAAGCTAAGTTATAAGTTGATAATAAAATTTCAGACGTACCTCGCTTGACTAGGATAGCGTTAGATTTTATAGATATATGGTGAAGAATTTTAGCCCACAATAATTAAGAAGAAGAAGAAAGAGGGAAATACATTTATTAAGCACATACAGGGCACACAACACAACGACGAAACTACAAGCAAAAGAAAAATAAAAAGTGTATGTACTTAAACTAAGAAATTAAGAGGGAAGTATGCCTCGCGGCTGCGCCAAGTAGGCCCAGTTCAGCAAAAATGCCAGACAACTAGAGTCTGACGCTGGTTTTCAAGAAAATTAAAAAAAAATAAGCATGAGAGACGCGAGAACGACGATAATGAGTCTATCAAGCACTGAGGCGAATGGTATTAAGAAATCTTTACTGCAACTGTTGAGTTTGATAATCAATACAATAATGATTGTAGGAAAATGCAGCAGGATAATGATTGTAGGAGAATGCCTTTAGCAGCAGGTATTATTAAATTGATGATACCCCAGTAGTGTGACGATCGGACTGCCAAGTCGGTTTCAAGTTCGAACCCTAAGCACGCACCTCTGACTTTTCGGATTCATGTCCGTATAGTATAATTATCACTTGCTACATAAACGGTGAAGGAAAACATCGTCGTGACGTCATACCTGAGAGATATTTCGAAGCCGCAGCCGCCCATGGGCGGTATAAAAACTCAGTGACAATCGCTTCGAAAGCGTTTCGTATTCTACAACGACTTTCAACAGGATTGACATAAGCTTTTCGATAGCTTATGTCAGTCCTATAAATGTTTGCCTTTTCCACCATCGTTATCGCTGATAGAATGTCACTTTGTCTAGCGCCTCAGAGGGCCTAGACAAGTGACAATCGCTTCGAAAGCGTTTCGTATTCTACAACGACTGTCAACAGGATTGACATAAGCTTTTCGATAGCTTATGTCAGTCCTAGAAATTGCTTTTTCCATCATCGTTATCGCTGATAGAATGTCACTTTGTCTAGCGTCTCAGTCAATAACCACACGAAACAGAAAGAAGATTGGATACTTACTTGATATTGAAGGTTTGAAAAATCTAAGATATTTGCTACCAAGCATATTATTATAATATTATAACCCATTCCAAACCACAAACACCATTTTTCTCAACTTTCAAAACGTATTTCATACAACAAACACCATACTTAGCCGTTTCAAAGACGTCTGTTTCGAAGCTAAATATATGAACACACGTCGACGGTGCCTGAACCCCGTGGCTACCAATTTGATATGGGCCCCATAAACCATGGCGGACAATGTCGCGATATATAACGCCACTGTCATCAAAACAGTGAGTTTATTTTATTTATTTTGAGAGAAGCCGGCATCCATTTTGTGGGCTGTTTATGTCGATTTTGGTGAAAGTAAAATATGAAATGTATGTGGAGTGACAATAGGCCGACGGCTTTGTCGTTGGCTTTCGATTGCATTCATCATATTACTTACTGTAAGGGGAGCTCGTGGCTAAATAATATGATATAAGTAACAGCCGCACGGTCGAGCGAAGGCCGAGGTCTGTCCGTGGATGGGTGAACAGAATATTCATAACATATCGAGAAAACGTCCGTGTCTCAGAATACATGTTAAGCCGTTGGTCTCAGTGTTATTCGTAGATCAGTCGATGCCATTCGGACGGACAGTCATTTCGAGTAGTCAGAAGCCCAAAAAAGTCTGACATCCAGTTTTACCAAGAGGTATCGTGTTACCCAGTAACTGGGTTATAGAGGTCAGATAGGCAGACGCTCCGTGTAAATTACTGGTATTCAGCTGCAACCGTTACATTGGAAGCCGACTCCAACATAATTGGGAAAAGGCCTAGGCAGATTGATTGACTTACTATAAATGTAAGTAAATGTTATGTTACTAAGGGCGAATACCGAGTGTAAGTCTTATCCTGCGAATAAACTTTGAATTTTTGACAGTTTTTCCATACAAAAACTGTCAGACGACATTTTTATTCCACGGATAAAAGATATCTGACTTTGGTAAAATCAGCCCTTACTTGATTAGCCAACAAACCCAATGCAAACATCGAGTATTCCTTGCTACATAATGACTCTATGCAGATCTGCCTAAAAGCAAATCTACCGTTTAAAGCAGTAAATTATAAGATCTGGAACGAATAATCAGAAAAAAATTGCAAGATTTTGACCTAATGCTTATTCAACATTTTGCTTATCCAAAGTTGCAGACTAGACAGCGGGTAGGAGATGTTTTTGGTATCAATATAAACACATCACGCCTGTAATCCCAGAAGGACAGAGGTGCATCTATAGTACCATACCATCCACATTGCGCCAGTTACGTTGAAGTCCCATGTAATAGCCCGGCGGCGAGCCTATTGCCATCAACTGTTCACGAATCCAGACTCCGGGCTGCTACTGAGAGATTACTATTATCAATATTACTTAGCCAAATTATTTACAAAGTCTCTAGTTTCGAAAAAACGCCATAAAACCTGCTATTTACAGCCCAAGCCAACAGCTCTAACATAACTACTTTATCACCCACTCCTCACATCTAAATGTCCCAGTACACTATACCGTTTCGCCAATTTGCGTCGCAGCGCAAATTAGCCGAGATTGTTCCCCCGTACTATCTCAATCCATACACATTAAAATTCGTCCGTTGGTACGATTAATTAGGCTGATAATGGCAGTGTTGTATCGTTGCTACCGGCTACTAACATAGCCCACAAAAGAGCCGAAACAGGTCCTTTTTCACTTAACGATCTCGAGTCGACGTTGCTACCAAAAAACATTGCTAAAAAAATACACTTTTACCTGAACCTTGGGAGTTGTATGGAGCTGTTGTTACCATTTTTGTATATTATGATTAAATAATAATAATAATACCCATTTATTTCAGGCGACACAGGCGCATTGAAAAATACCTTAACCTAGGACCTAGACATACATACTTTTATGGTCAAAAACTTGTGTTATTAAGTTAGATTTATATGAGTAGCAATTTCTAAGCATTTGATCACTCGGAAATATGCACCTACTGATAGGCAAAATGATTGGGTAAAGGTGTTCCTAAACCACTTTTTATAACCTTGCGTCACACATGCCATCTATAGATTTCGTGATTAACATGAGACGCAACCGTTTCCTCTCAGTTGATGATAACAACTTGCTCACCAATCTATCTGTTACAAATAAAATTGCTTGCTTTTTTTCTGCAGTGGCCATTGGGATGGCCGTAGCAGTTACTATATTTTTACCCAAACTCAACAGTGGTTCAAACAGCTCTTAAAGTATCCCAAAGTGAACTATTTCACGGTACACTCAGAGGTCTATATTTTGTTAAAAGATAAAACTGACCAAAATCACAAGACATAAAGAGATTTTTTTGTCCCCAGTTCTCGAATGTCCCACACTGCTGTCCTCACCTGCCTGCGACATTATTTATAGTTTTGTAAAAATCGCATCAAAAACTTCACAGTGTAATAATCGATTTTATTTCTGACGTCACATAATTAGTGTGAAATATGGTCGCTAAAGGTCGTTCGAGGGTTTTTTGCGGCAGATTTTTTACGTTTTTTTCGGTGCGAGACAAACTTTTATTTTTTTTGCCGTGGACGTAGAATTTAGTCCAATTTGAGATAGGAAATTGGTGACGGTTTCGTTTATAATTGGTGACTGTTTATGATAATGTTCGATTTGTTTATGGGAGGGAAGGAAGAACGGTCTTACAAGGAAACGAATAACGGTTTTTTAATCATCTGGTTTAAGATAATTTGTTTTTCTGTTTGTAAGTGAAGACGTTTGAACCAGAAAATGTAAAAAAAAAATTCAGCCTATAGCAATGGAATCTATCCAGTCTCCACCTTCTGGAACTACGATGTTGTCATAAGCAGGTGCATGAAGAAAATGGAAGCAGTAACAAGTTTATTTAATTTATTATTTATGTACGCAAAGTAAAAAAAAACAGAGAAAGGACATTTATAACTTTGAGGCCAAAGGTCCATATTTCTTGAGTTTCTTCCACCAAACCTGCTAAATGAGAAATGAAAAAGAAATGTAAACAATAGTGGTTAAGCAAAATATTAACAACAAGTTCTAAATGGTTTCCAAAAATCAAGCAGAGACGGGACAAACTATCAGTGCTAAAGAATGAATAATCAAATCAAGTCATAAAAAGCTCCGTACTGCGAAATTTTAATTACAACAAGATTATGATATTATGAAGATATTAAAAAAGTTACGATAAAAAGTTTACGATCAATTTGGTTTAGGTTCGATTCCCCGCGGTATAAACACACAGTGGCCAGTTTATAGCCGAACTTAAGGGGTAGTAATAGCTTATCAAGTGTATGAACCAGCCAGTATAGTTTGACAGACGGCGAAATATGGAACTAAGTTTGAAAATGTGCTGGATTTGACGTTAAGTTGACAGTTCCCTTTGCAAGCGCCACCATGGAATGTCTAGATATTCTGGCCACTCTGTAGATTCTTTTAGAAGAAATAAAGATGTTTATTGTTTGGTTTGGTTCATTGAGTTGTTTCATTAGCTATGGGATGTGATGGTTTTAGTTATAATTATTTTAAGGCGCACTTGATTGCTTCAAAGTCCATCAATTTGGTGTAAGTAGATTGTTTGTCTGTGGGTGTCTTGTACGATGTAGGTACCTACGTAACTAAATGGGCAATTTTAAACTGTAATTTGTACCTAGATAATCATCTTCTAATTCATGTTTGTCTCCTATCATAGAGGCTTTTAAAATATCTTTTAACTTTAATTTAGTAAAAGTAAATTTTTGATTACAAACTGCTCAATATGTATAGCAGTACCTAGGTATAGACAACTTAATTTTTGTATCGAAGTGTCCGGAGAGTCAGAATTAAAAAAAAAAGTTTACCAATGATTATAGATAATTACTTAGTTAATAATTAACTGTTCCCAATACTAATTTTTATTCCTTAGTTCAGCATTACTTAACCATTAATCAAATATAAACATTAGAAGCTCTACAAAACGTCACAACCTTTAAATTCGAATTAATTGTTAGGACGTCCATAAAAAGAAAAGATTTGTTGTTTCATCCTAAGCAAAAGAAAAAAGATAACCAGCACCCGCCGTCTTCCGGCAACCTTATTATATTTTTATGATAATTAAGATATCATGAAAAAAATGATAAATTTTACTTTGGATCCGCATATTAGGTGGGCGGGTCCATCTCCCTAGTGGGGCTCCAAACTATGGATCCCTGACAAATGGAGTTATTGTTTTAAACAAAAATAACTATTACCAACCAATCAGTACACCTTCTAGATTTGAAACTTTATTTTATTAGAAATTAGAGTCACATTGCTGTGATTTAATTTCAGGAAGCGAAAAACGTAACTTGGTAATATTTTTTTCTTTTTTCCTTTTTGAGGCTGACGTGAGTAGTAATTAAAAGTAAAAATTATTGTGATTGGTTTTGGCAAATTGCAAATTGGCTCTTTATAAAATTGAAGACAAAAATTTTATGGAGTTTCCTTTTTATTTTAAGGTCGCGTTAATTACTTAGTCGCAGATAAATTAAAAACATTCGTTTCGGTTTGGAAATGAACTTTGTGAGAATAAAAAAATATGTGTGCTGAATACCTACTCAAAATATTTTTTTTTTACATTACGTCTTCTTCTTTGTCGCAATCAAGAAATGATTAAATCAATTGCGGTCGTATCGATTTTAATGCATCCATTTTAATTAAATAAAATATAATTAGAACCGAACACGATGCCGTCTGTCGAGACAGGTTAACTCAAAGCTGCAATGGCTCTCTCATCAAAAGAGCGTTTCAGACATGGCCCCTTTTTAGACTCACTTAATATCTTAATAATATAATATTTGGACTATAAAAGAGAACTCCGAGTTTGATTCGGCATTTCTTCTCAGGGATTAGTCAGCTATAGGAAATGCCGGCGCCATATTCAATCGGAAATAACAAATAATAATTATAAAAAATTCTTTGAATCTCTTTGGAAGTGCATCATCCTGTTTAAATTTCATTCTAATAGTAATTGGCATCGACGGGCTGTGTGACCTACGCCGTCATCGTTTTTGTACATGTTTTGGTTAGTATGTTTACAAACTACCTCACAATGTTTCTTTTTTTAATTTAATTATAATAATTCGTTAGTATTATGATTAGATTGCTTAAGTGTTTCAACATCCGGACAAACCTATTGAGGTTTTTGTGATGTTTCTGTTTAAATTTTGTTTTGTTCATAAATTAATAAATAAAAAATTTAAAAAAATATAGTTTTAAAACTATGATCGAAAAATTTACATGTTTAAATCCACTTTCGAAAGAAGTTTTAGAGATGAAAAGAAATAACCATTCCATTTCACCACTAAAACAAAGCTATAACTACCCAACGATAATTAAAACAACACATAAAAGTCCTAAAACTGAGTCCTAACGCTCATAATTTAACAGGATACGACGTTTAACCAAAGAGATACAATATACGTCACATTTCGTCAGCACCTCATCAGACGGTCGTTAAACAAGTAATAAATAAACTTGTTACAACAAAACAAAACACACTCGTTTATGAGCCGGCCGTGACACTGACAGCGTCGAGAGTGACGAAGTGACAATGATGTAGTGACAATTTATGAGTATCTTTCGATTGCTACTGAATTTCACCTGTTATTTTATTCGGCGCAACCATCTTCCGCCCGCGGTTTCGCCCGCGTGGTATGTCGATAAAAGTAGCCTATGTCCTCCTAGCCTAAATAAATTTAATATTAAAAAATCAATATAAATTTTATCGAAATCCGTTCAGTGGTTTAGGCGTAAAAAGGTAACATACAGACGGAGTTATTTTCGAATTTATAATATTAGTATGGATTCGTTAAACGAACTTATGCGCCGGCGCATCTTACCACCATGGTGGGGGCGCCACTCGCGATGTCAACGGAAGAGTATATTTAACATGTTTTACTAATGCTGTTAGCGCTTCTTAATAGAAAATACTTGGTGGGTTCACATGGAGTCAGAGTGGTACTAAACCAGAAGAAATTATTGATGTGCTGTAGAAAGGTTAGGTTAGCCCTACCTGTCGTACCTAACCTTTCTACAGCACATAAATAATTATAGTATAGTTTTATAAAGAACAGCACCTTAATTCAGCAATACACGATCAATCACAATCTCAATCGTTTTGAAACAGATTGCTAATAAATTGCTTCATAAGTTCGAAAAAAATCTGCTCAATAACGTAAATAACGCAATAAATTTTATTGAACTCTCAAATGAAACAGATTAGTCTTAATCGTTTACCGAAAATGTGTTACGCCATTAGATACCTAGCTGAAAATAGTGACCGTAGGATCTTTTAAGACCTGGATCAATAATTACGAAAAATAAAACAAGCATTAGGGTACACAAAAAACAGAATAGTATGAAAAATGTTCAGAATTTTGCAAAGTATGGTTAGATTTTGAAGAATTTCATAACTGATAATAACCAAATAAACACAACCTTGCACAGTTTTATATTATCCTACGTATTAAAATGATAAGCTCACTATTCAAGGAAATCTTTTATGACCAAAATAATGTTTAGCTTAACAGCAGAGATAGTCTGTCAACTGCTTCAGTACCACGTAGTCCCTAAAAAAAATGGCATAAATGTATATTTTTGTCTATACTTAGCTTTTACTGTTTATTAGAATATAAGTAATTCCTTTAAAAGTTACATACCTATTGTAAATTCGTATGACGCTTTTGGGGGCGGATGTGTTCGAAACATAACCTCATTATCCATCTTTGTACTTCACATATCCTACGAATCGTCTTTGTCTTTGTCTAACCCCATGTATACCAACCATAAAACACCCTCATCTATCCACACCAAAAACGCAGTAGGTAGGTACTACCAACCGAATAAATTGTAGAAAAAAAACACGTCGGCGAGATAAATAAAGTTGGTGTAAAGACTCTGAGAGCGATAATTACTGGCGTGGCGGAAACGGCGCGATTAGTGGCTAAGAGCCGTTCCTTTTAATGGCTTTTGAATAATTTAGCCAGATTGAGCCATCGTACCACGAGGGTTAATATGTTACGTTTTAGCTACTGTGCTGCGAAAAGAAAAGGTGTTTCTTTAAGTGGTGTAACGGGTTCGATTCCTGATTGGTGTGTTTGGGGCATGTGTTTTTAATTTGAGGTGATTATTTATGCAAATATGTGAGTTGAGTTTTGGCTAAGTAGTTTGGCACATTATTTTAATTGTGTTCTAATCTGGTTGATTGTTGATTCATGATGAAGCTTTGGCAATGTCTTTAGGGCTCTAGCCTGGATATTATTGTAAAGTTTGTACAACTACTTGGCAATTTTTACTATACTTTAAACCGTTAATACCCTACAACTGCTCTACATTCATCATAATTATGGCCAAATGTCGTCTGACATATCATTAAACATGACGTTTAAGCGATAGGTCAATTTTAACTCGAAAAATAGCTAAAACGGGCTAAGTCGAGCGAGTTTCGAGTTTTTTTTTTTGTCGAACACCTCATAAATGATACGATATGATAGTTATTACGGGTCGTCAGAAGCCCGAAAGTCTGGCAACCAGTCTTACCAAGGGGTATCGTGTTACCCAGTAACTGGGTTGTGGAGGTCAGATAGGAAGCCGACCCCAATATAGTTGGGAAAAGGCTAGGTAGATGATGACCTCATAAATGATCAATTCTAGGATCTGGACGACATACACATGATAAGACGGTAAATACCGTGACTCCTGGTGCAAAACTAACCTTGAATCATCCATAGACACGAAACAACTTTGAAAGCGTGTCTGTCAGGCCACAAATTTTACAGTCAATGATCCTGAATTGGCAAGTAAAACTAAACAAGTAAAAAAAAAACTTAAAAAAAAGTTTTTAGTCAGCATAAAAACTGTGAAAAGATTATCTTTACGATAAAGACGAAGATGATAATCACCGTGATGCTTCATGTATTGACAAGATATGATACCTTGATACCACCACACATCAACAACATCGACATGATGTGGTATCATCTTGATATCACACGCCACTCAAATCCCAACTCTTAATTTTTCCCCAGAACCAATGATCCCTAATTACGGCTAACAAGATCTAATTCTAGCGTCGAACCAACAGGTTCGTATAACGAGCGGCGCGGGTGCGCAGGCGCAGGGGGAGGGAGGTGGGGCGGTATCAGCAGTTAATACCGGGTGATGTCTCAATACCTCCCAGTGTGCTAGCCTATTATTTCTGTCGCACACGATGCGGTTTCAGTGTTATTGTGTGGAGTAGGATTCTGCACCTGAAACCGGATATAAAAAACTTTTTATTTTTACGCGGACGTTTTTTTAACTGTGGCGGCATCTACATCGCCACATACGAACGTTCCCATAAATCCTGCATCGCGCAATTAGAGTTTACCGCGCGATGGACATTTATATACAAGAACCCGACATCAATCGTTGGGTAGTTGCCCGCCAGCCACGACACCCGTCTGGTCGGAGAATCCTCCCTTTTGTAAAGAGGATGAGTTAACTTTACATCCTGTTCCTCACACCTCTAAACAACTGCAGTTATCGACTTGCAGAGCAGCAGTTAGCAGTTAGTCAGACAAATCTGTTTTAGGACTGTTAGCCGTTGGTGCTGACGACTGAAGACCGCGAATCGGACCGCGTGGTAGTGTTGGAAGCCGGGCTCTATGGACCGACAACCATAAAAACGTAGCTGCAGTGTTACACTGGATGCAAAAAACCCAGATGTTGAGTGGACACTAATTTTGAATTAGGCATAATATTAATGGCCTCCAGTGCAATAGGCTGAAGTTCTAAGCAAGAAAAAGAAAAGGACATTATTAGTATACAAGTTGATATCGTGGTCTCTATGAGGATCTACTAACGAAACTGTAGACAAACAAACTTTTCTTTGGGATCATTTCTTTTTTTTCTAATTTATAAATTACCTAAGAGAGTCTCTGGACTGTTGAATATTTGTATGCATAAAACATCAGCTTCTTAAGGATATTTGATTATGAATAATATTCAGGAAATAATCAAGTTAGACTTGAATGTCTCGTCTCCCTGCTATTAATCAAAATGAATGATGTTTTTCATGTCTTTAACCAATCTTTTACCAGTAATAGCCTCAATGAGCTCATAGAACTGTCTATGTATATAGCAAATAGATATTTTAGGAGTATGAGGAACAGGGTGTAAAGTTCACTCATCCACCATAGAAAAGCGAGGATCCTCCGACCAGACGGGTGTTGTGTCTGGCGGGCAACTGCCCAACAACTGATGTTGGGTTCTTGTATATAATGTCTACTGCACGGTAAATTTAAATTGCGCGATACAGGATTTATGTGACGTCAGGATTTTTGTGTGACGTCAGGTCTTGACGCCACATGCATCAGGTTCACATGTGGCGATGTAGATACCGCCACATTAGAATAGTCTCCTGGACCGAATTTCGGCCATGGTGACCAATCTCAGCGGAAACCTAAGGGCCTAGACACAGACAAGTGACAATCGCTTCGAAAGCGTTTCGTATTTCTACAACGACTTTCAACAGGATTGACATAAGCTTTTCGATAGCTTATGTCAGTCCTATACATTTTTGCCTTTTCCATCATCGTTATCGCTGATAGAATGTCACTTTGTCTAGGGCCTCAGATCTCCGCGGGAGATATTACTTAGTGCACAACTGTGCGCGCAAACACAGATGCACTCAAAGCAAATAGATATACCAAGATAAAGAAGAAATTAAATAGATGCAGATTAACTTTACTTTGTCTAGCACAGATTTACAGCGTCGAAAGAGAGGTTCTGTGTGTAGCTAATCGGTTAGCTTTTTTTCAAATAAGATTATCAGTAAGTTGTTTATTTAATTGATTAATTTTTTGAGTTCATAAGAGCAGTTTAGTTATCTTTGAGTTTTACAGTCTTGCCCCCTTCAGGACCAAGAAGTGTAAAGTACCTACTTACGATTTATTGCCGACTAACGACTCTTGTAACTTTTTTATTATGATAATTTATTAAATACAAGGAGCTCTTTCCACATCAGCGATCACCCCCTATTTAGGTTGTACTAAAGCGTGGTGCATGCTTGTGCACCTACAATGCGTTTATGTGTTGCTCTTCATGCATACCAACCCTAATATCCAAACGATCCACAGCCTTCATACATACATGAAAATTAAACTCTATTTTCTGACCACAAAAGCTCAATATCCTGGTTCTATTGAAATAATTTTCCATAGTACAAGTTACACCGTGGTCTGTCTCTTCGACATTTGAATATCGAATTTAATGTGGCGTAATATGAACTGTTTTTATTTGAATAGAGATTCTGGTTATGTCGGTTTGAAAATGGAATGAGGATTTTCAGATTTTAAATTGTGTTCTTTAATAAAAGAGCTTATGAAACAAAATATGGAGGAATTAAATTGAATCGTAACATGATTGCAATAGAGTATATTGTCAGTTGTTTGTAAAATATTTCATAGGTTAATAAGGGTTAGGCAGTGAAGAAGCTAGTGTGAGGTAAGGTGAATCGCGAGAAAGTAGCGCTATTTGCTACCGTATCGCGCGCCATCGCGGTTTCAGACGTGCCCAGCCTTTGGCGACCTCTGGCGCGCCTGAAATGAAGCAATAACAATTAATGAGCAATTTTCTTTACAAATTGGGTCATGTAACTGTTGTATCACTAAATACTACTGATTTGGTCTCTACCTGGGTGATTGAAGGCTATGGGATGTATTATGAAAGGTTGGATTTTATCTGGTTTTGAAACAACAGGCTCTACGTTAGAAAATACACATACATACGAATAATAATAGAATTGCCAATTACAAAATGGTTGCCATTCGCATCATCCTGCATTTTATTTAATTAAGCAAACTGAAATCCTGAATGTGTAAAGGTTCCCAACTTTTACTTCGAATAAAATACACAACCGATTAAAAGGTTGACAATACCTGCGCCGCGCATTCGATGTCACATCTGCCGCTCCGCATCCGTCCAATCAGCGGCATTATATGTTAATAGCCTATTAGAATATATGCTGCAGGGTTCTTCGCGCCGCCGCTCGCGCCAACCTATCTCGAATGCACTATAATTCCCTCACCAACACAACATGACCCCCCCGGACCATTGTTCACACTCAAATTAGGGATCAAGATGAATTGGACGCTTGCTAATACGCTCCCAAGTTATTTTACCCTTGATATATCGCATTTTAACGACCAAATTGCAGAAATAAGGTCGTCCTCAACCGAAAATGTAAGTTTGCAGCCGTTTTGCACGGTGGCTTGTTAGCAGAAGTGTTCATTGTTTTTGTTGTGATCTCTTATTGTATTTTATGTTACGTTAGTGCTTTGTTACCCATTGAGCTCGTGTTTCGGTGGGTGGCTTCTGGCACTGAAGTCGAAACGTTTTAATAAACCCGCTATCTTTAACTCGTGTACAAACTAACAAATACAGAAATTCTAAGAAGTTCCGGCATTAAAAATTTAATGAAAAGAAAAAAAATATTGAACGACCCATTCCTATAACGTATCGGGTCCCGTTCCGTCCGCGGTGTCTTTGCTCGAGCGGCGATAAGATCTCCTTTATAATGTTTCAATTAACCAGTAGCCAGTATTTATTGGGGACACGATGAGGCGGCCGGCGATTCATTACCTGCCCGCTACGAATTAACAAAAAATTTTAAAGGATACGCCGCATTTCAAAGTTAAACTCAACACTACAATTTTAATGGGGATTTTTGTTCTTAAAAAATAAACATTAGAATTACCTTACTGAAAATAACGAGTTTTAAACGCAGTCCATGTATTTATTATGTTAGCAAAACTTTTTAATTAAAAATAATTTTCTTTAAAACAATTTCCTAGCGAACAGATTATATTTCAAGGATTTTTTATTCTACTGTTTATTTGAAATATAGCGTTATTTATCGCTATATGAGACGCCTTTTAGCGGGGCGCGTAAGAGCAAAAAGTAGTGCGATTTGTTTATTTTCGAATAAAAAAGCATGGCCGCGTATTATTCGAATTAATTCACCTGTAATTGGATTTATGGTGTCTTGGCTGCATATTTCCAAATCCGCCCTGTGTGGTTGCTAATTATGCCGCTCTGTGGTATTTTAACACTATTTATTGTGCGTCCGCCATCTTAATTCTGCGTTAAGTGGTATTATCGTGCGATGATATTGGATTATCGATATTAACTACTATGTTGGATGATAAAGTATTTGTTGAAAACCTACTTTGTTTCGGAGCGTTTTAAAGGTATTTCGGCTTTAGTGTGAAGGCATAAAGGTTGAAATACACCTGTTTGTTTATCCAATTATCTATAGGGTAGTGGAATATATTGGGAAACTTGGTGGAATCATCTGCTCATTATTGTAATCGCTGTTCATCTTGTCTTTAGATTGACTGTTCTTTATCGTTTCGCATGTTTTAAGAACACTGTCTCATTAATTAACACTTTGCTATTGTTCATGTTGAGTCATCAAGGACATCAGCTGAATACCATTTTTGATGCCTTGTTTCAATTACAGCTAGCATGACATACCGAGTCATAAGCTAGTGTAGAAACCGAACCATTATAAGACTGTAACCCTAAATTATTACCATCATTTTGGTGCTGGAAATTATGTATCTCATAATTTATTATTGAAATGCTGTATCGAAAGTCTAATACATTTCAACACACCCCTATCAATCTATCACACACATATCAGCTCATTCACATGCCATCTAACTATACCCCAACTCGACCAGTGCGAACAATCTCTCATTGGAGACACATCTCCTACCGTCATTCAGCGTTATTATTATACCTATTCAAACGCCATTCCTCTTTAAAATACGATCAAAAATGTATACATGGCCGCCTTAAGGATACACTAAGGGTATCGTGACGGGGTTACAAGCAAAAAAAAAACTATGAAATAAAAAAGATATATCGTAGCGCCGTTTCTCGTTATTATTTCGGAAAACAATAGCGCCTCGGCTGTCACGTGAAGCGCGGCCCATGCAAATAATCATAAATAAATAAATAAAAATAAATATGAGTCGAAAGGACGATGTCTTATTTTAGGGCCGGGTTCGCTAGCCCTGATGTACGGGTGCTGGATGTGGTACGGTAGTAAAGGAATTAAATTACCGTCAGCAGGATCCGTTTGTGAATTTTCACTAGCAAACACACACATCATTAAAAAATTGTGAGGTTCTGGACGGATCTATTTCACGGATAAAAAGATATCTCGTGAAGTATCTACATGGGATATATTAGGTGAAATCCCCACCTATGAAATCAGCGTTTTGTATGGGGAATTTTAAAGAAGTTGCATTTCTCATACTAACATTTTCTAAATAACAACCATGAACACTAATGTTATAAAACTTTTATGCAGTAATGTTTAAAAACTAAGATAACGTAATATGCCAATTTGATTAAGCGACGAAAATAAGACTTGTCCAAGTAAAACAAAATAGTGGTCATTTCTGCTAACAAAATGAGGAGTAATTTTTAAGGTATTTTTTATGTTTAGAAAACTATATGTAATAAGGTTTTTTACTATTGGTAGTTGTCTATGATGGTCATTATTTGATATAATACCAAGCGATTGATGAATATTTTTAATCATAGAAGTGACGACGTTCTTTATTTATTAGAAAAAACGCCAATTTCGTAGGTGGGGGACCCAATATTTTTTAGTCATGAAGTAGTTCTCCTTAAAGCGTGTGTAACCGCGAACCCCAGGTAAAATGAATTAATTTGAAACAATTTGGGCAGCAGTAATTTGACTTCAGTTTGTTGTCTGAGACATTGAATCATAATTTATTATCTCACTTGTAAGCGTAATGCCTAATAAGCTGCCACTGCCGATGTCTTATTAGAAGATTCTCTTATGAGACGACACATGGTCTTCGACTTAGGAATTTCGGTAATTTATTTGTTTGCGCTCGCCTCACGTAAAACTAATGAATTAATTAAGCGCGGGGTGCCTTTAAAGTGGTAAAGAATGCAAGATTGTTTTATCTGCTACACGGACTGGGTTATTTAGGTAAATACGACGAATATACCCAGTCTTTTAGACACCGCGTGTCTAATGGGGTATTACTTAATTAGTGCCAAATTATCCTAAGCTTAAGCCTTTTCTCGTTTGTACTGGGAACGGCTTATTAGTCTAACCACCGCAGATGTTGCTGCGTAGGTACATAAATAACACATTTCATTTATAATTAAGGTTAGGTAGTTTTATATAGTTTTTTTCTTAAAGAAATTGAGTTTTCCTCTATTTTCACTAAGTCGGGTTGTTCAATGTTAGTATAGTAGCGGAAACATAAAGTTTTTTCGAGCTATAAGCAAAATTGGTAGCAAAAAATAAATTAATTGAAAAAGTAAATTGTTGCAGAATTGCAAAGGCACGCTGTATCCTGTAGCTGTGAATTTTATACTTAATCTTCTACATAGGTAAAAGATCATTAAGTATAAAATTACAACCTCATGAGACTTTTCAATTTGTAAATAACGCTCGTTAAAGAATCGACAATTATTTACCATCAAAATAATAAACTTGGAGTAAGTAGGTGTCAAACTTAAAAATCATCAAAATGGTACGGTTAAACTAAAAGTTAAAGTAACATGAGGCTGGCAGAATAGTCGACATCGGCCCAATTGCCAAAAAAGAAAAAAAAACTTTAGGTACTCCGTGATTACTTAATAATAAGGGGGTTAGTAATTCTGGCGTATAAAGGCCGCGATCTAGCAGACGGGTGAGAGATAGCCTGTTTTTGCCGATAGTGATTAAAAGTTTAATAACATCTAGTGAGCCAACATCTCGGTCAGCAGCGCGTTCGAAGTTGTCCAAACAAGGGAGACTGTCTCACGAGCGCCATCTTGAGCCGAAACAAATGTCGCCGTAATGAAAATAAAGTCATGCGGTACAAACTGCGAGTATTAACATTGTATTTATGCTATTTACTGGCGATATCGGTGATTCGTTTGTTGGTGATCGATTTTATGTTCAATTTCTTATTTGTTTTACTTTTTGTACAACAATGTAGAAGAGCATTATGGCCTATGAGAAATTACCATTTGTACTTTGAATGGTGGTGGAGGGGCTCGTGGCTAAGTAATAACAGCCGATCCATCAGGTTAAGCTACGCTTGCCGGGGTTGGTTCGTGGATGGGTGAACATCTTTAAATACCGAGACTCCTCCGTGTTTCGGGAAGCACGTTAAGCCGTTGGTCCCGGCTGTCATTTGTGGATCTTTGACAGTAGTTACGGGTCGTCAGAAGCCCGAAAGTCTGACAACCATTCTTGCCAAGAGGTATCGTATTAACCAGTTACTGGGTTGTGGAGGTCAGATAGGCAGTCGCTCCATGTAAAATACTGGTATTCAGCTGCATCCAGTTAGACTGGAAGCCGACCCCAACATAGTTAGGAAAAAGCTAGGCAGATTGATTGAGCCTTGTAGGTACCATTGAGCCTTGTAGGTATAGTTGGGAAAAGGCTAGGCATATGATTATGACGAATTTGAATGGTGTCGTAAACGGTGACCAAAGTTGCACCACCGTTGTCAATCGGCCTATTCTACCCTACTAATATTCTCTATCTGAAAAGAAAGAAAGAAAGAAAGAAAGATCTGATACTCTAACGTAAAGCTTAATAGTAGGTACCTATCTAATGTAGGGAGTTATGTCAAGAGGGACTTTCCTTTCATAGCAGAAGCGTTGCCATCCCTGATACACAATTGAAATGTCTCTTGTATACCCACACGGCCCAATGACATTTACCAACATCAAACGGATTAAAGAAACTCAATCATCTTTTTCCCTTACAAACGAAAACGGGGTGGTTTTCGTTGTTGAAAGGTAAAAAAACAAATGTACATACATCACAAGTTATACATATATAAGCTATAAATTGGCCCAATCCATGGGTTTTATTATGTGAGCAAAAATAGCAGAACGAATGCCAGAGTGGGCGGGCGCAGGAAATCCATTACCCACCGTACGACCATTCGTAGCTTTACCAAGGATGGTGGAAGTAATGTCGATAATAACCCTTCTTACTTTAATCCATCCAAAGGTTGTCTGTAAAAGATCGCTTTTAGCGATAAGACCGCCCATTGTGTCACCCTATGTAAAATTTCTAATTTATGTCTGTAATTTTTATGGTGTACATAATAAAGAGTATTCTATCTATAATAATTTTATTTGGGAGTCCGGGATGTTTGTTTAGGGAAATTGTGAAATTGTACTAATCATGTAGGTTTCAAATTTAACCGAAAAGCGGAAAACCAGGGGGGGAAACGAAACCGCATTTTCTTACTAAGGTAAACGGAATTTTAAAAAGCGTTACCCTCTTTTTTCTTGCAATAGTCGGTTAATAAACATAGTAGGTTAATACAACGGGTTCGTTCATACTCATCCCTAGTTCGAAGTCGCCCAATTTTTATATGCCTATCAGCTGCAAGGGTACAACGGACCGGGCGAGTTCGAACTAGGAGATGACCGAAGTCAATAAAACAAACTCACCGAATTTATATAATTTATTATAAATTCGGTGTATTATAATTTATTAAATAAGTTTTGTCATACGTTATAATATCATACAGAGAGTGAATGTGCGACAAAGCTGAACATATGCTTTGATCAGTTGCTGAAAACCGAAAAAAACTGATGTAAGATTTCAGATGTTTTTGTTCGTGCGTTAAGACCTTTCTTCACTTGGGATTAAGTAATGGTTCTGTTAATAATAATTCTGTGCAATAAAAATCTACCATTCTATCGACAAAACTCTCGAGCACATCACTAAAAAAACATATTAGAGTGCACGTAGTCACATTTTCTAATCTATATTCAAATTGGCCCACGCCGCGCCTCGGCGCCATTGTGAAAATACGAATATTTTTCCAATTTCGCCCGGAAAACTCGCGCCACTGCCATTTTTACATACCTACCAATTTCCCACTCCACCTAAACCACAAATCTAAACTTTATTCCCAAGTGATAAGGCGTGAAATCTCAAGATTGATGGTAAATGTAACTTTGTCGAATATAGACGTGAAAATGTATAAGCGCAAACTTTTACTGCTGTCTCGTTCTAGCTTTTGTGTGACGTTTTATTTGGCAGCACAGAGGTGGTTATGTTGTTTGCATATTTAGATATAAAGCTGTTGGCTGGATATTGGTCTGGCCCACCTCTTTAGGTCACTATACCTAAAGAGGTGGGCCTTACCTAATGTAATAGGTTTGAAGATAAACGTTCAATATTGAGCCTTGTGGGTGACCATCTTTACATACCGAGATTCCTCCGTGCCTCGGAAAGCACGTTAAGCCGTTGGTCCCGGCTGTCATTCGTGGATCTTTGACAGTCGTTACGGGTCGTCAGAAGCCTGAAAGTCTGAGAACCAGTCTTACCAAGGGGTATCGTATTACTCAGTTACTGGGTTGTGGAGGTCAGATAAGCAGTCGCTCCATGTAAAATACTGATATTCAGCTGCCTCCGGTTAGACTGGAAGCCGACCCCAACATAGTTAGGTAATAGCTAGGCAGATTGAATGAGCCTTGTAGGTAC
Source organism: Lithophane semibrunnea (assembly GCA_947363905.1). Taxonomy (NCBI): domain Eukaryota; kingdom Metazoa; phylum Arthropoda; class Insecta; order Lepidoptera; family Noctuidae; genus Lithophane; species Lithophane semibrunnea. Next base: position 9,457,405 of record OX376209.1, on the reverse strand, counting down.
CATTGTGTGCTTTAAATGTCAGCAGATTTCATGCATTACATTTTGGACTCATTTTCTGCAATAGTTTTGGGTTACATACACATATTAGGTTTTGTTGCAATTGCTTAAATTGCTACTTAGCCCTCTTCGCCTCTCCCAATTTGATTGTGCCCTACACCCCATATTGATCTTTTACTTGTTATACCATCTATGTAACACATATGGAATACAATAAAGAATTAAGTATTGAGTAAGTATCGTTTTTACTACTCCTGGACCTCAAATCATAATGCTGAACGAAGGCTTCTCTCTTTCCCTATGACATTCTGAGGCTACTACACTTTTTTACTTAAAAAACCCATCAGATCACTTCATTTTTATCAAACAGTCCTCGGGAAAATATTGACCTACTTCAAAAACTTAAAAACGTGTCAACTCATGTAATGAGCCGCTAAAAGCTTAGTTTTTTTGTGTTCCTGTGTTAAAACACTTACCTACTGATGTATCCGGTGTGTTAAGTATGTAGATAATGTTGGCAAATCCCTCACTTAAGGAGGATCGGAGTTCAAAGGTGACTGCCATGGCGGTGCAAACATTCACTTTTGGCCATGTGTAAAAAGTGTATAGTAGGTAGGTAGGTACGAGATGGTGTGACGGGATTCTCGTAGAACACTTTCCATGAAGTTTTCTAAGAAATTGTTATGCTAGACGCGCCTGAGCCTTAATGTGCTTAGCTAAAAATAACTAACCCTTCGTCTACCTAATCGAAAACCACTTTATGCTAAAAGTATGATCTAAATTTGACATATTCAAAATTACATTTCCATCATAATTATGACAGTTGATCATTATTATGACATTTTTAACTATTCACCTCCTAAAACTACTAAGATTGATATATAATACTTAATTATAACTTAATAATAAACATCATTTGTATATTTATACCATTCCCCCTCTAAAAAGCTTATTTTATTCACTGAAAACAGTGAATAAAAAGCACTTTTAATCACTGTTTTGGTGTTTGAATTTAGAACACACCAATATATTCGAACTCCATCTCAATGCTATACAAACTCCGATTTGATTTTCGATCAGGAGTTTAGCATTAGAATAAAAACTATTTTGGTTTCTTTGCTGTCAATAATAATTGGCGCTATTTTAAATATTGTAAGTTGTATGAACAAAAAATTTAGTGTTACTTAATAATAAATCGATTGAAAATGTATTCAAGTGAGGAAGATGTGTTAACACCTGAGTTTATGAAAGAGAGGGCGGCCGATATAGTAGAAAGCTTGCTACCCAACAAATCACGGCTGGTTTACATCAAAGCCTACGATGAGTTTTGCAAATGGAAAAATGAAAATCAAGCTTCTGGCACATTTTTAAAGTCTCTTTTCCTAACTTATTTTAATGAGTTGTCGAAGAAAAAGAAGTCATCGACATTATGGAGTATGTATTCTATGCTACGGTGTAGTTACTATAAAGCAAGGCATAACATTGACATAACAACATACACAAAGTTGCAAGTTCTTTTTCTCGTAGTCATGGTATAAAGTAAAGTATGCAACTCTTGAATAAAACGGATTTATATCGAGGGCAATGAATCACTCGTGTCGTTCAGGATTCTAACACTTGAATCACTCGCTATACTCGTGATTCACCTATGGCCCTCACTTTAAATCCGTCCTTTATTCACTAATTGCATAATATACTATTTTTTAAAAGCTTTATCAATGTGGATACTAAATAATAGGTTCTTACACGGTAGAAGAAAAAATACAAGTGCCTAAGAAGTAGGTCCCACAGGTGGTGACCGTCGGCATTTCATTGTGCTACCGTATTAGGCTCCAAACGTGAGGAAACATCAATATTACTCATTACTACTCATTACTTACCTCTCTCTCTCCAACTAATTTGCACTCCACTCAATACTTATAGAGACAGCTACTGTTTGTTTACGAGTCGTAAATACCTTCCCGCTATCAAAACACTGAGATAATGTTGAGACAACCATACAATCATTAAGTAAAGAGGTTTTAATGTCCAAATAAGTTGAAGAAACTGTACAATCACGATAAGAGGTGACCAAGAAAATTTGTATTTGTAGGACCTTTGCATAAGTGAACTATGCTACTTACTTATACAAACTCGTCTAAGTTTAAAAGTGACGCTCAAATAAATTAAATGTTTAAAGTATTCAAAGTTAAATTATATACTCGTAATATGTGACTACCCACGATTACATGGAACTTGAACATAACTGGCGAAATGTGGGTGTAGGTTCTATGGGTAGGTACACCTCTGCCTAACCCTTATGGGATATACATATAATCTATATGTAAAAACGCTGTAAACTATATATTACATTCCAGTAGAAGTAGGATTCCAGCATTGCTATTCTGTAACCATCTCACCGTGAAAACCTAGGTGAAGTGAGCGTGAAGTGAGCTGTTATTGTCAGCGATACCTATTGATGCTAAGGCAGAGACAGTTCACTTCAAGCTCACTTCACCTAAGTTTTCACGGTGAGATGGTTACAGAATAGCAATGCAGTTTGACCCCCCAAATTGAATCTAACGTCTGTTGGCCAGTGATCCAGCCAATTTAATCAGACATGTTACTTTCTATGAATTACAATATTTATTAAAAGTTATTATATTACTATTATTATTATATTATATTTTAAGTTATTATGTTGTTCTAACATAGGCTAAGTTCATACTAACACTATATGGATCTCTTGGTCTGAAATAAAGATTTGAATTTGAATTAAAAGTTTTATCGACTAATAACTTAAGTCCATTTTCCTATCTCCCAAACGTGTGAACATAATCCCACCCATTGTTCCCATGGGCCACAATGTAGTAATCCCTACAAACACGGCGCCTCTTAACTTTGTAGCTTGTGTCAATATTGAATGAAGATAATTTTTTACTGCAACTGTTTCCTGGCGCTATAGCGAGTCTTGCTGTGCTTGTGGGGAGAAAACGCTAGGATTTAAAAGGTTTTAGTGAAAATTCGATTACCTACATTTTCTCTTTGAGACACAGTGTTATCAATCCCTGCTGTTAGATAAATAATGAAGAGAGGTACATTCCGATTCGATAATCGACATTGAGCTTTGGGACGAATACACGGAAAATGAATCCAGTGGAGTAATTGCGTCCTGGCAGGGTTGCGGGTTAGTCCGAAAGGGATACCGGAACATTGGCAATAGGCAACTGAAGGAACACGGATGGGTTTTAGTCAGTAAAAGTCTGACACGCCCTTCCGCTCCGCCCATAGTGGGAGAAGACATTGGATGATTTCCCAAACTCAACAAAAAAAAAAAAAAGTGGCTTAATTGCGTAACACTAACAGTAGCAATGGCGCCAGCCAGGTTTCATTTCGACATTTCAAAAAAATTCATTGCATTATTACGTTGTTGAGCAGACAAATTTTTCGGACATAATTATGGACCAATAGATTAGCAATATCCTTCAAAATCATTCAGATTATGATTAAAACTGTGTTACTTAATTAGGGTGCTGATGATGAAAATCTGTTATTTATTTTTTCCATATTGGTAGGTACTGTTGCAATTTTCCGCCGTGTTGATAAAAATATTTTTTTTGTCTTTATGATTATGATGAAAAACTGATTTCAATACTGCATTGCTATTCTGTAACTATCTCATCGTGAAAACTTAGGTGAAGTGAGCGTGAAGTGAGCTGTCATTGTCATCGATACCTACTGATACTAAGGTAGTGACGTTCACTTCAAGCTCACTTCACCTAAGTTTTCACGATGAGATGGTTACAGAATAGCAGTGCTGATCCCTGAAAAACTTTCATTTAAATATATCTCCAGTTAATGTGACGATACGATTGTCCAGTAATGCTCGAGTACAATTATTTTAACGCATGCGCCTTTTAACTACCGAAATAAAACGCCAAAAAAGTATCTATAGTGAAAAGTTTATGAAGCCGTATTCATTTTATTGTCTTCCATATAGGAATTAACGAAGTCATTAACGCAGTGTGTCAACAGTCTTGTGGATGACGTGTTTGTATAATATGCGCAAGAGTACATCGGCGTGCGCTTAGCGCCACCAAGTGCTTTTTATCTTGCCGACAACATGTACTATAAGAACGATGTGTCAGTGTACTATTAAAAGTAAATATATTTACTATTATTTTTTTCCCGTAACAATAATAATAGCCTTTTAAACTAGTGTTAAATCATGGGTTTTGTTCCGGGAACTACGGGTAGATAGGTACTGGGAAAATCTCAGTAGAAACCCAGACTTTGGAATTTTATCTAAAAAATAATTGCTTAAATAATTAAATAAGTACATTGTACGGAAATCCTATACAATGCGAGATCAGCATAAACTGGAGATGTATAGCTTGATGTATAGCCGTGTGTACCTATCAAGATAACCAGCAAACAGGAGTAAAAAACCAGCACCCCAATTACCTAACACTGATGCTTTTTTTATATTTTATCGTGTGTTTACCCATCGCGACTTCGGAATTTAGCTAGCCAATTTTGAAATAACCCTGTATAGGCACATATACCTATAAGTATAACATCATTCGAAATTAAAAGTTAGTCTAGCCGTTCTGCAATCCTTAACCACATAAATATTATAAACCACACTATCCTTGATTCACTTTAACAAAACACGAAACACTAGAGGCACTTACAAAATCAACCAACATAAAAAAATAAAAAGAATTAAGCGCCACATTGTCACATCGGCAAGTTTTTACAAAAGCACCACTTCACGAAAGCGCCACTTCAAAATCTGTAATTCAAAACTGTCAGTAGGCGGCTTCGCTCAATCATCTCGCCTTTCATTTTGCCGAAAGATGAACTAATATTTGAACACCTTGGACCGCCTGAGTGATACAGATTTGCAATGTTTGATCGGTATTTTATTTTTTGTGTTTATTGGCGAATTGTAATTTGATAATGTTTTAGTGGATTATGATGGGTGGCATTAGTTAGAGTACCTACATAAAAAATTACTGGAACTGCTAAAAAAGTAAATAAAATAACAGATGGCAGATTTAAATCCCTAACCATTCACCATTCGGTAGCGCTATGGTTGAAATTAACTTTCAATTTGACCTAAAAAAAATTAATCCTTTGCCGTCTTGATCTATTCTATTTTATACATAATTTTATATATGCTGATGCCCGCGACTTCGCTCGCGTGGATGTCGGTTATTATATACTAAAACCTTCCTCGAGAACCACTCTATCCATTGGTGAAAACAGCATGAAAATCGATGCAGTAGTTTTTGAGTTTATCGCGAATAGGACGACAGACAGACGCGGCGGAGGACTATGTTTTTTATTATGTAAGGATAAAAATTAAAAACTTAATTATCATGATCCTGTAACTTTCATTAAAGGGAAAATTGATTTTCCTCGGCATCACTTCTTTAAAATCAGAATAATTTTATTTTTCATAAAATGCGAAAGAAAGAAGAAAAAATATTTTTTAACTGTTTATTTATTTCATTTTAAAATAATAAAAATGTTTTATTTATCATCTCCATAAACCCTTATTTGTACAAAGGCTAGAGACAAAAATCTATTCTTCCAAAAACATTTCATGGTACTCTTTTTTTCACAAAAGTTGTATTTCCCACACTAAGTTACCTTTATGTTTGCAATGTATTAATGTGTTTAATTGTTTTAAAACTACGACAAAGTAGGGCCGCTTATGGGCTCAGCTGTCCCCAGAATACAGAGTAGGATGCAGGTAGAGAAATCATTCTATATTCCACATTTAGAGTATTTTCGGTGTTCACCTGCATACGCATTGTAGCAGCGATAGGTAGACCAATCGATTCAGGTCAATTAAACCACAATTTATGATCTTTTTTATGATAAAAAATAAACATTACAAAATATAAGTAAATAGAGCCCTGTTCTGCGCCTCTCGCATCCACAGGACTCAACATTTTGGGATTCAACATTTTGCAAATTCAACATTCGCGGTACCAGAAAATTCAACTTAATACAAATTCAACATTTTGGGATTCAATATTTTGCGAATTCAACATTTTGCGAACTCAACATTTTGCAAATTCAACATTGTAGGCCAGAAGGCTAAAAACTACCAACATTTCTTTCAGAAATACATGAATTATAATAAAGATCTCACCTTAATTGTCAATCTAGTAAAATGTCTAATAACAATTTCTTTTATTTAGTACTTTTCCCTTTCAGAGGCTGTTTCCACACTACTCTGTACCCATAATATCAGATTCCCATCAATCAATGAGTCCTAGTGGCTTAATCGTCCCTCAAATATTAGCTCGGGGCTATAAACTGCTCGCTTAGCACCCATGGGGAAACCCAAGGCTTTCTCTCACACCCCTAATAGGAAGCCATCTGGTTTTTATGTCATTTTTAAATACAGAATAATTGTTTATCGAAGAGATTTTGAACGTTGGTAAAAGTATCAGGTTAAAAGGATTATTTTAGGGATGATATTGTTTTTAATGATAGAGGTGTAGGTACCTGTACAGGTGTAATCTATGTACCTTTAACTTAACGTTTTTGGCAATATTTGTGCTTTTTTGTCTAATATTTTGTCTGTTGCTGCAGTTTTGTTTCAAAGCAGATAGGTAATCTCTTTTTTGTAAGTAAGTAAGAATGGCTCTTTTTAAATTGAGTAAGAAATACAGGATGGCATGATGGAACTGCTTATAGTTTTCCATAATTATTTCAGAGTTGGTCACATAGTAGCATATGTTGCCTATAAAGTTCCCACTGGTGGGACACAGGCCTCCTCTCTGTGAGAGAGAGTGGAGCGTAATCCATCACGCGGGTCCAGTGCGGGTTGGTTGATGTCACATGTTTTTAGTTCTTGGACATTCCGGTTTCCTTACGATGTTTTCCTTCACCGTTTTGAGAGCAGTGGTGATGAAATATTTTACACAAAGTAAAGTGTCTGACTGGGTTCAAAACTACGACCTACACGGTCGGTTCCATAGTATATGTTGTTAATTAACTGGGAGTACTGTAAGTATTTCTAAATCAAGTATTTATACAACTTTAAATTACAATACTCTTTTTAAAATATTCGCACATTTTCTAGCGTTAGAGCCGACACGGTCATTGGGCTGTAAAGATAGCCTACAAGCTGTAGGCTGTATGCTGTCTGCTGTAGGCTGCCTATTCATAGACCTCGGCTAGGCTTGTAAGATGAACCTTTTGTTCTTGTCAGTAGCTTGGGTAGTGGATGCGTCCATGGTGACTTCATTGTAGACCTTAAAATAAAGAGAGATTACGGACACAAAAGGATAGACTATAACTATTTTTTTTATGTCACTTGGAAATCACTACATATTATATTTAAAAAAGTCCCCCCGCCTCGTCTGTCTGTCTCTGAACGCGATAAACTCAAAAACTATTGAACATATTTTCATACGACTTTCATTAATGGGCAGAGTGATTCATGAGGAAGGTTTAGATGTGATCAAGGTTTTGTGAATGAACTGAAATATGATTCAATTAGCTGAAATATGATGATAATAGTTGAAGATGTTGAAAAAAATATGCCGGCTAATGTATACTCGTGTTTTACGTAGTTTTGATCGAAAAATTGCATGTGCAAATACGATTAAAAACTAATTATTGCGTAAAATCCAGTTCTGTTCAGGTTTTGTTTTAAATTCTGTTTCTATAACATAACATGACAATACAATAAGTATTGTCATGTCCCCACCTGAGGTTACAGCCAAAGATTTTGGAAAATAAAACAACAAAAGTTTTTTCTTTAAAATCCAAAACCCTGACAGATGTTACTTACCAACTTGCAAGTATCGACACAAATAAGGTAGGGAACGCCAACAACACAAACAAACGCCCCTCACTATTTATGTGCGCGATAATGTTGTAAACTGCATGTTTACGTTTGTGAATGTGTTTACAAAATTCTGAGGAGGGGGGCGTCAACCGGAAGTGGCGGAAGTGACGGGCAGTGTATCATACAGGGGCGTAAGGTGTTACACTCGCTGTCATGACAAGCGAGTGTTAAGTTATGAGGTCCTGGTGTCGTAATGTATTGTTACTAAGTTGTGGTTGGAATTTGTTGTATTTATTTTATCTATTATGTTATATTATACGAAGGTAGTATCTTACTTTGTTGTGTTAATAGATACTTAGTAGAGCTCCGTCTGACAAAGTTCGACCGTGAAAAACAAGCACCAGAGTGGTCAGTAGCCAAGTTTATTTATTCCATTCTAATACCAAAAACAAATACCACTGGTATTTGTTAAAATTCATATTTATACTGACTTAACTGTACTTGACTGTACCTTATATCTTTGAACTTGTTTTGGTATTAGTTTAAACAATGATATTCCGTTCGGAATAGAAAATAAATATATAGTGGTATTAGTTTTTGGTATTAGAATGGAATAAATCGCCAAGCTTCATATCTGTTTTCTATTTTGATCGTATAAAATAATCAAAAGAAGTAGAGAGATAAACAGATTTTTACCAAAATAATTATGAAAATTAAATTATAGGCTTATGAAGTTTCCAATTAGGTAATTTTGTTATTGTGGGGCCGTCGGCTTCGGTTTGCTTCTCTTTGCAACTTGTGAATTGCGATATTATATTACCTATGTATGTATATTCCCTTGGTTATACAATGTGTTTTTTTTTATATCCCATAATTCTAGGGTATGATTGAGACCATAATATCAAAGAACCAACTGGCATATTATGAATTATTCTTCAATCATCATTTTTTTTTTTTTCATTTTTCATACAAAATAATTCGACAAAGTCATGATTATTAATGTAACCCTTACGTGAAATATGACAACGCCTCAGTTTCTTAGCTTTAAATATGAATGATTGGTTTGAATAAAAATGAATTACTCTTATTTATCAATGAAACTTAGATAAGTACCTATACACATCGAGCGTCTATTTTATAACTTCGAAACTATGCATTTTTGGACCAACTATTCTAGGAGATTTTGTGTTCTTTTTACTTAAAAATAATATAACTCTAGAGTTATGGGATATCAAAAACAACACGTTGTATAAAGTAAATCTACAGAAATAAGCCGTGTTTTTTTAAACAAATTTATTTACAGTTGGTACATACTTACGAACTGAGTAAAAAAAAGCCACAGAATTCAACCAAAGACTTTGATACGCTTAGCAATATAATCAAATTTTATTCACCTCATATAGACGAGTTTTATCATCCACGCTATCACAATAAGCTATAGATTTCTCATTTTATCCTACAAAATACACTGTGAGGTACTAAATGTGCTCCGGCGCATATATACGGCGATATTATTCTGATCAAAAGCGATTCTGAATGAGGTTGAATGTTTTTTCGTCGACTTCTAAATGCCAATTGTATTTTCACTGTGTTTATGAAAATGTGTGCAGGAGATATTGTGCTTTTGTTATGTTTTTGTTAGATAAACGGGTACTTGAAGGGATTTCTTGAAGTTAAAGTTACAAAGTCCTCCATAGATTATGTAGAGCTGTTTCATTTAGCGCTTGTTTTAAGATTTTATTACGAGATCTCGGTTCGTTTGTATACTATATCGTAAACTGCCAATCATAATTTAGAACTTTGAATATCCTACTAATATTATAAATGTGAATACTATCTACTAATATGATAGTTTGTGTGTTTGGATGTTTGTTACTCAATCAGGCAAAAACGGCTGAATGGATTTGGATGAAATTTGGCAAACAGATAGCTTATAACCTGGATTAACACATAGGATACTTTTTATCCCGATATTCCCACGGGATCGAGACTTACGCGGGTGAAACCGCGGGGCGCAGCTAGTTTTACATAAATCGTAAAAAAAACTAAAAGGATTTTTCAGGAGTCTTGTTGGGTTCTCCTTTTGTCAGATTTAACTGATATTTTTCCACAAGTTCACAACCAAAATATTTAGGAATGTTATTTCTTAAAACTACGTGTTTGACTAGCTAAGAGGTCGAGTAACTACACTGGCCTTCAATACCTAGTACCACATCGATCACGAAATAAAATTTGAAAACAAAAACAGATAGTTAATTGATTCAGGCATGACTTTACGGAAATCCATTATAAAATACAATAGACGCTGATATATATAGTAACCTATTCCGCTTGACTATTCTTCAAGAGTCATAAAAAACACTAAGAAATCGACACGTGTTTCACCTCTCAACGAGGCATCTTCAGGATGGCGATTGACCAATTGCAAACCAGAACGCGACGTGTTACCACACCGAGCGCTGGACGCAGAGAGACTCTACGTCCGTACGTACGTTACTCTGCGTCCAGCGCTCGGTGTAGTAACACGTCGCGTTCTGGTTTGCAATTGGTCAATCGCCATCCTGAAGATGCCTCGTTGAGAGGTGAAACACGTATATCAGCGTCTATTGTATTTTTTAACAAAAACAGAAACAAAACGAGTAAAAAGTTGCAAATATTTGAAAAGTGTAATATTTGGAGTGTTTTTGTTTATAATGTTTTTTTAGCCATTCCTTAAAAGACGGTTATCGGCTATAAAATATTTATATTAAAAAACAATGTAATCCTTCTTATTTAATTAATTATCTATCTCTATCTTCGAAAATATAATTATCTTGTGTAATTTAAAAGTTATTGCAATTTTAGAAGTGTGCTACTAAATTTTGACGACCAGTTTATTTCGACATTAGTAGCACATTAGCAAATTCGAAAAGAATCCTAATAACCCTAGAATATACGATAGACACTTCAAAGTCACTGACATTCGAGACAAACAAAGTTATTAACCGTGCACATTAACATAATGTTTGTCAGTCAGGCTCAGGGTAATGTGTCCCCAGCTTTAGTGATATCGCTTGATGGCTATCACATTATGCTACGTTTTTCATCATAGGCTTTATTTTGTTTGCCATTTCTCTTTCCGTATACTTTGCGATGATCTTGTATTCAATATAGGGACTTTTTCTTAATCATTAATCGTTCGTTTGTCACATTGAAACATGGTCTTTTGTAAATAAAATACTCAACCTCACCGACATAAAAGATATGCCCTTTAAATAACATCTGAAGGCCTAGACAAGTGACAATCGCTTCGAAAGCGTTTCGTATTTCTACAACGACTTTCAACAGGATTGACATAAGCTTTTCGATAGCTTATGTCAGTCCTATACATTTTTGCCTTTCGTTATCGCTGATATAAAGGCACTTTGTCTAGGACCTCTGCTAATAGCTAATAGGCGTGCATTTATGACATCGAAGAAATATAATAAAAGAAAAATAATTTTGACCGACGCTAAACTATCAATCACAATAAAACAGACATAATCTGAATTAAAACATAATAAACTACAAAAACCCGAGGAATTCCATCAATCTCATCCCCTAAACAGCTTCTATTACGCGTCAAATAATAGAAATAAAAACATCTACAAAGAAATCTCTGGTACAATGCAAATGGTTCTAACGGTTTATTAGAAAAGCGTTCTTTTGTCGCCACTCGACTCAATCCAATTCTTGAGAATAGGCCCCTTCGCAATAAAATCTTACGCCTACGTCTGATATGCAAAATTCTTTGAACGCGGGTAAACGGGAGCGGATTCTGGTTAACGTGTTAATTAAAGTGTGGTAAACGAATAAACTATAGGTTTGGAGAAGTCAAGTAATGACGGCTTTCAGGAATATTCCATTGTTATAGTATGATTGTTACTCATAATAGAAGAATATAGAATTATTATAAGAAGCAACACGCATGTAGGTACCTAGAAAATTAGTTTTGATTTTTCAATTTTACTATAGGTTGTGTTTTCTACAAACTTTGGTATTTTTTTTTCTGTTTTTGGATTTTTTGTTTTGTAGCTGTCGACTTTTACTTATTTGAGCTTGTAAAAATCATGTTTATTTAAAGCTTAAACTATTTTCCAACAATAATCCGATGGGAATATGGTCTAAAGCTAATATATTTAAGTTTTCTGGAGGATTACGTGACTTTCTATTCTCGCGAAAGCTTCGCAGAGAATTTCTCCACGAATTTTCTCGACTACAGAATAAGCATACCCAATAACATAGCGAATAAAAAGAGTTGATTTTCGATTTGGATACAGAGCGGGCGCCGGGTGGCAATTCCGTAGATCTCGCTGATACAGGCTCGCATGGGAAATCACTAGTGCTCGCGAATGCAAATTTAACGCAACGCTGAAATCGGTGTTGAGAATAGGTACCTACTCTTTGGTATTCGTAGGACACGATTGACTTTCAAAGGGAAGAAAGGAAATCAGTCTATAATTCAATTAGTAGGTTCCGGGTTTTTTTGTGCAGGTACTAGTGAAGAAGTCTTCAAAATGTAGCCTAATAATGTTAACGTTTTTAAAGGGACTTGATCGATTTATGTCGACTTAATTTGGATTCGTAATATGAAACTGGTTTTCAATTAAAAGACCGTACGTGGTTAGTAAATTAAAGCCGGTTATTTTATATATTAATTAGTTCTTATTTAGAGCATTTCCCATAATTAACCCAAAGTGTGAATTAATTAATATACATTAAAGAAATATCTGCTGTTGTAACTCAAACAAAAAACACGAAACCATTCGTATTAGTCACAATTATATACAAACAATATGCAAAACGCCCAATTTTCTTTGAAAGAACAATAAAAACGTAAAAACGTAAAAAAGGGAATATAATTAAATCGTGATAATATTAAACACAATTAATTAACAGTACAATAAAAGTCGAATTTTAATGTTTAACCTGCACACAAAGTTTTAACTGAAAAGTTAAAAGTATTATTACGAAAAATGACTTAATTCGTGCGGCCGACTTAATTAAGAAATTAAGATAAGCCTGGGTACACAAATAAAGCATTTTGTAATCTACTCCGGAAGTGACTCGGAAGCTATCCAAAACGGACACCGAGCTTAAATTTGTGTGCATAATAAAAGGTTTAAATCGAAAACTTGGACCCCTACCTTTTGTTTCTAACGATTTCTAATCGATTGTGGGCGGAGGTACTTCATGTGCGATTTAACTTAGGTAACAGATAGGTATAAGTATAATTAGGTACCTACTAAAAATCATTCGAAGGACTTTGTAATGATGTTGAGCGCCACGATTGCTGACAAATGCTTGCACTGACTGGACAGGTCCACTCAAATCTGTGTGGTTTTTTCCTTAAAAGACCATTTCAGACGCTAATTCTACTTGGTCCTCGTATGGCCTGACCAAGCTTATGTCTGGACTTTAAAAGAGACTGACCTCTGAGTTTGTTTCGGCCTTTCTTCTAGTCAGATAGGAAACGCCGACCTTATCTATCTTATTTTTGAATATGACGTGTAAAAGTGATTCCGAAAACCTATTTACAGAATAAACAATTTAATTTAATTTCATAATCCACATTTCTTGTTACTGGTGTTTAAAAAACTACATAATTTCTATCAGAGAGTGAAAGCAAGTCATGTTAATTAGTTTTTATCGAGATGCTCTTTAAATTAATGGCGAAATGTTAGGACGAATTTAAACCAACTGTAAGATCCAGTTTGATTATTTAAACTTAACTTCTTTATTCTTCCATTATGATTACATTTATTAATTTAAAAGATTCAATTAAAGAAGAAATATCTATCTCGATTTCGCTATCGAATCTCGATCTCGACTCGATAAAAAAAAATCGAGACGGTTCGATTAGTAGGGGCTCCCGTTTCGATACAAAGCGTTCGAGTCGTATACATAAATTTCAATTAAGGGAGGTGTGACAACTCGCTCACGAATTTTATCGCGTATCGGACGCGTTAGAATACATTATCATATAACTTTATTGTTTACCTTGTTATGACAGCCGACAGTCGCCTTTGTCAAGCCGAAAAGGTATCGATTTATATCTCGATTAAAATAGTAAGGGTTCGATACGAAAGTTTCAGAATAAGGTGTTGAAGTTTAAATTGGTTCGTATTTTTATGACTAAACACCTGTTTAATTTGAATAATTAGATTTGTGAAAGGTTTCAGCTCCGAAGCATTTTATAACTAATGAAAGAAAATAAGCGGAATCTTATTACTTTAACAATCCGAACTTTATCTATAGAAATAAATAACATTGAAGTGTCTGTTTGTAATTGTAAAATAACAGTTTTTTACTAAAAATGCATATTATGAAAGTATGTATGGTATTCATAAGAATAATGGTAATAATGGTAATGGTAAATATGGTAATTAAAAAAAAAAAGTGTCTATCTGTCTGTTTGTTCCGAATTGGTTGATATTATATAAGGAGTAACTTAGGCTACTTTTACTTTAGAAATATAATTAGGGTCGCTGCGGCCAGCAGACAGTAATAATAATAATAAAAAATAAAACATTAAATGCGAAAGTCAGTTTATTTCACGCTAAAACGGCTGAACGGATTTGGATGAAATTTGGCACATGACCTGGGTATAACATAGGGCTTTTTTATCCCGGTAGTGGTAAGTTCCCGTGGGATAATTACCTACCACCTCCACGCGGGAGAAGTAGGGAGGAAAAGCGTACATTTATAACCTCATATTTAATAGATTTTCCATACGTTTTAGTAATTACCGATAATGTTGGTACCCGTGAAAAGTAATCGGGAATTTTCTTTTAAAATGTAGTAAAACATTCGCTTGGCTTGATTTTCAATCTAAATTCAATTGCTTTTTCCTAATAAGTTGGTATTGATGGAATAATAAGTAAATGTCGTTAAGAACGTAAAGTCTTTGTTGTTTAGTAATTAAATGTGAAATGAAAAGGTGTGATCGTTGATTTCAATTTGAATTACATTAGTTATGCTTATAACTACGTGGTTAATGTTTGTGATTGCGAAATGAGTTTATGTTTTAAATACCTACTTTATTAACTTGTTTTTCACCCTCTCAATCAGAGGTGTCTAAATTGCATTTTATGTAGGTACAACTAAATGAAATTAGCGCCACTACTTTTGTTCTTTTCTTGTATTGTGCTGTTTTTTGGTTGTGCAAAAAAAAAAGTATTTTAAAAAATACGGTACGCACACATAAACGCACACCCTCATATACACACACACGTGCATACCTCACACAACGACAGCTGCTACATGAATCTTTTATTTTATTTTATTTTAATTTGTACAGCGTCTGTAACCACCCAATTATTTGACTGTTAAGGTCGATTTTATCTATTAAAAATGGACCTTAAACTTGATTAGTCAACTACGTTTCTGCCTTGTAAAGGGTTAAACCCTCTATTTACTTATTAGCCTCATCATTGTTAAGATACCACCGGGAGTGAGACAGCTCTGACATAAGTACGTAAGTTTGTCTAAACCATGATTTTGGTGAACGATAAAAGTCTAATGAGTTTATGATTGCACTAAGTTAAATGTATAAAAATGGTGTGCGTTATCTCAGCAAAATAATGTCGAAAATAGTAATTTAAATCTTACTCCAGTGTAAGTACAACAAAAAAAATCGTCGAAACAATTACAGAATATAGAATGAAAGAAAATTTTTTTTTTTTTTAAATAATACAATAAAAACAAACATTAAATCTAACAAACTCAGTAAAACAAGTAATAGAATAATATACAAAAATAAAACATCGCGAACAGGGAAAGAAAACCTGTGCGAGGCCAAAAAGGCTCCTATCTCAGCATAATGCTACGATATTTGAGAAAAAGTTAACAAATACCGCAGCGCTGATATTCTGATAGGGCCCAGACACATAGACAGGGGACATAGGCAACTAATCCATAATAATCCATACTTATATTATAAATTCGAAAATAACTCTGTCTGTCTGTATGTTACCTTTAACGCCTAAACCACTGAACGGATTTCAATAAAATTTGGCAAGGAGATAGTATGGTACTCCGGGGAAGGACATAGGCTACTTTTTATCGACGTACCATGCGGGCGAAGCCGCGGGCGGAAGCTAGTTATCTACAGGATGTAAGGGTAAACACTCTTGTCATTCAAACCATGGGTAGTTGACTTAAATATAAAAACAAATGACCGAACACAACAAAAAAAAAACGTTATTTTCATTAAAATATTTTAAAAAGTTTCTATCTGACACCGTGCTTGCTAGCGAAACAGCTGACTGACTAAGGGAGGGATCGCGCTCGCTGCCGGTCAGGTCACATCCCGTACCCCCCGCCCGTGTTGAGACGCAAGTTCGTTGCCCTAGCGCATAGGGCAACGAACTTGCGTCTCTTGTGGTAAAATTTAGATCTAAAAAAAAATAACAAAAAGTTGTAATTTTCCATTGATTTTACGTTCTATAAATGAAACCAAACCACTGGTTGCAAGGATAACGGTGTTTACCCTAACACCCTGTATATGATTTAAATGACTATTTTCGACATTATTTTGTTGGGGTAACGCTAAATATAGTCATTGGGTAACGCACACATAAAAATTTACGTACTAAGTGTACTACTGAAGGACTAATTGGTTAACGTACTGGTTTAAATTGAAATAAATATTTTTGTATAAGTATTATTCTATTCCTGATCGGGTCTTTTAATGACTACGAAAATTGACACACTGATTTCATCATCTTACTAAATACATCTCTTTCTCTCCAACAAACAAGCAAGTCATTAACAGCCGCTAGTGTAAACTAAATCCTTACAAAATAACATACAAGAGAACATTTATAACTTCATTACGACAAGCTATTGGCTGGTACAGTCGGTCACACAAGTGTCATTAACGACCACGTTTGATTTTATTTCGTCCAATTAATGTCTTACCGTGAAATGCTGTAAAACGAGCCAAGTCGTACGACACGCCCTGTACACTGAAATACAAAAGTATTACAGTAATATAAAAATCAATCTGCCTAGCCTTTTCCCAACTATGTTGGGTTCGGGCAGCTGAATACCAGTATTTTACATTGAACGACTGCCTTGCCTATCTGACCTCCACAGCCCAGTTACTGGGTAACACGATACCCCGATACTCGATACGGTTTTCAGTTTTTTTGGCTTCTGAATAACGTAGCGACTGTCAAATGACAACCGAGACCAACGGCTTAACGTGCTTTCCGGGACACGAAGGAATCTCGATATGTAATGGATGGGTGACCATCCATTACATATCGAGATTCCTTCGTAATGGATGGTCACCCATCCATTACATATCGAGATATGTAGCATAACGTTCGATCGACCCGTGCGGCTGTTATCATTTAGCCACGAGCCCCTCAGTGTTACAGTAGGTATTATCATTGTTTGTAAAACGGCTAAAGTTTACTACCTACTTTTATTACAGTTTCATGTCATCGACCAGATAAATGGAAAGTGTGTTGCTATATTTTGGTTTTATGTTAATTTTAAATGTTGCCTTCGGATAAAATGTTTATCTGATTGCAGAATAAAAACTTTAAGTTTATGTTTTCATTGTATAGCCAGTTTACAGCAAGCCTATAAAGAAATTTATTGTACACTATGTACGTAATTATTATCGACATTTATGTCGATAATAATTACGTACATAGTTTCAATATAAAGGTGCAACTTTCTTGATTTCAAAATGTTTTACTTCGTAATACACACGATTATATCTTGAAATGACTAATGAAATAAATAAAAATAATCAAAAAGCAAAATCTATAAGTCCTTTTTGATTGATAATTTTCCAGGTTTTACAATATTATACATAAACAAAGATTTTTTGGCATGTTTAGTTTTGCATTCGCTAAAAGTTTGATTCTACCAAGACTTGTAAAAACTTTTTAGTATATATCAATGCAATCCGATATCTCTCTCTTGTCTTGAATAAATTATAGAAATAGACGTGCAGATAATTAAATATAATATGTCAAACCACTTGTGTCCTCGTCTGTATTATCCAGTCGTTCTCTTTGTAGTTACTGAAAGCTTCAGCAGATAGTTAAATCTGTGTTCGCAGACGTCGACTGAAGTCTGCTTTACGAGCTATACGCTGTAACGACGATTCTTTGTATTGATATAACTAGCTCTGACTTTGTAGCCATCTTGGACTGATAGAACAGGAGGCGGCTTGTGACTCCTTGCCTGTCGTGGAATATTGAAAAAACGAAGTATGGAAATGACTTTGTGAATGCGATCTACTATCGTCGATTTATAATTGGGAAAAGTGTATATTTTTACTATTTTTTGCTTGATAATGCTTTCTTGACCTGTAAATATGGGACAAATTGGCTAATAAAAGAAGCGTGTAAAAATACAGGTTTTGGAACGGGTCTTACGATAGAAGTAAACTGGCAGAAATCGTTATTCCCCATTGAAACCCATTGTTTTTTTTTAACTTGAGACCAAACTAGTTGGCTCTGTGCTAACATAACATACAGCAAAAGGAACTTCGTTCCAGCCGGGTGCCCCATGACACCTACCGGCTTTTTTTGTCTGGTTTGGAAGCATCCCACTATTTAGGTATTTCCTTGGTCCTTTTCTAACGTGATACATACGTACTGTTAAACTACAAATCTCCCAGTTCAATGTAGTCCTACATAAACTGGAACCAATACCTAAGATATTGAACAAATGTAAAATTAATTGACACACTGAAACCTTTTTTCTGTGTTAGAACTTCAATTAATCTTCTGTATTAGCCAGAATTTTATATATTACATATTTGCCGCCGAGTGAGTGACTCAGTGGTAACTGCCGCGACTTACGATTTGTACGTCGTGGGTTCGAAACCAAGCAGGCACTTTACTTTGTGTAAACTATTTCATCACCACTGCTATCAAAACGGTGAAGGAAAAAATCGCGAGGAAAACAACATGTCCTAGAATAAAAAAATCGAAGATATGTGACATTCACCAACCCGCACTGGGCCCGCGTGGTAGGATACCCCCGCCTACTCCCAGAAACAGGTGTCCAGCAGTGGGAACATTATAGGCTGTTTATGACTTGTTTGCCCTGAAAATCAGTGCCAATTTTGAATGAAACAATAACTACAAATACTGCAAGGCTAGTCTATGCGTTCTGAAACTCATTGTTACTTTGTTCAGACGAATGACTTTGAGTTTTATGTCTGTGGGCGGGGGTACTCACGGGTACTCAGAACAGACCATAGAGATGTATTGGGAATTGGCGCCAATTTTGCTTTGTTCTTTTCTTTTGACTTTTTGAGGATGGCTCAAGGAGTTTTGTTGGCTTTCGTAAAAGTTGAAAATAAGGTTAAATTGTCTCTTTTAAAAACCCGAGATTTCAGTTTATTAGATACTAGCTGATGCCTGCGGCTTTGCCCGCGTGGATGTGAGTTATTTTAAACTCAAACCTTACTCGAGAACCACTCACACTGAAAATCAGTGCAGTAGTTTATGAGTTTATCGCGAACAGGATGACAGATAGACACGGCGGAGGACTTTGTTTTATATTACGATTTATTCATTTAAGACTGTTTTGTGCAAGTGTTTGATTGATACGAATATAGTGCGGCTACTGCAATGCTTGCGTAGACAAAGATCCACGAATGACAGCCGGGACCAACGGATTAACGTGCTTTCCGAGGCACGGAGGAGTCTCGGGATGTAAAGATGGTCACCCATTCACGGACCAACCGCGGCAAGCGTAGTTTAACCTGATGGATCAACCCGTGCGGCTGTTATTACTAAGCCACGAGCTCCACAACAATTTTAACAACTAACAATATCAATTAAAACTTCCCGAGTCTACAGACCGCGATATTTTTTAATTAGACTTAATTAATGTACGTTCTTTATGTCCATGTAGTACATTAATTGATTCCCAGAAGTGTGAGGTAGAATTGTTGACCTGTTCGTGATATTCTTGTTAAGTTATAATTTTTGTATTTATATTAGTTAGGGCGTTGTTTTACTGTGTCGGTTGTTACATTGAGTTGTGGTTTTAATCCTTACTTATAATATATAATTATATAATATATATAATCCTTACTAATATAATATTATAAATGCGAAAGTAAATCTGTCTGTCTGTATGTCTGTCGCGCTTTCACGCCAAAACTACTGAACCGGTTTAAATGAAATTTGATACACAGATTGTCTAGAGCCTGAGACAGGACATAGGGTACTTTTTATCGACATACCACGCGGGCGAAGCCGCGGGCGGAAGCTAGTAATATTATAAATGCGAAAGTAACCCTGTCCGTCTGTCACGCTTTCACGCCAAAACTACTGAACCGGTTTAAATGAAATTTGATACACAGATTGTCTAGAGCCTGAGACAGGACATAGGGTACTTTTTATCGACATACCACGCGGGCGAAGCCGCGGGCGGAAGCTAGTAATATTATAAATGCGAAAGTAACCCTGTCCGTCTGTCACGCTTTCACGCCAAAACTGCTAAACCGATTTAAATGAAATTTGGTACACAGATACTCTAGAGCCTGAGCAGGGACATAGGTTACTTTTTAGCCGCGGGCGGAAGCAAGTCATTTATAATTTATGCACTTATCGCGAGCAGCACCCATAGAGCAGTTGCTATTTAAAAGTTCATCAATAACCTCCTCTGTGATCTAGTGGTTAGACCACTTGCCTCAGACCCAGAGGTCCCGGGGTCGATTCCCAGTGGGAGCAAAATTTTCTGCTCGATTTGGTTAGTGGTAGGGCTTGTTCTAAGTCCGCCTGGCTAGCTACCAATATCTTATCTAAGTCTGTCGCCATAACAATGAATGTTAACAGCATTTTTGTGTTTCGGCAGTTTTTTAACCCCCGTGTTTTGTTTTGTTTGGCATAGAAAGGGCGAAATTAGAAAACGACCATCCGATGCACAAATGGTTAATTGGGCTCACACAATAGATAACCTATAAGCCCATGGAGCATGTATCACAATGCAACGTTTTAAAATATCTATATATTTTACAATTTTTTAGTAACGTACATGATTTCATAGCCTAATTCACACGAGACTCGTTCTAATCTTTTACTCAGGAAACCATAACTAATCCAATTAGAGTTATAAAATCTGATCTTGTTCTAAAGAGTCTAGTTTAACAACATTTGAGACTATTAGGCGGTGCTTAAAAATTAATTAAATGTAAACCTACCTATGTTATTATTTGCTATGTTAATTAAGTATGTAGGTACTTCCTCAATCGTAGACGTAAGTAGATTAATTTTTTATATGATTTGACTTATACATTACCTATGGTAAAACCACAGATGAATACAGATGGTTATGCGGATGATTATGGTGATGGTTGGTTGGTGGATGGTGGTGGTTAGATGGTTGGTGGTGGTCGCAGTTTAGGTATGAAGCTACTTGCGCGGCGGGCCCGTTTTCTCGGGACAAAGTGTAACGTAGTCAGAAGATGAGTTACGCGATAGAAAGAGAGGCAAATTCTAGGTGAATGTAACTGTAGGTAATTAGGGCTGTGCTGAATTGCACTTTATTGTGTCGTAGCAAGAGTCGCTTTTTATTTAAGGGATTTTGCGAGGTGAACCATCTGTATTCATTTATGGTAGGTATAACATAGTCAATGATCATAAAAGGCGTGTTTTTTTCAGAATTTAGAATCATTTGGTTTGGGCTTGGATTACTTACTTTTTAATACTTGTTTTAATTAGTCAGCCAAATTACAGGCAAGGATGAAAATCGGAAATATTTTTGACAAAAACCTCACTAGGTTCAGTTTAAAAAACATAATTACATAACAATGTATGGCAAAGAAAGTTAAACACACGATTTTAATTACACTGTCTACTTTTTGCTGCGTTAAAATAAAGTTAGTTACACTGAAAAAAAAAACAGCTTTTTTTCCTCACTTAAGATATTTAACGCACTTATGTAACTCAACCTTAACAATTGAATGCTTTACTAGCTTCTGCACGCAACTTCGTCCCCGTGAAATTTCTTGCTCTCCCGTCAGTAGGCGATGCGATGCGACGCGGTGGGCGTTGCATCGCATCGCCTGCCCGCGTTATTACTTTGTTTTCGTTTAGCTATTTCAGACTTTTTTCTTTTTCTCGGCTCCAAAGGGTTATAGCGTGATGTTACAAAGCCTTAACCCATACCGTCCTCAAAAATTAGGTTATCAAGCGCAAAAAGAAGAAAAGGCTCCAGAGATTCAAACAAACAAACCCTTCAGCTTTGTTATATTTGTATTTTGATTGCAATAAAACTGTAACAGCAGATGTGTAAGCCAAGCATTTCGTTTCAACAATTTTTATTATTTTATATTTTTTTCCTTACAAAGCTACTTACTTACTTAGTTATCTCGACCGTCACAGATACTGGTCGACATTGTAAATGTAATCGTTTTTATTTTCATGTATTTGTTGCCGATAACAAGCTAGTTTCAACCGTTAACCGTTGCTTTTTGATTGGGTGAACTTAGGAAGCATATTTTGCATAGATATAAATTGTTATAAGAAGTGTAATTAATGTTTTTTAATCGATAAGTGTATATAAAGTGTTGTTTGATTGAATACATAATCAGCCTATACAGGGTGTTTGGCTCATCGTATGCCAAATAAAAATGGCGGATAGGAGGGATCATGTGCTGCCGTCTAAGGCCCCAAACAAAAATTTAAAACCAGATGAGAAAAAACGGTAGATGTTACTTGCAAGTAATTTAGATTTTGATAGAATCGTAGGTACAACATGTACAATCAACATAAAATATTGGAGGCTATATCAATACCTTTTTATTTTACTTAAAAAATCATAATAAAATATCCCGTAGGGCCAACAACCTATCCACCATTTTCATTTGGAAAACGATGTATAATGTTCCTGTATAATGTTCCCACTTCTGGGACACAGAGCTCGCTGAGAAAGGGAGTGGACTGTAATCTACCACGCAGGCCCAGTGCGGATTGGTAGATGTCACATGACTTCGAATTTTTTGTTCTAGGACATGCCGATTTCCTCACAATGTTGTCCTTCACCGTTTTGAGAGCAGAGGTTATGGAATTATGTTTACATGTGACAGACCAACAAGATAGACAAACGGCGAAAGTCAAACTCCACCATCAAAACTCGCCATCCTTAATCCACCATTATCTTAAACCCTCGGCTATCTCAATATTTATCTAAGTTTAAATAACTGTCACATTAAAGTTTATGGGGCAGTAAGCAGATAGCTGCACCTCCCCTGCATGTATTTACGTACGCTGAGGGTGCAGGGATGTTAACGCCCAGGGTAAGAATTATTGTCACTCGGAGCTGTTAAAGATGTTTGTATTGAGGGTGACGCGTATTGTGTGGAAAAAGCTGAGGTAACATTAAAGAATCCTAGCGGTGTAGGGGAGGAGGGAGGTTGGCGTAGAGAGTTGTGCGGGAAGAATCTTGCAGTGATTGTGCTCTCTCAGATTAGCATTAGTTGTGCTATCTCTGGATTTCTTCCTGTTAGTTACGAGTAGTCTCTCTTTCATTGAATTTTATTTTATTTTTTTAAACATTTCCCCACACTTAGAATTTCTTCCTGTATCGTGGGTGCGTTTACAAACATAGAAACTCACATACACTAACACCCAGACCCGGAACAACTACTTGCAGATCATACAAATATCTGTTCCGTGCGGGGATTGAACCCGCGACACGTTGCGCAGCAGTCCATCGCTCAGCCACTGCGCCAACCGTGTCGTCGTCATATTGTTTTCTACACATATATACATAATCAGCCTATAATGTTCCCACTACTGGGACACAGGCTTCCTCTTTGTGAGAGGGAGTGGGCCGTAATCTACCAAGCGGACCCACTGAGGGTTGGTAGATGTCGCATGTCTTCAAATGTTTGGTTCTAGGACATGCCGGTTTCCTCACGATATTTTCCTTCACCGTTTTGAAAGCATTGGTGATGAAATTATTTACACAAAGTAAAGCGTCTGTTAGGAGTGTCAGGGTTCGAACCTACGACCTACAAATCGTAAGTCGCGGCCCTTACCATTGGGCCACCACTGCTCTTTTCTACACAATGTTGGCAATTTTTAAATAACAGTGGGTTTTGTCTGCTTATCCGGTCCCACTAATCGGTCTTTAAAAGATCTCTTATTTGCGAAAGGAGATATTATGTACAAAATGTTACATAAACAATTCCAAAATCTTACGTAACATTTTGAAATTGTTTCTTTTGCGTTAAACCGTTGCTTTGTTATGACTTCCGTTCAAACAACGACTTATTTTTCCATGGAAGACTGAGATTCATATCTTCCATAGACTGTAAGTCTACCATAATTTAACGCACTAACCACCACTAGTCAGTTCCCAACTCCTCACATTCCTCCACTAGGATGCTTCCGCCTCCCGCTGTCAAAGGAGATAATTCTCGTACGCTAGGGTGACCCCGCGTTCGACACATGGGGAGACATTCTTCACGACAGTTGACTCTGTACTGATAACGGTGACCACATATTTGTGATTACATCAGGAATTTTAGGGACTGTTAATAGTTCCTGACATGTTTTGGGTGTAGTTGTCTTGTTCGGTTTAATTAAAATTGATGTTTGTATGGGGAAGGATAATATTCAAAAGGACGACTGTCTAATGTCTTAGATATGACATTGTTCTTCAGCTCATCAATCATTTAGGAGATCAACACGTATACAAGGTTATTGGTAAAACACCAACAACCTCTTAAGGAGTCATTGTACTCATCATTATGAACAACTTTTACTATGGGAACAAATATGAAATAGCGAAAAAAAACAACAGCTGTTCCCTACATTTGACGACACGGTTGGCGCAGTGGCTGAGCGATGAACTGCTGCGCAACGTGTCGCGGGTTCGATCCCCGCACGGAACAAATATTTGTATGATCTGCAAGTAGTTGTTCCGGGTCTGGGTGTTAGTGTATGTGAGTTTCTATGTTTGTAAACGCACCCACGATACAGGAAGAAATTCTTAGGGTGGGGCAAAGTTTATTAAAAAAAAAAAAAAAACATTTTGGCGAGTTATGCGAACATAAATGTACGGAATAGCTTTTTTTTATTTCGCTATTTCATATTTGTTCCCATAGTAAAAGCTGTTCATAATTATGAGTACAATGACTCCTTAAGAAGTTGTTGATGTTTTACCAATAACCCTGTACAAGTAGTGACAATACAAAGTAAAGAAAGAAAGAAAGAAAGAAAATACATTTATTCAGCACAGACAAAATTAGAAGACAGATAATCATCATCATCATTTCAGCCGAAGGACGTCCACTGCTGGACATAGGCCTCCCCCAAGCAGCGCCACTTCGACCGGTTCTGTGCTTCTTGCATCATCGGACAGACAAACAGACAGACAGATAATAATATTATGGTCATCTGGTCTGTAATTTAAATGATTTGTTAAAATCCGTCTTCCTAGTCGAACTCATTGTTATCCATCTCATAAAGAATCTGCGTCTGGTTTCCAGTAAAAACAAAAAGTCCATTTTGGAATTATTAAAAGTGAAGAAAAAACAGACTTAATCATGAATCACAAGTTTTTAATTAGCTATTTTGCTAATGTAGGCAATAAAATCTATAAGACCACCTATTGAAAAAAACTCTTATTTACATTATATCTTCACAAAATCCTAAACCCTAAATTACACCACAAGCCCAACTGATCAAACTCGCCGCTGCTTCCGGCGTCACAGTCGGCGCCCACGCAGCGCCGCATGTGACAATTTACGAGCCGCCCCCTTCCGCAGATAGATGGCGCCACTACCACAATGTTTAGCTTTGTTTATGAAGCTTTCGCAGTTTCTTAGTATTTGGTCTTATTGCTTTATGTGAGTAGGAATGTATTATACAGATACAGATTTTAATATTTTTGAGTTTAACTTTTTCATACGTTTGGGTGACTGAATGTCCAAGAGCTTTTTGCTTCTTATAGGCTTCCTCTTGTATGTCGGGGGTGTATCTATTCACGATTTATACCTATTTTATGCTTATTCTGTTCAGTGTTCTTCATTATAATATAATTATACACAGCATGACTATACTCGCTGCTAAATAGATCTGGATTTAGGTACTTACCTACTAGTCTGCGCAACACACTTATTGAAGAAAGAAAATCAATCAATCAATCTGCCTAGCCTTTTCCCAACTATATTGGGGTCGGCTTCCAGTCAACCAACGGCTTAACGTGCTTTCCGAGGCACGGAGAAGTCTCGGTATGTACAGATAGTCACCCATCCACGGACCAATCCCGGCAAGCGTAGCTTAACCTGAAGGATCGACCCGTGCGGCTGTTATTACTTAGCCACAAGCTCCTATTGAAGAAAGAAAATAAAGAAGAAATCAAATATATCTATATATTTTTTAGCACAGTTTAAAAGGCACACAATGTAATATACTGTTGAAAAAAACAAATAAAAAGTGTAAAGTACAATGTAAGAAATTAGCAGGACCGTGTGCCACGCGGTTGTGTCAAAAAGGCATTCAGTCATATTAGCCAGGAGGCTAAGACGTTTGTTTAAAACGAATGGCCCTATAGAGAGACTAGCCTACAAGAAATGTAAAAAATCAAATGAGACACACTAGGTGTTGATTATTTTTAGGGTGTGAGACAGTTTGTCTGAGCATAGTGAGTTCTATATAATTTTTGTCAGACTTACACATCGCTTTTCTTCGGTAGACAAACAGACGAATAGTACAGTTGTTTATCTTTATTTTTATTAACAACTTTACATTCTTATATATATAGCGTCCATACATGCTATAAAAAATACTACAAATGATTTTTTTTTTTTAATTTAAGTAGTAAATAATTCACAAAACTAAAAAAATTATACGTAAAAAAAAGCACTCTCTACACGCACACTTCTATTTCAACGTAGAAAGACAAGTGCTTTTAGCATATATAAACGCTACACTATTGCAGGATAACGGGAACGCCCTTCGTTAGATAAAACATACTGTATAATATACATCTAAAACGAAAATATATAAAATATGTACATATATTAGGAAAAAAAATATATAAAATTATTATTAGTCTAACATTTAATTCAATATTGGGGTAAATAAACTCCTGACATTCGCGAAATATCAACAAACTAATTAAACAAGTAATTACATATTAAAACGATGTTCCTAACATCAAAACTGTGAACATTACGTTTATCTAACGTCACATTAGTTATAACATCAATGGGTCTAATTGACGTTTACGACTTGTTTGAAGAATTAAATAAGCTATTAACCTAGAAAAGTGCTCTTCTCAGTAATCATTACTTGTTAGAAAATTAACTTTTTGACCATTTCTGTCAAAGCGTTCGTTAACCATACATTTTAGTAGAACTGACATAGGTAGACTACGTCGTTATGTTTTATGTCCCTAATTTAAACCAATATTCAGTCGATCTCTCAGGCATATAGATGCAATACGTATTTTAAACCATTTGGTTTTAAACCGTATTTTTGGTTTAAACTTAGCGGTTAAACTTAGTGATCTGGACCACATCTACTCCCTGATATTTTTGAGAAATAATCTCGTCTTACAATTTTATAATTATGCATATTAACAAGAAAATACGTTCTAAAAATATGATATTAATGTATATTTTAATATTTATTAACAAGTTTATTTTCAGTCTGTCTAATTCTCATAGTAGTAAAAAAAATAAAAATAACATACTTAAATGAGTCACATAAATTAATTAAAATGGTGAAAGATCAATTAGCCTTTATAACTTAATTTTTAATGTACCTAATGCGTAATCAATGTACGGCCCTAATGGTCGTGGCTTTAAACCGTTCTAAACAAATTTAAAACGGGTTTTAAACCACGTACTTTGGTTTAAAACGGTTTATTTACAACTATACTCAGTAACTATTAAAAAGATCGACTGAATTTATGAATAAAAAATCTAAAATTATCGTTTATTAAGAGATAGAGGCTTATAAGCAGAAATTATGAAAATAAAACTGAACTCGTATTTATTGATACCTATTTTATGACTGAGATTGTAATCTGACTATCAGCCTACTCGTTTATTACTGTTACAACCACCTACTTCTTTTAATTGGTCTATAGAGCCTATCTTTTCACATTTCAGGTTAATAACTGCTTGAGCCGTCATATTAGAGAAGTATAAATATGACAGCCATTAGCCGACGGCTTTCAGGTCTCCGTGTCTCGATAATTATCAATATCAAAATGAATGTCTTGTACTAAGCGATGTAAGTACCTACACTTAACTCATTAAAAACTAAACATAGGCTTCTTAATTTATGCAACAGTTTATCAAGATATGGCTATCTTGTAGTTATGTTTTACAAGAAAAACTAGCATGAATTGAAAACTTCAATTACGCCAATTTTTTAAACTTATGTTGTCGTTAAAAATGCCATCAAAAATTGTCAATGGTCGTGCGAACGGAGCCATTGCAACTCTTTGTCGGGACACGATAAAAAATCAAATTTCCTGCAGTTTTGTCCCCCTAGCATTTTGGTGGGCTATACTGGGCTATGTCGTCAATGTTATGGGTGTATGTAGTGGTTTATGGATTGAATTGCAATGGTATCTGATGGGCCATAGTGGGCTTCGATGTTGGTCCGTTGATTAGGAGCCATAGAAATATCGCCTGCCTATAATAATTTCTTATTAGTGTGGTATGTCGATTTTGCACACTTATATCTGAAAATATCCCTCGCACTACTTTAACACAAATTGTAATCTAGAAGCCCAAAAAGATACAGAGCTAAAGAATCAACTCTAATGTTATTAAAGAGAAAATATTTGTACTTTTGTTTGAAATTACTCAAAAAATTAATGGACCGATTTAAAAAAAATCTTTCAGCAGCTTAATGCTATAATATTACTAAGTAACATAGGCTATAAGTCTAAAGACATCATGCGGGCGAAGCCGCTGGCGGAAGCCAGTTAGGAGATTTTGTTTTTGTTTTTTTTTTTTAAAAAAAAAACGTTGCCCCACACTAAGAATTTCTTCCTATATCGTGGGTGCGTTTACAAACATAGAAACTCACATACACTAACACCCAGATAAATTTAGCCTGTAGCGGTTACAATTAGTAGCCGTTTTGTCTTAGGACGAGATAAACAGACCCTAAAAACGACACGTCATGGAATTAGTCGCATTAAATAGTTTGTATGCTACTGGTGCAACAGAAAATGCCTCTGAATTAACAACAAACAAATAAAATACTTCACAACATCATTTAAAATTTGGCACCGACAAAAAATCCGATGCTCCTAGAAATAGAGTGTCCAGCCAAAGCGGATTTCCATGGATTTTTCCAATTTCCACGTGTACGCATATCATGTGTCCGCCTGACTGACTTGTGCACTTTTTTTAAACGTGACGTTATTGAAAACGTTCGACTGACGGGTTTATTAAATGCTTTAAAGTCTTTTCGACGTTTGAGGGATTAAAATACTGTGTTTTTTTTCTGATTGATCTCATGCAGATATTATGTTATATTGGTGTAAAAAATAAAGCGATTAAGTTTTGAAATACATACTTGAAAAGCTTGTATTATGGTCAGTCGCTAAATGGTTCCGTTTCATGAATGAATGGACAATTTTATTCATTCATTCATTATCTATCTTAATTTTATTAAAAAAGAAAAAAACCATAAGCCACAAAGACATAATATTCTGCAAAGAGAATAACAATTTGAGCAATAAAAACCACAAAATACAAACGTTATAACCATTCACCCCCAACACAACGATACATTTTTAATTAAAAACGACGGCTACA
Organism: Lithophane semibrunnea; assembly: GCA_947363905.1. Lineage (NCBI taxonomy): Eukaryota > Metazoa > Arthropoda > Insecta > Lepidoptera > Noctuidae > Lithophane > Lithophane semibrunnea. The sequence goes on along the minus strand of OX376209.1, from coordinate 9,427,814 downwards.
ACAATAAGGCTAACACATCGAACAATTTAGCTAAATCCATAAAACCATTACACTTCCCCTGTGCAAACATCTCAGATTCACCACGATAAACTGTTGTAATTCACGAGTATCGCATTACCGCCCGACGTCATCCGACGTCGCCCGATGTCGCACGACGCCGCCCGATAATACGCGACACGCGCCGATTATGAAATCCGATGTAGGTAATCGTGTGAGCAGTTGGGGTTAGTTGTAGAGGGGACGGGCTGGGTATTGTGCCTACATCCGCATATTGGAGGAAAGTTACTCTGTTGGTATCTTTTTTCATGTACCAAAGACGTTACTCGATTTTACAACAACATAGCTAGGATAAATGCAGCTGTACTTTAAAAAAAAACATACTTTAATGTTGCTTCAAAATGCCAATTGCTACGAATGCTTTTTGTAACAATTTCTCGTAGCAATACATAGTAGTTTGATACATATTTCATTGATATACCTAATTATAAAAGGAGTTTATTATGTACAATTATAAAGTGTTCTTTAAATTGGCACAGTATCTAATACAAGTCGACTCTCGTACAGGTACTTTTATTTTCAACAAAACTGTAGCTATCCCTCTACGAGTAACACTCAAAATAGGCACAAAACTAACCCCCCAAATTCTATGCATACTCATACACACATAGTCTATGCGACATCCCTCGTTAAGGGTGAGCTACCCTTGTAAAAGTCAGCGTGAATAGAGCTAATCCTTATCAGAACCGAGGGGTTAGAGTGAATCAATTAAAGATAAGCAAATATGCTCCATTGTGGACCGGAGGGATTGAATTTGTTGGTGTGAGAAAGGAAATTAACTTTTGCCGGATAAAGCGATCCGTCATCGTCTGACGCGCCCTTAAGTCGTGATCACAAACTAAATTGTTTGAATTGTTTCGTTGGATTAGATGTGTGTTTTGGAGAAAATGTGGGAAAATGTTAGTATTCACGACTGTTTTTTTTTAAAGCTCCTGAACTTGTATTCTCTGTTTCATGGTGTCGTAGATAGAGCAGATAGTAAATTAGTTTGTTATATTTTTCAGTGATAGCCCGCAGTTTAGTTTTCTAGGGTCTGATGGAAAAAGAGTTTTCAGGATCAGGATAGCACTAAAATAAATTGTTGATAAAATCAGATTTAAGTCACTTAAATCAATCATTTTGTTGCCAATGTTGCCAAATCTGAATTAAGTACGATATTCGTATAATTATGTTTCTAGTGAGTTATGATTAATTAAACAACAACGATTTCCTGTTATAAACTAAGATAAATCAGAAATATAATTTTTTAAACCCTTTAGCCGTTCAAATTAAAGATAATTTTAATCTAAATCTGAATAATATACCAATTATTTAAATCTAGCAACTAATATAATGAACCAATTTCCCAGCCAATCTGTAATAAAATTAACAGAATTTATCATTTATCTAAGTCTGCTAATCCAGTAATGAAAATTTAACGCCTAATTCATTATAGACCAAACATAAAATAATCGAAAACTAGTTCCAACAAAAGAATCGATTTAGAAAAATAATAAAAATGCCTAAAATCTAATAAATTTATCATGCTACCTATTACAAGGGATCGAATGGTTCTCCCCACACTGAATTATTCATGACTAAATTAATAATATTAACAATAAAACCCATAATGGCGTCCACTGGTTATTATTAATATTATCCGGTCGGGTCTAACCGACCATTATTAATAAAAAATTCAAATGTGTAGGATTACAGGCGTAAGCCGTGGATCAGAATTGTTTAAAGTTCTCACAATAAAAAATAGTTATAACTTATAAATTGTGATCATGCGCATGGGGGTGTGTGTGTGTGTGTAGGTGTAAGGGTGTGTGTGTGTGGTAATAGCTTAATAGTGATGTAATGTGGTATGCAGTAATCCCTTGTGAGAAATGTCAATATGGTAGTTTGGGATAGGGATTTGGTTATGATAGCTAATCCCAGAGGAATCAAGAGGGATGGAGGAAGTGTCTTTCAATGAAATTCATGGGATATTTGCGTGTGATAAATCAGTGACGAATATGATTTACAATACGGAACTAAGTTGTTTTTTTTAAGGGGTCGAGAGATGTATGAAATTATTATAGTTATGTATGTACTAAATGCTACAGGCTAATACTTTTAGGGTAAAGAAAAAGTTACTAACCAGTAAAAACGAAGTAAACAAAATTAAGGTAAGAAAATCGAGAAAAATCGCACCGTTATTACCTACCGCCGTCAGACGCAGATTGTTCCGAATTTTATTTACTCAGAAAACCATTAAGATTAGGCGTCACGCATATATCCGTCATCAACGACGCACATTAGCGTCACGCGGCGTCGCAGCGTGTGCTGATAAACGCTAATACATAGCGTCGTCTGACGTCACGTCATCGCGCATTAATAACAGTGACGCGGAAAAATCGACAAGTGTAAGGTATTGGAGGTGTGTTTTCATTGAAGATTCAGGTACGGAGGGGTACATGCTCTTCAAAGAACTTCATTGGGCACAGAGTCAAGAGACCTTTTGTTCCTTCTTTGAAAGAATGACAGAACTGGCCAGGACTAGTCTATCCAGAGATTAGTGACTGGCGATTATCATGGGAATAGTCAATTATTTAGATTAGTTTACGATTCGCAGAGATTTTCAGAAACTTTTTTAAAACGATATCGAAATTGTTTATTGAACATCATGTAATTTAATAGGAAAGCAAGTTGGAAAGCACCGAACCATCTCATCTGCCTAGCCTTTTCCCAACTATGTTGGGGTCGGCTTCAAGTCTAACCTGATGCAGCTGAATACCAGTATTTTACATTGAGCGACTGCTTATCTGACCTCCACAACCCAGTAACTGGGTAATACGATACCCCTTGGCAAGACTGGTTGTCAGACTTTCGGGCTTCTGACGACCCGTAACGACTGTCAAAGATCCACAAATGACAGCCGGGACCAACGGCTTAACGTGCTGTCCGAGGCACGGAGGAGTCTCGGTATGTAAAGATGGTCACTCATCCACGGACCAACCCCGGCAAGCGTAGCTTAACCTGATGGATCGACCAGTGCGGCTGTTATTACTTAGCCACGAGCTCCTCCACCGAACCAAACCCTTTTAAAGAAAGGAGGCCTGAATCGTAGCAGAGGAAACAAGACTAATTATGTTTTATAGTATCATATGTAGATAAATCCTATACGAACCTAAACAAAATATTGTAAAAGCCAATTATCTAATAAAAGAGTAACCATGGAGTTCCTTGCCGGCTCTTCTCCATAGGAAACGACCAGTTGGAACCGTGCACCTAGCTTCTGACGTTTCATAAGTGCCCATGTAGGCTTATGTGAAATAAAATATTTTGATTTTGATTTTTGATTTTGAAACGTTCGTCAAACATTGGAAACCCACCCAATTCCACCAATATTTCACGAACACACACGTCTAAACTCTCGCGCACATTATAAATGATTATCACCTGTGCCGGGCGTGGAGTGAGCCTAATGATTCGACGCTGAACAATAACATAATGTGGGGGAAAGCTTGATAGCACTGTTCTTTCATTAGAGGCTTTTCGGAAGTTATATTATATTGATATTATTGATAGGTTTACGAAAAATGTCAGAGAAGTGAAAGTAGTCAAACGCTAAAGGGCGAATTCTGATTGGGCTGAATTAAAGGTAATAAATTCTCAGTAGCAGCACAGAGTTTGGATTTGCGCCCGGTTGATGCCAATAGGATCGCCCCCTATTACTTATACGAGACTTAAACGTAATTGGCCAAATGTGGGTGTACTCAATAGTACACCTCAGGTATCGGTGTACCAATGCACACCTCTACCTGGCGGAATGCTTAGTCACTTCATCACCTGCATTGTCGTCACATATAATTGATGTATAAAAAATATTGTAAAATATTTTTAAAAGAGTAACGGAGGATTTTCTTGCCCAATCTTCTCCATACGAAAACTACCTTTTGGAAGGGGCAACTAGAATCAGTTGTATTTCTTTGTTTTTGACCTTCAGAAGTGCCTTTTATGTGCGTAATAGAAATAAATTATTTGACTTTGACTTAAAAGGGTTTTGTCCAAAAAATATATTTTTGGGTTTCACAATAATATGTTTATATAATATGTTTGTTGAGCAAATCATTGTTTTTCCAGAGTTCTTTCCAGCTCCTTGTTTAGAAAGAAACGTCCCTACCTTACATTTATTTTTTTGCAAACAGGTAGAAAATATCGTAATACTTTTGAGTAATGAAACCAAAAAATATATTTTTTGAACAAAACACTTTTAAGTCAAAGTCAAAGTCAAAACATAATATTATTATGTTTTAGTGCTTAACATCATGCAGAGATAAATCAGACAGCATTTTAACACAGTTAATTTTAACCTACCATGTTTACTTAAAATATTTTTAACAAACAACCCTAGAACCATGGTAAACAACCACATACCCATCATCCCTAACTTGTTATCTGTTTAGCGTGCCGAATGCGTTCCTAACACGGGTAGCATGCGCACGGGTAGCACCCCATCATTTAGTGCTCTAATGGGTTAAGTAAAGTTTGTACGACCACCCATGTTCAGTGTTCGCGTGGATAACGCATCTGTGATAGAGATGATGAAGTTACCGAGATTTGAAGATTGGTGAAGATTTTCAACAGTAACATGAGAAAAGGGCTGTTTCAGACTAGATTCAGATTTCCTTATTATGTTTTCGTTTTATACCATATCCCTTTCTGCGATACAATACAGGTCTACAATAAAGGACTAGTTTTTTTATAATAATTAGAATTTTCATATTTATAATTTGGAATTTTCTCGACAGCATTGTCGTCACACCGCAAGCGCATCTAGCGGTTAATTTTAAGAAAATAATATACGAACCAGACTCCTATTGAAGTCAACAAAAGAAACAAAATATTTCTTTCTTTATTTCCAAACCTGCTGACAAACAATACACCACTAGTGCCCAAACTAGCAATAATTTCACACGTTACATGTTCGTTTAGCGTCCTAACTGGTGGCACTATCATACTTACTAACGAGTACGGCAAACTGTGCGCCTGACCACCCGCGACGATCAGCTAGTCTTTTGGGCATAAGAGGATGTATAAGAGGTTCTATTACTTTACTGGGTAGGTTTTGAAATATTTAAAGTAAAAAAAAAAACAGGCAGACACAACATGGATACACGCAAAAAACTCAAAAATTCAAAAGTGCCTGTCTAAATGCTTTGAGTTTGAGTTTGGCTAATCTTTTAGGATTTTGTCTTCGTCTGTTTCAAGTGACTTCCAAAAGACAGTTTTTAAACTACCCTACTTTTCTCCGCATTGAAAACGTAAAGCAGAATTTAAATGTAGTCAATGTTTTGAGAGCATTGGGTGGCCCAGTGGTATCGGCCCCGACTTGCGAGTTGTAGGTCTTGGGTTCGTACCCCAGACAGGCGCTTTACTTTGTGTTAATAATTTCATCACCACTGCTCTCGAAGCGCTGAATGAAAAAATCATGAGGAAACCAACATGTCCTAGAACCAACCCGCACTGGAACCGCGTGGTACATTACAGCCCACTCTCTCTTGAACAGAGGAGGCCTGTGTCCCAGCAATGGGAACATTATAGGCTATGCAATGTTTTACAATTAATTATGGTACTAAAAGGAATTAAAAGAAACTACATATGCATGAATAGCCAGCTTTTATTGATTGCCCAATTAATACACATCGTTGGTAATGTGGTGTTAATGAGCCCTCTCAGGCACGATAAAAACCAAACAATTTTATTTGATCAGAGTAGAGTAAGTACTATCAGAGTCAAACATTACCAAGTTTTCTTCTTCCTATTAAATAACCAGTACAGATCGTCTAATCCAAAAAATTTAGTAATAAAAACTAAAACCCAACTACGACTTAAAAGGTATAAACAAGACACCACAGACAGACAAATTAAAAATCCGGAGTCACACGTAATCTGTTCGATTTATGCCGCCCTAACACGTGTTAGGGCGGCATAAATCGAACAGATTACGTTTACGGTTTTTTTTTTAAGCGTTTACGGTTTTTTACGGTTTTAGTTTTTATTACTTAATTTTTTTTTAAATTATTTTGGGGTTTTAATATATATATTTTTGAAATGTGCTCATTAAGCCCTTTCATTTGATACCCAACATAGTACGATTAAACAATATTTTTTTTTTAGTTCCTGACTTTATTTCCTCTAGAAGGCGCCATTTTTAATTTAATGTGACGTCACATAGCCTATAATCAGCGGACAATCAAGACGCTTCTCACGATACCTTATTTGTCAAATTGTGATGAGTGGTTTAGAAGATACAAGGGAACAGATGAACATACATACATACATACATACATACCGGTCAAAATCATAACCCTCATTTTTTTTCGCCGTAGTCGGGTAAAAATAACACGCCCCTCCACTGCTTGTTGCATAGCTACACATTTCAATTTTTGGTATATTATAATTATGTATGTAGTAGTAGGTATGTAGAAATAACGTGCAATTTTAAATTAAACGATCTCTACCTATCCAAAACCTTACTTAATAATTATTATAAATGCGAAAGTGAGTTTGTTTGTCACGTTTTCATGCTAAAACGGCCGCACGGATTTGGATTAAATTTGGCACATGGGTAGAACATGACCTGGAGAAGGACATAGGCTACTTTTCATCCTAGATCACAGACGCAGTCGTGGGCAACAGCTAGTATATGATAAAAATAGTTCTAATACTTATGTGAGTACAAAACACTGAAAAAAATGACCCCGTTTGCAATAGAAAACCTGGACTTGTCTAAAAATGCGGTTACGCGGTTCCCGAGCGGTGCGGAGCGCAGCGTGCGCATTGCCGAAAAAATTTCCCGTATAACTACAGAGGGTCAAATTAAATAAGGCGGATGAAGACCCCAAAGAAAAATCACCAAAAAGAAAAAAAAAAATTTGGCTTCACATCTACGGCGTTTCGCTAACTAATTTTATTTAACCCTGTATACTGTTATATCGCCAACAAGCAATAGTCACATGAATACTCATTTCTTCAGAGCATGAGGCCTTTACCTCTTTGGTCCACAATCACAAGCCAATAATAAGGCAAAATAAGAAAAAAGGAAGTGTACGGAAACTCAGGTAGGTTAAAAAAAGGCTCTACTGTGATTTTAAGATTCAAGCGATTCATAAACAAATGAACATTGATTAACCGCCATTTTATATCCGAAATCGTGACTGGCTATGACCAGTGATCGGAAATAATTAGGGGCCGATATATCAAATGCATTTTTCAGGTCAGTGTGACCTCGAAAATAGAAAGATACCTATTAAGACATTGAATTTATTCAAAACGTCTTCGGTAAAACTAAACAAGAAGCCGTATTAAAACAGTTGCATGAAACAATAGCGGTTAAAAGCATAATTTTTGAATAAAAAATAATTGGCAGAGATTTGAAAGAAAACGGACCGATAGCTACAGGCTAAGATTTTGCAAATACTTGAATGTTAAGAAACACCAAACTGATGTTCTTTTTGTCTGTTACTACAATGTATCTTATTAGCAAAAGGTTCAGGGTAACTACAAAATCATACTTTAAAGCGGGGATCACCAATTTGTTACATTGGGGATCTGTTTTAAAAAATAATATTATGAAAGTAGCGGTCCAACCAACATTAAAAATATCAATTAGGAAATAAAACGACAAGAAATCTGAACAATTTGGCAATGAACAAAAATAACAAAGTAACTAGTATAAGTTTTTAGATTACCTACATAAGTTTCAGTAATATAAACACGTTGGCGGCGGCGGTCCACCATTTGGTGAATTTATGTACCTACCTATAATTTTTCTCTGAAATACCATTATCTTCCCATCTCTTCATCATCTTCTTCTTCTTATCCCAATTTATTTATGGTCGTAACTTGTCCTCCTCTGCACTTATTTATCTCTATCAGCCGTCATCTCACTAGTCACCCCTTTTGTAGCCTTTACGGTCTCTCATACAATCCATCCAAAGTTACTTTGGTCTTTCTCTACTCTTACATATTCTAAACGAAAGACAAGTTATACTGTCATGCAAATTCTCATAATAAGATCATCTAATCTGCATGTTCAAGCTATTCAAATTCGATATTCAAACCTATCTATTACCACTGGCCACTAGCTATTAAAATATAAACTAAACCATAAACAATAACGAATATCCGAGGCGTTACTATAAATACTGAATCTGGTACAAACTCGTATTATGATACTGAAGGCGTCTCCATACATGTTGCGATGCAATGCAGCATAACATCGAATAGCAACGCATTGATGTCATAAATATCTATACATCGAACCGTAAATATAAGGAACAAAGCGGTACAAACGTATAAAACGACCCTACATCTCTTAATGATATGTAGATTCCCTACATTAGTTACATGACTGTGTTCTCAGTGAAAACATCTCGCAAACTCCATGCTGAGTCCTCGCTCTTAAACCACGGATACATTTCAGGCCAAATTCACATCTCACATAAAGATATAAAGTTCAGTTTTGTAGTAGACAGACCGGGAATTAAGACGTTGTGGTCCGAAAACCATATCGACTCATTAAACAAGACATAATTTAAACGCATCCTGTACCAACATTCAATTTAGTGTTTCAGACCAACGATACACGTTCCAATTTTCTCTGTTAACAATTGTCCAAGTTACTGCGTTTGAGAATTGAGGCTTTAAGCTCGTGTATTTTAAACTGCGATCGAAATGAAGCTTAATTGGGCTCGTTATAAGGTTGATATTAAATTGTTTTATCTCGGAAATTGAGACATTAGAAATCTTCGAGCGACTATTACCGTGTTCTTTTAACAAATGCACGACGGCGCGGCGTACGGAGTAAGATGTAAGTTTGTGCCGGCGTGCATAAATAAGGCCCGAAGAAGTATCGGTTATTTTAATACTGAGACCCCAGGTGGGCGTGGACCCATCATATATCATCGGCAACAATTATTAAATTATCTTTTTCGTTGACATTAAGTAATTGTTTCGGTTGGTCCGTGTTCATAACTGGCGCGCCGAGCGATGAGGTATCGTTTTTAAATTGTCGTTTTAAAACTTGTGCTTAAATTCCTTTGTTTAGATGTATTTTTATTAACATTAAGTGATGACATTATTAAAAAATACCTTTCATCGTTCTAATGTTATTTAAACTTATGTCCGTAACTAAGTATAAACGTGAAAGTCATTTTAGAATCAAATTACTCAAATTTTTTATAGGATTACGTTCTCACATATTTTTCTTACAACCACTAATTTCGCATTAAGCTGTCTTATAGAAGGACATTGAATTATGACTACTAAATGAACATAACACGATAAGCATCAACAATTCAGCAATAGATACGATAATTGAGTTGGAAGTAGTTCGAACACACTGTATAAGCAATTACGCCGATTAAATAGTACGAAATCTTGTATATTTAGCTGTGGCATTAATCATGCACGGCAGTGTAATCGGGTCAGGCGGGCGTTGGTGTAATGAATCAAGGGGGTAATTAACTAACTAATACACTTATCACGACATGAAGTGTACACGTCCAATTGGAGCAGAATCGAGGCTCGGTGTACGCTAGATGCTTGGGGCTCGAGACTCGAATCGAGCTCGATTTCGAGATTGGCTCGACGATAATAAATTGCAAATGAACTAATCATTCGGAATTGCTCGAATTGTTTGTGACTATTTAGATTATTGTGATGGTACTGTTTGAACTGTAAATTGTCTTCTATTTAATAGTATAATTAAATAATTATATTAAAGAAAGAGGATCTAATTATATTATTTATAATTAGCTCAATATGCAAAGCATAAATTAACGTAACGTTTGGACAACACATTATCCATAGATTATAGGATTCGATTAACACGATTTCCCAAATATAATTTCATCATCACTACAACAAGGCAGTTGGAAATTACTCTAACTTTATCATCTGCCTAGCCTTTCATAATTATATTGGGGTCAGCTTCCAGTCTAACCAGATGCAGCTGAATACCAGTACTACACATGGAGCGACTGCGTATCTGACCTCCACAACCCAGTTATTTAGAATGACTGCCCCGTTGGTTTCGTGGTCGCAAGCGCGACTGCAGAGCGTGGGGTCCTGGGTTCGATTCCTGGGTCGGGCAAAGTGTTATTGGATTTTTCCATTAGGAATTTCGTAGTAATAGCCCGGAGTTTGGAAGTTGGCGGTGTGATACCCCCGTGCCTCGGAAAGCACGTTAAGCCGTTGGTCCTACGCCTTATCTCTCTCCGGTCGTGTCGGATTGCCGTCCCATCGGACTATGAGAGTGAGGGAAGAGAGAGTGCACTTGTGTCTGCGCAAACACTTATGCACTATAATATCTCCCGCGAAGATGGCTAGTCTCCGTTGAGATTGGCTGCCGTGGCCGAAAATACGGTCTGGAGGACTATTATGAAGAATGGTTTTCAGACTTTCGGGCTTTGATTATTCGGAACGACTGGCAATTTCTACAGATGCCAGCCTGGACCGACGGCTTAACGTGCTTCCCGAGTCATGGAGCGGTCTTGTTGTGTAATGGATGTTCACCCATCCACGAGCCGACCTTGACAAGTGTTGCTTAAACTTGAAGGTCGACCCGTGCATTGCTGCTGTTATTATTTAGCCACGAGCCCTAAATCTATCAAAAATAATAACGTTTGCTACGGTAGAAAGCCATATCTTATAAATACCTTATCTACAATCGCTTCGTCTACAAAACATTCAATATAATAAGGGAAACTCTCTGTAATAGAATGTCAATATTGTCGCAATGGAAAGCAGATCATAATCTAAGGCATTCATGTTTCCGTTCTATATTAAATGAAGTAGGAAGATTAGATACGTATTTAATATATAGCTTAGAATCAAAGATTTAAATCCTAAGATTCGCCCCTACCGCGTCAAAAGATGGTTGTGGCGTTTCTGTTTCGTTTTGACACCTGTGACGCACACAATGTCTCAGAGAATGGACTTGATTGTCATGGACACGCCATTACTATTGTGTGAGGTCCCACTTCTTAATATGGACCATTTTTCGCGCGACTTGGTTACGGGTTTTGTTACGGGTACGGTGAGGACACCATCCATCTGCCTAGCCTTTTCCCAACTATGTTGGGGTCGGCTTCCAGTCTAACCGGATGCAGCTGAGGTACGGTGAGGACACATCTAACGATTTAAATCTTTGCTAAGAATGTAATGATAATGGTATGTGAGTACCGGGTTTGTATCAATCTGAGCTTAGGTATGGAGAAATGAAAGTTTCAGCCACTTACACCCGGTTTCTGACTTGAGAATTTGACGTTAGGTAGGTAATAACTAATACGGGCTGGTATCCGCAACTCCACGTCAAAGCGCGTATTTTGCGTACGGAGAATTTGACGTTAAGAACTAGACAAATTATACGTAACATTCTGAGGTAACTATTTCAATGTAGCCCGCGAAATTCGTTTATTTTTGCAAAATACGGTTGGAATGTTATATTCGCGGGCTATTTACCTTTAGTATCTACCTAATACTAAACTAGAATTTGAAAACTTCTCAACTTCAAATTCTCAATTCAGAAACCGGCTCTTAGGGTATGACGTAAGAAGGAAAGGACAGGTAATGGCACAGCTGAGTGTCTGTTGATTGAATTGAATTGTTGTAATCGTAGAATCAACTGCAGTCCTCTTGTGGCTGCTGAACGTAACTAACCGATCGTCATTTGTTATTATTACGACTCGAGCTGACGATTTGAGCGACACTTCAGAAACAAGTCTGGACTGATCAAAATCGAGTCACAGTTCAGGATTTTAATCGGTTAGTCCCCCTATGCTCTAGTTCCGCTACGCTCGACTCGTAAAATACCTACTAAAAAGTTTCGCTATGCACGAAATCACATTCGCGGGCAGTGATGAAGAAAACTGTTACAGTGTAATATTTTATTACCATTTAAGCACCACAGAACAACTAACTTGGCGAATCTAGGAATGGCAGATTTAACATATCTATTGACAGATACCGTAGCTTTTTTTTTTTTAATATTTGATTATTTGTATTTTATTTGTGTAATTAATAAGACTGAAATTTTATGAATACAGGTGATTTGACTTTGAGAACGGACTTTTTATTTACGCTCTTTTATATTTTACTAGTTTTCTGCTCACATTTATATTTGGAATAATTAGTAAGATAGGATTTGTAACGAAGTCTTCAGACTTCGTTAAATCTTGTGAGTCCAGTATTGACTTACAGCTCTATACATAAACATTTCTTAATTTCGAATTGCTCTGAAACTCGGTTGTCCATATCCGTTATTTTGACTTTTTTAATTGTCAGAACGAGACAAAACCAATTTTAACTTACAGACGCTTACGCTTAGACGGATGGCGCTATAAAAAAATAAATAATTTTAAACAATTTTCTTTCCAACTGTACCTTTCATTGTTTACGAAGAATCGAAGAATTTCGTGCATAGCGAAACTTTTTAATAGGTATTTTTCGAGTCGAGCATAGCGGGACTAGAGCATAGGGGGACTAACCGATTTTAATTTACGGAACCCTAAAATTATGGCAATCAATTCAATAATCGGCAATAGACCAAAGGTTATGACGAAAATGCTAATATTTCCAAGAGTGAACAGGCGTCTTCTGGGCACGCTCGTCGATCATAGACCTTATCTATCGTTTTCCATCAGGCGAGATAGACGTCAAGAGCTGGCCCATAACACACAAAAAAAATATTGTGGCGAGCTCCCACCTGGGTTGAGGCTCAAACCCTGACAGGCGTTTTACTTTGTGTAAATTATTTCTCCACCACTGCTCTAAAAACGGTGAAGGAAAACATCGGCAGTGGGAACATTAAAGGCTGATTATGTAAACTAAAATAGTTTTGGTGTCGGGCCTACCCTTAACCAACTTTTGTTATTGTTCGTACCTACCTTTAAATAGGTACAGAAATGCTACAGAACCTTTGGCACATAAAGTACCATTCCACCTGTATCGAAGTGATTGCGTACTGCGATCGTATCAGGCGACCACATTATTGTCTTAATTGATACGTTTTGTTCGTAGCTAAGCTAGATTAAAATAGTTTAAATCGCTAATTCCTTGATTTAACTCGCTGTGTTGCGCCTGCGATCCTTAGTAATGAGATCAGAAGATTGGCTTAATTTATCGTTCTGTTTTGTTGGTAATGGTCGCGTTTGTTCAGTTATGTTCTTAATTGACGTTTAATTATTATTGGTTTTGATTATCTGTTTCATGTGAGTTTTAACGGCTTATTTCTTTAGGGGACATACTAATGTACCTACCTAATAATTTTCAATGAATTTTTATTTTGAAAACAATATTTTCCAGATATTATCAATTTTATTTTATACTAGCTTCCGCCCGCGGCTTCACACGCTTGGAGGTCGGAAGATATCCCACCGGAATAAAAAGTATCCTATGTCCTATTCCAGGTCATGGTCTACCCATTTGCCAAATTTCATCCAAATCCGTTCAGCCGTTTTAGCGTGAAAGCGATAACAAACAAGCAAACTCACTTTCGCATTTATAATATTAGTTAGGATCAAGATCCCTTGGAAAAGAGTCTGGCTCCAATTTAAGAGAGCTTTATTTTGAAAGTTCAGTTTAAAGCCTATTTCTTTATATCATCACTCTAGTGATATTCTTGACTAGTTCATCACCATCTGCCGAGCCTTTTCCCAACTATGTTGGGGTCGGCTTCCAGTCTAACCGGATGCAGCTGAATACCAGTGTTTTACATGGAGCGACTGCCTATCTGACCTCCACAACCCAGTTTCTGGGTAACATGATACCCCTTGGTAAGACTGGTTGTCAGACTTTCGGGCTTCTGACGACCCGTAACAACTGTCAAAGATCTACAAATGACAGCCGGGACCTATATTCTTGACTAGTTATAGTTCTAAAAAACGACATCATTTAGGTATTGTCAGTGTGTAAAGAATTTTCACTCTTTCCGTTACATTAACTTTATCTCATATCCTCACCGCACATTTACTTTATTCCCATACATATCATAACCATTCAAAAACCTTCAACATTTAAACCTCTCAATTGCGTCCTCACACACATAAAACAATCACACGAAACTATTAATCCTGCTTCAGGGAACACGTTGAGATGGCAAAAATGGCGGCTGCTCCCTTCGTATATCATAAATTTGAATATTCCCGAGCAGGCAGAGGATAATATAGTGGGTTATTGTCATGACCGGCGCGACGTCGCTGCAGAAATAAAACACGTGGAAAAATCGCGGATTTTGTGTCGGAACTAACAGATACAGAGTAGGGGGAAGAGACAGAGAGTTTGAGCTGTAAATTCATTTTAATATGTAGGTAGTATAAATAATAATCCTAACTTATATCCATACTAATCCGTACTAATAATATTTGAAAGTTACCCTGTCTGTTGTCTGTCTGTATGTTACCTTTTCACGCCTAAACAACTGAACAGATTTCAACATTTGGCATGGAGATAGGTGGCACCCTGGAGAAGCACATAGGCTACTTTTTATCGACATACCGCGCGGGCGAAGCCGCGGGCGGAATCTAGTAATAATATATATAATATATAATATTATAAATGCAAAAGTGTGTTTGTTTGTTTGTTTGTTACGCTTTCACGCTTAAACGGCTGAACGGATTTGAATGAAATTTGGCACATGGGTAGACCATGACCTGGAATAGGACATAGGATACTTTCATCCCGATATTCTCATGAGATCGAGACTTACGCGGGTGCGCAGCTAATATAATATAATAAGTAATTTTTCTTTAATGAAAACTAGGACATCAAAGTCTGTTCCTGGAGTTGATGATGCGCCATTTACCACAGCGGTAGTTATGTTGTCTTTATGTTCTTTTGTCCTTCTATCTAATTGCATAACTTATTTTCCTAACCGATTATGACTAATTTGTTTCATTTTGACAGTTATTTACGCTGTTGAGCAAATTTTTTGTCGAACTTACGAAGCAATGGATTAGACATTTGTTTTAAACCGATTCCAATTATGATTGATCGTTTATTACGCAATGAGGGTGTTCCATATTTTGTGCCTAGTTACTATTTGGAATTAAAAATAGATATTTTGTAGGTTATTCAGCTGTGTAGTGCTGAAGTTCTCATAAATGAAAACAACCCATTCCCGTGTCCAGCCCATTGGACTGAACTCTAAAGATTTTCCGTGGATAGTGTTAGAGCAATAAATTATTTATCCATAAGATTGAACTTATTTTTAGTTACAAAGCAGGTGTATTTATTCCTCCGAGGGGGCCTACACAAAATCCCTTTTCTGTAAGCGTTAACGCCAACGGAAAGATCAAATTTTATGGAGTTGACAGCAGCAGTCACGTGACATCTCTAAAGCTAATGTCAACTCCATACAATTTGATCTTTCCGTTGGCGTAAACGCTTCCAGAAAAGGGATTTTGTCTATAGCCTCAGGTGGCCACGTTTGTAAATTAGTAGACTTGGGCCCCAGCTTTGACACCATTCCATCTATTTCTAGCTTTATTAAAATCTTCTTAAAGTCATCATTATTCACTAGACTCCGTGTCTCTTTGAGAAAATCTCGAATAATTCTTAATCCACCTTGACTTACTTCACTACATCATTGCTCTGTATCAGAATTGAGACATCTCGAGTGGCGCGGCCGCGGGGCGCAGCGAGCGTCTCGCGCGGAATGTTAATATGCAAACCGAGCCGGCCGCTTCTCACAAATATCTATCAATACTGCCCATGCTGCCCATAGCTGGCTGATTCCAAGGATTTTTCGGTTATTGTCTTCTTATAATTGTTGGCAGTGGTAGCAGTTTAGCCTTACCCGCAGGGCAATAGTTCGGGCCACATGGTTCAAAATCCTTTCTCAAACTCAAACTCAAAGCATTTATTTCAAATAAACCAATTACAGGTACTTTTGAATTGTCAAGGGGTCGGTCAGTCAAAAAGATGAAGTTAGTTGCCCATTCCAAAGCGTAGTAAGTTCCTATGGAGAAGAACGGGCAAGAAACTCCACGGACACTCTTTTAAATCAGAATATTGTTACAATAAGTATATTGGTTACATCATTCATGTTAACATGTGAGTACAATGTGGAAAAAGGTGCACGTTAAAAGCGTCCGTAATTAAATGTAAAACAAAAAAAAACAAAACAATTAAAAAATTAAAATAAGCCGTGGCAGCTAAGAGATGACCAGTCCCTACTGATGGCGCCCGTTCACGAACATGACGCATGGACGGACTCTTTGACTCTTCACACATGTCATCTCAATGTTTGACATATGTTTGTATGTTGAAAGACTGCATGGTAAGCCCTCTGTTTGTGAGTATGCTTGTCCAGAAGCGTTAGGTGACTCATCATTCTCCTGCCTTGATCCCAACTTATTTGGGGTTGGTGCAATATATCTAAACATTGGATCAATTCGCACTTATTTCTATCGCCAATAAAATTGCTGTGTTCCATTTTTGAAATACAGTCGGTTAAATGGCACTTCAGCTTTGTCTGTAATATTGGTAGAACATTTTTAAACAACTTTGGTGTTGCAGGAACTATTAATCACTTTCCATGCAGGCTTAAAAATAGCATAGTAGAGTCCGCAACAGCGTAATAAGCGTATCTATGGCAGCTTTTACCCTGAAAAACAGAAAAATAACCCAATTTACTATTATACTGCTATTTCCTGAAGCTCATGACAGGAGCTCGTGGCTACGTAATAACAGCCGCACGGGTCGATCCATCAGGTTAAGCTACGCTTGCCGGGGTTGGTCGTGGATGGGTGACCATCTTTACATAACGAGAGTCAGCCATGCCTCGGAAAGCTAAAAAGTTAAAAAGTTGGTCCCGGCTGTCATTTGTGGATCTTTGATAGTCGTTACGAGTTGCCAGAAGCCCGAAAGTCTAGCAACCAGTCTTACCAAGGGGTATCGTATTACCCAGTTACTGGTCAGTAGTAGAGGTCAGATAGGCAGTCGCTCCATGTAAAATACTGGTATTCAGCTGCATCCGGTTCATAGGCTGATAGGTAACGTTTTCTTTGACAATACGTTCATACATAAATAGGAGTTACTTTGTCGGCTTTAACAGAAAAGTCTGAGATGCAAGAGCGAGCGAAGCGAGCTCGAAAATTTTTGCACTCTACTTTTATATTTAGGGGGTCCCCAACAAATACTGCCTTTTACTTACTGAACATATTTTGGCATTTTTTGGGATTTGATTAAAAAGTATTTCTAAAGATTTGGGGGCCCCCAGAATCAGGGGCCCTGGTTGGACTGCACCGGATACTTTGATTGACTTCCTAGCCGTTGAAAGCAACGTAAACAAACAGAATGGGAAATCCCCAGCTCTGGCCGGTGGGGACTCCCCACGATAGCAACGCAACGCTAGCAAATGTTGCTTAACTAAATAAAAGCATGTCAATATATTTATCGTTTTATGAAAAGTACAATTTTTTCGTCGCGTCCACGGTTTTTAAGTAATGCATAAACCGTCGTGGTGCGAGGCCCCTCGGACCGCGAGGCCGTAGGCGGTCGCCCACACCACCCACGCCTTCCGCCGCCTCTGTCCAGACCCCACGCGCCTAGTCTCCTTTTGACTAGTTTAGTTGGTAGAAACTAAACTTCAAGCTTTTCAAGCGATACTGGTCTTTTAAGTATGTAGATAAAGTTTTAAATTATTTCCCACTGAAAGTGCTCGCCGCGGCACTGCCGGCCGCTACCATTCCGGTGTGACTCGGCCTATATACGATAGTCCCGCGTCTTGATGTCTATCAAATTTACAACCAAATGAGTTTTAATTTTTAATAAGTAGGCTTATTTTAAATTTCTTCAAAAACAAAGGCTAACAAAGCTGAGCGCGAGATGCGGAATACGCCGCCCCTCGCAGCCTACCGCCCCGGGCCATGGCCCTTTTGGCCCTAGGCTATACACCCCTGATCCGGTTAGACTAGAAGCCGACCCCCATGATGATGACTGCTATTTCCTGACTATTTGTTTATAAGATGATCAAGTTTTACTTTATCATTATAACCATCTCGCTTAATTTAATTGATATGCAAATAAAATGCAACGTAACGTACTCTTCAGAATTAAGCATGCACTCAATCAATTCAGATTCTTTTGATTCAGGAGCTGAAGAGCGTATTATGAATTTCCGGAAGATATTAAAAGGGCGGTAATCAAAGCACCCATTATGGCTATTATTACAACAATAAATAAAGAAATTATTGTCAAATCGACGATAAAAAAGCTAAATCCAATTAATTTAATCTCAAATAGGATCTCGAATTTGTTTTATTCATAAATAAACAGAAGACTATCGTTAGTTGAAATCTGTCCTCGGCCTTTTTTGATTGAAAACTATGTTTTGCTCCGGACAACCTTAAACCTACCGCTCCCAAACTGAAAATTACGCTGAATCGAACCTTATGCCCTTTCAATAAGATGATCCAGTGTTTTATTTTTTGTGCCAGTTATGTTTGTGTGTTCGCATAGAATCCTATTGTTATTTCCATACGTCACATCAAGGGTATGCGATGAAGGGAGCGCAGTTTACTATAATTAGTTTGTGTTTTATCTCGATCGTCGGATTCGCAATACATAAGGGTAAAGAGTTGTTCATGTGTGATAGTGATTATTTTGGTGTGATTGACGGGATGGTTTCAAATCAATAGCTTCTACTTTCTCATTAACCAACTCCTTGTCAATTCAAAAGTGTTTTGAGTGAGTTTAAATGTCTTGCAGATTCAGGAAGTCAACTTTTTTGTGTGTTCAATTGTATTAACCCATAATAATATCTTACATAATATAAATAAATAAATTATGTATGTCTAGAATCGTCACCCTTTTTCTTCAGGTTTCTCACAAATACCTAAACCAAAGTTGAGTAAAACACTGGATTAATATCATTATTAATCCTATCTATTATTATAAATGCGAAAATGATTTATTTGATTGTTTGTTTGTTACGCTTTCACGCAAAAACGGCTGAACAGATTTGGATGAAATTTGGCTTTTGATCCCGATATTCCCACGGAATCAACACTAATGCGGGTGAAACCGCGGGGCGCAGCTAGTATTGTATAAATATTATTAAAGCAGCTCACCCTGATTCATATATTTAACACTAAACCGATTTTGCAGATTGAACATAGTGGAACTTCTATAGCTTACTATTGCCAAACAAAAGCGCTCTATAAAAATTATTTTACTCGGTATCATCAACTCCATAAAATCCCGTGTCTTCACACTTATCACGTCTACAATCACGTCGCTTGATGTCCTGATGAATGAACGTTTTGTGATGCTAATACACAGATTATGTATTAAAACTACTGTTCACAACCCTTCATACCAAAACGACCTAACTGTCAACACACCCCATTTGAATATCAACCTTGGAAATTTAAACATAGAGTTGGAATTCCAGTGTCGGAGTTAAGTGAGATATAGGATCTGGTGTTTTTGTTAGGTAATGAGGTATAGTCTAATAGTACACGTGTTTCCCTTATCTTAGATTAGTCAGTTTGAAAGCTTTGTCTATGGCTGTCGAAGGGTAGTTGTAAATTGACTGTGAATGATTTATTGGTGACGTTGGTCCGAACGGGTTGATGCTGATTTTTGAATTTTGATTGGGTCGTTTTTAAAATGTTTTGTAAATAAATGGAACAGACTTTTCCAGCGGTAAATGTAGGGTTTGAACAGCGGTAGAAATAATGCAAGCTGATAACATATGCATATTTAATATGGTTTTTTACAAGAATGGAGCTCTCCAAACATGGATTTGTGATTGCAATTGCAGTGCATGATCTTAAAATAGATCTAAATAAATCTGTAAAAAATATAATAATTTGAGAAATTAAATAAATTGCAGAACATCTGTAATATCTTTTTTTAGATAGCAATGAGCATTTCCATCTAAAAAATCTTGTCATCAAAAAACTTTTCACACACACTTATAATCATACTTTGTATTGTAATTATTCAAATGCATTTTTATACATCACAAACTATTATGTAGACAATTTTCAGGTTTCTAACCATCTTCACCCTCCAACCCGGCCAAATTAAAAGGAACATCTTCGGAATAAAAAGTGTTGGGGTAATGAGAGACCCCAGTCGTCCGACGCCGCCATACATCACGCTATCTGATTTGGCCACCGATTGATTTTCGGAAATCGCCTCCGAATAACCCTGAGTATAAAGTGATTTACGGGTCGTACATACGGACGGGGCGTTTGGCAGACTAGGAGACTAATTTGCGATTACATGCGTCATTAAAAAAAAAAAAATTGCTTAACTCGTAGTAAATAGTCATCATCATCATCATCTCAGCCGAAAGACGTCCACTGCTGGACATAGGCCTCCCCCAATCAGCGCCACTTCGATCGGTTCTGTTTCTCGCGTCCAGCGGATTCCCGTGGCCTTCACCAAGTCACCGGTCTACCTTGTGGGGCTTTCAACGCGAAGCAAATAGTAATACTAGCCTATTATCCCAGGGCCCCCCTATTATGGGAGGGTTCCGGGAAAGTCCGAAAAGCATACCGGGACTCTTGGCAACAGGCAACTGAAGGTAAACGGGTGGGTTTTAGTCAGTAAAAGTCTGATAACCCCTCCTGCTCCGCCCAGAGCGGGAGAAGTCATATAATGATGAATTCACAAGCTCGAAAAAAAAAAAAGCCTATTATCCCACTGCAAGGCAAAGGCCTCTTCTCATACAGAGAAGGCACGAGCATTGATCACCACGCTTGCTCAAGAAGGGTTGGCGATTTCTGACTTATATTAACTATAAGTGCAGGTTTCCTCACAATGTTTTCCATCACTGATGTACTGACATCTATGACATTGATGACATGCAGTAATGTCCAAGATAATCTCAGAAACCTTATAATCTTTGAACCCACAACCTCGTAAATAGTAAAAGCGTAAAAATCCACATTGGTACTTGCCAGGTTTGAACCCACAACCTCGTAAGAGCGTAAAAATATCTGGGATTCTGCTGTGGTAGGCTATTTCAGTTAATTGTACTTAAACGTCATAATTATGAAGACTCTCGATACGCGATGGTTTTTGAGAACGGTTTTCACAGCTTTAACTGCAAGACAAAGCACCAGCACCGAAGAAGTGGAGAATCAATTCAACTAATTCTTCACTTCGTCAGTGTCAGTCCACAGCTCCTAAATTGTATAAAGACATAAATCTACAGAGGCCCTAGACAAAGTGACATTCTATCAGCGATGATGGAAAAGGCAAAAATGTATAGGACTGACTTAAGTTATCGAAAAACTTATGTCAATCCTGTTGAAAGTCGTTGTAAAAATACGAAACGCTTTCGAAGCGATTGTCACTTGTCTCTTACACATTGTGTTACTGGTCAATCCTCGCAGTTTGATTTTTTTCTTGGCTGTAATTTCTTCATCATCAGCCTTAACAAAACAAGCAGTAAAATGAAGCCCAGCTTTAGTAGAGCTGTCCAACCGTTCAGCCAGTGCGTCCAGTAATTTTATCGATATCGAATCAGCGCCGCCGATTGGCTCGGTAATGGCTTGATTATCGTATTAGGGCGAGCTGATTATTTTCCACTTTTCGCTTTCTCTTTTTGCATTACACAAATTGTTTGTTTGTGAACTGATAAGAGGAGAAAGCTTTGGTTGTATAGTTTATTGAGTGCTGTCATTTTGGTAGAATTATTGAAGCTTTTACACGCAAAGGTGCGTGTTGTCATTGCGAATCATACGGTGTAAAAGGTATCACATATTACAAGTTCCAAGTGTTAACTGCCATCACCAACCCATTTTTTATGAGTCAATAGTCGAGTCCTTGGAAATTTTCAACTATAATATTTTGCGTAATAATCATGAAAAATTCACAAAACAGAATCAAACCAATATTGCGAATTAATTTTATTTTATTAATCAAAATAAAATTGTCTAAATCCGAAGGAGAGTAGTCGCTGAACATCAAAATGACGTAGAGTCTTCAACCGTACTTATACTTTACACGAATGCCAATGATCATCATCATCATCATAATTTCAGCCGGAAAACGTCCACCGCTGGACATAGCCACCACATCGACTGCACCCTAATTGTGTAACTAAACTGTACACTTTCAATTGTTTTGATTTTGAAGGTAACTGCTGATCCATTACGTCATATGTTTGAAAAATTCGTCTGCTCTTCAACGTGAATAATGCAATGAATGTTGTTGATCTGTCGAAATGAAAGTCATTGCCTTTAGTGTGTTACGCAATTACCCAGCACTTCACCTAAATAACGCTAACACAGAATACCTTTTCCAGCAGTTACAGCAGGACAAGCTGGCTGTAACTGTAAAGTGAGAAAAAGGCAGTGAAAATGAAACAGGTTATTAGCTGAAAATTACCGCGCGCCCCGGACTGTAATGTCGCCTGCAATAAAGCCTGTCCGGCGAAGAGGGGTTACGAACCTAGAGTAAACACTGGAAGACAAAATAAAGTTATTTTTTTCCGATGAAATTACCTGTTATTTAGAAAGTAAACTCTGCTTAATGCAGCGGCCATAATGAAAAGACTTATGATATTCTGTTTCTGCAAAACTCAATATAAACCGCTCGTCTTGCATCCTTTTGCTAACTGGCTTGCCAGTAAGGTCCCTCGTCAGCGATGTGCCTTAATGTCGAGAGTCCAGCTAACTTTTTAGCTGTCCCAAGAAGCATAGGTGAACCACGATCAATCGTATTTTGTTTATGTAGTTGGTGGAAATGGATCTTGAAACTGCTTACAATCGTTGAACTGCTATAATTAAACTTCAAAAAAACATTCCTACACTAGAAATGTATCGAGCATAATGCCGACCAGCCGTTTTTCAGGCTAAAACAATATTGACACCAAAGTTCACCATATTAAGTAGGTAGATTGACCAATAATTACTCGTACATTAATATTAAACCGTAGGAACAGTGGGGGCTGATCGGTCTGGTGTCACAACATTTTATCGTACAGTACAGGTAGGTACTCATCTCAAATACAAACTACGTTACTGCACCTTCCGCTCCACAATTACTCTGTGCCCCTCGTTGAAAACAGGGTGGTTGTGGGGCCTAAGCCCAACCCCCAGAGGGGCCGGAAAGGGGGGGAGGGTTGCAGCAGGCGGCGGGGGGGTGCGGCCTTAATTACCGCCGCTTTTATAGTTTTAATGAGTTCATTTTGGACCGGGGCTAACAAGCGGCGTAATACCTATTTAAACCAATTTTGAAATTAATATCGTGAAGTGATGGTGAGTGACACTGTCGATGTTTTGGGTCATTTTAGGACATATTTTAAAACATTTTGTTGTTGTTTTGTTTTGGAGTAGGTAAACAGAAAATGGGGTCAAATGTAATAATTAGCAATACTGACTACAGTAGTTAAGAGTTTAATGGCAGTTCCATTTGACTGCATGGTTTCTCTTTTACATTCAAACTACCGCAATGCAAGTAGTGTCCAATGACTAAGTAATTGTAGCATTCTCGGGTTAATTTATCATTAGAAGGATAAATAGAAAATCTGGTTTAAAAAAAACTAATATATAAGCCTTAAAATAATCGAATGCTTAATTTTTTATCGGCAGGAATTAAATTATGATGACTAAATACCGTATCGATAAAAGGCAAAGAGTCATCAGTAACATCCCTAAAAAGTTTTATCAGGAGCGCGCAACTTGCGGTCGACTCGACTATTTTGTCGATATTAATTAAAAAGGGGTACAAGTTAATATTAAAGAAAATTAAGCAATCCCCTTCTAAAGTTGCTAATGAATTTTCACAATAAACACTTTCATGTTCGCCGTAAACCGCTTGACGGCGTTTTGTTTCGTAAGCGCTTCAATTTTGTTTCTAAATTAAATTTTGTTACAGTTAGAGCGTTTATTTATTAACTATTATGTGCTGGGCTATGAAGCTATGTTAAATAAACGAGAAATAACAAACCTTCAAAGTCTGAACCATGCACTGGGACATGGAATTCATGATTTTAGTACCAAGACCATACATAACGTTCTAAAAGAATTATCGTGCAAGTTGTTCAGCTTTCTAGGAATCTCACAGATTATAATGCTCCATATAGTTTCTCCTACAACCCGTTTATTAGTTTAGCCTTCAGGTAATATTTTCGTCTCCATCTATTGATTCGTTTTTCAGAATTCTTACATTTAATTTTTATATTTTCATCGTGTTGTCTTTTCTTCTTTTATCCATTCTTGGTTACTAAATCATTTTTTTGTCATTTTTCTTGTCTGCCATCAATCAGCGCTGCAATAGAATGAATTATGAACCGGTAAACGAAGGATACGCTAGAAAACATAGGTTACTGAACTCTTCCTCTTTTTAGTTTCAATCTTCGTGTGATTGTAGCAGACCATTAAGTGAAAACAAACTGTTATCTGGCGATTGTGGTCTTCCAAGTTCTATAAGCAGTACGGGCAAAAAAAACGTCCTATCTAAAACCTCCTAAGACCTTAATTAAAAGGCGTTAAACAAAAACACACGACTCAACACCTACGACTACATATACTTGACCCACCCCACCCCCGTGGGCCACATATCGGGTGGGGTGGCCACGTAATAGCCTCGCAATTATCGCCCTATTAAGTAGTTTGGAACCGCCATTCACGATGGGCCCCGCTGGGACCACAGTGTGTAACGATGTGCCAACTTCGTATATGCTGATGTATGTTTTAATATGTGAAGTGATATTTCGGACTAGCAATTAGTATGCCGTGAAATATTAATATTAATGAGTTTGCGTGACTTAATTAGTGAAATATCTCGGTTTTTTGTGGGTTATTAGTACATATTAGAATTGAATTAGATGGTCTTTTAATTTAATTGGATTTTTATGATTCATTAGAGGCAACGCACAATAAAACGAAGAAAGAAAATGAAATGCTTATTTTTAACATGGACATAAATTGTCGTATCTTCCCATGGGGGTAGGCAAAAACTACAGAACGCCGACTGCTACGATCCTTACAAACTCCTTTTACTTCGTTTACATTCATACTCCTGACTTCAAAAAAGCAAGCGACAAAAGCAAAATAAGCTGTATCTTGCAACGTTAGAAATAAAGGATGACTTTATGATATAGTAGTCTTCTCTATTATCACTTGTTCAGAAGCAAAACTACATAGTCATGTGTTTAAATTGTTTATCAACATACGTATGTACACTATATTCCCTGAAGAGGAAGGTAGATAAAGCGACACGGATGGGCCCCATAGGACAGGGGTGAACTTATCGCTACTTCCCGTCAATTCCAATTTCAATACCAATGAGAATTCCTAACAGAAAAGTAAAATAACAGTGCCAGATTTGGGAATCAAATACGGCTCGCCAGCGACTCTTGGAACTGCGGCTGAAGATTTTGCAACAGACGTACTAAATTGGCAACAGCAAATTCCGTTTCCGACGGGAAGTGGCGCAAGGAACATTTAAAAAATTGTTGTTATATAGCCTCCGACCGCGGCTTTGCCCGCGTGCTATGTCGATAAAAAGTACCCTTTGTCCATCCCAGGATACCATCTATCTCCTTGCCAAATTTAGTCGAAATCCGTTCAGTGGTTTAAGTGTGAAAAGGTAACATACAGACAGACAGAGTTACTTTCGAATTTATAATATTAATATGGATAGTATGGATGTGAGCATACTTAGTTACATTAAGCATACTGTACTCCAAAGGCATAGGCACAAATGCTTTGCTGGTAGTATTTTTTTTACCAATGAATGGTATTTGGATCAATGCAATGACGAGCCGGACTATTGCCCTCCATGGCGTTAAATACTGGAATTTTAAACCATCTAGATTCTAGAAAATATGTACTTGAGCACCAGACAAACATTATCTAAAATAGATTTTGAATACAGAGACCTGTTTCTTAAAACTATTCCAACTATTTACCATACTCTTGTAAGAGTAAAAGGGAAGAAAATATGCAAATTGACTGCAAAAAGGTTGCGTTCCTAAGCAACACTTGGACTATTTTAAAATCCTACTTTAACCTTCTCGTTCTAAGGTGGATTTTCGTTTGTCCTATTATGAGTTATGTTACCTTCTGTAAAATGGAAGGCTTCGTCCATTGTTACAACTTCATTTGCTCCTACGTTCGCTTTATTCTTTTTCGAATATTGATTCAAAGTGCCTCGTAAGTCGGAATGCGGGGAATTTTTACGATTTGCCACCAGAATATGAGCAAAAAGCATTATACTGTCAATTGTTTTGTTTAGAAGTATTATTTGTGGGCTCAAGTGAAATATATGGCTTTGTTTTTGTAAAGTGAAGTACGCCGATTTGTTACTGGCTCCTCTCTACTATGTTGAGTTGCTAAGGATGCAAAATCAACTCTATCTTTCTTTTTTTAAGGGCCTGTTTTGCACGCAACAAAGACATGGTTTCGCCCCACAAAATTGGTATGACAATGAGGGTTCAGAATTCAGATCTTCAACTGTTCTAATGTTCGCTGTATTTTCTAAAGAGGAGTAGGTAGCTAAGGCAGACACGAGAAGCATAGATACTAGAATATTGATCTTGAGTCAGTCTTCCACGATTTCCTGCTCAGCTAGTAGGTACTGTAGTTTAAACTTCGTTGTTAGCAGCTGCTAGGAACTAAGCAAGCATTCAAGTCTGTTTTTTAATCTCGTAGATTAATTTGACAGGTGCAAATATCATACTCCAAATTGAAAAAACAAACAACAATCACTTGAAATCTGAAATTAGTCCACGAGATTAAAAAACAGACTTTACTTACCTGATAACAGCTAGCATTGTCAGATTTTGAACTTTTATTTGTTGAATACGAGGCTTTTGGCTACGTTGTATTAGTGCGTGTATTTTTTTTAATTTTCTTTTTCTTTTTTGTGCAGAATAAGCAAGTTTTCTTTTTTTAGTCTGTGTAGAACCACCATGACTGGTTGCATCTCTAATTTTAATGATTACATACACTTATTAAAAAAATCCATACACTAACAAACTCCAGCATCTCTGCAAATTGCGTGGGTCACCGTAATAAAGTTATCGTGGCAGTGATTCCGCGGGGGTCCAATTGTACCCCATCGGATCGCGGCGGGGCCCCCGCGTTAATGGGGCCGCGCCATTATGTTATTAGCTATAAACGCGTTATGACTATGTGCTCGAGTGGATTGTTTTTATATTGATATTTTGTGCGAGTTAATTTTTGTGGGAGATGGTGTAGGCATAAGTGGGTGAGGCTTTATTTGAGTAGGAGGAATAATACTAGGTTTCAGGAGCTTTATCGAACATTATTGGTCGGATTTAGCGTTTGTACATGTATTTCCAGCCTTATAGAGGTTTTACAGGTCAGTTTAGAATGTTTTCAAAGGCCCATTTAGATATTACGAAAAAGTTTGCACCTGGATTGGTAGATATCTATTCTAAGCGGGCCTATTTTGGACCGTAATTTGGGGGTTTGCATAATTTATACAAAATAAATATTACTTAACAATTTTTTTAGAACGAATTTCTTTATCGTTCCTTGAGGAATTGACTAGAATAAATAGAATCCATTTTTACTAACTGAACAAACAGCTGCGGTGCTGGGGAGTTTGTTGCGCCAGTTCTTCTTCCCAGCTAAAGCACTAGGAAGTGATGAAGGGCTTAGGGGACTGTCTTATGTAATTTTGACGTACGAAAAGTGCTGATTCTCAGCCTAGTTTGAATAAATGCGTTTTCATTTTAATTTTGACTGTTAGAAATCGTCACGTTACGAAAAAGCGTTATGCCCAAAAAAATCAGTTTAAAGTGTCAAAAGTTTTTGTTTTTGAATACTCTGAATATTTACTTTTAGCATAGTCAGTACTTACTTAATAGTCTCTGAGCTACAATCACTAAGCCTTTTACCAATTGTGTTGCGTAATGACATTACGCAACAGTTTTCTAATAACTTTCTGGCGTCTAATGTCCACTTGCTTAGCAGCGCGAATGTCGATTGAGGAGTACACGAAGGATACCTATGATCTAACAATTTATGACGTTTTCTGTTCGTTTATAGATTTAAAATCACTCGTTAAACTGTTGCTACTGAAAGTAAATGTACGTACCTAAAATGCGTCGTGCCGTCATGCCGCTAAATTGCGCAAAACTCGACACTTTACTTCTAAACACTGTCGCAATCGATCAATCGATTCTACCATCGATTTCTAGATAGCAATCTTTAAGGAAAATGTCGCGAGGAAATCTGTCGTTAAACTTTATTGACTTAGCCTCAATACTTCATATCTAATGGCAACTGTACATGTACTAATTATCTTCTAATTGAATACAAGTTAGAAATCCTTTAATTACGACTGTAATTCATCTGTTGCTTTTGTTTCGCAAACAAAAAATTAATGGAAGTAAAGTTTCTTAAAGTAGGAACAGCATTGCTATTCTGTAAACCATCTCACCGTGAAAACTTAGGTGAAGTGAGCGTGGAGTGACCTGTCATTGTCATCGATACCTACTGATGTTAAGGCAGTGACAGTTCACATTAAGCTCACTTCACCTACGTTTTCACGGTGAGGTGTTTACAGAATCGACCGGCTGATAATAATATTATTCATTGCAGTGGAGGAAAGATCCGAAAAGTACAAGTGGAGGAAATCAAAGATGTTTGATTTACCTCACGTTAAAAACCAAATTCATGCCTGGAAACTGGGTTGCGTGCATCAATCAAATGAAGTGCCAGACTTAAGGCTCTTACATACTGGCGCGATTCGCCGCGCGACGCGACGCCGCGCCGCCGCATTGTTCGCCGTGAAGTTTTCTCAGAAATTGTTTTACTACACTTCCAGTATAAACTGACCTCGCATTGTACGGAAACCCTATACAATGCGAGATCAGCATAAACTGGAAATATATAGCTTGATGTGTAGCCGTGTGTACGTAGAAATAGTATTTAGTATTCTTTTAACGCACCGTTGCCTTATCAAATAATTTTCCAGTGACACATACATAGTAAGTGATAAAACCCCTTTCAAATAGACATAAAGATTAAAAAAACATAAAAACATAGTAGCTGAAATGTACCTACCTACTTATAAAAATTCCCTATAATTCAAGTCAATAAAAATGATGCATAAGGCATTTTCTTGACAAGCTGTAAACCAAATCTGTGTTAATTCTACCATTAAATTTATAATTAGGCACCTATTGAGCAATTTATTGAGGACCAGCACCCATTGTGTAGCAGCATTGACATTAACGTCCTCAATTTCCTCACTGACAGACAAACAGTCGGACAGTTGCCAAATAGGCAAATACCTATAATAGTTAACACTAAAATTGCAAACGATACCACTAGACGGGTCTGTACGACCGAACAATATTTTATTAACCCCTCAATGGACTCATAATAACTGTTTAATAGACACCGATTTATCTCGAGAAGAAAACCAATATAGCTTGCATCGAAGTCAAAAATATTCACGCGATTTCCAACCTTAATGTAAAGACTTAAGGATTGGGGCAATGAAGGGGGAGTGCTGATGAAATTGGCATGTCGATATAAGAGTCATATCATCGTCATATTTGAATCGCGTGCCATGATTCGGCAGAATCGATCAAAGCAACGCCGGACCACCAGAGACTTCGCGTCCTATTAGAGATTATTAAAGGTTATCGATAGATTTGTCGAATTGTCAAAAGGTTATTGAGTAAGTAAAAAAATATGGTAATAAATTATCGCGGAGAGATATTAGATTTCGTTAATGGTTTTGTTTTTTTTGTATTATCTGTGTCGAATCGTGATGTAATTGTTTTATCTATAAAGAACTGTTGCTTTGTAAATATTATGATTAGGTTCTGCTAATTAGTAATAAAAACTCGTTTATCGTTTTTGTAAAGGAAATTGAATCACATATTTCGTAGAAAAAGTACATTTTTTTAAATATTTTTTTTTCCTTGACCAATCTAAACTTCGATATCGACAATAGCACATCCCTATAATACTAAAAAGCGTTCTCAAGAGGCACAATCAACACACATTGAATATTTCTTTGTATCGCCGAGTGATTTATTGATTGCGTCTCTGTCAACACCGGCTGGCATTTTACACCAAGCTGAATACTTCATTTGATCCGGATTTTTATCGATAATAAAACCCGATCATGATTCACATCACTCGTTAAGTGTATTTAGTAACAAATGATTTGATCGTGCTCTTCGAGTACTTTCGAATTTTATTCAACAATACTTTCTTTCTATTTGAATTTGCGCTTATTTTCAATTTATCATTAGTGATGTAGGTACAGTCTATGATGGTTATTAATAATCATTTGGCCATGCCTTGGTCAAAAACTCTCAACTTCAGGCCAATGTTTACTGTTTGGAACATTGGAACATATTAAATCGCTAGCTACACACCTACAAGGTAACACTAAAAATAAGTATTATGTACAAGTATATAAAAAAGGAGGAGCTCATTGGGGATTCGCATCGCTGTCAATGGGAATAGGACCCAAAAGGCTGGCAGCATTGCCAAGCTAGGCAATGCCGATTCTATAGCCTAAAAATAGGCCAGCTCTCCGGTCACGTGAAGAGTCCAAATTGCTTTGAAGTCCGTATTAAGACACCTATGACACAGTATAATGAAGTCACAGTATTACGTCTCGGCAGGGACCTTGAAATAAGTACCTACGGCCGCTCGATAGATAAACCTTCCGCGTCCGTGAGTAACTGCCGCGCACTCCAGACTGTTGCGTACTAGTCTAAACTGAGATTTTGAAGCACGTCGGATCGTTTCGGACGTTTTCTACGAAACCATAATACTGTTAGTTACTTATACTGTGCCTCTGATAACTTGTGTGAGTGACTAATAACCTAAACACTATTCTATTCAACATTCCTTTCTAAATATGTATTTACCAAGCGCCTTAAAACAACATTAAATACCTACCGCCTTGAAACATAACAAAAACATACGCACTATAGATCTAATGAATTTCCTTCACATAGCTTGTTAGCGACAGAAGAAAGCTACAATTAACACAATGGGTGGTCCCATATTGCAGAAAAGAATTGCATTCCTATTTAACAGTGTTTTAATTCTAGAATAGAGTTGCCATGCTATGTGGAAAATGTGAGACTTGCTTTACAAAAAGAATATGGCCGTCACGCTTGTGAACTTGAAAAGAGTTTGTATAGAGGTGTAGCTACTATATTTTACAACAGACAAACGGACGCGACGTCATAATGACCCCATTTTATTACATATGCCTTGTGGTCGCGGTTTTTCCATCGGCAAAAATGACAAAATTACAAACAAACAAACATCCCCTTTAACCCCTTCAGGAGGTAAATTTAATTTCTTAGTTGTCACTTTAATTATTTATAGAAACTCGACAATGTCAAAGAAAACTCCTGGCTAAATTTTGTACAGGAGGTGATCCTAATTCAGAAAAAATAAAAAAAACCAAGACAGAGCGCGGCGAAAAATATAGTGAAGCATGCCAAAACTACACCTCCGCATGTGTGCGTGTGAGCGTGTACTCACACGCACGCATTTACAATAAAACTACACCTCACTAAGTGCACACATGTTTAGGAAACCGGCCTCACGTCACTGTTGACAGCACTCTGTCTTTGTTTTTTATTTGGTCTGAGGAATCTAGACCCAATTGTTTAGCGTGTGCGTTGTCTGTCAGTGAATTTAGGAATTTTACTAAGTAAATTTTTGTGGAAGATTCGTTTCTCGATTTTTTCTCATGTTTCTATAAACCAGAAATAATAATTATGTAAATCGACTCAGTCTTGTATTTTTGACTGCTTTACGAATTGCCTCTTTGACACATTTTCTTCAACATCCAAGAATGCTCTGAGTTGTCAAGAAACACGAAAAGGCCACCTGTATTTAAAATAAAAGTTAAAAAACTATAAAAAAGACATCACAGACCGACAAACACAACATCCGGAGTAGGTTTAGAAGATATGAAGGAACACATGAACGTACATACATACATAAATATCGGTCAAAATCATAACCATCCTTTTTGCTTCGCCGAAGTCGGGTGATAAGTTTTTTGCTAAATGCTACAAAACATTGAAGCTCCCTAAGCTAAATTCATCATCATCATCAGCCTATAGCAGTCCACTTCTGGACATAGGCCTCTCCAATTGCACGCCATTCAGCTCGATTCTCGGCAACTCTCATCCAGCTGCTACCAGCCACCCTGCGAAGATCGTCGCTCCACCTAGCTTGAGGGCGTCCTACCTGACGTTTTCCGATTCGCGGTGCTAAATTGTTAGTACCTAATTATGTTGATTATGCACTTTTAATGACATGACGTGACCATTCCATTATAGCAAAGGGGTTTCTATTTCTGAGCTAGATACTTACTCAGGAATAGAAACCCCTCTATGAGATGGTCAGTTCTTTAGGAAACGACACGTTTAAAGTGCTTTATCTAACAAAAGCAGCTGATACGGATTTATTTTTAGGGTTCCGTACTCGAAGGGTGCCAGACAGAACCCTATATTAGTAAGCCTCTTTCTATCTATCAGCGGCCTGTATCTCATGAACCGTAATACATAGACAATTGAAATTTTCACAGATTGTGTATTTCTACCGGCCGCTATAAAGACAAATATTAATAAAAGTTAAAAAAAAATCAAGTAATAAAAACTAAAACCCAACTACGACTTAAAAGGTATAAACAAGACACCACAGACAGAGAAACTGTGGTGTCTTGTTTATACCTTTTAAGTCGAAACTGTGGTGGCTTGTTTATACCTTTTAAGTCGTAGTTGGGTTTTAGTTTTTATTACTTGATTTTTTTTAAATTCTTTTGGGTTTATAATATATATATATTTTTGAAATGTGCTCATTAAGCCCTGTCATTTGATACCCAACATGGTACGATTAAACCATTTTTTTTTTAAGTTCCTCACTTTATGTCCTCTAGAGGGCGCCATTTTTAATTTAATGTGACTTCACATAGCCTATAGCGGACAATCACGACGCTTCTAACGATACCTCATTTGTCAAATTGTGATAAGTGGTTTGGAAGATAGGAGGGAACAGATGAACATACATACATACATACATACATACCGGTCAAAATCATAACCCTCCTTTTTTCTTCGCCGTAGTCGGGTAAAAATTAAAGGGTGGCTCCATACAATAAAATTATGATTTTGAAAAAAAAAAATACCCTAGCATGTGGGCTGTCATTGTATAGAACTCATCGGGTATAGTAGGTACACACGGCTACACATCAAGCTATACATTTCCAGTATAAGCTGACCTCGCATTGTACGGAAATCCTATACAATGCGAGATCAGCACTAACTGGAAATGTATAGCTTGATGTGTAGCCGTGTGTACAAACATAATATTTTTTTAATTTTCGTATTTAAGATGAAAAATATTCTTAATTTTTTTTCATTTACCGCATGAAATACGATATGGTACCTACGGAACCCTTCGTGTGGGAGTCCAACTCGCACTTGGCCAGTTTTTTTCTTTACTCCCTTGCGTAAAGTTATGTAAAAACATTATGTAAACTTGGATATCTGCTAATAAATTAAAACTAGTAGCAACATCGAATCCATTATCTATGCACACGTCAAAATTTGAATATCCGTTTCGAAATACTATAAATTATAGAAAAAAAATGGTGTTTCGTGAGTAATTACCGCGCGGCGTTTCTTTATAGATAATATAAATTGTAGGGTCAGTTTATACCTGGCTCTTAATTCATTATTACAAGTCCAAATGTAAGGGAGTATCATGGTTTTGTAGAAAAACTGAATTAGTTGAATATCAATTACGTATTTTATCTTAGAAGGAGATAGTAATTTAGACTAAGTTGTAGCGAATTACGTAGTAAAAAGCAAATTAATTATATTCTTGGCAATTTCCACAGCTGAGTGTTTAATAACTGAAAAACTCTTGACTCTCTTTTGATACGCAATGCTTTCTTTCTTTCTTTTCTTTCAAAAGAGGGTTGTGTGTACTCCTTGATACGGCGCTAACATCAGAAGGCCAATTCCCGTACTTAAAAAAGGTCACATTCAAGTCGCAATCTGTCAAAAATGTTGGTAAATTGATTTTATTTTTGACAGATTGCGAATGAGATGCGAATGCGAACGTTTTTAAAAATTACGCGAATTGCCCCTCATGAGATTCTTCTCCGTCGATCTGGAACAACAGATTGCTTAATTAAATAAAATTAATTATGTAGGCTGTGTGGGATGACTCATCATCATCATTTCAGCATGGAATCACCCACTTCCCACAATCACAAACACCACACGTGAGGTTATGGGCCTCCTTATTTCTTTCCTAAAAATTTTTACAGTTTCGTGTAGCAGGTATTAATACAAATCTGTGTAATATACCTAATTAGTCAAACCTTAGAAGTCTGAAGACAACAGTGCATTTTTTTTGGAAATTCTATGGCCTTTCGCCTCTCAGAAAAGGCCAGTACAGTAGTGATGACGATGATCAGGACATTTCCTATCACTGTCGTCTTTATTACCACCCTAACACCACGTAACGGTAGCTCCCACGTTCATAATTACCACAGTGTACACATCAAGGTAATTGTGTCGCTCGCTCTTTTTATCAGACTTCATTACACGTGTCTCCACTTTGTAAGCGGCCAGTGATGGCTGCCAGACTACAATGTAAGCCTGACTTATTAGCTGTTTTGTTAACAGTTATAGGTTATTGTAGAAAAAAAGGCTCCATGAGTGACTATACTGTGACACTTTGAACTGGTACGGAAAACACACTTACAGCTTCGACATAAAGGTGCTGTCAATGTCAAATTGTGAAGTCATGCAGTAATTATCGACCGCTAAAAATCATTGAAATAAATTAATTAAAAACAAATACTTTTCGGGACAATTTTTCATTTTTGATAGGAGTCAAAATTGACTCGCTGACAGTATAATTGGATAACTTTTACTTGAAGAATAAATGTGACGTTTCGACAGACTGTCCATACAAAAACTGACAAAATGAGAACCTTATTCGTTGGATTAAAGTTAACTGGCGATTGAAAAACCGGCCCATAACAGAATAAATTCTAATCTAAGTAAAACAATTAATAAATGTTTATGTTTAGAAAAAAAATAACAAATATTAAAATCGGGTCGACAGTCCACATTCTGTGTACGGTGGGCAGTCAGTCCATCTACGAATTTAACTGATTGGCTTACATTCTCGTATTTATGTTGTGCCAAGTGAAAAGTAGAACAATTTATTTACCCTATTTGAGAATTATACAGGGTGTAACATCGACGCGCAAACTGTTACACTGGATACGCTGCTGGGGGGGCAGGATCATGTGCTGAATACATGGTAACCAGTGTGTGCGTCGATGTCCTTTGTACTTAGGGGTGGTTGCTAGCGGATTATTGGTTTCTTCTAGCTCTGCGGTAGCGTTTGGAAAACTAAAAACCTCATTGATCTATTACCTATTTTGTGACAAAGATTTAAAAAATCCTCGCAAAAAACCCGACATTTTATATAATGTTCGGTAAAATGGAAAATGGATAAAGTTTACGCTACAATCTTTAGAAATACATAGGTGTGACTCTGTAGTTTTGACATAAATGAATGATGCAATTATGTAAAAGAAACTTCCAACATTTATCATCATTATATCTACAACTCGACCAACCTTCAGATTAATCGCGTTATAATTCCAACGTTAATAAGCTGGCTAGACAGTTCTTTCACACTTCACGACAATAGTGCTATAATGGGTGTTCGCACATTAAATTATAACGTTTTTGTACATTATACGATATGGATTATGAACATTTAGGAAATTCGAATGTGATGGTTTATTCTCACATTTATCATTTGTGTTTTGTTTTGATATTTTGACAGCAAAGTTCTTGAGCAAGATTCAATTCATATTTGTAGCAATAAGTAGCCTAATTGCGTAATGCACTCCCGTAATTTTTAAGAACGTTCGCATTCGCATCTCATTCGCAATCTGTCAAAAATACAATCAATTTACCAAAATTTTTGACAAGTTTGACAGATTGCGACTTGAATGTGTTTTTTAAGTACGAATTGGCCTTCTGATACTATCAGAAGGCCAATCACCATTTAGATACTATTTAGATACTTGATCGTGATCGGTTTCTGCATTTGTTTTAGTTGTAAAATACAAAAAGATGTACAATGTGGAGACTAAAACACGACAACAAATTAAACTGCGTATAATCTAATAACGTTTTCAGTCTGCATACGAAAATTCAACCAAATATAAATCTAATTTAGTTTAAGTTTAGTCACTAGGTATAGCTAGTCAAAGATCGGAAAAACCCATTTTTAATTTCGAAGCTAGGATTTATTTGATAGTTCCAAAATATTCTTATGCATTAGTAGTATTGCGAGTGCTTTCATTTATTGTTGTCTCCTTGTAGAAAGAAAAATGGTAGCACTATGCTAAGGAAAAATAGTAGCACTATGCTAAGGAAAAATTGTAGCACAATGCTCCGTATCTTATGACGACCCACCTGATAAAAAGCAGCGACTATTGCCCATATACTATGCACTCTACAGGGTGTTAGGGTAAACATCGTTATCCTTGCAACCAGTGGTTTGGTTTCATTTATAAAACGTAAAATCAATGGAAAATTACAACTTTTTTTTAGATCTAAATTTTACCACAAGAGACGCAAGTTCGTTGCCCTATGCGCTAGGGCAATGAACTTGCGTCTCAACACGGGCGGGGGGTACGTGATATGACCTGACCGGCAGCGAGCGCGATCCCTCCCTTAGTCAGTCAGCTGTTTCGCTAGCAAGCACGGTGTCGGATGGAAACTTTTTAAAATCTTTTAATGAAAATAACGTTTTTAATTTGTTGTGTTCGGTCATTTATTTTTATATTTAAGTCAACCACCCATGGTTTGAATGACAAGAGTGTTTACCCTTACATCCTGTATACTGCAACACCAAGTGGTTTTTGAATGACTATGTAACGAGCACCCATGCTTTTCTTGTGGAACACAGTAAGCCTTGCTATAGAAATGAGTGTGACCGTATCTCGGTAAAAAATTAGTACGTCACCAGAGCTTCACAAAAAGCTCAACTTTAAATTCCTTGACACTAAGTCTCGTAAATCTCATAAAAAAAAAAAAAATTAAATAGATTTTTTAATTGTCCAATCAAGGCCCGGGTGCGTCCATAAATCATGTGAATCTTAATTGTTAATTACTCGCTCGTTTCATAGAGGTTTGAACAGAGACATGACGTTGTTTATGAATGTGCCTTCATTAACCGACACTTCTGTTAACCCCCGTTACTGTTTTATTATTGTTTGATGGTTATTATAATGATTTGCGAATAAAATGCAGTTATTTTAAAAAATTTTGATTTATCTGATTGGGTCGTGTTAAATGGTGCTAGGTGCTTTGAGGTTCATTTATTTTAATTTTTTTTTTTTCGCGAATTATGGTCATCACTAAATATTTTTTAATTAAAATGGAATTATTTCGCCACTTTTCCTAATTAATACATTTATTGAATCTGTTATTGTATAAATGACTTGAAAAAGGTAGTGATCAATCACTCTTTTTGAACTGCAAAGCCGAAATTAGAACACAAGACAAAAATTTGAACAAGTTTGTCTGCTTGAATATTATATTCAAAAACTACTTATTCGTGTTAACACAACATTAACCTCCTACCTTAAAATATTTGGATACTTACAACAATTAATTTTTCCCAATAAACCTCAGTTATTCATTCATTAGGTTTATGCTCATTTTAGTTCTTAATAAATAAAACAAGTACGCCAAAATATTAAAAAATAATAAACCACTGTCAGTTATCAAAATTAATTTATCAAAACTCCAACATAATTTCACAAAATTAAATTCCATTTTCCAATTAAACTTATAGCTAATTTGCAGCACATTTGGTCTGCATGACACTTGGCATTGATTGGCGCATTGTGCCACTCCGTGCCATATTGTGCCATACAGTGCCACATTGCCACCCGAGTGCCTGTCACTCAAACAAACATGGGTTTAACTTGTAAACAAAGCGCATCACTGCTTTTGTCAATGGAATTGGGTACGAAAGTGGGATAAGTTCGGAATTTTAGATTTTGTGTTTCTGGAAAATAAAGGTTTGTGTAGATATTTTGAAGATAATGCGTGAACTAACTACTCTTTGGATGAGCTTGTATTAAAAAATATAGGTATAATTTTACTAGCTAAAAAAATGTGCCTGGGTACTTTAGAAACTTTTCTAGAAAAGCAGTTTTGATCAAATAAAAATTGCAAATAGGTAAAAAAATATATCAAAAGATGACACTGTAACACATTTTCTGATTAGGTAACTGACATTTGTCTGACTATAACTTCACAGCCAAGTCCTTCATTAAATGAATTCCAAATAATCTAATTTTCCAAAAACGTAATTTTCGCACTTCTTCCACTTTCCCACCCAATTTCTACCGGCTACAGACACTAAAATTATCCAATAAAATTGGATTTTGTGCGGTACGATGCACTCGAAACGGACAATAACAAGTCAATCATTTTCGCATTATTTCCGAACTACAATACTCAGGCTTAGTGGCAGCGACGGACAAATTTTAATCTCGAAATGATGGATTTATTAGAAAAAAAGGCTTTTACTCTTTTTTTTTGCTTCTTAAATCTGAAAGCAGGTGTTATTTGGCCAGGATTACAAGTATACACTTGTCAGAGTTTTTTTGATTGATTGTGGGATTCTGTTAGAATCGTATTGAGTTTTGTAATTGCGAATATAAACAGAGCGGAACGTGATATTTTAAGGAAAAAAAAAAGATTGAATTTGAAGATGTGTCTATCTGACTTTTATGTAGGTGTGTTATTTCTTGATGCATTGCATTTATTTCTGTGGTTGTTTTTATGTAAAATTAAAGCAATTCAATTTTAATAAATTTAATCTTGGTTTTTTATTATGAGATTCCTAAACTTTTTAATAAGTAATTTATAGGTATCTATAATTTAAGTTCTATATCATTAATTTTGTTTATCAACAAATAACACAAAATAGAGACAAAAATACGTAAGTCCACTTCATAAAAAAGTCATATTATTGGTACGATGTCTTTCAAACATATATCTAGCTATGACTAAATTAAAACTTATTTTTACACCTAATCATTCAATTTCCTCTCTTCCAAGAACGCAAAACACAATCACAAGCCCACATACATCGCACTCCATCCCAAACAGTATTATTTAACAAAAACAAATTATTTCGACCCATTCATACACAAAACGTCAATTATTATGAATGCACTCACTCCCGCTGTTTTGCTTTTACCTCGTTCAACAAAAGATTTAAAATTGTCTTATGCCTGTTTGCTAAAGGTGTGGTAATCTCTTTAAGTTCATCGGCTTAGGGTTTTTTTCTAACATTTGAAGAGATGTAAGTACATAAATCTCGTGTCGAGGATAAGATGCAGTTACGTCCGGTTAATAGATTTTTGAGAGTTTCATGGGTTATGCACCTTTGTTATTTTGGCTGAGGATATTCTCCTGAATGAACTTCATCTAGAAAGAACTAAGTATGACTTCTACCGACTTACTCACGGTGAAAGTATAGAACTGACCGACCGACCGACCGACCAGCCGATCGACCGATCGACTAATACCTTATGCCTATATGTGTACTTTAAACTATTTTATGAACTGTTTAAACCTTTCAGCCACAATACAAGAGCGTGTCTCCACTCAAATATTACACATCACTCACCAACTTTTTGCCCTATAAACACCCTACAAGATGTCATCAAAGAAACCGGGTTCAGTATGTCACCTACACATTTTTTCACGAATAAATAACCATTACAAACAACAGTAATGCTTTTGTAATGGAGATATCCAGCTGCCCCGTCTCGCCAATTTTCAACATTGATAATGATTACCGAGTAAAACACATAATTTGCAATTAGTGAACTTGTCACCACTACCGTTTTAAGTACTTACCTATAGTATTTTTTTTATCTCACTAAGCGACGCGCGCATTATTTGTGGTTACCAAGTGTACAGACACGCTATGAATGTGATGTGTACTGCTGGGGCTACATTGTCGCGTTAGCGCGAACTAAACTTCGCGCGTTCTTTCTCTTCCCGATAATGCGACAATGTAGCTCTAGCATAAGCGCAAGAGCTCTCGGTACCGTCCGAGACAATGGCGAAGCGTGTGTGTGTTAGGTGCGTGCTACACGGTCGCGATAGAGGTGGCCTTGGTGGTTTACAACCGTGTAGATGATGGTTTATTACCAAATTTGAAACAGCTCTGCTGGTCAGGTCCATCCAAGGTCACCTCTGTCGGAGGCGTGGTTGGCAACCGTGTAGAACTTTATGTGCTACTCGGTATACAGAATGAATGAAAGATTGACATCCGGTTTCTTAAAAACCGGTCACTGCATGGTCTGTTAGATTAATGTCAAATTCTATGTTAGCTACTGTGATGGGTTATCGAAAATAACAACAGCAATTCACTTTATTACGTGGCATTGGATTCGACCACAGATTAAGTTGACAAGGGTTTCAGAAAACGGTTATTTTCATAAGACTAAGTTAGAATTTTGGAAATCAATGCATAGGTGCATCAGCCATGCAATACTTTGTATATCTTCAGGCGCATTCCATTCCATACAAGTTTCCGTTTGTAAGCTTAGAAAATGTCTGCCCAGTGGTCACGTATTGTGATGAATGGTTTTATTAATTAATTACTACTTTATAAATATAAATTATTATTTAAATAATTTAAAATTAACACTAAAATGTATATGCAAAATTAACTTAAAATAAAATTAATAAACCATAAAATAATATTTATATATACAGATTTATCTTTTTTTTATTGAATTAAAATAAATAATTTCTCATTCGAATCATTTTTTTTTTTTTTTTTTTTTTATTAAAAAACAAATGAAATAAAACAAACTGAATACTTTATAATTATTATTAATGCTTTAATATTAGTTTATTCATATTTTTTAACAATGAGGAGCAATTTCTGATCCTCTCCTGCAATATATTCGATGTCCAAAAAGTGACTCTGTATAGCATAATGACAAATAACCTTGAGGTTTTAAGCGTCATCTCATTATCACTAACAGATCTACTCTTCACTCTCTTCTTAAGGCCAGAACCAGGTAATACGGTGTTTTTCGAGGCATCTGTGCTCTTAAGGCCGTACCCTACCTCAGATCTGCTGATCCCTATCGCGACCTGCGTGAGAGCAAGATGGAGTGGGGCGGTAGCGGCTCTCAACCCTCGAAAAGTTTAAGTAATTGCTTTTCCGGTGAAAACAATGGTAATAAAAAAATAAAAATAAACGTAAAACCTGCTTTATAGATAGTTCAGTTATTATACAAAGTTTCACAATCTAATTTGAAGTATTTTTTGAATAACAGCGGTTTATAGTTCTGTTGAGAGGTAGCTTTGGATTTTTTTCTATAGAGAAAATAATCTAGTAATCTAGTTTTCGCCAAACATAGGACCTAGCATCAATTATCAACTTTAACATAATATATTTATTTCAAAATTAATGCTGCAGTGTTTTCGGCATAACAGAGGATCATGTTAAGCAATTTGAGGTAGGGTACGCCCTTAAAGTATCCTAAAAAATATTATGCAAATACCAAATAATAGTTACTTTATAATTATGGAAACATGTGTTGATGCTGTTGAAATAATGATAAAGGATACTGGAATTCGTGTTATTGTGCAAAAGTAGACTCATCATTTATTATGACGACTGTGGAGGAATTCCTGGCCCATAATGACAAAAAAGTATAAGCCTGGAGTCTTTATAAGTAAAACTTACCATCATGATATATTTTAAGGTACCCATAATTATATATAACTAGATTCTAGGAGGTTCTGATCTGGAGCAGTGGTGGCCCAGTGGTAACGGCCCTGACTTTCAAGTTGTAGACAACAGAGCAAAAAGGGCTTATTGGTCGATTCGCACGAAATATTTAAAAGTGACGATTCGTCCGTTTCGAGTGAGTAAATTCGTGCGAATCGACCAATAAGCCAGCAAAAGTAACCCAAACCAAACCCCAACCAGCCAAAGTAGTTCAAACTGATTAACGAACCATCGATAAGAATTTCCACTTATTCCGCTCTAAAAAAGCGCGTAAAAGCCACGATTACTGCCAATTACCTCTCAATAACCCTACACATAATACGCACAACAGTTTCTATTTATCCATCTTAATTAATCTACACATACATAATCTCCCATCAGGTCCTAGAATTCCGTTTCTCTGCGCAAACCTATCATGTAACTGTGTTGCATGCGGTACATAACTCTGTGTGAGTACATGTAAGTGTGTGTTATTGTAGATGAGTGTGTGTGTGTGTAATGGAGGTTGTGTGTGTGCAGCTGATTGAATTTAGTAACGCAATCACTTTTATTGCAAGCAATTACTATTGAATGTATAATGTTTGCGCTAAGTTGCCATTTCAAGACGGTTAAGCGTGAATCTAATATCTTGTGATGCGAACGGATTGAGTTGTTAATACAAATATTACGAGGAATTTAAGTAGGTAAAGATAAACGAAGTGTCTTTAGCGGGACAGAACATTATTCCTTTATCTTTGAGGGTGAAAACGTTTCGATAAATCAATCCAATGAAAAATATTGATACTCGACTGTGCTTTTTGGGTTCTTCCTTCTTCCAGTCCCAAACTTATTGAACCATCTTTTCCCCAATAAAGGCTCTTACGTACTGGCGTGATTCGCCGCGCGACGCGAATTTTAACTAAACAATTTCTGAGAAAACTTCAGGGCGGTCAATGCGGCGGCGTCGAGCCGCGCGACCAATCGCGCCTTGTAAGAGCGTTAAAGCACTTTTTCAATATCAAGAAGAACTCGTATACCAGGACCACAGGGCTGAGAAAAGCGCAAACAACATAGCGTTGGAAGGCCTACAAGGTGGACCGATGACTTTGTGAACGTAGGAATACGCTGGATGC
Source organism: Lithophane semibrunnea (assembly GCA_947363905.1). Taxonomy (NCBI): domain Eukaryota; kingdom Metazoa; phylum Arthropoda; class Insecta; order Lepidoptera; family Noctuidae; genus Lithophane; species Lithophane semibrunnea. The sequence continues at coordinate 9,384,796 of OX376209.1, read as the reverse complement.
TGGAAGCACAGAATCGGTTGAAGTGGCGGTGCTTGGGGGATGCCTCAGTCCAGCAGTGGATGTTTTTCCTCTGAAATGATATTGACAAAGTGACATTCTATCAGCGTTAACGATGATAATGACATAAGCTACCGAAAACGTTCTGACAAACTTGTTGAAAGTCGTTGTAGAAATAAGAAACGCTTTGAAAGCGATTGTCACTTGTCTAAACCCTGGAGTTGTCGTCACTGCTATAGCTGGACTTTTGCGTGAAAGATACCACCTGATTTTTTTCTAAATTTTCTTCACACCAATATCAAAACGAGGCAAAAGGAGTAGTAAGGATCGTATCACGTGGCGTTCTATAGTTTCAGCCTACCCCTAAGGGAAGAAAGCGTGAGTTTATGTATGTTTATGTGCAATATCAATAACTTCTTGCAATTTAGTGCCCGTTTTTCCAACACTCCCACACATCCCTAAAACCAGTCATTATATCTAATTTCAATTCGTGGATTAGCGATAATAGTTCGTTGAGTGATTTTTTCCTCGCGCGCAAACAATTACACTGCAGTCGTAATTACAGATCAGTTCGCGCCATTTACATCATTAAGTACTTACGTTCTCGTTAACAGTTAGTTCGTTAATTAATATGGGTATTTAAATTGCAATCTTTCTTGATCGTTTTTCCTTAATTAAGATGCAGTTTTCATCATTGTTGCGAGTTTATGGGAGCTAATAAATAATGTCCGACTGAAAGTGGATTTTCTGCCGAAAACGAAAACGACAAAAACCTTCGGCTTTAGACTAAAAAAAAAATAAGGTAATTAAAAAATATTTATATTTCCGCTGTACATTGAAATATTGTTTTTTTTTTTTTTTTAAAAAAAACGTTGCCCCACACTAAGAATTTCTTCCTGTATCGTGGGTACGTTTACAAACATAGAAACTCACATACACTAACACCCAGACCCGGAACAACTACTTGCAGATCATACAAATATTTGTTCCGTGCGGGGATCGAACCCGCTACACGTTGCGCAGTAGTCCATCGCTCAGCCACTGCGCCAACCGTGTCGTCGTATTTACACCTAGGGAGAGAAAGTGGAAATATGTATAGGCTTTAAAAGAAATAAAACACGATAGCCGAACGTCACCTAATTTTGCCGAGCTTTATGAACTAGGCCGAATGACACGCAACAATTTAAGAGCTTCTGAATTTCGGCTCGGCCGAAGCTGCGGTTGGTTTATGGACGAAAACGAAAATACCTATGGCCGAATCTTGATTTTTTGGCCGAACACGAAGTCGAGAGGAGAACGGTAGGTCACTAATAATGTTTCGGGTTTAAGAAATTATTGGGCTCTTTGGTAATAAATTCAGGATGGATTCGATGACTGTCAAGGATATTATATGGCATAAAAGGGCGCGAAGACGAGTCTCGTAAACTCATAATGAGCAGAGCAAGTAATGCTTGACAGCATTAATTGCTCTCTTCATTATTTGTGATAATGATTATGATGACGGAACCTAAACCGATACCGGTGTATTGATTGCCTAGAACTTAAAACTTCATACTGTAAAGCACACGTGTTTTTTTTTTGAGTTTTTTACTCTATCTTAATACGGTACGGAACCCTTCGTGTGTGAGTCCGACTCGCACTTGGCGGGTTCTTTAAACACGCAAATCCATTTATGCCATGATAATCATACCATCCATAGAATTATGTCTCACCTTTAAACACTTTTCAACATTCAGTTGTTTATCTATCTACTGCGTTTGTCTTGTCTTCACTATCATTATACATTTCATTTCCTATAGTCAATTAAGTCAACATTGTAAAATATTTTTTTTTATTAATTTCTAATGTCAACTGTCACTCATTCATGACATTCTCCCATTTATGTGAAGCAAACACGTTTGTATTGCATTTCAACTTCAGCATTATATCCTACTGCCAATTAGCAAAGAATACCTATTACGAACCTATCTATGTAAGTACATTTAAAACAATGAAAACCAATAGAGCAATACATCAGGTAAGAATTTAACCCTCCGCCTGCTGTCAAGACGGGTAATGAAATCGGACGCGAAAAAACGTCCTCACGAGCGTAAAAGTTGAAATTAAAAAAGAAAAAACCAACCCGCTACTCGCGACTCGAGACCCGTTGACACAAACTACAGAAATGGGGCCGAGACTCTCTTAACTAATTTCTTCCATCGCTACCGTATACAGAGAGTGTTAATTGCCCTGTGCGACAGAGATGGACGTATAAATTAGTAGCATGAGTGAAAGAGACCATCGTTAACACGGCAGGAAAATAAAAAGTTGTTCATACCAGTTGGAGCACACACACAGTAGCGAAGGCTCGTTAAGTCACTGCTTTTAACCCTTTAATGAGTGTTTATGTTTGATTAAAAAACATGATTTTAGTGTAACTGTTTATTTTACTGCCTTATCGACTGTCGTGACTGTTAAGTGGGGAATTTTAATAATTTGTTTAATTGTTTATAAATGTGAGGTAATTATTGCAAATTTATGCGCAATATTTTGGATTCGTGGTTATTTTTTATTGCGTTAGAGCTACAGCTGCTTTTTCTGCATATTGTACGAATTTTGTGTATAAAAACTGGTTTGGTTGGTCGACTAGCGATTAAATTATCTATTTATTCATGCAATTCATGTTTTATTTTGTAGAACAAACAGTTACTCCTATCAAAACATGAAAATTTACTTACGACTTGGGATAATTAATTATCTAATTATTTATAGACGCTGGATCATTGGTAATTCTTCGCTTATCTATTAGGCCAACGCATATTGATAACATTCCTAGAATTTTTAATTACACTGCCAATAGATACATAAATTTGTTTTGTAAGGCATAAAATTACATGTTTTTGCATAATTATTTCATACGTTATTTATCTATCACACAGAAGTGAGTAGAATTAGGTCTACATTAATTTGAATGTGATATTTTATGTCTTGTAAGTGAAGTCTAACCTGCACTTAGAGCACGAGTTCGTGTAAAAAAGAGTGGCCCATTTCCAAAAAATCATTGAAAAAACTATAATTATGGCAATTAATGCAATGAGCAACAAAATGAGAGTTTGATCACTGCAGCACCTTCTTTCAATGGCATCAACCAATCGACATCTGTCTTCCGAGCATGGTAATTATTTTAAAACAGCTCATACTTAAGAGACCCATGTTTAGCATTAGATATTTATATTTTCTGTTCACAAAATATCACGCCTGGAATCCCCGTAGGGTTAGGCAGCGGTGTAGGTACACACGGCTACATATCAAGCTATACATTTCCAGTATAAACTGACCTCGCATTGTACGGAAATCCTATACAATGCGAGATCAGCATAAACTGGAAATGTATAGCTTGATGTGTAGCCATGTGTACCTTTAGTAACACTCATATTTCGCCAGTTATGTTGAAGTCCCATGTAATAAGGGGAGAGGCGATTGCCACCAACCGGGCAGAAATCTAAACTGGGAAGGCTGCTACTGAGAAATTCCTGGTGGAGAAACCCAATAACACTTTGCAAAAATATTATAATTATTTATATTTTCTAAACAAAAATTCTACTCAGCACAAAATTTAACACTAAAAAACCCACACACGGGTCTAACAGACCCACACCCGCGTTCCACAGTTACATCAACCCGCTGACAAGTTGACGGCGATTGGCACCGAGCAAGGCACATCGGTATCCACGATATGGTTAATTAGTAATAAAACCTTGCCTTCTTCGGTCGCAGCGACCATCGCGCTTGAGGGTTATCTCTGATACTTTGTTAGCAATAAATGCGTGTAATAACACTGCAATTGTGAATCGATTAGTTTTAGCCGCCATTTTGAATTTGATTAAAACCTGTGGGGTTTGAGATCTTGATTGTTGTGTTCTGGTTTTCTTGGGTTATAAGCAGTTTCCGTTTTGTTAATTAGAATAAAATTTAAGATAAGTATATATATACATTAAACAACAAAGCAAATATACAAATATTTGCTTTGTTGTTTAATTTAATATTAAAAAAAAAATATTTTAGGAAGAACAGCTGAACACTGTTGTAAGTTCTGAAAGTATTCTGTTTCCAACGGGTTGCCATTTAGAAATAAAAGGTGTAATATTGCAGTATAATTTAGATTAATTTTATAAAGAGCAGTGGTGGCCCAGAGAGCAGTGGCGGCCCAGCGGTAACGGCCGCGACTTACGAGTTGTAGGGTTCGAACCCTGACAGGCGCTTTACTTTGTGTAAATAATTTCATCACCACTGCTCTCAAAACGGTGAAGGAAAACATCGTGAGGAAACCGGCATGTCTTAGAACCAAAAATTCGAAGACATGTGACATCTACCAACCCGCACTGGGCTCGCGTGGTGGATTACGGCCCACTCCCTCTCATAGGAGGCCTGTGTCCCAGCAGTGGGAACATTACAGGCTGATTATGTTATGTAATATGAAACATACCTGGTCAGACAGCCTGTAACCTTTGAAGAATTACCTACTACAAAATGGAATTTCATCAAAGTCATCTCTCAAGATATAATTTACATAGCACGCAATAATTTGCATACAGATTTGGGATTGACAGAAAAAAAAACAGAATTCTCCATCTGCGTATTCACAGCAAGGTGCAGAATAGACAGCCAGAAAAGGGTTACAACTCATAAATGACAGGATATGATCAAATATAGAAGTCATTACATTATTACAAGCCACTTACCACCTTTTAAAACCCATACACATGTAAATAGGCTGGTTTTTCTTGGAATCTTAGTTTAGTGTTTGTTATAAGATTTTTTATTTTAATTAATTAGATTCAACATCTGTATTTCCATTTGAGATGGGATTCAAAAAACTTTGAACACACGGCTACACATCAAGCTATACATTTTCAGTATAAGCTGACCTCGCATTATACGGAAATACTATACAATGCGAGATCAGCATAAACTGGAAATGTATACCTTGATGTGTAGCCGTGTGTACCTTCATAGATCACCTGTCTGATCTCATTGGCAAGCTGTATACTGCGGGAAATCGATTCTAAGAATCTATAATAAAATTAAATAGGAAAGCATGTGAATACATGGTTCTCGATGACTGGCTGATGTTAAAAGTAAATGAGAAGTGAAATCGATCATACCTACAATACGAATCTAAAATAAAAATTGATAGTATGACTGTCATGTCATAAATCAAACATAGTAATATGAACAAAGTATAGTTATGTAAGGGGTTCCAGTACTAAATTATAATTCGCATTATGTACCATAATTATGTGTTAATTGCACCGACTTCGTAGCATCGAATCATAATATAAATATTTAAATATTTGATTGTAGTTATCGACACTTTACAAATATTTTGAAAATGTACCCATTCATTTCAATGGCAATTTGATAACCGTACCTACAGAGCCTACGCATTGTTGTAGGGTAAAAACTCCGGTTGTTTTCCGTGGTCATAAGTTTTATTTTGATACTGCATTTCATAGGTGTCAAATAAAGTCGAAAGATACAGGCAGTGTGGTTTTATCGGTTAACAATACATAATTACCCACATAACGACATTATAGAAAGTTAAAAACAGTTGTTTTTTGACGTGCCAAAGTGATTATGTTTGAACTGATGTAACAATACTACAATTACAGTCTAATTATCAGGAATAAGTACTGTTATCGTGATTATATAAACATCGTTAATTAAAGAAATAACTTGATTGCATAAACTTGCTAATTATTATCAATTAGGTACTTACAGTTAAGTTAGTTTACATAGCTATCAGTGCAGCTGATTTGTTTATAATGACATTGAAGTTTTTTGTAAATATTCATTATGGTTCTTCTAACCAATTACTGCCATTAACAACAATGATAATAATTACTCATCATAATGAAAATCTTATCATAAAATTATGTTTTTCACTATAATAGAGGTTTTTCCAAAGTTACACAACTTTACTAATGTTGATGACATTATTCTACATCAAGATACTTCTTGTGACAATTATCCGAGACACGTCAGCAGCATATTTTTTATTTTATTTACAACAACTGGTAATGATGATATGATGATATTCACCTGATGGTAAGTGATGATCGGGTCGACAGTGTAAGGTGGTGGTGGCGATCAGTGTTTTTGGATAGGTCTTTAAAAGCACAGATGTTAGTTTTTGTACACAGCAGGCACTACTGGAAGTGAGGCAAGACATGTTGATCATGAATTATACAGCATTTGACAGAATTATAATAATTATAGGTTACACCTACTTTTTTTTAAATAATACGCAAGTGCTACCTCAGAGTTTTAATAAATAACACAAACATCTTCTAGAAAACTAAAAACATTATCCATGATCAGTATTAACATTCATCTATCCTCTCCAGTCGGCCGTTAACAGGCATTTTCACCTCACATAATCTGTGTCAGTAAAATTAAACAGAATATAAAAACGGGAGCCAGAGAGAAAAACAAACTGTATATTTTATCAGTTAAATGTGTCATAAAAAGTTAATTGTCTGCAGTAATTGCAACAAAAATTAAAAGTTATTGCAGCGTGTTATCGCTGGGTCATGGAGACATGTCTATGTGTACATAGACGAGTGTATAATAGAGATTTGCGATTTATACTGAGGTTCCATAGTGTTCGATAGATTGGTGGCGTTACTGGGTATAATATTTTTAAAGAGTAGGATTTTTTTGGCTTGTCATTAAGGATAGGCATGCGTCTGTTTTATTTTATTTTATTTGGAACAACAAACAGATATATAATATTTTATATATGGAATTACAATAAGACAGTTTTACTAATGTATATCCAACTACGTTATTCACAGAATATCTAGGTTGTAATCCGTAAAACTACGTCATGCTGGTTTTGTATCATTATCTACTATAACTATAATTATCAGTTAAAAACAAAATTAATATGACAATCAAAAAGGAGGAGAAAATACAAGAAAAAGAAACAAAACATACATTGGTTAACTTTTGAGTTAAATAAAATATTAATGATATTAGGTAAATTCAGGGGGATTCTATGGAGACTATTATTTCCATTACATGTTTTCTAAATGTCTTAGCAGAATCGGCAAACAAGTCAAGATTCTTAAAATACGTATTAAAATTACTTGTAAGTCGTCGCAATGGCGCACGTAGTCCTGCATTTGTATGACGATACGGCAAATACAGGTCGTTCACGTACACTACGCATCATCGCTTTTCTAGGAACCACATAAAACAACTTATTGGTAATATCTGGACAATCGTAGGAATTATTACAGATATCAAACAAAAACATTGCATCCAGCTGTAAGCGTCTGCTTTTTAATTCCATGAGTTTATACCTTTCAAGTAGGCTTTCGTAAGGCAAAGTAGATCGAAAATATCGGTAGTGCATAGTTTTTAAATATTTTCTTTGAACTCTCTCGATAATGTCAGAGTATTTGTTATAATGAGGGCTCCACACTGAAACTGCGTACTCAAGTTGTGATCGAATTAAAGATTTATAAAGATACAGGTAAGTGTCCGGACTCTTAAATTCTTTTGCAGACCTCATAACAAAGCCATACATTCGGAATGCATTACCCACGATGTTAGCAATATGAGTATCAAGGTGTAACTTCTCATCTAGTAACACGCCAAGATCTCGTACCATTGACACTCTATTGAGGTTTATGTTATTTAGAGAGTAAGGATATTTTACAACATTCATTTTCTTTGTGAAGCTCATACAACAACATTTTGAGATATTTAGCTGGAGTTTATTTTTAACACAATAGTTCGAAAAATTATTAAGGTCATCTTGAAAAAGATAACTGTCCTGGATGCTTTTAATTTGTCTATATATTTTAAGGTCATCGGCATATAAAAGAATTTTTGAGTTCTTGAAACAGGTGTGTATGTCGTTAATAAATATAATAAAGAGTAGGGGCCCTAGGATAGATCCTTGCGGGACTCCGGAAGTTACGTTTATCGTTGGTGATTGGAAACCGTTGGCGACAACCCTCTGAGTCCTGTTAGAAATATATGAGGAAAACCACCTGAGTAGGTTTCCACGTATACCATTGTATGCAATTTTCTGTAATAGTAGTATATGATCGACCTTGTCAAATGCCTTTCGGAAATCAGTGTACACGCAGTCAACTTGAGTACTAGAGTCCATGCTGTTAAATAGATAATCCACAAAAGTTACTAAATTGGTGGTTGTAGACCTTTTCTTTACAAAACCATGCTGATATTGGGTGATATTATTTTTAAGAATTGGGTATAATTCATTGTGGACTTATCTCTCGAAGAGCTTCGACAAGGCCGGCAATATAGATATAGGGCGATAGTTTTCTACATCGTCCTTAGGACCCGACTTATAAACTGGAGTGATATTTGCCTGCTCCCACATTGCAGGAAAAACTCCTTCCAGTAACGATTTATTAAATATTATTTGCAGGGGAACACATAGACGAGATGCTGTCTTTTTGAGAAAAATAACAGGTAGGCTATCAGGTCCAGGACCCTTAGTAGAGTCCAGAGATTTTAGTGCTTTAAGAACTGTATCCTCACTGAAACTAATACTGCTACATGCGTCTTGAAATATTCAGTTTGGAAAGCTTGGGTTTCAGCTCCGTGCATTCCAAAATGGAGCAAACCTATCTCGACTTTATACTTTATGTTGAGCCTAGTCAACCTTCGGATAGCTACTGAAAACCTTTTCATAGAAAAGCCCAACATCAGTTTGTCAGAACTGAGGCTATAGACAAAATCCCTTTTCTGTAAGCGTTAACGCCAACGGAAAGATCAAATTGTATGGAGTTGACATTAGCTTTAGAGATGTCACGTGACTGCTGCTGTCAACTCCATACAATTTGATCTTTCCGTTGGCGTTAACGCTTACAGAAAAGGGATTTTGTCTAGGCCCCCTGCTCATTCACATTATTTTCATTTCATCATCTTAGACTATGATGTAAAATTCACTTATTGCCTGCCCATTTCATAAGTTTATCGAGAACTAGCTGTTGTCCGCGACTTCGTTTACGATCCAGGATGAAAAGTAGCCTATGGCCTTCTCAAGGTCCTGGTCTACCCGTGTGCCAAATTTTATCGAAATCCGTTCAGCCGTTTTAGAGTGAACGCGTTACAAACAAACTCACTTTCGCATTTATAATATTAGTAAGAATAATCATCTACCCTAACATAATTATAGACAACATAATCGGCTTCCAGTCTAACCGGATGCAGCTGAATACCAGTATTTCACATAAAGCGACTGCCTATCTGACCTCCACAGTTACCGGGTAACACGATTTCCTTTGGTAAGACTGCCCAACCAATACAGTTTTAAAATAATCAAGAAATAATAAGCAAACAGGCAAGGGTCTCGACCCATGCCCGGCTTATCAATAAGTAAAAACTATGACTTCATGAATTTCTTTGCCGCTCAGTTATTGTTCCGACGAATGCATGTGATAACCTCTGATTTCTGCATTCCTAGTACTTCGGTGACGGGAAATAGCGTAATTAACGAATTTATGTTGACAGGAATGAAATCGTGGAATCTTCATTACCTACGTCACGATCACAACTCAATAGGCTGAACCTACATGAACATTGACAACGATAGACCATCATCCTCACCATCGTCCTCCAACCCTTATCCTCCTTGGTGGCAGGTTTTTGCAACATGTCCTATTCTTCCATTCATCATTCTGTTTTAAAAGAAACTTTCTAATTAACTACAATGTCTTTTGGCCCACGCGCGGCCCGTCTAGCGTCTGGAAGCTCACGCGCGGCCCGTCTGGTACTTTAGTGGTTAATCAGATAAGTACTGTTGGCGACTCTGCTGCCATAACCCGAAAAAAAAATCAGATTCCAGGATGAGAAAATGTAACATAATAGAAAATCTGACATTGCCTAATAGGTCTTAGTCATCATCCCCGAGAAAGTATTTTCATTTTTGACAAGAATGTTTTACGTTGTATTTTTTTGCTGTAATGCTAATAAACGCATATTTCTTTATTTACTAGTCCAATATAACCTATTCATTGTTTCTAAAAATAATATTAGTATGAATGTAAATTGAACTCAGAATGACGCACCCCATCATTGATAAGAAATTGAATTTCTTAGAAAGCGCAATAAAATTACCAGCAATATTAATAATAGTGATTTGTGCAGGAAACGAAGTAATTGAGAAAGCAGTAAAAGTGATTGTGTGTGCCATAAATTAGTGGAGTATCGGAACTGTGATCCGGGTGCGCTTGCGACGGTTACGTATCGGATTTCTACGAAACAACTGGCTAGGTGCAGACTGAACTTGTTTGTAGATATGACGAGTGAAAGAAAATGAAATAAAAACTGTTATTTTTTTAATTACTGGACATATTTTGCCAAAAAAAAAGCAAATCAAATCTGGAATGAACTCATGATAATTTGTTGATTAAGATGTCCAGAGACTCCTGAAGCTGTGTTGCTTACTATAGACAAGTGTTGCCATAACCACACTTAAACATAACGCTTGTTTTCCCCAAAGCGTCAGGCAGAGGTGTACCTATAGAGCTGTCCACTCACATTTCGCCAGTTATGTTTAAGTCCCATGTAATAAGGGACGACACTTATACATAACTGGCAAAATCTGGTACTTACATCTCTGCATTCATGCGTGCAGCTATGATTCAATAACCACTAATCTAATACGGTGCTGAAATAACAATCATAAATCATGCAACTGAAGAATTACGATCATTGAAATATAAACGCTCTCATCCGGGGACGTAGTCGGTTTTGAAGCAAATACGTAAAATGACGTGTGTTTATACATAATTAATTGGCAAGATCGTTAACTACTAATTACCGACACGGTATTGTTAAGATCTAGTTTTGTTATGCTTCGATTATTACACATTATTGCTTTTAGAATTATCATGTTTTTTTTTTAAATCACTAAATTATAATACATGTAAAAATAATAATTATTCTTTTTCTTGTGCATGAAATAAAAGGCTTTTTCATTTTTATTTCATTTATATTTTTAAATTTGGAAAAGTTAACAATCTTTTGTCAGGAAAACATGACGCATGAAGATGGAAAGCATGAAGATGGCCTTTAGAACCAAGAAAAAATATTCAGATTTTATTTAACACAAATAAAATCCTTCATACCAACAGTATGGTTTCACCAAAGGACGTTGTACGACCGACGCCGGTGTAACCTTATTAAGACACATTTTTAACGCGTGGGAAGAGGCCCAAGACGCCATAGGAATCTTTTGTGACCTCTCCAAGGCATTTGATTGCGTCGATCACGAAACCTTACTCTTGAAACTTGAGCATTACGGACTTGGAAAACTTGCGCTCAGCTTAGTAAAATCTTATTTAAATGATAGACAACAGCAAGTTCAAATAAACGGTAACAACTCACTAGGTTTAAAAGTAAAAATGGGTGTTCCACAAGGCTCGATTTTGGGTCCTTCCCTCTTTTTAGTGTACATTAATGATCTACTACATTTATTAAAAAATCAGCCACACATGGTGTTATTTGCTGACGATACTTCCTTAATTTTTAAGGTAGATAGACGTGCTACAAATTTTGACGAAGTAAATAACGCCCTACTGCAGGTCCAAAATTGGTTCACTGCTAATAATTTAGTATTAAATGGCAAAAAAACTAAGTGCATAAAATTTTCTTTACCAAATGTCAAAAGTAGGGATTGTGTGATTATATTGAATCAAGAGAAACTAGAATTCGTCGATAAAACTGTTTTCCTAGGGGTCACGCTCGACTCAAGGCTACAATGGGGTTCTCATTTAACATCTCTTGCAGGACGGCTAAGTTCAGCAGCATATGCTGTCAGAAAAATCCGTCAATTTACTGATGTAGATCCCGCGAGGCTAGTCTATTTTAGTTACTTTCATAGCATCATGTCTTACGGTATTTTACTATGGGGACGGGCTGCAGACATCGAGTCTATCTTTATTCTGCAGAAAAGAGCGATTAGAGCCATTTATAATCTCCGCAGGCGCGATTCTTTACGGGAACTGTTTAAGGATATTAACATCATGACGGTAGCTTGCCAATATATCTATGAAAACATCATGCACGTAAGAAAAAATTTACATCTTTTTAGTAAAATAGGTGATAGACATAACTATAGTACTAGAAATAGGGACCTATTAGTTCAACCAGGTTTCAGACTGGCTAAAGTAGACTCATCTTTCATGGGGTACTGTTTAAAATGTTACAATAAAATTCCTCCCCACATACTTCAACTGAACGAGACGAAATTCAAAACTTGTATAAAACGCACACTATGCAGGCAGGCATATTATAAGTTGGAGGATTACATTTCTGATAAAAATGCTTGGCTTAATGCTGGTCCTGCTCCACAACCAGAACTAACTAATTAACATTCGAAAATAATGTTGGAGCTGCTGAAGATTGTAAGACCATCTTTGCATTGTATAAACTCAATTTCCTTTGTATTATATAACTGCATAGCACAGGTGTGAGTACTATGTACTATAGAGCCATTTACCGGGTAATTTGTCTTTAATTGACTTGAATGTGCCCTGGCGGCTGGGAATGTCATGCTCACTCAAATGTCTCGCTGATGGTGGCGCGTGTGTTGGATCATTTAGCTCCCTTCAAAATGGTTGAGCTGAATGGTGCTGATCCATGCGTCATGTTCGTGAACGGGCGCCGTCAGTTGTGACTGGTCATCTCTTAGCTGCCACAGCTTATTTTCATTTTTGATTTGTTTGTTATAATTGCGGACGCTTTTAACGTGCTTTCTACATTGTTCTCACATGTATAATTTCAACATAAATGATGTAACCAATATTTTGTAACAATATTTTCATTTAAAAGAGTGTCCGTGGAGTTTCTTGCCCGTTCTTCTTCATAGGTACCTACTACGCTTTGGAATGGGCAACTAGCTTCATATTTCTGACTGACCGACTCCTTGACAATTCAAAAGTGCCTGTAAATGGTTTAATTGAAATAAATGCTTTGAGTTTGAGTTTTTGAGTTCAACCAAAATCTTAAATCATTCTATAGAAGCAGTCCTTAGAATAATAACAATGCTAAGATACAATAAAGAGAAACACATTAACTTCTTATTGCACCGAACATAAGACGTAATGTGACTCCATGCTGGAAAAACGCGTCTATAGTTAGCAAAACAACTTCAGGAGTCTCTGGACATATAAACCAGTCGTCATTATCATAATCCTCAGTCACTAGCAGTCCACTCATGGCCAGTCCACTCGAATGTCTAACTCGATCCTTGCCCAATCTACATGGTCCTCATATGGCCTGACCAAGATTATGTCTGGACTTTAAAAGAGACTCCGACTTCGGAGTTTGTTTTAGAGTAGTCAGATAGGAAACGCCGATCTCATCTGGCTTATTTTTACTATTTTATAATATGACGAGTAAAAGTGATTCCAATATCCTATTTACAGAATAAACAATTTCATTTCATTTCATTTCATCCAGCAGCTACTTAGGTGCCTACCATGCGCATAATTATCACGCTTCAAACTTACTTCTTATTTTTCATTCAAACTTAGGTACAGTCACGAACTTTAATTGATGAGCCACCTGGCACTGTTCGTATTTTAGCCGTGTAATGCAAATCGGGTTTATTCGGTTCCCGGTACGCAAATTCATATGTCTTCCTATTAGAAGAAGAAAATTATATTTCATACCTTTACCGGTTGGCTAACCCAGAACTACAAACTTGACAGCAACTTGACAGCCAGAACTACAAACTTGACAGCAGAGTCAACCAATTGCAGGTCTAGAAACGTTAGCGTATGGAAAAATATTAATAGTCATTTCGACAAGTTCGAAAGTAACGTCTCTGACATCGTTAATTCAACTGTCACTGTCTTCGAGTTTGAGCTATGATTCAAAGGAGGTCGGTATCAAATAGATTGGATAAACTTAATCCAACATTGTATTTATTTTCATCATTAAGAACTTATTAGTAAACCTCTATGGATAAGACTATTTCCGATTAAAAGTAATTTATTTGTCATCTTATTTAAGAGCGTGCGTTTTGAGTTCGTGTTTAACGTGTAATCTCGTGAATGTATGAAACTGCAAAATTGAAAAGTTTGAAGTGGCTCATCACTTAAAGTCCGTGACTGTACCTATTTTTCATTCAAACGTAATTTACGTATATTTTTCTGTTCCTACATACCCGTATCTTGAGTAATATCTGCCTGTTAGCATTCCCCTTAACTCAACAATTACACTGAAATCAGGGTAAGCACGATACGTTTGAAGGAAGTATTTTAACAAGCGGTTTTACTTACTAATAACCCACTTAACATGTGATTACTTATCACTAACTACGCTCATGTATCTGAAGCATTACACGGAATTATTATGACAACCCTCAATTTTGAGACAAGACCTTCAAAGCTACAATCCATTGCTGTTTTTGAACTGAATCTCTAAGAAAGATGTTATACAAAATCTGCATTGGACATCATATCAAAATTATCATTTTAAAACGTTGTGGTAGAGTTCAGATCTCGCCGCTGTCATTTCGAAATGAATACTTATGGCCGTCAAAATATCTTCGACAATGATTGTAAGCGGCAAAGGTAATAATGGAAGTAAGTACCTTAAGTATTACGATAAGAGACGGAGACGTTTTAGTGCTCGGAGTTAAGGACCAATTTTTTGTTGAATCTTTTAAAAGTGATGCTTTAGTACTCAATTTTAAGATGATTTAGTAGTACATATTTACAACACTAAAAAATTAAAACAAGAAACACAGTTCCTCATTTTATTCTATTTAATCTACTCTCAAATGCCACTGAATAATTAACAAATACAATATTCTCCTGTATTTTCTAATTAAACCGAACCCCTGACTTATCGTCATACATAAAGTCGTACGTTTTATTCTGGTTTTGATATCTTAATTATGAAACCACCATTTACTTCAAAGAATCCATCTCAATTCAGTTATCAAGTAAAATTAGGCTCCCAGCAGAAACCCAGCTGCATCCCAACACTATAATCATTCAGACATAAAACTGCCTTGATATGAACTCTCTATAAATAAACATAAATTAAAACAACTTGGATTTCGCTTACAAATTGTGTCCAAATCGAGTTTATAGGTCATAAAACTAATGTGAGATAAAATGGTGAATTTATAATTAACAATAATGGGTCCAAACTATTAACGGCTACCGGAAAAACTTCGAATAGAGACATAAAAATAAATATATATGTAGATTCGGAGATAAACGTTTTTATATTGAATAAAACGTCACGATGCGGTCTGGCGTTCGGTTAAGAGGACGCACTCACTGCAGTCAAAACCAAAAAGGTCTTGTTTATTTATTTATTTAAAAACACATACAACTACTATCACAGGTTTACCTAATACAATAGTGTAATTCTTTATCCAATAGATACATTGGGTAACTAAATAAAACATTATAATTTATGGAAATAATAATTAACAAAAAAAACTAAAACTAAAAGGACTTACTAATAGATATAAAAACAAAGGGACCCTCAGGCGTCGAAGTATTCGTCCGCATCGCTGTCATCCGGAAACGTGCCCAGAAGACTGGCAGCATTGCCACGTTGAATGGCAATGCTAATTCTTTGGCCAAAGAACAAGCCAGCCCTCTGGTCACGTGAAGTATCGACCAGTCGGTGAGAAATTTCCTGTGATTAGAAGAGAAAGTGTAATTATATTTAAAGATTAAACTTACAATTATTTATTACTAGCGACCCGCTGCTGCTTCGCACGGTTTTTACAACTTGACAAAACATCCAGACTTCTTAGTTATATTTAACTTTAATATTAACGTATTATACACATCAACTTTCTGGAATAAATTCTCTAAACGATGGTGAAAACCTCATCATAATCGGTTGCGTGGTTTAGAAGAACAACGCGGATATATATTTACATTAGAGATGGTTTATGACCATCTTAGGCAGGTAACTATTCTACAGACTACAATATGACTGCTGACTGCGTGAAAGATATAGCTAGAAAGGTGGAGACTACTAAGATGACGACTAATAGAGAAAAGTATGGAAGAATAGGACATGCTGCGCCGAACCCGAATAAATTGGGATAAGAAATGTAATGATTCCGATATTGGACTCTAACACCTGGACATAATAAAAACCCTTCTGATTACTTTGAGAGCAAGAAGGAATTTATTTATGGAATCAGGAATCGATTAATTTATGAGACATCAGTTTATAAGAACGTTTTAGAAGTTAATCCATTTATGATATTCTTTTAATTTCCAGAATATGATTGGTTCTTGGCGTATCGATGGCAAAAAGTTCATATACCATATTGGACTCAAAATTCAGCGCGTGAACTGCACTCAAGTACGCAGTCATAAGGTCATCAAGTGCACAGGTCAGGGCATCAAGGGCAGGGTTATGATAGGTTAATTCTATTCTAATTCGCATATTCTTAAGAAGCAATTTATAAAAACTTTAGAACATCAAATTAATTGGAATAAAAATTCCTACAACAACTATTCCCAAACTTTCACGCCGCCTAACCCTTAACCAGCGGTCGAGATAAGGCGTTTTCGGGTATATTTCTAAGTTAATTGGTATCGAAGCGGCTTGTTCACTAGAACACATATTTTTTGTTTGGGTGGGCTCACGTGCACGCTAGTTACTCTCGATAATTTCTCGGCTTCTTTCATTCTGATGTGGTAGCAATGTATTTATTAAGATTACTTATTTCCTAAATTACAGTAACAGGTTCCTAAAAGTTTGTGGTATCGACAATACTCTATGAATATTAATTTTTAATTATGAATTTAATTATTTAGGTCTTTACCTATGAAATTGCCGTTTTGTATGAAAAAATTTAAACGAAATTTTTTAATGTATTTTTTATTTGTATTAATCGAAGTAATCACCCATGCAATCAATGCATCTTTGCCAACGCAGTGGCAGTTTATTGATGCCCTTCTTAAAGAAATCAGCTGGACGGGAGGCAACAAATTCTTCAAAGGCATTTTGTACTGCCTCTCGGGTATTTAATTTTTTTCCCGCCAAGAAGTTATCCAAATTCTGGAAAAAGTAGTAGTCTGTAGGCGCAAGGTCTGGTGAGTAGGGCGGATGACGGAGAGCTTCCAACCCCAGTTCTTGCAACTTGGAGACCGTCTGCTGTGCAGTATGAGGTCGCGCGTTGTCGTGCAGGACGAGCGATTGACAAATGCTGGTTGGAGATGTGCCAGCTTCTCCATCATTGTGTTCAGTTCTTCACAGTACACATCTGCAGTAATGCTCACCCCGTTTGGTAAGAAGCTGTGATGAATCACACCGGCGCTAGACCACCAAACAATGACCATCACTTTTCCAAGGGTAAGTTTTCGTTTAGAGCATTGTTTAGGTACTGAACCAGGATCCAACCAACTTGCTGAGCGCTTGCGGTTATCAAACAGAATCCATTTTTCATCGCAGGTAACAATGCGGTTCAAAATTTCTTCATTTGTGTGTCTGTTGAGCAGTGCAAGGCACGCCTCGACGCGTACTTCGCGCTGGCGATCATTGAGTTCGTGGGGCACCCATTTGTCAAGCTTTTTTACCTTGCCAATTTGACGCAAATGGACCAATATTGTTTTGACGCTAACGTCGAAAGCTGCTGCTAATTCAGCCGTAGATTGTATATCATCAGCTTCCACAATCGCCTTTAATTCGTCATTGTCGACCAAAGTCTTCGGACGACCGCGAGGTTCATTTTTCAGGTCGAAATTTCCAGAACGGAAGCGAGCAAACCAATAACAGGTGGTGCGTTGGTTTGTAGTGTTAGCTCCGTAAACGTCGTTGATGTTGCGTGCCGCTTGTGCCGAATTGCTGCCACGACGGTACTCATATTCCATAATTACTCGAATTTTTAACGTATCCATGATGACGAAAAAGATTGAAATGCGATGAAAATGTAACACTAATCATTAAACAAATGACTTCTTTTGAAAAAAGAATTCCATGTTTTTAAAATAAAATTAATTTGAAATTAGAATTCTTAGCCAAACAAAAATTATTTTGATTTGAAATGGCCAGTACTGCAGAACGGCAATTTCATAGGTAAAGACCTATTATTACCTGCTTCAATTTTAAAAACATCTTTATTCAAAGAGTTGTTAGTTGTGAGTGTCGTAAGTTGAATCAGTCAGCCATTTTCTTTTAACTGTGGGCCCTATCGTTCATCATTATCATTTCAGCCGGAAGACGTCCACTGCTGGACATAAGCCTCCCCCAAGCACCGCCACTTCGACCGGTTCTGTGCTTCTCGCATCCGGCGGATTCCTGCGGCCTTCACCAGGTCATCGGTCCACCTTGTGCTTTCCAGCGGTATGTCCGGTACGCGGTCGCCACTCCAGAACCACCATCAATAACTAACTATAATAAAAAACCGTTAAAAAAATCAAGTAATAAAAACTAAAACCCAACTACGACTTAAAAGGTATAAACAAGACACCACAGACAGACAAATTAAAAATCCGGAGTCACACGTGTTAGCATAAATCGAACAGATTACGTGTGACTCCGGATTTTTAATTTGTCTGTCTGTGGTGTCCTGTTTATACCTTTTAAGTCGTAGTTGGGTTTTAGTTATTATTACTTGATTTTTTTTAAATTCTTTTGGGGTTATAATATATTTTTTTTTGAAATGTGCTCATTAAGCCCTTTCATTTGATACCCAACATGGTACGATTAAACCATTTTTTTTTTTAAGTTCCTCACTTTATGTCCTCTAGAGGGCGCCATTTTTAATTTAATGTGACTTCACATAGCCTATAACCAGCGGAAAATCACGACGCCTCTCTAACGATACTTCATTTGTCAAATTGTGATAAGTGGGTGGGAAGATAGGAGGGAACAGATGAACATACATACATACATACATATCGGTCAAAATCATAACCCTCCTTTTTTCTTCGCCGTAGTCGGGTAAAAAGACTCTGCAGCAGGCGTAGCATGGCGCTTTCTATCTCTACGAAGAACAGACATAGCTTTTTCTATACAAAGTGACAGTTCGTTTCTTCATTTTTGACATCCACCGTAGAAATGTTTCTACAATCTGTCATTTTGTCTTTCATTTTTGTCTACGTCTTTTTGTAGGTAGACTATTTCGGAAGAAAGTTTTCTATCCTAATTGTCAAAATCACACTGACAACCGATAAATCCTATGACAATACCGACAAAACAAAGAATTCTGAGTCTAATTATGTAAAAGAGTGAATTGCGTAACAAGTGCAGTTGACTTTTTCTACTTTGCTTCAGTCGTACTGTCTACAGGAAACGTAATTTTTGTCTACTCTTCCGTCGACAAAACGGTGCTCATGCTACGCCTGCAGTGCTAATTCACCATTGTTTCTTATAAGGTTCTGTTGTGTTCACACATGCAATAAGGACCATTGCATGTCTAAAGAACCTTCGAATTGGCACTGTAGTGTTTATCAATCAATTACAATAAAATGATTGATAAATGGACAAACGGACAGTAGAATATAATTTTCAATATTTCTAACCATTTTCAGCAGCAATAATATTATAGGGGTGCTAGTAGAGAGGGTAATGTTTATGAGCAAAAGATGATTCCCAGTTTTTGAATCAGTCTCTTACTGATGGAGGATGCGCCAAAGTAGCCCGCGAAATTCAAATTTTCTTACGTTTTTTGCAACTTGCTAGTCAGTGTCGAGTTGTATGTTGATCAAATTGAGATTCACCGAGACCGATTAACAGTATCTACAAAATTACAATCAACACAACATACAACGCTGTTCAAATTACCCCGTTGAATCACTATTTCATGAAATCATGATATTTGAGGTCAATTCTAACTTAGTCATCATCTGCGTAGCCTTTTCCCAACTATGTTGGGGTCGGCTTCCAGTCTAACCAGATGCAGCTGAATACCAGTATTTTACATGGAGCGACTGCCTATCTGACCTCCACAACCCAGTAACTGGGTAATACGATACCACTTGGCAAGACTTGTTGTCAGACTTTCGAGCTTCTGACGACCTATAACGACTGTCAAAGATCCACAAATGACAGCCGGGACCAACGGCTTAACGTGCTTTCTGAGGCACGGAGGATTCTCGGTATGTAAAGATGGTCACCCATCCACGGACCAACCCCGGCAAGCGTAGCTTAACCTGATGGATCGACCCGTGCGGCTGTTAATACTTAGCCACGAGTTCCGTCAATTCTAACTTAGTGAGTTGTATTAATGATTTTAATGATTATAAAGACTAACAACAAGACGTCCAAATTAATATTAATGAGAAAAAGTCAATTAAAACGTAGTAAAAACATAATGATCGTAATTGCTTTTATGGATGGTCGTTAGGAGTCTTAATTATAGAAAATATTGTCGCCCCCCGTTGCGCCACTGTTGCTTAATTTGGTTATTCACAACACCTGTGTTTTATTTTGGAATTATAAAGTAGTTTACGTCAATTTACTACTCTCTGCTCTGCTAAATATTAATTTGTCACTTTTTCATATAAAATTGTATATTAATTTCGTAATATTAGAAAATGGTAACATTTTTGGAGAATCATAGATATTTTTTATCAAGCCAAACATGGCTACCATTTAGTTTTTAATTAAAACGTTTTTTTTTTGTTTTGCAACTTAATAGGTATTGAAGAAGTCTGTAGTTAAGGCTTAAAAAAACATAAAAGATTTTTACTCAAAAGGATCTCATTTATGAATTCAGACCATACAGTTTCTTAGCAGAAAAAGAGAAATTATTTTGTTGGTGAATCCCTGAAATTACAGGGTAGTCAAAACCAATTCTGACAGCAGTAAATGCACCTTATAGCCATAAATTAATTCTTACTGTGAACTGTTTCGAAAAAGTATTACACGAAACAGATCTTTTGAAAATTTTGATAGTAAGTAAGTATTACACGAAACTGCATTAATTAAATCATAAATTAATTTCTATAAGACTAACTCTTCAATAAAATGATACCGATATATTCCGTCTCTGTGTAAAAATTATGACTAAATATCTCAAACTTAATATCCCAATAAATCGTACTAAACATCCGGATTTACGATCACATAATTATCTTCTCGTACACTTTAAAACGTTACTATTCATAAAATAAAAAAAAACAGAAATTATCATAAAATAAAAATGTGGCACATAATAGAGAAGAATTTAACTACTGGAGAAGTTGACCCGACTTCTCCATGGGGAACATAGGTCACTAGGGCCACTAAATCGTGGGTCATAAAAGTTTACTGTCCGTTTTTATGTTTGTTTGTGGCCCAATATCGGTTTAACCCTCCACAGTGGATTTGATTGCCTGCTTATTGACGTGTGGTGTAGGGTCTTGGTGAAAGCGGGAAGGAGGTGTTAAATGGGTCACGAAGCTAAAACTGGTTCAGCACTTCAGCTTCAGTTAAGTTTTCTGATTAAGCAATTAAAAATGGCACAAAAATAAATATGTATTTAACTTGAGCTGTTGTGAATACCAAAGTTTTTGATTAGCCTAATCATCAGATAGTGAAATCCGTTTCTTCTTCGGCTTCTATCGTCTTAGTAAGAGCTGTCTGAAATAATAAGTCTACGTCACTAACGAAGAATCCAGTTTGTATTTTTATGCAACAGACAACGAAAAAGGTATTTAATTTAAAATGACTAGAAAGTCATGAAACACGATCCGATGTCATCATAGCTCGTCAAAAGAGGTCTATTAAAATACTGTTTTTCGTTCAGTGACTATTTTTTAATTTTTCTTTCACCCCAAACTCAAATTCAAAGCGTTTATTTCAATTAAACCATTTACAGGCACTTTTGATTTGTCAAGGAGTCGATCAGTCAGAAATATGAAGCTAGTTGCCTATTCCAAAGCGTAGTAGGTACTATGGGGAAGAACGGGCAAGAAACTCCACGGACACTCTTTTAAATTATATTTTTACAGAAATATTAGTTACATCATTAATCTTATACACGTCGATTGGGTTGCTTTGCCACCTGCAAAACCAGGCTAACCCTTTACACTACTTATTCTTAAACCTCACCGCTGTCTCTGGCACCCAACCCCACTTGGCCCAAACGACCGTCATTCACGGTTGCACAAAGAAGCCGCCTTCTGACGCGTCGTACGTGTCACGACTCTAAACGAACCACAAAATATTTAATAGTCCAAAACCTTTATTTAATACTACTTCAAAATGGTGTAAATATAAACATCTCTAGTATTCATTTAAAAGTTTACATGAGACGTTCAATTTGAACGGGGGATATGATCTGTTTGATGTGTTTATTGATCGTTTATTTTAGGCTTCCGTGTAGTCAGGAGAAAATTGTATAACTACTTATATTTGTAATAACTTTTTAAAGATAGGAAGAAACCTTTAAATTCATACTTTCCGTTTGTGGTGACTTGTGTACTATCGGTCATTCTTTTTTCGCTGGATAGATTGTATGGCCTATAGATTAAGTCTGGGTGTTTGTAAGAAGTCCATTCTTGAGATTATTGTATCTAGTATTCATTACCTACTATGAATACCTAGTTATACCCAGGATTTTCGATCAGGCCCCATCTGAATACCAGCGCTGCGGTATTTGTTTATTTTTTCTCAAATATCTTAGCATTATGATGAGATAGGAGCCTTTTTGGCCTCGGTCTTGTAAGTCTTCTTTTCCTTCCACTTTGTATTTTCAGTATTCTTTAAGCCTTAGTTTTATTTTATTTTATATTACTTTTTTTCATGATTTTCCTATTTTTAATGTTTATTTTTATTGTTTTATTTCCTGTGCGTGTCCCAAATAA
The DNA here is from genome assembly GCA_947363905.1 of Lithophane semibrunnea. Classification (NCBI taxonomy): domain Eukaryota; kingdom Metazoa; phylum Arthropoda; class Insecta; order Lepidoptera; family Noctuidae; genus Lithophane; species Lithophane semibrunnea. The sequence continues at coordinate 9,361,991 of OX376209.1, read as the reverse complement.
AATTATTTTCTTTCTCTTTCTTTATGTCATACTATGTTTGCCTTCTTTCAGTGAATCGTATCTAATAATAATTACTATATTATAACCATAAAGATTCTAAGCTCTACCTCCTCATATAAGAATCTTTCAGAAATATGGTGACGAATATATCTTTTGCTAAAAGTATCAACAATACCCATTTTATCCCAAACTTATAAATACCGACCAATCCATCTTATGAACCCCATATCATACACCACGTACCAACATACAGATACCCATCTCCCAATTAAGATTCGCTAAGATAGACCAATCATTCATTACGCTCCGTTCATTCATTCATTCATTCAGAGCTAAAATAGCGCGTTTATCTGTCTGTCTGTCCGTCTATCAGCTGGAGGAAGTCATAAACCACTCAGCATCGTGCCTGTATCACTCGCAGACTTGTGTCAACTTGGCATTTCTTTATTGTAGTGAAATTGATGTGTATATGGAAGGAAGACAGATAATGTTACGTTGTATTTAACGGGTACATCTATCGTTGGAACTTGTCTTTGCGATTTATTAAATATGATTACTTTCAGGCTTGGACCACGAGCGATAAACCAGCTACCCAAGAAGTACTGAGTGCATGGCGGGCTCTGGACAGTCAGTTCTTCTATGAACTTTTAGAACTGGCTCTCTTTTTAAACTTGAGGTTTACATGATACCTACCAACAACTTAGATCGTGCTTAAACCAAAGCAAAAATCGACGAAATCTTCTATTGGAAATATTTATCCACTGAAATTAGATCAGAGAGGCATAATAATTTAATTAACTATGACAATTTATTTTTCATTACTACAATTCATACTTTACAGTCCAGCCGTCGAGAGAAAGCGTTTCTGACATCTGTCACTTGGACCATTTCTAGTAGTAATAAGGATTAAATTCGCAAAACACATATTCGTTAGTATAAAACTGATAGGTGTGAAGAACGCATTCTCTCGATGGTCGGACTACTTATAAGACTGTACTGTATGTATATAAGACTGTATATATTCTGTGCTTATGTACAGAATAGATAATTGGATAGGTAGGTATCGAGAATACCAACCAATCCATGTAGGAGATCTTAATGGAATAGGCTGGAACTCCTACGATAATGTGATGGCCAAACTAAGTATCAGTGACACTCTTACTTTCAGCGACGATTTTCTTTCGCTATGGGCCTACCCTACCTCAAATTGCTTAATTTAATTTATTTATTTATATCAGATCACATGATCCATACGTTGTTAGTAAAGGTCTTAATCTAATGTTACTAAAAACCACACTACATACAAAAATTGCAACGACTGACACCTAACGTGTGCAGCCGTATCCAGTGAGCCAGCATGGGGCTGTCCCACCTATCACACAATACACTCAGGATGCTGTGGGAACTAGCACGCACTCTACCGAGAATAGAAGCGCACCGTTTCCGTATAATGGCATGAAAACCATCAACCCTGGCCTCGGCGAACATCCCGGAGCGCTACAAAAGCGTGGTAGACCCAACAGCATCCTGAATACATTGTTATACTGGACACGCAGGGCGTTGTATGTCCTCAGCGTATACCTGACCCACAAACTGCACGTGTAAAAAGACTGGCAGTATGCTCTGAAAAGGGTTAATTTGACTTGTGTCGTACAACGTGCAAATCTGCGGATCAGCATATTACCTCGGACAGCCATCGCCCTGCGTTCCCTTTCTATGTCTTTCTATGTCTATGTATGTGCTTAGCATGGTCCATGATCATGATGATGAAAATAATGCAGCATTAATTGAAATAAATATATGTTAAAGTTGAGGATTGATGCTAGGTCCTATGTTTGACGAAAACATGATTACGTAGAATTTTCTCGATACAAAAAAAAAAACCAAAGTTACCTCTAAACCGAACTATAAACCGCTGGTATTAAAAAAATACTTCAAATCAGATCATGAATCTTTACATAATAACTGAATTAACTATAGAGCTGGTCTTATGATTTTTTTTTTAAATTACCATTATTTTTACCGTAAAAAGCAATTACCTAAACTATTCGAGGCTTGGAGCCACCAGCAGGCCCAGTCCGTCTCGCTCTCACTCAGGCCGCGAGTAGTATGGTGCGAGCGAGATAAAAATTGAGGTCGAGTTAAATTAATGAAAGAAGAATTTTACATTACAAAAACCAAATAAACAATTGATTATACAACAAACATTTTCATAAAATTACAACTTGACAGTATATTATTGACATGCACTTCTCCACAAGTTTAATAGTCGGCCAAACGATACGATATCTTAATGTGTTCTTAACGAAACAATAATTGTTACAATATAATTATTACGATAGGCTCAATAAATTATTGTGTCCACCATTAATTATATGTGATTGAGAAATGTGTCTCTTGATAAAAGTGTGCTCATGTTTTTATAGTGGAATCGTGAATGGAGTAGCTTTGTTTGGTTATAAATGTTGGTACTTACCTATTAATGTTATTTATTCTTGTTTTTAGTTACTTGTTGTTGCCTTGTATATTAAAAAACTTTTTAAAAAAAAAAAACAACCGACTTACTAAACTAAAAAAGTGAAAAATAACTTTAATTTCGGAAGTCGGTGTCTTTGGTTTTCAATTTTCGGTATTTGCCACCGACTTCACTTTTTTATTATTTTTTTGGAAGTCGGTTGTTTTTTTTTTTTGTAAAAAGTTTTTCACTTTTTAGTTGTGGTACCTACCCCACACACAAATTCAAATACCACTACCTGCTATGTAAATAACAGTGACGTAGTCAAATAATTATATCGTCTACATAGACCTCCACCACCACCTCGGTAGTATACCCTTTCGAACTAAAAAATAAATTTTTAAATCGGTTCACAATTGGCGAAAATATCGATGAACAAACAAAAAAAAAAAAACATACAAACGAACATAGAACCTCTTCCTTTTTGAAGAAGTCGGTTAAAAAACATGCACATAATGGTTGTTTTTTTTTACTTAGCCTATAAGTACTGTCCCACTCCCAGGCAGAGGCCTCTTCTCAAACCAACACTCGCGGTACGCGTCTTGGTCCTCCCGCGTCCTATTTCTGGGCTGGCCTCGTTTATACTTATGGTTTATGAGGACAATATGAACGGTAAGTACTTATTTAAATCAACATCCTTTTTGAATCGGCGAGGCATGTCACTAACTCCCTGCACTATTTGCCAATCTCAATTGTATTCTCTACCATTTATGCCTGCCATGTTCAGCATGCATGGCTAGGCAGCAAATTACCTCCTACAAGACTTTTATTTTTGCTGCAATATTACCGTGGAATTGCCAGATGTCACAATTCAATTTCCTAATATAAATCCAAGTAATTTTCTATATGGACGGTATGATTCCATTCTTCTGTTAAGCACTTACATAAAACTTCCAATAGAAAAACATTCTTTTTCCCGCGGATTCGCCCGCGTTGAGGTCGTAAATTCCCCCACAAAGTACCGGGATAAGTATCCTATGTCCTAACCCAGATCATGGTCTACCCGTATGCAAAACTTCATTCAAATCCGTTCAACCGCTACGTCTTGATACGGTAGCAGACAGAGTTACTTTCGCATTTATAATATTACTAGCTGTTACCCGGGAATTCGTCTGCGATACAGGTTGAAAAGTAGCCTATGTCCTTTTCCAGGTCATGGTCTATCAATGTGCCAAGTTTCATGCAAATCCGTTCAGCCGTTTTAGCGTGAAAGGCTAACAAACAAACAAAATCACTTTCGTATTTAGTAATAAGGATATATAAAGTAGCTTTATAGCTACTTAAAAGCAGATATAAAGCTTTCGCCCGCGGCTTCGCTCTGCGTGTTATGTCGATAAAAAGTAGCCTATGTCCATCCCCGGGATGACATCTGCCTCCTTGCCAAATTTTTATCGAAATTCGTTCAGTGGTTTAGGCGTGAAAAGGTAACATACACACAGACAGACAGAGAGGCAGATTTATAATATTAATATGGATGGAAGTATGGACTATATGCAAAAAATCACAAAGTTAAGGTTATTTTCATTCTACAAATTGTATTTTTACGGTTATCAGGAAATAATTTTCAGTATACTTGCCTACAATAAGTTCACGGTAAGGTGAGGTGGGCTGAGAGATTGTATTACTGCGCCTGCTGAGTCGACCGGTGGCGGTGTGCTATTGTTCAGGGGGCCTACCACCACCGCTTACAGCAGTATTATTTTAATATTACTTCAGTGGGGGAAAGAGATGGAGCTATAACCTCCTGTAGAGCTTCATCTCTTTCCTACACTGAAGTAATATTAAAATAATACTGCTGTAAGCTGTGGCGGTATGCCCACAGGTGTACTATAGGTACATTTCAGTTAATGATTAGGTCACTTACCTTTAAAAATCCCCGGTTCCTGAATTGACAATTTTATTTGAAAGATTGTCAAACTCTACTTTAGAATAACTTATGGTAATTCCTTCAGTATGGCTCGCGAAATTCAAAATTACTTACGTTTTTTGCAAATAAATTTGAATTTCGCGGGCTTTCCTCTTAAGTTTGTTTGACAAGTTTTAAAATTCAAATTCGGAAACCGGATTCAGTCGCTGTAATGTGTAATTTTCAATACAAAATTGGCCGGTACTTCGCTGGTAACTGGTTAATTACACTACTACTTTACTATTTATTATTTACAGACGTTCGAGAGCACTGCACATGTGATATGTTTGTCCACACTCTCACCACTTTCATGACACGTCTTACGTATCACTCCACTGGCTGTTCTCGATCTTGTCGCATACCCGCGTGTTGTCACCTTGTCATGTAGGTAGTCATTCATTAACATAACGTCACTTACTACTCTGACCTGTTTAGCAAAAGTTCAAACCTAAATAAACAGCTTTTCATTTCTCTGAAAGACTGTTAGATAGAGTAGTTGTAGGATACTAGTTTAGGGTTACGACTTAACAAAACACCGGGATTTCCTCATTATTAAGTTTAATATAAATGTCCTAATCTGTCGGAATAATTTCTCTAAATGATGGTGAAAACGCCATCAAAATATGTTGCGTAATTTAGAAGACCAACGCGGTCATATAGGTACACTAAAAGTGACTTTAGTTAATTATATGTCAGTATCATGAGTTAAACTAGCGTAGCCAAGCAGAGTAAAGAAAGATACTTTTAAAAGCTCTGAATACATCCAAAAACTACGCGCAGGTTTAATAACCTACGCGTAGTTTTTAGTAGTTTGTAGATAGATATTAATCTATCTAACTTTCAAAACATTTCGCCCCAAAATATGATGACGATGCAGCTATCCCGTGATATTTCTGTAAAACAAAAAGTGAAAATGTTTATACAAGAAAATTCGAAAGGTTGAACAGAAAAAATCTAATACCTACCTAAAGAAAATCGACCTCACGAAAATCTCAAAATAGAAAAGTCTCTCGGTAACATGTTAAGAACAAAACGACAATGAAATCGATTCATCATCGCTTACCCGCAGCAATGTGACAAGAGCAATAAGTTTGTATATGTGACTCTTGGATACGGCTGCGTTACAGATCACATAGCTCCGAACTATTTAATCAGCATGCCAGGATTTGCGTGACATATTGTGGAGAAGGTGCAGAAATCTAACGGTAAATCTAACGGAACCTAATAAACTAAGTTGACATTGAGTCATTTTTAAAAGAACTTGATGGGTTTCTGATGACAAAAATTGGTTGATAATTCGTTTAGGGCTTAGTAAGTACCTATACTTTTTTTAACAGCTTGTCTGAGCTGTTTGGTAACGCTCAGACCAAATATCAACGCTATATCATCGCTCAGACGGATATCCACAAATGACAGCCGGGACCAACGGCTTAACGTGCTTTCTGAGGCACAGAGAAGTCTCGATGTGTAAAGATGGTAACCCATTCACGGACCAGCCCCGGCAAGCGTAGCTTAACCTGATGGATCGAACCATGCGGCTGTTATTACTTAGCCACGAGCTCGAGCTGTTAAAAGAAGTATAGGTAACTAAATGGTATTGAATGGTACCCAAGATTTAGTTATAATATTGGTGGTGGATGCCTCAATATGAGGTAAACACGTCTTACAGGGATTTTTATGACTCTAGAAATAGTTAAGCGGAATAGGTTACTAAATACATCTCCATCTATTGTATTTTATTGAATGTTAAACAAACAGACGATCATCGACGCCATTGACGCCAATGGACATTTGCAACACCGGCGTAGCATGGCGCTTTCTATCTCTACGAAGAATAGACATAGCTTATTCTATACAAAGTGACAGTTCGTTTCTTCATTTTTGACATCCACCGTAGAAATCTTTCTATAATCTGTCATTTTGTCTTTCATTTCTAACGATCTTTGTCTAGGTCTTTTTATATGTAGACTATTTTGGAAGAAGGTTTTCTATCCCTACTGTCAAAATCACACTGACAACCGATAAATCCTATGATAAAACAAAGAATTCTGAGTCGAATTATGTAAAAGAGTGAATTTCGTAAAAAGTGCAGTTGACTCTTTCTATTTTGCTGCCGTCTCGTTCTGTTTACTGTCTACAGGAAACGTCATTTTTGTCTACTCTTCCGTCGACAAAACGGTGCTCAAGCTACGCCTGCAGAGGAAGAAAGATAATGATGACAAACCAGTGTTATCGAAAAATATTTGACTTTTAGATGCTGCACAGTTAAATACATATCTGCATGCTGCCCAATTAGCGTAGCCACCGGTCCTCGAATTACAATATGCAGGTAAACTACAGCAGTTTGGTTGAAATATTAGGTCCACACCTATGAAATTGGTGTTTTGTATGGGGAATTTTAAAGAAGTTGCATTTTTCATACTAACATTTTCTTAATTTATATAACAACCTTAATTTATAATGAACACTAATGTTTTAAAATTTTTATGCACGAATGTTTAAAAACTAAGATAAAGTATGCCACTTGGATTAAGCGACAAAAATAAAACTTGGCTAAGTTAAAAAAAAAAAAACATTTCTGCTAACAAAATGAGGAGGTTTTTTTTACTATTGGTAGTTGTCTATGATGGTCATTATTCGATATAATACCAAGCAATTGAATCGAATATTTTAAATCAGAGAAGTGACGAGGTTGTCTATTTGTGAGAAAAAAACACCAATTTCATAAGTACCCAATATTTACACTTCCTATCGGAAATTCATTCAATATTTTATTTTCAATATTAATTTCATGGGTGTACCTACTGTACCAACAACTCAACACACCCTCTTTTATAAATCTAATTACAAATGAGCTGACCCATCTTTATGTAACACGCTCAAACAATTTCAAATAGCCGTGTCACTCACTCCCAACAAACAGTGGCTGTCCCAAACTAAATATATCTGACAATAAAACTAATTAATAAAAAGATGGCGAGAAAATTAGATGATCACTTACACAAGATATCTTAATGCGCAAGAGTTGGTCTTAATGAGCGTGGTAGGATTGAAACAACTTGGGGTGTAGGGCAGGAGAAGGACAGTAATCGAATTTTGTTCTTATCAATAAATATTTGAAGAATAAGTATTATGAGTGTTTTAGGAATTAGCAAAGATCACAACATAATATTATTATTTTTCTGTTTTATTACAAAACAGCCTTAAAGGAAATATGTTTATTTGACGCATGTCATTACTTCACACACTTTACTTTGTGTAAGTAAGTACACAAAGTAAAGTGTGTGTGTGCGTGTGAAGCGTATCTATGTGTCGAAAGCGTATCTGTGTGTCTGCCTGTATAAGTAAGTGTCTGTATATGACTCCTCCAGAAATTATTTTGAAACAAAATGAGGTGGATACGGTAGATTTTTAATTTTAAGGAAAATGTTTCTTGGTTAAGTGTTAGGGAAAAGTAAGAAAATATATCCTTAAAGATGCTATTTTTAAGCTTGAAATATTTATTTATGTGCTTTTGATTGATTGGATCTAACGAAGAAAAGTTTTGTACAATGTTTTTCTGGATCTTCTCTTCAAGAACTCAAACTCAAACTCAAAGCATTTATTTCAATTAATCCATTTAAAGGCAAATTTGAATTGTCAAGGAGTAGGTCAGATGTTTCTTTGTCTTGGCACTTAGATCTTACAAAAAATGTAACTAACCATACGTTTATTAAAATAAAACTGTAACACATCTCAAACTGAAACTTCTGTCTTTTACATTTACTACATCAAATTCCCGAGCCAAATTCGAGCCGACACGATTCGTCTGAAACAAAGCCAGGTTTGTGGCCTGAAAATTAACAGGCACGCAACATTAACGTGATTAATTTAGTCAATTAAGTGGCAGGCCCGCCTCCCGCACTAAATGAATAAGTTATTTTTAATTACAGAGTAATTGCACGTACGGCTTTATATTAATTAGGATGTAATCATAAGGCGATGGGTTCCTTTTGTGGGTAATGGTGGGAGGCGAATTTGGTTCGAATTAGTTTTGTTTTAGATTGAAGGGCTTTTCGATCAATGGTTTCTTTCTTTGGAACTTTTACTTTGGTTAGTGTGTGTAGCTAATAGTCTTTCAATAGACCAAACAAAGTGACATTTATAGACATAAAGATGATAGAAACGTCAAAAATGTATTGGATTGACATATGCTACCGAAGAATCCTGTTGAAAGTTGTTGAGGAAATACCTACGAAACGGTTTGAAAGCGTTTGTCACTTGTGGGTGGCTTTCCACACACACACACACACGCTTTACTATATGTAAGTAAGTACACAAAGTAAAGTGTGTGAAGTCATGACATGTGTCAAATAAGGTGTTGCTATTTTCTTAATTCCACACTATAGGTGAGGATGGATGTGGTCTGTTTTTTAATCTCGTAGACTAATCTGACATTTCGAGTGATTGTTGATTGTTTTTTCAATTTGGAGTTTGACATTTGCACCTGTCAAATTAGTCTACGAGATTTAAAAACAGACTTTAGTGGCGTTTCGTGCGTGTACGTGCATGTAGGTATGTTAATATCCAGTGGATTTTTAAAATGTTTTTCAATTTTGAAAAAAAATCACCTGTTCCCTACATTTATATTCGCATAGGTCGTCAAAATGTAGGGAACAAAGTGATTTTTTTTCGCGATATCAGTTTTGGTCCAATAGTGAAAGTTGTTCATAATGATGAGTAGGTACAATGACCCCCTTAAGAGATTTCGTGTATGAAAAGATACATCTTACATACCGATGAAAGTTACTCAGGTAAATTTCATTCATAGGTGCTTCATAATTAATAGATATCTATCTATAGGTGCCTTAAACTTTTGACCTATCCAATGTCCTACGTTACCCAACAGACGGTGTACCGTGTCAAATGAAACATGATTTATAATCAGCATTACGTCATCATGATAGGTAGGTATACGTACCTTCCTACACATATTGTGATTACACAATCTAACATTATACTTAGCTTTTTGATGATCGAAGGTTTGTATACCCGAATCGCTTTAGCGTAGCAATAGCGATCATTGCCCTTTTTCTAATATCTCCGTAGAAACCCAAACAATAAACTATGTATGGTTCTTCGTTATTGGAACATGTTGAAGATCACGATAGATTCAGGACGTTATCGAACTTTATTTAAGTTTTTGAAATAAAGAATATGACCGCTATTGGCACGCTAAAGTGATTTGGGTATAGTATCTATCGCACAGCGTTCTACAAAGTCAGGGTTTCCTGACGATGTTTTATTTTTTCAGCGGGGAGTGATTCACAGTTATTGTCTGTTATTTGCTTATTGGTCATCACTGTTTGATGCGCCTAAATTGCGTTCGTTAAACTTTTGTATATTATTGAGATGAGAAGGTTGAACGCATCCTTAACGATTAGATTAGTGATCTTGTGTAGTTGTGTATCATGAAATAATGCAAAACCTAAAATTAAGTACAAGTAACTAAAATACAGCTTTACTTGTGATAACGGAATATACAAACACGCTGTGAATGTGTGCGTGAAGACGAGTAGCGTCAGCATATAACACACACACACGCACTTCAGGGTTCGCCGTTGTCTCGGACGGTACCGAGAGCTCCTGTACTTACACACACATTCACAGCGTGTTTGTACACTTGGTAATCATAAGTAAAACGCGCGTCGCTTCGTGAGATAAAAATACTATACATTGAGTTGATTGATTGAATTAGTTAGTTTGAAACTTTATCCTAGTTAAGAAAGTAGGTCCTCGGCTGCTGATGAACCACCAGAACCACCATTCTTTAAACCCATTGTCTCTTTCTCTCTCAAATCTCTATACAGGGTGTTAGGGTAAACACCGTTATCCTTGCAACCAGTGGTTTGGTTTCATTTATAGAACGTAAAATCAATGGAAAATTACAACTTTTTTTTCAATTTTTTTAGATCTAAATTTTACCACAAGAGACGCAAGTTCGTTACCCTATGCGCTAGGGCAACGAACTTGCGTCTCAACACGGACGGGGGGTACGGGATGCGACCTGACCGGCAGCGAGCGCGATCCCTCCCTTAGTCAGTCAGCTGTTTCGCTAACAATCACGGTGTCAGATAGAAACTTTTTAAAATATTTTAATAAAAATAACGTTTTTTTTTTGTTGTGTTCGGTCATTTATTTTTGGTTTGAATGGCAAGAGTGTTTACCCTTACATCCTGTATACCTCTGACAGTAGTTTAACAATGGACATACGCAAACTCAACACGATATTAATTACATCATCGAAATGATATCTTCCAAACTGTTTATTATTTTGTTAATGACTGAGTGCGCAAGTCTTGAATGTGGGGCATCTTCGATGTAGGTAAATCGCCATCATAAATAATAAATGATAAAAATTGTTTTCGGACACAAACAGTTCAAATTATTAACCAAATCCACTTTGTACAGGATGTGACTTTTTTTTGCAGGTCGCCTACATTTTACTTCCAGATCATTAAAAAAAATGTATACTAAAAATGGTTAAAATTTATGTATATGTAGGTACCTACTCCAGTAAGTAAATAGTATAATATTTAACCAAACACGAGTGTTTTTCTACCGCAAAGTTTGTTTTGTCTGTCAAAAATGTCTCAACATTTAACAACTTATATTGAGACACTTAAGTTCCATAAATACTATCAGAGGTACAGAAATAGATATTTAAAGGTAGGTCAGACTGATTGCAGCAAGTGTACGAAGCGTGGTTAGTACCACTGCGCAATGAAGCCCACGTCGAGATAACTATTAAGTTATCTTCTTGACTTCATTACGCAGATGGAAGATTCAGAGTAGAGAGTGACTCACAAGTACGTACAACTAAATAAAACGCATAACTAAAATTTAGTTGTTACAATCAATATTGCGCTACAGCTAAAAAACAAAGGAGATCATTCACCGTCCATACATTTTTGGGCTAAAGAGGTGAAAGGCCAAACAAAAAAAAAGCTATATTCCGAAAGAGTACGGTTTTCCCTTCATTCTTTATTACTACAAGCTATTACTTTAATTAAATTACTTTTTATTATTTTAACCACAAAATATACTGAAAATAGAATTTTTCAAAATCGTATAACAGCTCAGGGAATTGCCGCACATGTTCAAACGGAATATATGATTTTTTTTATTTGGCCTTTCATAATTTAGCCCAAAATGAATGATCTCCTTTGTTTTCATAAAGGTATTCATCCTAAAACTACCTCGTTGGTCTAATGTTCGCAACCACTACTGAGCATGAGGTATTGAGGTCCTGGGTCCGATTTGGAAGTCGGAATTTCCGGAATTTCTCGACTGCAGCCCGAAGTTTGAATGTGTGCCCGATTGCCATCAGTTATTGTCATCAACTGGTAAAATGTAGTGTACTATAGGTACACCTCTGCCCTATCCTTCAGGGAAACAAGGCGTGGTGTTATGTTATGTATTCTTCCTAATCTAAACCTATTTTTCCGTCAAAAATTGGGTATGCCTACTTATAGACTCTGTCTACCCATTCTGAAAAACCCTACTGTCAGTCTCCTTCTGCCTGTTTATAAGTTGATTTTAGTGCCGGAAAAACGGTATTTTTCACTCAAGTACCTCCTTTTTTCGGAGCCTCATCATAATTCATAATTGTGGTTTAAATAAATAAAATAAAAAAAATGATATTTTGAAACCAGTCTACGTGCATTTACCCATATTGCACGACTTTTTACGCATCCCCCTGTAGAGTAGCGCTCCACTATCGATACATATCACGCGACCCGACCCCGCTCACAATCAGGCAATTAACTTTAATGGATATATTTAAATTAGTGCTCCACACTCAATTGACAACATATTATTATCATTGCTTATTGTTAGATACTAAGAACATTAAAAAAATATTAAACATTTTATTTAAGACCGTATGAAAGTGAGGCTAAGGTTGAAAATTGAATGCAGCGGTCCTCATTAGGTTCTAGAAGGTAATCAATGAAAATGTTATGGTTATAGGCACTTTATATTTGTATTTTAATCACGTCTGCCATTATTATCAATAGGTCACTCTGCAAAATCATCGTTATCTCAAAGTACGTAATTATGAACGTAAATATAATAATTATAATGTACGTAATTAAATGTAAATAGGTAAATAATAAAACAATATTTTTCGTCAATATCAAAGAAATATATATTTAACTACAGATTTAAAATAACAATGTACAAAATAAAATCCTATTTACAACAATACGGTTCATACTGAATTAGAAAGTCTGGTGAACGAATTTTGTACTGTAATACAATCAAACGAAATTTTGGTAAAAAGGTAAAGTTTACCTACGACAAAGTTATACATTAAATTAATTCTGAACGTAATCCTATACACAGTATTGTCTAAACTCCCTTTAAGCTATATGTACACAATAATTTACAACTCTTATCGATTTTGACCGCACTCACAACCTTATGGTAGCGACAGCAGAAAAAATAAAATATTTTATTAATTTTAAATTCGGAACTTTTTGTTAGTAGAAACTTTAATCACTGTTCGATTGTTCCGAATTTTAATTTATAATCACGTTTTGAAACGTCTTTTGTTTATATTTCACTGTTGGCTTGTAGTTTGTGTGCTGGGTGACGGTGATCCGTTTGACACAGGTGGTTGGACCATGGTTAGATGCGGCGGTGGCAGGCCCATGTGGGACAGGGGTCTGCCTCCCCCCATGAGGTGGTGGGGGTGGAAATACTGCTGCAGCGCGGGGTGGGGGTACAGGTGGTGGGGGTGGCGAGAAAACTGCGCCATTTTGAGTTTCTCGATCTCCGCCTCCTGTACGCGCTTCGCTTTCGCTCTTCGGTTTTGGAACCAGATTTTTACCTGTAGACAAATACAATTTTGTTATTATAAACTTCAAATTAATATTGTTTTTGTGTTGGTTATGTGACGAAAATTCTTTTTCCGTATTTGGAATTTTTGGATCATTATTCATTATGACATAAAAATTTAGATTGGATAGAAATTGATGGCCAAGATTATCATTCTTTTAAAAAAGGTTTCAAGTACTGTCAGATTCTTACCTGAGTTTCAGATAATCCCAATGAAGATGAGAACTCAGCCCTTTCAGCGATGCTCAAGTACTGCTTGTCGACAAATTTGCTTTCAAGCGCTCGAAGCTGCTGCGCGGTGAAGGGCGTGCGCGGCTTGCGGTTAGGTTTGTGCTTGCGCAGGTTGCACTTTAGCTTGGCCGGCTCACCATTAGCATCTGTAGCAAAGAAAACAAAACAGTCAGTCGGATTCATAAAAACTTTTACCTTAATTGCCAAACAGGATCTTCACTGATTAAAGCCAGATTTTGCAATGTAATAAAAAGTGGGGTAATAAAATTAATCAGGCTAATTTGTAAACGAGACGATCTCGAATGATGTTTCGCAGCCTTTGTGTGATATGTCAAAAGAGTTTGCCTTCAAAGATTTAGTAGATGCATTCGACAGATAATGCCCGAAATCAACATTAATGTTCTAAAGATCTCGAAAACAAAAACGTTTCTGAATTTCCTCAACAAGTATTTTACGACTAATTAATAAATCGTAAAACGTTCAGTTTTCACATTTTTCTTGCTCAAAACAGTTTTGAAACGTTCTCAAATGGAGGTGGTATAAATATTAATAATGATAAACGAGAACATTTATTTTATCTGTAGACAGACATGCCGCGCACCAGTATGAATAGCATGATCTTTACTGTTACATCTCAATAACACAAAAGCAGCCGAATGACGATCGGAATGCCGTTCCGTTCCTCCGATGGATTAATAAATCGCATAATAAAACTCATATAAAATAAAGGCTAAAGGAAACGAACCGCGATCCGATCCCGATACAATCTCCACGACGTAATTTTTAAACTTATTTAGCGACGAAAACAAGCGTATTAGTAAGCAAATCGTTGATTTTATTGCCACAGCTGGTTAGAAAAGAATTGATTAACGCCCACGTCCAAGATATGAAAGAGAGATAACCATTTCGGTGCCCAGAGGCAAGTATTCTTTGAAGTCATGTCTGGACTTCTGTCATGACGGTTTTATTAAGCAAGTGTTATGTTAATTTTGATGTCGTTGTCGTTTTTTGTCGGATCATCTTCGTCCTCAGCTCGTAATCCGTTGTGTAACTTTATGACCGCTTAATTCATTTAATTCATCAATCAAATTAATTCTTGATTGAATAATATATTTATGTTCCTCTGAATCATTATCTTGTCCGTCTATTAGTGGATTCGTCAACAAATTTCTGGTTTTATTAGTAGTTTGGGTGTGATTCAATAAAAAAAACTTGCTTTGTAATTTATTAGTGGCTCCGTTCGACGGTTTTAATAGACTCTAACCTACATAATTATCTATCAACTAATTGGTATTTAAGTACTAATTAATGCTTGTGACCGTTGATTGATCGACGAACACGTGTTGTGAAGACTTTCGTTTTATTGTTTATGACACATATTTCGGTCGCACGTCATTATACATACATCTTAATGACACACGCATGATATTATTATTATGAGCTAAGCGTAATTTTGAGGCCTACCAGGCCTGGGCATTATGGATTTAAAAAGAAATGTGTTTTTTTTCTGAAGCAAATACATCGAAATTGCGACAAACCACAAATGTTGATCAGATTTAAAATGTTAGTCAGTATAACTTGTCAAAACTAAACCTTGTAAAAATATAAAACAATCATTAACAGGGACAACATTTACAAAATATATAATTTGCATTCAGAATATTAAAACATTAGTTGAGTGGCGCTTCAAACGCCGACGTATTAATCCCAATGTCAAACAGTACAGTCGCTTAATAGCTAATGTCCCACAAAAAAGAAAGAAAAAAATACGTAAATTATGTGACAGTCGAAAAAAAGCTAAAGTGTATTAATGTCGTGTTTAGCAGACGTCAAAGCAAGTACCGACGACAAGACGGAAATAACGCTAAGAGCCGATGCACACTAACGATTTAAGTGCCGCGTTTTTACTTTGCCACCGAAATAGATAACTTAAGTTACCGCATTTTCTCAGTGAACACGTTTCTTTTATCTTGATTTATTTTTTATAAGAAGCAGTGTATTAAATAAACGCTACTGTATGTCTTATCGAAATTTCTTGTATTATTAATGAGTAAACGGCTAAAGAAAAAATTTAAAGTTCAAATGAGTCGAAAGCGCACGTGTGCAGCGTTTCTTAAAATTGCCCAGGAGCTGTTAAAGTACCTCCTTTAAAAATACTTATATGGGACTGTCTGCTCTCGTCCTCTTGTTAATTGTATAAAGAGATATTGACTACAGATGTTACTCCGCTAAATTATGTCCGTGTTGTGTGTTTGTGACTCTGTGAGCGACGAGAGAAATATGAGACGTTTTAAATGCGTTTAAATACATTTTCCATTGTCATTTGTTTCTTTTCTTTTGTAAAAGGAATGTCTAGCGAATGAATTATGAAAAGTGCCGAGAGTTTTTTGTGACAATTTTAAAAAGGAATTCAATTTCGATCCTGAACGTTTGTGCTGACGGTACCTAATGTTTCAGTGCGCTGCTAAAAAGACAGTTGATATATTAATGAGCGAGTTTGCTTTTTGTGCGCGCACCACCATTAATCGTGCGAGGCGTGGTATGTCATTCATTCCAATATTTTAAACGGGCAGCGTATACTTGACGTTTTTGTTGTCTGTACAAGAGAGGCGGGCATTCTTTGCGTCTTGCGGGATACTTAACATTACATGTTTCTTTTATTATCCATGAATTTAAAGTAATATTAGACCAAATAATATTTAAAAAACAGCTATAAAATACTTAAATTCCGTTGTAGGTCAAAGATCACGCCTCATTATAATTTATATTTCAGTTATCGAGTACGATAAATTATCTAGGAAAAAATAATCACTCAGATTTCCGGGAGAAACATTTTTTTGCGTTTGTTTTCGCTATAAACAAACATAATAACATAAAGTAGAAGATCAACTACAAACTCATTTGCCGATTTTCACCGCAACCGAGAAGAATTGTTTGAAAATTGAAAATGATGTCGAGTTTAAAAAATGATGTGTTCATAATGTGAGAGATATAGTGTTATTGTTGTTAATATATATACCTATTAATATAATAAAACTGAAGAATTTGTTTGTTTGTTTGAACGCGCTTAGGTATCTCTGGGACTATCAGTCGAATTTCTTCCAATCTTTTTTATTTGATTGCCCGATTCTTGAGGATGGTTTCGGGCATTTAATATCACACTACGACCCTTAGGAGTCGAGAAAAAAGAAAAAAGTTGTAGCTCGGGCGGGAAATGTGGCTGTTATTTTAGTATGTTGTGTTGTCTTTCGATTTCCACGCGAACCAAGCCGCGGGTAGAAGCTAGTAATTTATAATGTTCAACAAAGAGCTATTAAAGCTATTAGCCATGTGAGCTCAGATTCCTTAAGAATACGCCCACGATATTTATCTGGTGATCAAACAGCAACCCGAACGCGGACCATTCATCAGCACTCAATCTTTACCTCGTAGGGGCCATAGAATACGCGGAAGTGGATCGCCGTGCCGTTAACCGCTTAATTTATGTTTGGAAAACTATTTAGTGATCGCTTTTATGTTTAGTAGATGGGGCTATTATTTATCATTGGAATGAATCGAATCTATAGTTAGCAAGGAATACCTTAAATCAGATTATTTATATGAATAAGATGAATAGTTTTGTATGAGAAATGCTTCTTTTTGAATTCCATTTAGAAGTAAGAACAGATATTTCTTTAGCGTCAGCTCTTTATGTCATAAAAACTGCGCTTTAGAATATGATTTCATGCTAATTTATGACGCAAAGAAAAACACTCGGATGAGTTAAGAGACTCTTTACGTGCATAATAAGGCCATTATTCATGCAATACTCCATTTTTTTTTAACTTCTCACTTTTATGTCAGTGGCATTTAATATGTTTAAGCACATTTATCTCATCAACATCTAAACAATTCATTCCAAGATAAATAACTTCAACGAAAGACCTTTCATGTTTATTGAAAAAGATATCTTCCATCTTACTTGGTCTATGACATTTAATTTAATGCCATCTTAATAACGGGATCTACTCTTTTCTCTATTAAGAATTCACTTGTAATTTTTTGTTCGTTTTTTAAATTTTATTTTTATTACCAGCCAATATTTTTCCTTATATAGATAGTTTTTATAATTTACCTACTAGAAAGAAAGAAGTTTAAGTATAAAAGACTTTTTTTTCGAATTGAGAACACATCAAGACATCTCTATATTATTTGTAAGTTTCATAGTAATTTTTATACTTAAACACCTTCCGGAATAAATTCCCAAAATTATTGTGAAAACCGCATCAAAATCCGTTGCGTAGTTTAGAAGAACAACTTGAACACAGACTGACATGAAAAGCGACATTCATTATAATATGTATAGATATACAACATTAGTTTTTGTTTATGCTCAACCCGAAAAGGGGTCATTGTACTCATCATTTTGAACAACTTTTTATATGGGAGAAACTTTGAAATCGCAAAAAAAAAATCAGCTGTTCCATACATTTTGTCGATTTAAGTGAACACAAATGGAACAGCTGATTTTTTTTCGTGATTTTAAAGTTGTTGTATATATAGATAACCAGCTTGTATTATTCCCATGCAAGGTAAAGGCCCTTCTAAAAAAAATATTAAAAAAGGAAGGAGTCCAATATAATATTTTTTTAAATTAAATCAAAAAGCATCCGCATTTTTCGCGTATTCTATGGCCCTTGCCTTAAATGATCTATTAAGAGCATCGCAGCGTTAGCGCTGTGTTTATACTAGTCCCGCTCTCCTCAGTGTACAAATAGCACTATTCAATGGGACATTAGTATTTTGGCTGGTTGCCAGCGCCTGACAACAACGTTTGACTGCTTGTTAAACACAAAACGTAATTTTGCTTCAGTTTTTGTGTATTCAAATTTTTTTTTGGAGGATTGGTTTATTTTTCGTTTTAGTTGGTGGTTAGGTAGTTTGATTTGTGATTTAGCGAGGAATATTTGTATTGTACTAAACTAATATTAAAAAGAGATAAAATTTGTGAGTTTTTATGTAGGGGGTAATCATCGGAACTACTAATCCGATTCCAAAAATTATTTCACTATTAGGAAGCTACAGTATTGCGAGTGTCACATGATATTATGTATATTTTATGTTAAAACAAGAAAAACAATATTCATAAAGATCGATCTCGAAATCGAATCGATTCTTCCATCTTTACCCAGAACTTGAAAAAGGAATAAT
This sequence comes from Lithophane semibrunnea, assembly GCA_947363905.1. Lineage (NCBI taxonomy): Eukaryota > Metazoa > Arthropoda > Insecta > Lepidoptera > Noctuidae > Lithophane > Lithophane semibrunnea. The sequence goes on along the minus strand of OX376209.1, from coordinate 9,343,269 downwards.
AGTAGGATTTCATTGAGCTTTGCCATAATGGGTGAGTAGCTAATTAAGAAGTCGCACCGGCGCTTTATCAACGCCAAACAGGTGCATATACATACTTACTTAAAAATTCAATACGAGACAAATTTTCTGGCATTTTGTTTCCAGACACGAATAAGATACATTTTATTAATTAAAATTTAATTGATTAAATATTTTGCTGACGCTACCGCAAATAAAGCAGTCGAAACAGTCTTGTTGCGCATACTCGGTAATTGATTGGGAATGCTTCTATAATTAGGAGCGTGACTCTCGTTGCCGACCATACTTACGTATAGGGACTTACAATAGGCTTGCTAAGTGTATATGTAAAAATATGCGAAGCGAAATGGATATCTTATGTAAGTCGTCTGTTATAAAATAGTAATTTGAGTTATTCAGCTTACAGAGTAAAAATAAAATTATAAATAATAATGGTGAGTCAACTACGTGCATTCTAAAAGTTCATCAATAATAAAATATGTAAAAACCTATTTATGCAGAAAACCTTTAAAAGTCATATAAAAAATTATGCAACGACCTTCACCGTCTTATAAACTTTAATTTTATTGACTCATAATAAAAGAAATAAAACAAAAGACTATCAGAAACAATAACATGGTACTTAAAGCAATAATAGCGATCAATACAAGGCAATAACATGGAAATATTGCCGTAATTACCGATTTATAAGACATTAAAATATTATTATTATTGCTGTAAGACAATGTATGGAGCGTAAGGCTGGTTTTCGTACGTCAATATAAGGCTAGAAGCAGACTAGCAACCGGCCACAGTCACCGGTAGCCCAGCGACGAGCAGCTCACATGTTTTCTCATATGTTTTGTATGGATTTGTGGAGGTCACCCGGTCCAGTAGCACTCAACACCGCAGCAAGAGGCGACAGCCACCGGTGGGGCGGAGCGGAAGGGCGTGACAGACTTTTACTGACTAAAACCCACCCGTGTTCCTTCAGTTGCCTGTTGCCAAGGACCCGGTAACCCTGGCAGGGATTGTACCTAGCCTATGTCTTTAAGTCTCGAAGAGTGATGAATACTTTAATACTGAAGTACTGAAAGAATTTTTAGTGCTATCGACTTCTAAAGGCAAATCGACAGTTTTGCGGAACTCGGCGAAATTATCATTGAACACGAAAGGAGACTCCAATAATACCAAATGGCTATAATTTAAAGTGAAACATTAGAACAACTCAAGTTACCAATATCCGTTTCTGCAAAATTGCATAAATTAGACACCAAGTTTATTCACAATCATCTGCCTAGCCTTTTCCCAACTATGTTGGGGTCGGCTTCCAGTCTAACCGGATGCAGCTGAATACCAGTATTTTACAAGGAGCGAGTGCCTATCTGACCGGCACAACCCAGTACCTGGGTAATACGATACCCCTTGGTAAGACTGGTTGTCAGTCTTTCGGACTTCTAACGACCCGTAACGACTGTCAAAGATCTACAAATGACAGCCGGGACCAACGGTTTAACGAGCCTGTTTACTATCTATATCTATACATATAATAAATCTGTAGACGAGGCGTTTCTGTACAATGAAAAAAAAAAAAAAAAAAATTGGTTGGTTGTCCAAGAATAACCAACAGATTCCATTTCTACCATTTTTGGAATTTTTGTCTGTTTGTCTGTTTGTATGTTGTGTAGTTTGATTGTTCCACTATCACGTAAAAAGTACGAAATCAATATGGTTAACTTTTATACTCAAATATTGTGTGTAACTCGATGTTTCAATTAGTTTTTGTTTCATCGCAATCGCTTCAAAATATCAAAAGATATATGAATTTAAAGTGTTCAAGAAGGAGTTTTCATTACGTAATGTACATCCACGTAACGACATCTATTGACGCGAAATGATACTTACTTCTTAATTACTAGGTTTGTGAGATCGTGTGTTGTTATATGACCGTCATTTTCTTTGCGCGGAAACTTAACGCGATACATTGTGTATTTGTGTATAGAATATAACTCTAAAGTTAGATTAATTAAAATTTTCCAGATGCGTTGTTTATTTATTAGTTTAGTATTAGTGCGATAGGTGGCGCTACCTATCTTTCAAATCTTGATAATCATGAAAGAATAGTGACAAATGTTAATTTCTTAAAAAATATAGGTATTTATTCTTTAATTTTTCACTTTTCTACATAGTTTATTTAGCTTACAGAGTGTTCGAACGTTTTCCCATATATTTTGACAGTATCATTTCGTGCTCGATAGATGGCGTTGTTCGTTTAATGTCATTTTCTGAATCGCGGTGTTAAGACTCTCCGTCTTAGAATGACTTTCGCCCAGATATTCCAAATAATTTTTAGCATAGGTATCTTTGTTTTTGACTTCTTTAGTGTCGATAATATAATATAATATAATAAATAAATAAATAATAAATTGTGGTTGGTTGGGTTGTTATTCGTTGAAAGTATTGATCAGTGATCTGATTGGTTTTGATTTGGTATTTTGGTTGGTTTCGTTCATTCAAATTAAGAAGTCAAGAAACGAGTCGTTACAGATCGATTCAAACTTAATGGCGGCTCGGAAGTTAGCTTTCAGCTGCGCAGTACCCCACCCCTCACCCCCGCTGTCACATGAAATTGTTACTGCGCAGCGACTCGCCTCATGTTCCGAGCCGCCATTAAGTTTGAATCGAACTGTACTATACTTCGTAATTTGTTCGTATGATTCGTGACCGCCGCTCATTCGATTCGATCGTTGTTGGCGTGTGTAAGGCCTCGGCCTTGAATCTTGCGGGCAGCGGGGCGGATGGCGGCTCGGAAGTTAACTTTTAGCTGCGCAGTACCCCACCCCTCACCCCCGCTGTCACATGAAATTGTTACTGCGCAGCGACTCGCCTCATGTTCCGAGCCGCCATTATGTTTGAATCGAACTGTACTATACTTCGTAATTTGTTCGTATGATTCGTGACCATCGCTCATTCGATTCGATCGTTGTTGGCATGTGTAAGGCCTCGGCCTCGAATCTTGGGGGCAGCGGGGCGGCGGCGGCGGCGGCGCGGGAGCGGGGCGGGCATCAAAGACCCGTTCTCGAAACTAGCGGGCAGATCGCGCGTCACTATAGCCGCGTAGTGTTGTGTTCACGATTTTGTCGTCGAGATATTTGTTTTTATTCGCGAAAGAAATGGCTGAACAATGGCGGCAACATCTTTTTGATTCAAATTTATTCCTAACGCTCAATTTATTGTGGGCAACAACACTGCAATGCAGACGCGCGGGCGGTCACCGCTTGAATGGAGTGCACCGCTCGCTGCCCGCCGCCTCGCCGCTGCCGCGCCGCTGTTTTCGAGAACCGGTCCATTTGATTTTACGCATAAGATCCTGCTGCGCCCGCGCCGCCGCCGCCGCCGCCGCCCCGCTGCCCGCAAGGTTCGAGGCAGAGGCCTTATGGTTGATTCGATTTGTTCGACTATCGGACAGCAATAAATACACAAATATTGGCACATGTTTCTGGGGAAAGTCAACAATATACATCGATAAATACGGTTCCCGAAGAAGAAGATGCCACACACTATCCAGTAGAGTTCTTAGAATCCCTTAACACACCCGGTCTTTCAGCACACAAAATTTGTTTAAAAGTCGGAGTGCCAATAATTCTTCTCAGAAATTTAAGTCCTCCCAAACTTTGCAACGGCACTCGGCTCATAGTCACCAATCACCAACAAAACGTCATCGAAGCCGAAATCTTAACAGGTTGCGGCGCCGGTGATGTTGTTTTTATTCCAAGAATTCCTCTCATTCCCAATAATTTCCCGTTTAGTTTTAAGCGTGTGCAATTCCCCGTCAGCCTGTGTTACGCCATGACCATTAACAAAGCTCAGGGCCAGACATTATCCGTTGCGGGGGTGGATCTTAGTATTGGTTGCTTTTCCCACGGCCAACTTTATGTAGCTCTTTCGCGTGTGAGCAACCCTAGCAACTTTTTTGTGTACGCTCCAGGTGGTTCCACCGCTAATATTTTATAAAGAGAAGCATTTTCTTAAATAAAAACACAAGTTTTTTGGCAGTTTCTTACTAGGAAAAATCACCAGCCCTGGTCGAAAGATTCGCCCTTTTTAAATGAAGGTACAACTTTTCTAAGCGACATATTATTGTTTTCCGACATCCATGCGAACGAAGTCGCGGGCACAGCTAGTTAACTACTATATTAAATTAAATTTTCGTTGTTAAGAGATTATTAAAACTTAAAGCACTTTGCTGTCATAGGCTTAGAAAATCAATGATTTATTAATATTATTATCAATTATTATGATTTATTATTAAGCGAGATTAGGATTTATTTCAATAGCCTATTACATAATCCGTCTTTAGCGTTCCCACTGCTGGGATTCCGGCCACCTCTCTATGAGAAATTGGCCGGAAATCACTAAGGTGGTCAGAGCACGGTGGTCAATTATGTATTTTGTCTGAGAGGCCTATTGATTAGAGAAAAGCCGTAGATGTGAACAGTGAAATTTTAATTGCTCATTAACACTGCTTATTCCTTAGAACTATCCTACCAAATGTAGTACTTCCTTATTTGAAGATGTCGCTTAAGTATTGCACTGGCCTGTTGCACATGCCTGTCACCGATTCAAATTAATATGAGGCCATGACAACCATAATGGCCTAATTGAATAGACAAGCCTTTTGAAAACCATAGAAAACAAAAAAGTATTTTTTAAATCTACTAGCAATCTTCAGAATACATACTTTTATATTTTAAATTAACTTAACTGGAAAAAAACATAGACTCAATATTGTAAAAAAAATAGTTAGGCCACTATCGTTTTTATGGCCTCATAGTACCTAACGGCATTATGTTTTTGTACTGTGTCACTTGTCTTGTGAACAATTTTGACCACGAAATATCAGACCACTGCTTATTATTGCCTCTATTTTCCATTATTCCTTACCTAGCTACCGATCGTGTAAATATTTGCAACAAACACATAATTCTATTATATCTCCTTTATTTTTACCTGAAGTGTACAAGAAATAAGGCACAGTTCACAATATCGTGCGCTTAATTGACAAGTGGTATATTAATTAGCTGCATGTTGCGATCCACTTGACTCGCTCGCCACCGACGCTGACTTGAACACGGCCTTATAATTCAGTGCAATGAACATCGGCCTACGATCGTCACGGGGTGTCTTTTATGTGTACGTAGCCTTATGAGGGATAGACAAGATAAAGAGGAAAAAAATAAAGCGGCATTTTGATTTTTGTTTATAGTTTCCTTTTTTTTAGTAAATCTGTTTAGCCCAAATTTATGCGCTAAAAATTAAGACGTGTGAAAATATGACATCTGTCATTACAAACCTTTTTTTCTTGAATTTTTTTCCGAGACAATTTAAATCCAGCAAATTAATGCCGTGGGAATACAGTAGCTAAAACTCACTTTAAAAATTAAATACAAAAGCTACTGGTTAAAGTGAAAGTTGTCTTCATTAATTATTGTGAGAACATTTTTAGGTCAAACCTGTCAATAGTGACATTTTCAACTTTTTTTTTAACCTGTTGCTGCGCGCCTTTCCCAATAAATTGATTTTTAACGTTAAAGTAAATGGTTAAGTTCATTTAATTGTTTTTACTTAATTTTCTTAATGTCTGGTTAAAATGCCATGTCCAAAGTATCAGTCAGCTGGGTTTCATTGAGATTAAAAGGTTACTTGTAATTCGGTAATGGGATCAAAATAATTACGGAAAATTATTTATCAACATTTAAAATAAAAAAAAATTGTATTGATTGTTTCTTCAGAATCATAAAATTATAGCTGTCGCAAAATAAACTAAGAAGCAATTTAGGCTGATGAATTCAGCAGTGGTAAATGGAGCATTTATTTACCTACGAGGTAAAACTTTATGGTATTGAAAGTTAATAGAATAGAATATTGTTTATTGTTGCTGCAGGTAGTTAACAAATAAAGTTTGGAAAAATGAAAAAAAAAAACGGTATCTTTACAACATACTTACCTATAAGGTGTACAATAATAAGAAAGAAAAAAAAAATTAACATGGATAAACAAAAACTTAACTATGTAGCTATATAAGTACTTACAAGAATTTTTCTAAGAAATATAAAAAATAAAATTAATAAAAATCGAGAAAAACTAGTGTCTTCAAAATATTTTTTATGAAATCTCTACAAGCCCATAACTCTGTGGCCTAGTATATTAATAAATGAACATGTTAATGTTGGTGCGTCGCTTGCGCAGCAGGACGCCTGCCGGACTCCCACGCGACTGCCCACCTACCTCGGCTATAGCGCAATGATACCAGCCATTAAGGATTCCTTCAATGGAAACTATGTGAGGATTCTTTTGAAGATATTCGAGAATGTTGTATGACGGATTAATGACGGGTTTTTGGTTAAATTAAGGGTATTTTGAATGGGGAGTGCGGCTGTGGTTTTCACTACATTTATCTATGTATTGTTAAGTAGGTAGTTTAATCTAGTTAGTTTAAGTCAAATCATTTAAGTATTTCAAGTAGACCATTAAAGTCACTTTTGAAAAGTTAACATTTACAAGAAAATGTAGTTGACTAGTTTTTACCCGCGACTTAATCTGCGAAAAGTAGCCTATGTCCTTCTCCAGGTCAAGCTCTACCCTGTGGTAAATCTCATCCAAATCCGTTCAGCCGTTTTAGCGTGAAAGCGTAAAAAATAAACAAAAAATCTCACTTTCACATAATATTCTTTTACATGCATTGACTTATAATGTAGAAATATCACATTGATCACTCATTTGGACATAAATCTTCCTTACCGAGTTCAAAAGTGCTAGAAAATTGAACATTAATCTTAGGTATCTAACATCAAAAAATATCTACTAAATTACATTTCGTAACTAATTAGATGGACGCCACACGGATGTTCATTAACACTTTTTCGAATCATTCATCGAAAGATTATAAACGATTAACAATTAAAGCAAATTCTATGTTAACGGACAGGAATAACCAATTCAAACTAATTAGTAACCAATAACTCACACGTTTGCGAACACATAACAAAATGTCATTGGGCTCTGACCGTGCGAAATTCGGTGAACCAAAAACTCGTTAAAAAGGCAAAAATATCGCAGAAACCTAATAAATATTCCACGAATAAAAAATGATTACTAAAACTAGCCATGATAATGAAAATGAAGGCGAATAAATTATATTGACAAAAATTGTAAGCAACCAAAATTAATAGCTGAAATAAGAATGTTTTGTTAAGGCATAGATGGGCACTCATTTGACACGCAAACTGGGTTTGCAAGACTAAACAATCATTTCGAAATAACTAATTTCTTAAAATTATTATACAACATTTATGCCTAAATATTCATGAAATTATACTAATGGAATAAATAGGTCTCACAACCAATTCACCATCGGCCTAGCCTTTTTCCAACTATACTAACTGTTGGCACCGGCTTCCAGTCTAACCGGATGCAGCTGAATACCAGTATTTTACATGGCGTGACTGCCTCCATAACCCATTTACTAGGTAACACACACTATTGGTAAGACTGGTTGTCAGACTTTTGGACTTCTGTCTACCCATAACGACTGTCAAAGATCTACGAATGACAGCCGCCCGGGACCAACGGCTTAACGTACTTTCCGAGGCACATGTAATGGAAGGTCACCCATCCAATTATATTTAGAATATTACAATCAATTAATCATCTTAAATGCCTTAGATACTTAGGTATTATGAGTCACCAAGATAAACTATTGGCGTAGAGTTTTGATTCTTATATCATCGCATGACATCACTTAACAAATTGATGTGTACAATACATCACAAAAACATTTTTTTTCTACTAACTTCCGTATACACCGAATAGAATATTTCGCAATAATAGCAACATTGCAAAACGAGCACAATATATCACTGACATTATTTAGTTATGCATAATTCTTGCTTTCTTGTCCTGCAACATTGGACGACCGACCTTATTTCCAAGAAGGCTCAGATATTATAATTTATGTGTCTGGCAACAATGAGAGCTGCGCGAGAGTCGATGACAAATTATCTAATTCGTTTCGCTTGATCATTTTAATTAACTCGGAACCAAATAATAATGTAAGTTATTAATTCTATATTTAAGAATTATCGTCCGGAATTTATTATAACATAATTCTATTTTTTTAATTTTTATTCGGAACTCACGATAATAAAATTAAACGATCGTTCATTAGAATCGTTTTTGTGTAGCAGGGATTACTTAATATTCGTTAAAAATTAATATCTATCAATTATGCATGTCTATGAAACCGGATTAATTCGCGTACCTACCTACTTACCGAGATAATGGCCTAATAAAAATTATAATTAGGTAATAGGTAGATAGCAATTCAAATTTTATAATTTAAGTCAACGTAAGCAATGACCATTGGGTAAGTTGCTCGTAAAGCTCAGAAAGATACTATAATTATGTAGTACTACTAGCTGTGCCCCGCGGTTTCACCCGCGTAAGTCTCGATCCCGTGGGAATATCGGGATAAAAAGTATCCTATGTGTTAATCCAGGTTATAAACTATCTGTTTGCCAAATTACATCCAAATCCATTCAGCCGTTTTTGCGTGATTGAGTAACAAACATCCAAACACACAAACACACAAACTTTCACATTTATAATATTATATAGTAGGATAGTAGGATAGGATTTAATTTACCCGATGGCTTCAGAAGGAAGAAGGTAATGTGTTATAATAAAATATACTTTTTATTAAAAGTGATTTGCCAAATGTATGTTCGTACTATTATTACATTAGTGTTATTATGTAATTACTAATTAATTGGATTTTATGACACCTAAACTTTTGTTTTTTATTTACCTGTAGTTTGCAGAGGCAAGTTGCAGTACCTACTAACCTCTAAATTGATAGGCTTGCTTAGGGTTTCATTAGACGATGCGTTATCTATGGCATGGCATTTCAACTTCCCAACAGATGCTATGATATAATCTTTATGTTAAAACAGTAGTCAACTTTCATTTGACTATCTTTCCAAGAATCGGATGTATGCTACCATAAACCTACATATTTTATTATCTTAATTTTGATCAAAAGTGTCTTTGAATTAATATCAAATCTTATGGCGGAGGTATTGATACAAACTGTTATTTTCTGTTTGATTCGTATCTATTTATCTTCTAAGTATCTTAATGCTATACTTTTTCCAGTTATCTAATAATTCTGACGTAATTTATTAGATGGTCAAACAATTTATTTATTTCATGATTCAATTTATTTATTTGATGATGGTCGTCAAACCCGGGTTTCAAAAGGTGCGTTTTATGCAAAAAAACTTGGTCATATAATACCAATTTCCTTTTGACAATACAAAATGTTTATGGCAACACTAAATTCGAATAAACGTTCACTTAATGACGTACCAATTTTTAGAACGCGAAAGTCAATTGAAGCGTTCCGTTTTCAAAAGGGCTACCGGTGGCGGTTTGTTCGGTGCAAATTGACGGATTAAATTGCATCGCTTGTTTTCGTGAAAGAATGCAAGCGGCGAAAAAATACGAAGTTTGCCGAATGCTTTTAATGGGTGTTTCTAATTGGTCAACGCGCGGGTCGAGGCCGATTGTTACAAATTCGGCCAAAAAAACCAGGCATTTCCAAAGAGTCCTTAGAATGCGTGTGGTTTACTGTGCAGTGAAATAGAACGTTTAGGTTCAGGTCATAATTCTAGTCTGGCTGTAACTGTACGTTAACTAGGCACTTAAACATTTAAACTGTGTTGTTCTGTTCATTGTCTTCTGTCGTTCAAGCACCGGCGTTAACTTTTAGCGTACGCTTCTGCGAACTACTAAAAATATATTCAGTGTTCTAAACCACCATTTGTTACTTGCCTTTGCATGTCAAACGCTCAAATGAATTTGAACCCTAGTGCCTCGGTCATAAGTGTGTGGCATAACTAATGGCAAGCAACATTGTTTGTAGGTGTTTTACTAATTTGCCCGTGCAGGAAGCACGGATGGCGTGATGAGGACTCAGTACCGTATAATCTTCGCCTCTGATGTTATCTAAAGATTTATTATTTACTGTCATCGTCCGAGAGATGGCAGCACGCGTCACTGACTATGCCACTGGACTTATCTCTTTGCAAATATGCTTCCACATCATTTTAAACCTTAAGTTCGAGCATTAAGAGCCAAGTGTTTCATCTTCCAAGACCTCCCATAGCGTGATAGGTATTGAAACTAGGCCATTTTTCATGCCTACACATAATTGCGATTAATTTCCTGGTAAACTGCCTTATTTAGTTTCTACAAACTAGTTTAATAACGGACATTATTCACGCTGTATATTATAAAATAAACAACAAAATTAGAATGATAAAAAATTAAATGCTGAATGACGCTGAAATGGCAACAAATTAAAATTTAAAGTCCATATTATCAGAATTGGAAAACATGGCCTCACATGGCAACCGCAAAATACATCCAAGAAAATAATACAACAAAACTAAAGGAATATTTGTTCAAAAATCGAATAATCGAGCAATTGACTTGGCCGGGCCACTGGAACAGTCGATCGAGCGATTCGCACGCAAACGAATCGATTAATCGCTTCGTTACACTACCGACCGCCAGGCGGAGCCACGCGTCAATAAAATACTTGTAAAACTATCGCAAAATGAATTAAAACAGATGGTGAGCCAATTAGGAGAGGCAATCGTGCGCGTACCGGGCGAAAAAAGACCTTAAACGTGGCGTCAAATTGATTTCTTCCTTACGACTTTCAACTTAAGGTGTCTATTTGGTATTTTCGAGTGGCAGTAATGGGGTTTCAGTTTACAAGCGCTAACGAGAGCATTGGAAACGATAAGCCTTTCCAGTTATACTGATAGACAAATATGGATATATTTATCATTAAGTTTGCACTGAAGTGTACGCTTAGGCTCGCGTTATGTCATTATACAGTACTAATTAGCTTAGGGAAGGAGACAAATTCGTGCTCTTAGATATCGGATAGAAATAAATAATTCATTTTGTTTATTTGTTAGTAATTTTGTAATTCCGAGGTTTTGGTTCGATTTCACTGCTACAAATGGCCTGCAACATTGCGTTTGGTCATAAATCTTGAGGTTTAGTGTTGCGTGGATATGAACGTGATCATAAATCTATATCAGACGAATAAAGATATAACATTCTAATACTTTGAACGAGAAAAACGATTTCTTGTTTTCCAGTGTTACCTAAGTTAGATACCTAAGTCGTGTAGACTGCCCCTAAAAATAACACTTCGCCCACGAATAATATCATAACTTTAATGGCTGCTTAATAGATTGGTGATCGCAGTTGGAGTATTGTAAATAGTGCAAAATGCTATTACAAAATTAAGTTAGAGAACATTTTGTATACAAAACTCAGTAATTGGCGAGTTGTTATTGTCACTCCCTATATTAAAATCAGACAACGATTCGAAACTGAACTAGAAATCCTTTCAAATTGTTTATAAATTGAACACAAACTGAATATACGCTTAGTAACTATGTAACAGTAGAAATGCTAAGAAAAACTACCTATCGAAAATCTTGGCTTTAATTGTACGAGAGAGATGATAGATATTTATCAAGTAAAGAGTAAATGAGACAAACATACCTACTGCGCAAATTGACCGAAACTTAGCACTCAATTTCCGGAGTTAAATCGTTACTAACGCTAACCCTCAAGAAACCAATTAGAAGTTCTATTACGCTAACAATAACATCGATCGCTATAAACTGAGGGGTTAATCAACTAGTTGATAATAGTTGATATCACGCACCACTATAACTCAATAGGTGTGAAATGGAATGGTTAAACTTATTAAATGTTATAAATTCAGTCGGGATTGGAGCGAACTGAGGTATGACGCTTTTAACCGGACTGTGCGTTTATCGATCGGTGGTAAGGGCCGGGCTATACTGGTGTTAGGAAAGCGGGTAAATGGTTGAATTGTGAAGCGTTTGGTGTGAGAATTTGCAGGGTTATGCCTAGAGATGTACTCTATTAAGTTATTAAACTAGAATGGTAGAGTTGTCGAACCGTACGGAAATATTTTCATTTCCCCTGCTCTGAAAACGGTGAAGGAAAACATCGCGAGGAAAACTGGATGTTCTAGAACCATATATTCGAAGACATGTAACATCTACCAACCCGCAATGGGCCCGCGTGGTAGATTACAGCCCATCACTCGCTAATCTCGCTAAAATCGCTCGCCCAATACTACCTAAACTATTTCCTAAAAAATATTTATTCTGACTGACGGAGTTAAACAAAAGTTAGTTTTGTGTGAATTTTACACATCTGTTACTCATGAACCTGTTTTTGGTATTTTCGTAGAAGAATAATGACCACATTGCATTCCCTGGTTACACGCAACGAGCGTGTGATAAGACGGCCCCTGCTAATTACAGTAGCCACGTTAAACATTTTATGACGCAAAAAAAAAACGCAACGTGAATAGTTAGCGTTATCAAAAGACGAATAAAAATAACATAACATAATATGACCTGAAGGGTTAGGCAGAGCTGTATCTTAGTACACTCACTTTTCGCCAGTTATGTTTAAGTCCCATGTAATAGGGGCGAGCCTATAGCCATTAACCGGGCACAAATCTAGACTCCGGACTGCTACTGAGAAATTCTAGATGAAAAAAATCCTATAACACTTTGGCCAGCCCGGATTGAACCCAGCACTCTTGCGACCACTAGAGCAACGAGGCAGTTAGCAGAAATACCTATAAAAGTACTTTATATAAACATTGCCAATAAGAAAATCAATAGTACAATCCATCAATTCTAACAATTTAATCACTATGATAAGTGAACAATTGCTATTAAAACTAACGTCTCACAAACGTAAAACGTAAACAATTATTTTGTTAATCAGCAGAATACGCACATTTTCGCGTTAGCAATTTAACATTCTTAATAGACCATTATTCTCGATCGTAAACAAATAGGAAAAGGGTATTAATGGTATTTTAGTTCGTAAAAGCTACCAATATTGCCCGGAGTGGCCGCAGTCCATTGTGCATTGGCGATAAGGGAACCAGTTCCTGCGATGTTTTATTTTTCAGTGGTTGAAAGCGTACCTTTTGTACCGCGATTCGCTGATACGTCCACCATTTGTGCGAAACAACTGGTCAATATGATCGGGTTGGTGACTTCCAGTATACTAACTATAGGCGTTTTATGTGTGACGAGAATTTGTTCTCTAATATAAACATTGTATTCATGGATTGAATTGTAAAATAAAATGCTGATACAATATTCATATTAGCTCCATTTGAAATTGAAACTCCAAGAAATGGTGAACAAAACTACCTACATAATATTAAAATGCGTCGATGATATTGTTAACCGAGTCTAACTGAAAACGATTCCGTTAAACAAATACATATTTGTGACGGTAAAATTTTAATATTTTTTGCGCTCGAATCGCCGTGTGTTTCCAGCCATTGTTAGTGCGTGCAAACCTAATTACTTTTTGCGCTAATTACATTTCGCTATCTAACTTTATATTTAATTTGCGTCATAAACGTCCGTAGCATCGTAAAATACGTACGTTTTACACTTTTTACTCCCAACACAGTTGTTAGCGACTGTACATATGTGTAAAAAAAAATAGATACAAATGTACTTTTGAGTGGTAAAGTATAATTTATGTGTTGTTATGTAGCTCGAGCTTTGTGGTCATTCAGTTTACGCCTTCCTTGTACGTTTGTTATTGACTGTACCTAACCAACTATGCTTTACGTGGATTATAAACATTATGTGCGAACGTATAACCGAGTGGAAAAGTGCAATTTACGTATTAAAACTGATGGATCATGTTCGTACTGTTCTATTTATTTATAATTCACACTTTTTGCATTCAACGTTCGTTAGCGGCTGTACTGATAATTCAACTCATGAAAGTAATATAAATGTACTTTCGAGTAGAAAAGTGAGATAAACTTTTTCCATCAAGTTTGTAATGATATTCAAGTGTAACAAGCACGTATGAAATGAGGTACTAATGTACAAGCGAGTGGAAAAGTATAATGTATGTAAAAAGTAGAGATTCGTGTTCATGTGTCGTGACCATTGCATGATGGCGAACACTTTTTATTATTCGCTTGCAAATTATTTAATAGCCTTATATTTTTTATGAGGACATTTCGGGATAGCGGCCAATTGGCACCAGTCTACACACACCTTTTTTAAAAACACTATTAGTAATAATGTTTATTATGAAGAAGCGTAAAATGATGTTACAACTTTGTTCGATGTCGAAATAAAAATATTTTCTAACTAATTGAACAAACCTATCGTTTTGCACTCACATGAAATAAATACTAATAGAAACCACAACTTTTGGGATTAAAATCAAATATATTTTTCTTGTTACTAAAAGAAAAAGACAAAATAAATGGTACACACGGCTACACATCAAGCTATAAATTTCCAGTATAAGCTGACCTCGCATTGTACGGAAATCCTATACAATGCGAGATCAGCATAAACTGTAAATATATAGCTTGATGTGTAGCCGTGTGTAGGTACTTTAGCAGGGAAAAATATTTTTATGTCCAAATATTATAAGTTCAATCAACCAACATTTTTTTCTATAAAAATCCTTGTTATGCGCTTAATTGAAATATAGTCGTACTGCTATGAATAATTTCAAATGTAAATAATGCAATTTAATTTACATTTTCAAGAAAACTGGCACAACTATGAAAACTTCAATTGCTTTGCAAAGCATACTTGGGAGCTGTTACAACGTTGATAAGCAATAACTTCGCATGTTTTCAAGCACTAGTAACTAATATTAATTGCTATGTTTGCTATTTACTGTGGAAAGCTAGTTTTTTTTGCTATTTTATAGTAAAACTAGCGACGCGCTCTTACTTCGCACGGTTTTTACGACTTGGCAAAACATCGAGATTTCTTAGTTAAATGTAACTTTAATATTAACTTACTAAGTACACATAAACGTTCCGGAATAAATTCTTTAAACGATGGTTAAAACCTGGTCAAAATCTGTTGTGTGGTTTAGAAGAACAACGCGGACATACAGACACACACGAAAAGTGACTTTTATCTATAACTAGCTGTGCCCCGCGGTTTCACTCGCGTAGGTCTCGATCCCGTGGGAATATAGGGATAAAACGTATCGTATGTCCTATTCCAGTTCATGGTCTACCCGTGTCTATCCTCTCCTCTCTAGAGTAGGGAACGTCGCGCCGGCGTCGAACGGTTCGCGTATTGCATTTTTATATTCATGATTACTTCGAAATTAAGCCGACCCCAACATAGTTGGGAAAAGGCTAGGCAAATGATGATGATGATTACTTCGAAATTAAATGTCTGATTTGAATGAATTAAAAAGTATTTTGCTGCTACATAAATACCCTTGATGTTAAAACTATTTATTTGAATAAGAATTAATAATATGTTGATAAAACTCCTTCGCAAATAATGCATTAGTTTCGAACAAATTTGATTACCATAAAAAATGGTTATAGTGAGTCAATCTTAAAAGATAGACATATGCTGTCGGGGACTTTTTTTTGAAGAACTTTTAAAGAGGAACAATTCCATCATACATGATATTTGCGTAACTTAAACAGGTTACGCAGCGCACGCAACAGAAGCTCTCAAAAAGGAATCATTTTTCCCGTTTTTGCAACATTTTTCATTTATGCTCCGCTCCTATTGGTCGTAGCGTGATATTATATAGCCTATAGCCTTCCTCGATAAATGGACTATCCACCACCAAAAGAATTTTTTTAATTCCAACCAGTAGTTCCTGAGATTAGCGCGTTCAAACAAACAAACAAACAAATAAACTCTTCAGCTTTATAATATTATGTATAGATAATGTATGTATAGAAGGACTTGGTGCAAGCTACGCGCGGAAGCGTAGGCACTGCGTAGCGAATTGCTACGCCGCCGGTAGCTGCCTACAGTCGCATACAATAATTATGTATACACTTAGTATTTAGTACTAGTTTTTGTCACCGGCTTTGCCCGCGTTATAGTCGAAAATTATCCCACGGGAACGTACTACTAGGATAAAAGTATTATATTATGTGTCCTGGTTATAAACTATTTATGTGCCGAATTTTATCTAAATCCGTTCAGTCGTTTTTGTTTGCTTGAGTAACGAACATCGAAACATAAAAACTATCTCATTTGTAGTAATATTAGGTCTATGATAGTGTCTTTTTTCTGTAAAATAACTGTTTTGTGGGTTATACGTTATCAATTCTTATGTACAAGACTTTGAACTTCCAAATATGCTGTGGCATTCGGGTAGCATTTTAGTAGATAATAATATTATGAAAAATTATTGAGTTTCTTATTATTACAACCAAAAATATTCAAGCGAGTTCTTTTACGAATATAGGTAACATGGCTTCCATTGATTATCAGCTGCACGGGTCGGGTTAAGGTATGCTAGCCGGGGTTGGTCCGTGGATGGGTGACCATCTTTACATACCGAGACCCCTCCGTGCCTCGGAAAGCACGTTCAGCTGTTGGTCGCAGCTGTCATTCGTGGATCTTTGGCAGTCGTTACGGGTCGTCTGAAACCCGAAAGACTGACAACCAGCCTTACCAAGGGGTATCGCATTACCCAGTTACTGGGTTGTGGAGGTCAGATAGGCAGTCGCTCCATGTATACTGGTATTCAGCTGCATCCGGTTAGACTGGAAGCCGACCCCAACATAGTTGGGGAAAGGCTAGGCATTTTATTATGCCAAAAGAATACATAGCCACGGGAGCGAAGCTGCGGGTACAGCTAGTAGTCTACTACGAAAATAGGTTCTACTAACGCAAACTATTCCACAATGGATTGTACCTAAAGCTATGTATTGGAAATGAATGTGAAGTGAAGCGAAAATTGGCCCAGCTCAGTTCATATTACAATCACAGCTTATAGCGTTGGGCCACTGTTATAGTAATCACAGTATTTGTTACTCTGTGACCTGCCCTGGCTGCCCTTTTTCTATAAAATCGTATGCTTATTGAAATAAGTTACAAGAAACAGCAGTTTACTTGAATTATATTCAATTTTATTTTCTACTAGCTTCCGCCCGCGGCTTCGCCCGCGCGGTATGTCGATAAAAAGTAGCCTATGTCCTTCCCCGGGATACCATCTATCGCCTTGCCGAAATCGGTTCACTGGCTTAGGCGTGAAAAGGTGACACAGACAGAGTTACTTTTAATTTATAATTATTAGTATGGATTCTAAACTTTATGAGTTTGCTGCTAATTAATTTGTTGGATTTAAAAGTGGTTTTTGCTGTTTTTTAATCAAAGATTTATAAAGCGAAAGAGTTCTTATTTCTCTCCAACACTAAAGCTTCCATACTTTCTGAATTGTTGTTCTATGGACATGTCATGAGAAGGAATGAGGAGCAGGCGACAAGAAATGAGGCTGAGTAAAAAAAGATGGACAGATTGTGTGATAGATTACATAGCTAGGTAGGTTAACACTGAGATGACAGCGAAAAAAAAACCGCCTAAGTGCGAGTCGGACTCGCGCACGAAAGGTTCCGTACCATACAAAAACGGCAATTAAACCACATTTGTTGTATGGGAGCCCCGTTAAATGTTTATTTTACTATGTTTTTTAGTATTTAGTTGTTATAGCGGCAACAGAAATACATCATCGGACGGACAGCGGAGCCTTAGTAATAGGGTCCCTTTTTACCCTATGGGTACCTACGGAACCCTAAAACAGTGCTGACCTCAAATAGATTGTAAGAAAGCTGATGATGATTTTGACGGCCTTAAGTGTTCATTTTTCATATGATCGATGACTAAAGAGACGATTTTTTAATTCTAAAATTGAGATCTCGCAATAGGTAAAGTACTTCCAAGCACATAACCACAATCAAGAAACTTCACAAGCAAATACTAACGCACTAAATGTTTCTCACAATGCAACATTAGAGGCTAATAAAGCCCGATAGGCCGGTATGGGTCGATTAGCTGGTTGTAATTGAATAGGCGTGTACTGCGGCCGATTCGATGGGTCTGGGTAATGTTTGCGTGCACGCAACAAACGCAACTACCCAGCTCCGGGTTTGTACGAGCTATTTTTAGAGTGATTAGAATGAAATTGTTAAGTTGGAGGACCTCATGGCTAAGTAATAACAGCCGCACGGATCAATTCGTCAGGTTAAGCTACGCTTGCCGGGGTTGGTCCATGGATAGGTGACCATCTTTACATATCGAGACTCCTCCGTGCCTCGGACAGCACGTTAAGCCGTTGGTCCCGGCTGTCATTTGTGGATCTTTGACAGTCGTTACGGGTCGTCAGAAGCCCGAAAGTCTGATAACTAGTCTTACCAAGGGGTATCGTATTACCCAGTTACTGGGTTGTGGAGGTCCGATAGGCAGTCGCTCCATGTAAAATACTGGTATTCAGCTGCATCCGGTTAGACTGGAAGCCGACCCCAACATAGTTGGGAAAAGGCTAGGCAGATGAGAATGAAATTGTTAAATCAAAATATTTCGTTTCACATAAACCTACATGGGCACTTATAAAACGTCAGAAGCTAGGTGCACGGTCCCAATTAGTCGTTTCCTATGGCGAAGAGCCGGCAAACAACTCCATGGTTACTCTTTTAAAAATAATTGGCTTTTACAAAATTTACGAATTACAGTTTTAATAGTTATGGAAGGACAGTGTAGGCTGCGTTGCCAACTGCACCGTAATTACGGTAGAAACACCGTATTCAGCATTGATTCACCGTCTACCGTAGTTATTTCATTACGGTGTCAAAAAACACCGTAATTGAGCAGATGGAATATTGAATGTATTTTTGTTGTCATAAAATGGCAACATTTTAAATAGCAGTGATCTAGGGAGAATTTCTCAACCATAGATAATATTTTGAACCAATAGAATACGTACAAATTAAAGAGTTGCCTAACTGACAGACTTCTTAACCTTTTTTATTACCAACTTGCTTTATTCAGATGTAGGTACTTTGCGTAATTTCGTTGTACCTAATATATGCGTTGAAAGGGAATCTGTCTTGCAAATAAATGGAAAGTGATCACAATTTTTATAAAAATGATCATGATCACTCAGTTATTTTGTCAAATTAGGACGTTTTTTTTTTTTTTCAATCTACAATGTAATTTTGCACGACTTTTTAAAATCTACCGTATTTTTTTTTAAATCTACCTTAATTTTAAACTGGAAACACCGTAATCCATTATTTGGAATTGGTAACGCTGGTGTTAGCCTTTCAACAAGTATCAAGTAGGTACTTAAAAAACAGAAAACGATAAAATAAAAAAAAGATGTAGTAAAAGTTGTTATAAGACGAAGCTGATATGAGGGCACAAACAAGCTAATGGGCCGTAGTAACATGGTCCTACTATAGATCAATGATGGTTAAACAATCGGGCACCGTTGTGATAATGCAAAGCAAGTAAATCGGATGATTTCAATTGTTATCAAGTACCATATCAAGCACAAAGAAGTGTGGTGAAATTGCGACAATCTGTATTAAGTAGTGAAGGACAGTGTTCAGTCCAATGAAGTAATATCCAGTCAGATATTCAGACAAAGAGCTGGCCCAAATAACGTTTGGCAAAGACTTTTAAAATGACCAGGGGGCTTACCACCACAGTTTACAGCAGTATTATTTTAAAATTACTTCAGTGTAGGCAAGAGATGAAGCTCTATAGGACGTGTAGCTCCATCTCTTTCCCCCACTGAAGTAAGATTAAAATAATACTGCTGTAAGTGGTGGTGGTAGGCCCCCAGTAGAGCAAAAACAAAACATGGCACGTCTTACGTAAAAGCGCTGCTTTGCAGCTTTTGGTTAAACTTATAAAATAAGTTATGAAACAGGAGAAAAATATTTAAAAAACGAATAAATCACTAAAGGTACTGTTTAAAAATGCTGCAAATATATACCTGTATAATTATATAGGTATTGAAATCGTAAGTAATAAATAAAAATAATCACTCGAATCACTTTTCCAAAAGGTTGTTGATGAAAGCACATTGTTGCTGTCATCTTGACATCTGTGAGAGAAGTATTATCCTTCATTTTGTTGTAAAAACGAAACCAATTCATTATATCAGTAAAGTTACAGTCACTCAGAGTAAAATATTGGTATCCAGTCGTATTTATTTGCTTAGACGGGAAGCTGACAATTATTTGATAAATAATTTGAAAAGAATCTTCTTCTTTTTCGTGTGGTTAGTGACTAAACCCTGTCGGAGGTTTTATGCCGCCCATGGGCCTCTGACTTGGCTTCACATTCCGTCAAGAAATATCTCTCAGGCATGCCGGTTTCCTCTGTTTTTGCAGCAAGTGATATTTTTTTTAAAAAAATTATGGTCAGTAACAGCTCAAATCCTCATTTTAGAATGCCGAACTTAAAAACCAAACTCATTTAATAATTATTAGTTAAGATAGTTAGGATACCTAGTCTGATACAAGTTTCAGGTTAAAAAAGTAAGTATTACGTATCAGCTCGGAATAGGTAAGTATGTAAATCCGGTCAAATAAATATGGAATTATGTGCAAAATGTGTCAAAGTCAAATCATTTATCAATTAGACCTTCAGGCACTTATGAAAGTCAAAAATGTACTAATAAGAATGTATTACCTATTTCAAAATGTATTGGGTTATGTCGTAGTACCGTTTGTTGAAGTACAGTTTGGTAGTCGTTTTTTTGATGCTGAAGGTAACAGAAACTCTGCCTATCCCTCTGAAATAAACTGGCGAGAAAATATAAGGTTTCTTCATCCCTTTTGACAAAAGCATCTAAATCTCACGATTACGACTTGCACCGTGTAAACATGAGTTATGTGTTGATAATACAATTTATTTGTCGGCGACGGAGGGCGTGGTCGACGCGCCGCCAATGTACCGTGGTGATGCAAGTGATCCGTTTTATTGATACTTACAGGGTTGAGTCCTGTGCAGGGTTTTAGAATTGAGTGAAATGTAGTGTAAAATTGGCCTTATTGTGAAGTTTTTTGAGTGAATTATAGTTAACAATTGAAATTGTAAGAATGCAAAAGATCAATCGAATTAAAGAATAAAATATTATGTGGGAACTCGGTGCCGACCCATATAAAAGCTTTCGCAGGCAGACGCAGCGCGACTCTAGTAGAACAATTCCCATGAAGTTTTCATAGAAATTGTTCTACAGAATTACGTAAACTCTAATTGCGCGATGCAGGATTTTTGTGTGACGTCAGGTCTTTGATGCGTAGTACGCATGTGGCGATATAGATGCCACCACAGCGTTTATATACCCATATCCACTGGATGAGTTAGGTACGTCAGTTGTAACTATAGGTATAGATTTTCGGCAATTTACGCAATTGTTTCTACTTCCAAATGTACACACGGCTACACATCAAGCTATACATTTCCAGTTTATGCAGATCTCACATTGTATAGGATTTCCGTACAATGCGAGGTCAACTTATACTGGAAATGTATAGCTTGATGCGTAGCCGTGTGTACTCATTACGTCCCAAATATGGCCATATTAAAGCCCATTATAGTTGTAAATATCCTTAGGTATCAATTCGTTAACCAACAGGATTTCCTTAAACGTTTCTAACGAGTAAAAAAACAAATCGATTTCCCCACTAGACACCAGTAACTTGAGTAAACGGTTAATCGAGTATCGATAACCGTAATCCAAAGAAACATTACACCACGCCTGTAATCCCCAAAGGGTTCGGCAGAGGTACATAATAGTACACCCACATTTCGCCAGTTATGTTAAAGTATCATGTAATAGAGGGCGAGCCTATTGCCATCAACCAGGCACAAGTCCAGACCCCTAGACTATGTGGATCATTTTTATTTTTTTGCTCCTCTTTCCCTGTTTTAATGATGGTCTGGCAGTTTTGAGTACTTTCTGCGGCCTACCCAAATGTCCTTTTTTTGGTATTGTTCGTCGAGTCGTTGAGCTCCTTCAGCTCTGAGTTGAGCTCCTCGGTTACTGACAAATGCTTGCACTGACTGGACAGGTCCACTCAAATCCGTGTGGTTCTTTCCTCAAAATACCATTTCAGACATTAATCTACATGGTCCTCATATGGCTTGACCAAGATTATGTCTGGACCTTAAAAGAGACTGCGACCTCTGAGTTTGTTTCGGCCTTTCTTCTCAGAGTAGTCAGATAGGAAACGCCGACCTCATCTAGCTTATTTTATTTTTTTAATAATATGACGTGTAAAAGTGATTGCGATATCCTATTTACAGAATAAACAATTTCATTTCATTTCATTTCATTTCATTTCCCGGGCTGCTACTGAGAAATTCCTGATTGAAAAACCCCATAACCCTTTGTCCGACCCGGAAATCGAACCCAAGACCGCATGCTCAGCAGTAGCGCTTGCGATCACTAGACCAACAAGGCATTCGGTAAACGGTTAGTCGAATATCGATTACCGTTATCGAATCCTAACTAATCCATACTACTCTTATAATCCTTACTAATATTATAAATTCGAAAGTATCTCTCTAAACCACTGAACGGATTTCGATAAAATTTGGCATGGAGATAGATGGTATCCCGGGGAAGGACATAGACTACTTTTTATCGACATACCACGCGGGCGAAGCCGCAGGCGGAAGCTAGTATTATAAATGCGAAAGTGAATTTGTTTGTTTGTTACGCTTTCACGCTAAAACGGCTGAACGGATTTAGATGAAAATGGGTAGACCTGTAATAGGACATAGGATACTTTTTATCCCGATATTCTCACGGGATCGAGACCTACGCAGGTAAAACCACGGGGCGCATATAATAAAACTATATTGGAATTATGTCAGGGCTAATTTGTATTTATTAATATAATAGAAGATTGAATAAAATTGAATTATTATAGAATTCGAAATTGCATTCGATTTTCTAAATAAGGCTTTATTTATCAAATAAAAATGTCGGTAACTGATCGTTGTAGCAATTATTGAATGTTGTATGAAGAAAAAAATGATTTTAACATGTCAATGCGCACGTTGAGAGACCACAATAATTATGTTGGATGTGTTATTAATATGATCAAGTACCACTTATGTTCGTTAAACGACTTTGTATTAATAATTGGTATAATTAGATCCAATCTAGAAGAAATAGGTACCTATAGGAATTTGAAAATGTAGGTCGTAATATTTTTTAATGGATCGATTATACGCCGTAGGTGTACAAGATTTGGCATGGGAAGCCGTTACCTCCTTCTACGAAGCAGTAAAGCTCGCGAAGGAGGAGGCGGAATGCATGAGGGAGAGGCAAATTTCACGCCCTCACGCCCCTAGTCGCCGCAGGAGACGCCCTGGGCGTCAGGAACCCCAGGCTGATTCCCGGCCACCGTGGGCACGGGCTTGCGGACGGTGAGCAATGGGTAGCTCGCCGTCCGATTAGGACCAAGCCCGGGTCGACGGCGCGTTGTGTTCCACTCGCGCCTCAAAGATGTGTCAGTACAACTGACGGGGTCCGCTAGGGCCGATGCCTGCTGGGGTCGCGGGAAATTCCGAAAGGGAATACCGTGGCCTTTGGCAACATACAGGCAATTGAAGGAACACGGGTGGGTTTTACTCAGTAAGAGTCTGACACGCCCTTCCGCTCCGCCCAGAGCGGGAGGAGTTATTTGATGATTTCCCACCCAAAATAAAAGAAAAAATAGGTCTTACTTCACCGAAGACTTGCCGGTCTTCGGTGAAGTAAGCTATCATGTTACCTGATGCTGAGAATTGACACTATTGACAGCTCACTTCACCTAAGTTTCCACGGTGAGATTTTTACAGAATTAATCGACTGAACTTCTCCAAGTTATGCCTGAAAATCACATGGCAACTCGATACTACGCCAAACGCCTTTTTTTTCTTTCAGTATAGAGGACGTACTGTGTTAAAGGTTACATTGATTGTGACTTGCAAACTATGTAAGTATAAGTAAGTAGTACCTAAGTAGCCAACACGCGGAAATATTTGTAAATAAAAAAAAACCAACGCTAATAATTTAAATCAGAATTTTGGTAATTGTTTGTAAAATCATGAAATAAATTAAATACATTTCAGTATCTACGCATTCTAATTACGAAGGTAACCTTCTTACCTAATTGTATTGTATATTCAATGAATTTATTATACAAAACTTTATTAACATTTTCTTTTCAATAAAAATAAAATATCAACATCACAAAATACACACTCCCTTTTAACCCTTCGAATGCAAACTTATACAATCACAAAATCTTTCCCAATCCCGGTGATCCGCCCGCGTTGTCGAAACCGATGTGCTATTGTTTACGCATCCAACTGATCCGTTATTTATGTACGGCTTTGTTCTTCGCGAGACACCGTTTCTTGAGACCCCGGCGAGGGAAGGGTTAACGGGTTTCCGAAACAAGATGTTCGGACGTAAATAGGTGACAATAATGATGATGGGTTAAGTGTGGATTTAGTTGTTAACTAATTGGTTTAAATCTTGTGGTAGCAGGAATAATTTGTTAGTTTATGGAAAATAGTGGTAAAATGAGAAAATATAATATATATAATAATAATATAATAGTGGTAAAATAGTGCTGAAATGTTCTGTAATTCTGCATCAAGTGGAATGATAGCTCACGTTACCAGGATTTCACGATGAGATCTTTAAAAAAACGCCTGATCGCTGGTATGAATGTACCCATGAAGTCAATTTCATGATGAAAAACATCTTTTGTATCTAGATCGGTAAAACACTTTTATTAACATAAATATCTTACAATAAATGTGCCCCGCGGTTTTACTCGCTTATGTGTCTATCCCGAGGCAATATTGGGATAAAAAAATATCCTTTGTCCTAAACCAGGTCATGTTCTATCCACATCCCAAATTTCATCCAAATCTGTTCAGCCGTTTTAGCGTGAAAGCGTAACAAACAAACTCACTTTTGCATTATATATATTATTATAATATAATATTATAATTATATATTATTAGTTAGGATGATGCCTTAGGTAGTTTTAGCTATAGGCCAAATTGTTTCAAGATATTATACGCGTGGTTACTGATTACTACAGGCATTTAATTCCAGCTATCATATTGATTGAGAATAATTAAATATCATAGCTTATTTGATAAATACTGCAGTTAATAGATTCCTAAGTATTTATGTAGATTAAACCATTAGGTATAAAATGATTAATAAATACGAATTAACTAGACCAGTTACTAGTTACTAATGACTATGTAATTTAAATCGATTTGTTCCAAGTAATAATATAAATAGTTATGTACCTGTATTTCATTTTATTCTATACACTAGCGACCCACCGCTGCTTCGCACGGTTTTTGAGACTTAGCAAAACATGATTTCTTTAAAGTAAGTTTAATATACATGTATTATACCTACAATATAAACCTTCCGGAATAAATTGTCTTGCGTAGTTTAGATGAGCAACGCGGTCACACAGACCGACACGAAAAGCCACTTTAATTTATAA
Source organism: Lithophane semibrunnea (assembly GCA_947363905.1). Lineage (NCBI taxonomy): Eukaryota > Metazoa > Arthropoda > Insecta > Lepidoptera > Noctuidae > Lithophane > Lithophane semibrunnea. The sequence continues at coordinate 9,317,765 of OX376209.1, read as the reverse complement.
TATGTATAGATATGGTCTTACTTTGAAGCGTAGCGTAGGTAGGTAGGTATATTAACAAAGTATATTTATATATTAATCCGTAAACGCAATTATATAACCCGTTAATGCAACTGAAATTAATTCAATTTATTTAATTGAACGCCAACAAATGTAATTAAGTTTTAATAATAATTTAAATATCGTAATTGGGTGGAGCAAAAATATTTTAATTAATAAACGGTATGCAGGAAAACGATAGCAATATTTAATAATAATTGCAAAAATATTATAACAGTTTTATCAATTAATTAAAAGTTGATATTTTCCTCGTGAACTGAAATAAATGTGGAATTTCCTAATCTTGTTTGTCACACCAAAATTAGACTTGTAATAATTATAAAAATAATTAAGTATAATAATAATAATGTTATTATGTTCGGAATATAATTACGTAGGTACCAAGTAGCTGTTATGTTGTAGATACTGTAATTGGTAGTGGTTGCGATGTTTCCTTTTTCATTATTTAGGAATTTAGGCGTTCAATAACAATCACCAAATAATGGTTTACAGGAAATAAATTGGAAAAATAAGGTAAGGTCGATGAGGGGTTTTAGTGTTGGTAAGATGAGCAAAAATCATTCTTAATTATTATGAAAAATAAGTAAGTAACAATAACAATATAAAAAAAAAACATTTTGCTCAAAAGAAGAAAACTAGTAAATGAGGCAGATAAAGAAAAGTATTTCCATGCAACTTAAAGGTACCGTTAACATTTTAGGTAGGTAGGTATAAGCAATTTGTAAAACCATAGTGTAAAACCGATATGTTATTAATAACTATACGACATATAGGTAAAGATGAGAAAGAAAGATAAAATAAAAGCTCTAAAACTGTACGTACTTAGGCCAGCTGACAACCATGCATTAAATAATTTTTGTAAAAAAAAAAACAACCAGAGGAAATCCAAAAATTTCGGGATCCGAAAGCTATGAATGGGATATATAAACTGCAAACCCCATTAATAATAATCTACCTAAGACGAATAAATACAGACTGCATCGTACTAAATCTTTGAAGACCATGAACAGGCACTAAACATTACAAAGATCTAAACTAAACAAAGTATGAAAAAGGTTGCTAACCTGTTAAAGGTCCAACGGGGAAATGTGACTGAAACAGCGGCCCGAAGGACGGCACCACAGGCGGCGGGCCCGGCCACGCCAACCCGTACGCTGCCGCCGCCAGCGCACTGAACGGCGTCGGACGCACCAGCCGAGCCTTCTCCGATGGAGGCCTCTCCTCGTCCTCACTCGGCAAACCATTCTGCAAGTCTTCCACATCTACTATCGAATCCTCCTGATTCACCGAATCTTCGTATTCATCTTCGGAAGAGGTAACAGTCGCTGAGACATTCAAATTCAAAGGAGGCGTCTGAGACGACGGCCTCGGAGAAACCGACTTGCCGCCGGGCAACTCAGGTTGCGCGGAAGGAGACTGCCTTAAAGGTGACTCTGGTATCGTCCTATGGTGCCGGATCATCTCCGCCGTCTCGTCCACTTGGTGTGCCTTCGTATCAGCCAAAATCGATGCCACGCTGAAGCTGATCCTCGACGTCTTGGGCGGCTCCGTCGCTTCGGCAGGGCTGCTCGGGTACCTCGAAACACTCTGTATCGCCATGTTCACTTCCTTGTCCTCGTAGCTTTGTTTCTTTAACATTGAACGCTGGTCAGTTCCATTTAGCACAGCCGGTTCACACTGGGGCGCGATCTACGGATCGTGTACGCATGCGGGCGCAGTCGGAGGTTGACTGGCGGACAGTGGCGGAGCGCGGCGCGTCGGGGAGCCCGGGGCCGCGAGGCGTGGTTGCGCGGGGCCCCGCCTGCCGAGCCGGCCCAATCGACCGCTGGCCCCGCGATTGATCCGCGCGGGCGTCGGGGGGAGCGATTTAGCACGCTCTTATCTCGTTAGTCTCCTTTGTGATACTCGATTTTTTTTGTAGGAATCAAAACATAATTACCTTTTGTAGGGGTTCGCGCGTTTTGATCGCACACTTTATGCCCGCCACCAGAGGTATAAAGTATAAAAATATAATGAGCAGTCGTGAATGCCGCTTGTTAAATCCTTTTGAGCGTTCTCTGCTGGTCCCTTTGTGGGATTAGCGCCGAGGGGGCATTGGTTTGATGAATTCTGCTGCGTCCGTGTTTACGGATCCGTTTCAAATTAGCGCAAATGATTTACAACGACGCTGCTCACTGTTATTTATATTTTGATTTATATAACTTTTATTGTAAGAATGTCTTTGAAATATAAGTACATGCTTACCTCGTGAAAGACCTTTGATAATGCTGAGTACCGACATGAATAGCTCGTATACACCATCTCCTAGTATTCACACGCATGGCATATTATTACAGTGCATATTGATTATGTAGGTAAAACTGAACTCCGATTACAATTTCACTAATCAATCATTTGAATTATGAAGATAAACGCCACGGTTTAAAAGATAGGCCAGATTAAAGAGGAGATAGCGGGAAAGGAGTACTTTGGAAGTGACAAAAAATAAATATAGTATAGAGTAAGTGAATAGAGCCGGGGCTTAAATGAAATATGATTACTTAATCGACAGATTGGCAGAACAGATTGGCCAAACATATATTTAGGTTAGTACATCTATTTTGTCTGATATCTGAGTCAGAATTGTGCAATTCATAGAATTTGAAATTGAATTCAAAACATTGTTAAAGTAAAATATTGAATAGAAAACCCGACTATACTTAATTATAAACAATCTAGATTCTGGAATTCAGGGGATTTCCCGGAATACATGAACCTACCTACGTATTAACAAAATAAGTGATAACTGAGTAAACGTAATTATGAGCGATAGCCTTATAATTATAGCAATACTAAATGATTTAATTATTCACATTATTCTGGTAGTACAGGAGGAATTGCGTAAAAGGAAGGAGCCATCTTTTCTATTGAAGTTACAGAAACTATGAAAGATATTAAAGATGACGTGGTCGAAAAAGAGCTTGATAAAGATGGGCGGAAACTTGAAACTGAATTTGCACAGACACAAAGAAATCTAGCAGCAGATACTTACGAGTAAAAGCCTTAAAAAACAGACGTACCTATATGAACAACAGTGGTGTTGTAAACCGCCGTTCCTGTTATGGCCACGGATCAGGCAGATCATTCATCTAATTCTAAAGAGTATATATATACATAGATTTTCCATGGTACCACGTGCACATCCTATGTGGTGGGTGCTTCTGCGCATGCTTACGGTTGAAGAAGAGATGGCGTATTCTTTACCAACAATTGCAATGTTGCGAATTCGCGATACATAAAGCATGTGACACCTCTGTACGAAATAATATTCATCTCTCCTTTGCCTATAGCGCCTACTAAAATATGGCTGGACTTCAGATTATTTTCTAAATTCTTTGTACCTTTTGCTTAATATTATTGGGTTTTTCAAGATGTGACCAACTCCTATGCCTTTTTTGTACCACACATCAGAATCGTTCTCAACGTAAAGAAAATACTTCTCTGCATATTGCTGGTTTAAGAATCAACATCTGCATCTTTCTCTACTACAATGCTGCTGGAATCTTCATCCTGCACTGCCACTTATTGGTCTCAACTAATTTAAAAAATTTACCATCGACTCGAAGAAGATGATCCTGCACTGGATGTGCGTAGTGTATTATGGCCCACTCTCACAAGCAGAGAGGAGGCCTGAGTCCCAACAGTGGGAACCATGATCAACAATCCGTTTTCCACATGCGATTATTATTACAATGTGTGTAACTGAACACTATCAAACTCAAAGCATTTATTTCAATTAAACCATTTACAGGCACTTTTGAATTGTCAAGGAGTCGATTCGTCAGAAATATAAAGCTAGTTGCCCATTCCAAAGCATAGTAAGAGTACCTATGGAGAAGTAAATCCACGGACACTCTTTTAAATCAAACATTTTTTATTAGTATTTCAGTAGTTTCGATTTGATAAACATAATTTTGCAAAAATGTTCTCTGAAAATCTCTCCCAAACGGATCAACTCGACCAAAATTAGATAAAGGCTGTTATTTAAAAATAAACACGAACTATCTTCACAGTCAGTTACCAGCCACACAGGAGGGTGACAATCCCATTCACCCTCCGTCATAAACGTCAAACTAGGGGTGATATCCGACATCTGCCATCTCTTTCACACTCACGGAATACACTAAATAGGTATTTAGTATTCGGAAGGGGAAATAGTTAATTTTGTGGGGTGAGAAGGAAAAAATTGTCTACTGTATCTTCTTTTGCAGTTAACATCGCTCTTATTGAGAACGAATAATGTTGATTATTGATTGTTTCGGTTCTCAGGGTAGTTTGTAAGTGTAGGGAACAGTTTTCCTTATTGAATGTGTGTGATATAAATATAAATGTTATTAATTATGATTGGCTTCATTGATTTTGGCTTCGAAGGTGTTTGTATTGAGTTAGGGTCGGATTGAGGAAGATAGTAATATTTGTGTTTATAGACTGACTGTTTCATTCGACACTTTTTACATGATTTGTTGTATGTTAACGATGAACTAGGATGCTCGAATTTTTGCTTTTATGTTACCTTGAATGACTCTCAGACTTCTTAGATGTACTATTCTACTATACTCTTGTCTAGTCTTCTTTCTTCTTTTCAATCTTTATCTTGGCTAAACTATCCGTGTTTTTGCAAAGGTTGTACCCCTTAGACTTCTTTTCCATTGCCTTGTCTAGTGATCTCGCTAAGGTCTTCCCCTTACAGCCAGTTTCTTCATCAAATTAACAGTCAACTGTTCTTCCGCGCTGTTGGATTTACAACCTTCGCCTCACCGCCGAGGATTAAAAACAGAACAGTGCAAAAGAAAAGTTGACTGTTACTTTGGCTGTTACTTTTGATGGAGAAACTGGCCGTTAGACCTCTATCTCCGTTGCCCTGTCTGGTGAATCAGTCATGATTATTAAACCGGCGCTTGTTTCTTGTCTCACAAATACAAAAGTAGAATTTAAGAAATAATTGCTATGTAATCGTCCTGGGGGCCAAGTCTACTAATTTACAAACGTTACAATGGTCTCTCTATTGTGAGTTTTTGACAGATTTGCCATACAAAATCTGTCAAAAACTCATAATGGCCAACCATTGAAACATTTGTAAAATTAGCAGAATACGGCTTCTGGTCTAGGAAATCACCTACCTAGCTTTGACTTAAATAGGTCAATTTACAGATATCTTACTACAAAATTGGTTATGTGATCATTGGCATTAATTCCATACTAACGGATTACCTACTCTGTTTTCTCCCTGGTTAATGATAGCTACTAGTCCAAATATATTTTTGACGATATGTTGTATTATTATCTACCACTGCCATGTTTTGTATTTTTATTAGACTATTTTATTTTTATTTTAAATACAATAACAGTGTAATACGTAGTTATGAATACACCTCACCCGTCTGCTCTAGATTAAGCTAAGTAAGTACATATATGACTAGATTCTAGAAACATAATCATTTGCAAGCTCAGCGGTCTGGTGCCCGCCGGATGAGCCATGTATTTGTGGGACAGAATAAAACTAGCCTCCAAATCGGCAGTACGTATTTTCATTTTTATCCTCAAGTAAAAATCCTGAGTAGTAAGTTTAATATTAGAAAGGTTTCTGACGCCCCGAAACCAAAAGTGGCGCAGCCGGTAGGATTTTCTCATAGAAATCCGTAGTTTTCGCGTTTTTCCGACGTCCAAATTCGTCAGTAAAATTAGGCGTAAAATCTACGAAAACAGAGGAAATCCTTCGAACCAAAGAAATATTCTTTTGTATCGCGTGAGTGCAGAAATCATCGAATATGGGAGTCGCGGACGGTTGGTGAGTAAATCTTTTCGCCAATCCTTTATTCCCCTAATCCTCCTATATTTTTCATAAGTTTTAAATGTTATTTTGGAGATCAAATCTTGCTCATTATAACAGTGTTTAGTGTTTAATTTGATAACTCTGTATGAAATTATAATGGTCTTATCTCTATTCAATTCTTAGAATCCGAGTATGTACATCATAGAGTAGTGTCAATGTTAGAGAGTTCCCATTTTTAATATTAAGTTTATTATTCTAATCTTCATTTTATTAAACTAAGTGAAATAAACTGTGCTAACTATTAATTCAATGAAAGTGTAGTAAGATAAAGTAACTTTTATGGAATATATTTTTTTTTTTTCACAATCTTTCTTATTGTAATACGACTTTACGAAATTTTAATTTCCAAATTTATCAAGTATTTCCGATTATTATAGTACTTTAACTGTGTGTTTTTGTATTTTATGTGTGTGTGTGAATTTTAATAGGATTGTTTTAAAGCGAGTTGCAACCTCTGAACAGTTCATTACTCTATAATCATGACGAACGACACAATTGCAGTTGAACCAATACCAAACGAAATTGTACAATTAATCCCTCTGTATAATGGTGATAAAAGGCAGTTAAATCTTTATTTGAGAAAATGTCAGTACGTGGTTGATCGATTTAAGGGTAGTGTGGAACAAAATCTTTACGTTTTTAATGTTTTAACGAGTAGACTCAAAGAGGATGCAGCTGCGCTCTTATCGGAACGTGAGGATATACTTACATGGTCCGCATTAAAAGAATTGCTGATTCAACATTTTGGAGACCCTCGTATGAGCGTGTATTAATATTGAATTAGAATCTTTAAAGATTAATACAGGTGAAAGTTTTTTAGACTTTTGTAATAGAATCCAAAATGTTCGCTCGTTATTAATGTCGAAGGTAAATACAATTGATGATGTAGAATTAAAACGTGCTAAGTCGGTTATCTACCACAATACGGCTCTAAATGTATTTTTATACAACCTGCCTGAAAATATGGTGCGTATCGTTAGGCTTAAATCACCTACAACTTTAGAAGCGGCTTTGAGCATCGTACTTGAAGAAGTCAATTTCTTAGATCAATATAATATGCGTAACCGCATTCATGGTCAAACGGGATCAAGTTCAAGGTCATCGATAACACAGCCAGTCGAGAACAAACCCACCTTACCTTTTCAGTCTAAATTTAATTCTAATAATCCCCAAAATACACAAAATAAGATATCTCAACCTATGGTTCAAGGTCAACCATTCAAGCCAGTACTTGAATATCGTCCTCAATCGGGTTTGCAACTGCAACAGTTTGGTTATAGGCCAGCTCAACAGATCGGATATAGGCCACCAGCACAGTTTGGCTATAGGCCACCTCTACAGTTTGGTTACAGACCACCACAACAATTTGGCTATAGACCACCTCAACCGTTTGGTTATAGACCACCCCTACAGTTCGGATACAGACCACCGCAACACGTCGGGTACAACCCACTACAACAATTCGGTTACAAACTACCACAACAAGTTGGATCAAATCTTCCCCAGGTACTAAAACCCCAAAATCAAGATAGTGACGTGTCTATGAGAACGGTCCAACCAAAGCAGCAACAAAGTTTTAATTTAAATGAACTTACCACGAATGATTACGAATATATATACGATCCCTATTGTGACGAATCATACTATTATAATATAATGAATGACTTTGACTACGCAAATTACATGAACTATTACTATGATAACGCAAGTTGCACGAAAGATTCTAACGTACCTGATGCCAAATTAGAACCGACAAATGACAGTCAGAATGTGGATTTTCTGGAAAAAGCCTCGTTAAAGGACAAGAAATCTTAGAACTTAATTGCGATCCGAATTTAAAGCTTCCCTACATCTACTTAGAAGAAATAGACGCAAGAATGATGATTGACACGGGTAGCATGAGATCATTCATTAGTCCTCAAAAGGCTTATGAATTTTTCAGGGAATATATTAGGAAAGAACATTTTCAAGTGGTAAGCACCCATGCTTCTAGTAAACACGATGAAGTAATGGAAATTCCTCCCTTACCTACTTTTGTAACTAACGCTTGGCATAAATTTTATTTATATGACGTTGACGCACGATATGACGGACTTATTGGTAATGCCTCTAATTGTAATAACCTTTTATTACAATTAGATGCAGTAATTGATTTAAAGAACCAAGCACTAACTACTAGCACTACTTGTATTCCAATAATTAATAATAACTTAAATTATATAATTGATATACCGTCACGAACAGAACAGCGAGTTAAGTTACCTGTCAATCAATACTCAGGCGATGCGATTCTGGATTTTCAAGGATTCGAGAAGGGTCTGCGTATGCCCAGCGCTATAATAAATTGCGTAAATGGATACGCATATACAGTTATTCAAAATTCTTCAGATAATCCAAAACAACTTAATATAAAACAACCCTTTACAGTGACTAAATATGAAAATAATGAATTTGATACTAATTTTACTAAAAATAATATTGACATAGAGACAGACAAATTACTTGAAGACAATTTGAGTAAACTCAGACTTGACCATACCAACGAAGAAGAACATGAAAAGATTCATAGACTTTGCATGGAATTCAAAGACATATTTTACTGTGACCAAATTCCCTTGACGTTTACTAATTCGGTAAAACATCACATAAGGACTAAAAACGAAGACCCTATATATGTGAAACCGTATAGGCAGGCGCCGCTTGTTCAAAATGAAATCAACAGACAAGTTGACCAATTAATAAAAGACAATGTAATACAAGAGTCCCATTCTCCTTGGAATGCCCCTGTTCACCTGGTGCCTAAGAAGATGGACGCATCTGGTGAAATTAAATACAGGATGGTGATTGACTTTAGAAGACTTAATGAAATCACTATTGATGACAAATACCCCCTACCGAACATCCATGACCTTTTTGACAAGTTGGGAAAGAGCACTTACTATACTACACTTGATTTAGCCAGTGGATACCATCAGATAGAATTAGAAGAGAAGGACAGACAAAAGACAGCATTTTCTACTCAAAACGGACATTTTGAGTTCCTCAGAATGCCATTTGGCCTAAAAACTGCCCCAGCCACATTCCAAAGGACAATGGACAACGTTTTACGTGGATTACAAGGATTACACTGCATGGTATACTTAGATGACATTATAGTGTATGGAAATAGCCTTGATAATATGATACAGAATTTACGGACTGTTTTTGACAGAATTAGAACCACTAACATGAAAGTTCAGTTAGACAAATCAGAGTTTTTACGCAAAGAAGTACTTTACCTTGGACACACAATTACCAAAGAAGGACTAAAACCCAATGACGACAAAATTACGGCTGTACTGAATTATCCCCTACCAAAAACGACGACAGAGATTAAAAGTTTTCTTGGACTGGTAGGATACTACCGACGTTTCATCAAAGATTTCGCAAAAATTACCCAACCATTGACATCTTGTTTGAAAAAGCGTAATAAAATTATAATAGATCATAAATACATTGATGCATTTAACAAATGCAAAGAACTCTTGACACACGCCCCTCTTTTACAATACCCTGACTACGACAAACCTTTCATACTTACGACTGATGCTTCAAACGTAGCTCTGGGTGCAGTTTTGTCACAAGGACAAATTGGCAGTGACAAACCTATCGCTTACGCTAGTCGCACCCTTAGCGATACCGAATCTCGTTATAGCACAATCGAACGGGAACTACTTGCTATAATTTGGGCAGTAAAACATTTCAGACCATATTTATATGGTCGAAAGTTTTGTATATACACTGACCACCGTCCTTTAGTATGGCTTCGATCTTTGAAAGACCCAAGCAGTAAACTTACACGTTGGGGCCTCCGTTTGCAAGACTATGACTTTGAATTGATTTACAAAAATGGTAAACAAAATACCAATGCAGACGCCTTTTCTAGAATTAAAATGTATGCTTTAGACTCTATTGACGATAATGAATCACTTGCAGTTAACGTTGATAAAAAAGATATGGAATCCCTAGATAGTGTAGTGAAAAAGGGGTTCACAGATGAAAAAAAAAGAGAACGCAGCAATTCATCAACTATAACAATATCAGACACAAGTCGAACAGCAACGGCTAGTTCAATGGAGTTTATGGACGAAAACATTAATGAATACCCTGTTCCTGAAACTAGTAAATCAGATACAATTCATTCAGTTTTAAACGACTCCACTGGAATACCAATTTTACACGAAGCTATAGACACTAAGCCAAATCAAATTTTAGTGTTCTCATGGCTTAAAAATGAAATGCAAGTGAAGGATCTCTCGCGTGACAAACAGAAAGTATTGGAAGTTTTCTTACCAAGAGATAAACCAGAATTGATCAAAGAATTTTTGAAACAATATATTAAACCAAAATTTAAGTATTTTATTTATTTTGAAGAGAATGAACATCGTAAGTTATTCAGTAATATAATAATTCAGCTTTTTACAAAAGATTTGATTAAGTTTTATGAATGCACAGAACGAGTTATTTATGTAGAAGATGAAGGAGAACAGAAAGCTATAATAGTTCAAAACCATGAAGGAAACACGTGCCATCGCGGCATCAAAGAAACATTAGTTAGGCTTCGTAGGAATTATTATTGGGATAGAATGCAGGAGACAACAGCGGCAATCATAAATACTTGCGAGGCATGTCAAAAGATGAAATATGATAGAAAACCCATTAAACCTAATTTACAGCTGACACAAACACAGAGTGCTCCGTTTCAGGAAATATTTATAGATCTTTTTAGTATTGAAGCTAAAACTTATCTAACCCTTATAGACGCCTTTAGTAAGCTAGGTCAGGCTATCGAAATTCAAAATAAATCTACTCCAGAAGTTATCCGTGCTCTAATGAAGTATTTTTCATACTACGGTGTCCCTCAAAAGATAAGTTCCGATCCAGGATCTGAGTTCAATAACGAGTTGATGAAGGAATTTTTAAAATTACATAAAGTCCATCTTCATATTGGCACACCCAATAACCCTAATTCAATGGGTCTGATAGAACGATTTCACTCCACCATAATTGAAATATATAGATTGGCAAAGTACGAAAAACGATGTACCGATGCGGCATCCATAATGACGTATTCGGTTATGGCATACAATCATACCATTCACTCCGTTACCGAACTCACTCCATTCGAAGTTGTTTTCGGGCATACTGATACAAATAACCCGTATAGCATAGAGTTAGAAAAACAGTATTTCCAAAAAATGATTAAGGATCATGCAAAACGAACTAGATTCATGTATAAACAGTTGACAGATAAAATGGTAGCAATAAAAGAAAAGCATAGGGAAAGGAAAGGTGGTGAAGCTGAAGTTGAGTTTAATGAAGGCGAAATTATTTTTGCTAAAGACGTGAATAAGCGTAAAAGTAAAGACAAACCAAGATACGTAAAAGCAAAAGTTATAGGTCAAGCTGAAAGAAATATTTTACCAATACAGATAGGAGAAAGAATTACTAAAACCCCTATTAAAAATGTAAAACGCCCTCCGCAGGTGGTGCGGCATCCTGTTGGTAGTGATGCCCTCGCTGGCCCTTCATCTGCAAAATCTTGAAGGAAACCCAGGAATATTCCCGGTAAAAGAAGGTCTAGCACACATTCAAACTGATCAATGGACTATAGTCAAGCTCATAAGTTTAGAACAGATTTATAATGATTTAAATTACATATCCAGCAACTACCAACAAATGTGTAAACTTATCGATTGGAATGCATCATATTCTCAAGAATTCGCAAGTATGAAAATACATACAGACTTTATACGCGATATAACTGTAGAAAAATATCGACAACTAGTTCCACAGAAACGCTCTAAAAGAGGACTTATAAATCCATTGGGTTCTATTATAAAATTAATAACTGGTAACTTAGATCACGATGACGCCGTTAGATACGAAGAACTTATTTCCAAGTTAAATCATAATCAAATAATTACTTCAAAAAAATTAACCATAGTCTCCAAGATGTTTGATAGTTTCATTAATGTAACTGAAACAATAAATCAAAATACTGTAAACTTTCATAATCGCCTAACAAAGATTGAACTACTTCTGAAGGATTTATCTGCCAAGCAAAACAATTGGATTTTCTTAACTTACCTTACGGGATTATTTTCTGTATTCACGAGTAGTTTTCGTACTATCTTTGCTAGACTAAGTGAAATAGAAACAGCATTAGCGTTAAGTAAATTATCGATACTACATCAATCAATTGTGAATTCTACAGAATTATTGTATCATTTAGAATTGATTTCTAATTCCGGAAACTTAGTTTATCCTCCACTAGAAACAAATTTATTGAAAATAGAGGAGACCATTTGTGTAAAATCATTTATTAAAGATAATAAGATAACATTTATAATGGAAATTCCACTTACGGATAATTCATCTTATAACTATTTTAAGATATATTCCTTACCAATCTTTCATGAATCTGAAAATAAAACCTTAGCTATTATTCCTAAATATCCTTTCCTTCTGGCGAAAGGAATGAAATACTTACCACTAATAAAACCATGTCGACCACTCTCGGTTGGCGACCAGTTTTTATGCACTGCGGATAATCAAGCCCTATACTATGATCTTACCTGTGTAGAACAGTTGATGGAATTTAAGGACGAGCATACTCCCTGTAAACAACATGAAATCCAAATTGAGAAGGTCAGGGTCCAACAAGTCAACGCAGCTAGCTGGCTCTTATATAGTAGATTGAGAACAACACTGACTAAGCATTGCGGTGAAGAGATCAGTAAACAACTTGTATTCGGCACTTACCTGGTGACAATGGACGAGCCTTGTGATCTGCAAATCCACGGAATTCACCTTCACCGTCGTATTTTTGTGGAGTTGGAAGAAGATGTTGATGTGGAGAAGATTCCAATTGTCAAGTTAGCCCAGTTGCACGTGAATACCACTCTCTCGAAATCAAGTATAGTTAATATGAAAGGAATAAGTTTAGACGAAGTGAAATATATGGCCTTTTCGTTAAAACATAGTGAAGTGATCGAAAGTGTTTTGAATAAAAAGAAAGACTTTAACTTCAGTGAAAATTTAGGATACGTCACCTTAGGTTTAGTGATTTTCTGTTTTTTTACATTTTTGATTTATATAATCTGGCTAAAATCGCCGAAATGTTTCTTGTTGTGGCAAAATTGTCGGAACGACTCTCAAATCGAACCTTCCGATAATTTCGCTCTTAGGGTCGGAGGAGTTATGAATACACCTCACCCGTCTGCTCTAGATTAAGCTAAGTAAGTACATATATGACTAGATTCTAGAAACATAATCATTTGCAAGCTCAGCGGTCTGGTGCCCGCCGGATGAGCCATGTATTTGTGGGACAGAATAAAACTAGCCTCCAAATCGGCAGTACGTATTTTCATTTTTATCCTCAAGTAAAAATCCTGAGTAGTAAGTTTAATATTAGAAAGGTTTCTGACGCCCCGAAACCAAAAGTACGTACGTTAGTATGGAATGAACGCCACCGACCACGTGACCGCGTCTCCGTTACCTGATGATTATTCTAAAAATGAAAACCAAACCAAAATCTGCTCTAATTAAAGCCAAAATTAGCGACTTTTACTAATGACACGACACATTTCAGCTCACATGTTGGCAATGTTGCCATAACAAATGATGTGGCATTCTGAGCGAGCTCACAAATATGACTCGCTCTCATACAAAAATGTGTAATGGAATCCAGGATTTTGATTTAGGTGGCGATGCAAAAAGTTAGGGAAAAAATTATGGAGAATTAATGGGCATTTTAAAGGAAATTGTCGTTAAACTGTGTTATTTTTAGCAGATAATGAATTAATTAGTTTACGAAAATATCTACCTATTTTCTTACATATTACTGACTGATTTTTCCACGTCATAGTTTATTGCCTATACTTACCAATGTAGATATATCTACCTATATTCTGTTTTTTTATTTGTAGACTAATTTGACATTTCAAGTGATTGTTATTTGTTTTTTCAATATGGAGTTTGACATTTGAAAGAAAGAAAGAAGGAAAAATAGGTTTATTTGTCACAGAAACACGTGCATACAAAAAGATAACAGTAATCAGCAATATTAAACAAAAATAGATCTAAATACAAATATGAGATCACGATTATACAGATAAATAATCGGCAGCTGCACGTCATGACTGCACCTATCAAATTAGTCTACGAGATTAAAAAACAGACTATATAGTAAATACAGTAAAAACAGACTATATAGTAAATACAGTAAAAACAAATTATATAGTAAATACAGTAAAAACAGACTATATAGTAAATACAGTAAAAACAAATTATATAGTAAATACAGTAAAAACAGACTATATAGTAAATACAGTAAAAACAAATTATATAGTAAATACAGTAAAAACAGACTATATAGTAAATACAGTAAAAACAGACTATAAGTAATAGTGAATAAAGACTGAAACGTAGATCCAAGCATCTATAGGCAGGTATACAAATACTAAAACAACAACTACTACTAGATATTAAAACATGAATACTTAGTAATAATAGGTGTACGAAAGAAAAATAATAAAACGTTATTTTTAACAAGTTCATTTCCACGACTAAAATTAAGATCGTATACCAAACCTAATATTATTTCTTCATAACAAATCTATCACACATAGTATTTAGGCTTTCCTATTAAAACAGTGGTAATATATGGCCGGCCTCGTAAAAATATCAACCGAACCGCTTACTCGTTTGAACGAGTAAATTAAAATAGATTTATAAATCACGCTGTAGCTACCGTGCGGCGTAGGCGACGGTCATAGATCATGAAATCTTGTAGACGCGACAATGCATAAGGAACCAGGGGGGAAGTCTACTAATTTACAAACGTGTCAGTGGTCTCACAATGATCAGTTTTTGACAAATATGCAATACAAAATATGTCAAAAACTCATCGTTGCGAGACCACTGACACGTTTGTAAATTAGTAGACTTGGCTCCCAGGTAGGATGTAAGTATAGGAGGATATGTTCGTTTTTTGGAAGGATACAATCTCCAAGCGAAGTTATTAAAACGATATTAAAATGCTGATTTGATCATGTACGTCAAGTTCAAAGAATTTATTCCAAATAAACAAAGAATTTATCTACTATTCTTATAAAATAAAATAGTAACGAAGAAGTTTTGTCCGTTTGTCTGTTTGTCTGGATGCTTGTTCTGAATTGGCGCAAAACCGGCTGAACGGATTTGGATGAAACTTTGCACACAGATATTTTATAACCTGGATCAATACATAGGGTACTTTTAATCCCGGTAGTACGGTCACGTGGGATATTTTCCGACGTTCAGGCTACACTAGCCACTTCATTCACGTCTTCGACCCAACTGGCATCTTGGCATACGCACTAAACTTCTATTATAATTATTATGATCTACCTTCAACGGTAAGTCTCATCTATTCCCCACCTCATCTGTGACCAATCGCTGATGAACGCGCATACCCACAGCATAATGAGACTAGTGAAACCAGGAACACGTCAATTAGCAGACATTTTGCCCGTTTATGTTTTTTTCCGCCAAAAAAATATGATTTATGGTCAAACCGTAGAACATGACACTCGTTATGGCCGTTACAAATTGTCTATGGGTTTTAGTTATGATTGTTAAGGATGGAATTAGTCGATTTATGGCTCGGCCTATAAAGTAGATTTTGAATTGAGTCTTTTGTCAAGTCTTAAATCAAAGGATTCGAGTGAACTATTATGTAAGATGCACACTACGCTATAAATTATAGATTTTTTTTTATTCATATTGATTAAAAAAAATTATGGATTTACGAATCAATAACTATTTATGCGTTCTATGCATAGTTAAATACAAAAATAAATTAAAGAGCAATTAAAATTTTCCCACAATCATGTTTAATTAATAGAAAACCAACTTCTTTTTACATTTCCAAAACAGTAATATTAATCGTCTTTCCCATAATTACCTTTTACTGTAGGATAAAATCACGAGAACTAGTCCTTTTACAACTTTATCAACATAATTAAACCATTAGTTCGATAATCGAGAATCGATTCAGACGGAGAAATCTCGCGGTATCGATATCATTTAGACCCTGTACCCATATGTGTTTGTGTATACTTCACTAGTAATTAAGTCACATTGTCAAGCTACAATTTAATTTGCCGTTGATTTCTAGCCTGTTTCATGAAATGCAACCTTATTGTAAGCTGAATAAGGGATGTATGAATTTTATTAGTGGTAAAGTGAAAGTGGCAAAATGATGTCTCCCGCTTAATTTACTTCGGGAAGGAAATATTTTAGTTCAAAATTCTATTTTGACATTCGTGTTAATCGTCCGCAGGTGTGTACCGGTATTTATGGTATGTGTCATTGATACTTTAGCCAGCGAGGCATCCATCATTTTAGTGTAATTTTGAACCATATTAACTCGGCTTCGACTAACGAATTGGGTAAATTGGATCCCTTGGGTCATATTGCTAATGATTCTATTAGTTAATTTTTAGTTGCTGTTTCCGTTTACTAATAAATCCATCAGTTTTGATCTGTTTTTTTTTAACATTCTGCTTTTCGAAAGAAGACACAAACCAAAATAAACAACCTTCTCCAAATACGCCATCTCTTAAACACCCAATTTTGCCAAACAAGCGAATTTCAAAACAAAAACCGCATTCGACTACAACAATCGACTAATTACGGCGATCTTTCATCATGTCAAAGTCCGCCATATTGGTAGCCATTAAAAAAGTGTTGCCGTCACCGCGCAGGCGTGGTTCGACAAAAAGCACCTATTTGTTCGATTTTCAAACGGAATTTTAATCGACGCGAGATAAAACTTTTTGCGCGGCTACTGGCCGCTTGCCCTTAAAATATTCCGCGAAAGCCCTTTATCGTTCCAATTAAAATTTCGAACGCAAAATGGCTTCTTTTGTCCGCCATTTTGAGGTTGGAGAAAAAATTGGCGCGCTTTATACATTAGCTACATAATAGAACCAAGGGTTGATATTTTATGACGACGCGTAGATAATCTCCCCACAATATGACCTGGAAGAGTCTTCAATGTAGTTCATAGCTATTCTGATTAAGGTTTTTATTTACTTTACACTTGTGTCTCTTTCTAAGTTTCCTTCTTCTCCAATTACTCCTATTCTGTCCAAACTGGTCTAGTTTTTACACGACTGCCCAAAAAAGAAGTGTTGTTTTTTCAAGGATTATGTAGGTATTGTATGTATGGTATAATTGTGTGAGTTTCTTTATTCCATCATAACTTGTAAATGCCTGGACCGATTTTGAACTGAGATAATTATATGACAACAGTTTAAAACTGTATAAATGTAGGTAAACTCAAATCTGGGGAAACCCAGGGCGAAGATTCCAATCCTTTACTATCAACTCTCAACGCCACTAAATTATAAAAAATCAATTTTAAGAGATCAGCGAGTCTCGATCAAGCCAAAAAAACTCGACTTTCCAATTTACCAGTAAACTAATTCTTGCCAAACATCTTTGTCATAAGTCCTTCAATCAAGATAGACCCATTATTTCCACTTTGATATCACTAAAACTATACATCCAACATAACTAGAACAGCATTTAGTTAGTTATAGTACCAACATAAGGACACAAAAGAGTACCAACATAAAGATATCATTAAAATCTCCTTTTCCATGTCTCTTGACAAAAGTTTCTGCTTGTTATGACAGTATTTGTGCAAAGCTTTTGTGTAAAGTCTGGAATAGAGGCATTATATTATTATACGTTATGTTGGTACTTAGTTTTCTATGTCTGCTATCTTCATTCTAGTAAGATCAAAGGAATGAAATAATAATGGGTTTAATGTAGTTTCGACCTTCTTTGATGTTTGATTCGTTGCTTATTCTTGTTTGAGGGAAGGTTGTATATTGTATCGTCTATGTACTTTTTTTAAATTAAATTTCTGATACTCCGAATACAGAAATTCATTAATTTATTTAATAGAAATATCTGGGTAATAAGTAATCTGTGTCAGTTTGTATGGAGTACAATCTTTAACTTAATTTTTTTTTTTGATTTTGACCTCTTCAAATAGAGAACTCAAGATACATGACAAAATCTCAAGTAACGGAAATGAATTTAACAATTTCTATTAGGTACACTATGTCGGTCGTCAAAAATTTCACATATTGCAGTTCATATTTTTTGCTCAGACTTCATATTCCTTTATACTCATTCATTGTTTACTTCTTCAATAGACAGTGGCTTAGTTTTATGGGCTAGCAAACATTTAATGGCCTTGTACTTTAATGGTCATGCAAGTCGGCATCCACAAAGACTTGGAGGCGTGTCGGTGATTCATTAGAAACAAATTCGAGTATTTGGTGCATATTCTACGGCCAGGGATCGCCGCTCTGTCTCGGATATTTGAGCCGAATAGCCACTTGAGTTGTACCCGTGTAGTAAATGTAAAGAAGCAGATAAACTAGCTATTGCGTTTTTGGCTAATGTGAAAATGTAGCAGTCAAAAGATGATGAATCTGTCTGAAAAATTAGAACAAGTTGAATTGGATGGTAAGTCACTAGTCGATAATTCTGCGTAGTGAATTTTTGTATTCAAGTTTTATAAAGTTGGGCATAAAAAATCAATTCAAAATCTACGTTCACGACATCAAAAAGAGATAATAATAAATGCTTATTTTATCAGAGAAGACATAACTTTAAATGCTACTTAAAAATTATTACATAGCACTTTAAAAAACATGACGTTATTGAAAAAGTGTTAGAAAATTAAATTATTCAAATCTTCTGCAAACCTTGCATATACTACGCCTAGTCTAAAGGCGATCAGTGCAAGAGGCCGCCACATGGCGCCAACTTCACGGTGCAAATGAATTATGACAGAAAATAGCCCCAATTCACGTTATTTCACGCCCACGACAAAGAACCATCACCTAATGACTACTGAAAGTGAACCTTTTGTGAGGAACAGATGATTTTGTGATGCATTCAAACAGCAGTGCTTTGTAGGTGAAGAATTATTTAAATACCGAATCGAATTCCAGATTTTCTTTCGGTGATTCGCTGTTCAAGTGTTTTTTTTTTGCAGAAGCGAATCGGATAAACTCAGATGATTGTTTCCATGAGAAAGAGCAACAGCAAGGTAAACTGTAAACAGTATCCATTAGTTTATAATATTGCTATTTCAGTAGCTCTACTGAAATCTATCACAAACCTTTGAAGCTATCACAGAATTTAACAATTGGGAAAATGTTGGTCAATATTTGATTAAATTGGATTTATAAAATTGAGGTTCCTACAGTTACAATTTTCTTCAGTAGCAAAGAATTGATAACTGAGCTACTCATACCATAAAGAGACAAACACCTTTAGCTGTTTACCAACTTTTTTGAGCCAACTACCAACTTTCTTACAAACGCCAGCTGGCACTAAAAGCGTAATAATATCAATCCTATTGCTTTACACGATTTATGTCAAGAGGTACCATTCATTCTGACCACAATAGTGTTTTGGTGGTACTTCAAGGTGGTCCTATTGTCCATCAATGCTGTAGGCAGAATAAAGAATGGCTGCGTGCAATATAAGTCGAATTAGCTGTCTTTGTCCGTGGAGTGCAGGTGACGGTTTGTGCAAGACACGGGTCATTATTGTGATACTGCTGGGGTTTTTAATGACCTTTAACGTTTTTGGAATTAAACTGACGATTTCTTGGTAACGATGTGTTTGAGATATTGTTTATTTATTTACAGTTTTGACCATCATCCTTACATATTATAAATCAAAGTCCTCCGCCTCGTCTGTCCTTCGTCCGGTTCGCAATAAACTCAAAAACTACTGCACCGATTTTCATGCTGTTTTCACCAATGGATAGAGTGGTTCTCGAGGAAGGTTTTTATATATAATTTGTCAGCGGGCGAAGCCGCGGGCATCAGCTAGTAAGGAGTAATTACGTCAGCTAGTAAGGAATAGTTACGCCACTTTTGTCTTGCACAGACATGAAGAAATGATAGAAATCGACTTCAATTCTACATTAATGGTGCTCTGGTAACAAGCGTGTCTTTATACATTTGAAAAATGTCTAGATACAAGCTGTTAATCTACAGTCTTACAGTCATCGGCCTAAAGATCGTTTTTAGTGCAGTAGGCAGAATAAAGAATATCTGTGCAATTTATGTCGAATAAGGTTGTCTTTGCCCGTGATGTGAAGGTGATAGCTTGTGCAAGTCAAGGATCGTTATTTATTTTGACATTTGGGATTTTTAATGACCTTTAACTTTCCGGGATATAACTGGTCTTTGATTTGGAATTTTTTGAGCGACGGTTTATTTGAGCTTATAATGCGTATATTATTAACCGTACTGATTATCATATGATCTTGACCCAACTACTAACCGTTCTACCACCGCGTGGTAGATTATGGTCCACTCTCTCTCACACTCCTCTGTGTGTGCTTGTGTCCCAGCAGTGAGACCTTTATAGGCATATTAAGATTATGCTTATGGTCTTGGCCGCTTACGTATTCTATATAACTTCTTCATAAACAAAACAAAGGTTATCTAATATGTCTTAATTCGGTACTTCAGTAACAGGCTAACTTATTCCGTCAGTACATGCTTAAGCAAGTCATTAGGCTACAGTTTTCCTGTCACCTCCTTAACGATCTGTATCTTCTTCATCTTTAAACACAAAAGCTGGAATTAAGATTTTTAGACATTGTCTTCATTCTTATTTAGCAGTTTATTGATCTACAACCAACGATATTATATTAATATAATATCATTGTCTACAACTTTTATTACCATTATCAACACTTACATAAAGATTGAGTCTACCTTCGTCCTCCGTTTTCTAAAATCTTCACTTACACCGTGCATCTGCCTAAAGGTAGTCCCAAAGCAATAATCCATAATCAGTAACCACCTCTTAGAGAAACAAATACCAAAAACAAAGATCATTGAAGGAGCATGCGCTGCGCGGGCGCCGACTAGCAAACAAGCGGCATACCTTTGTGTGCAGCCGCCGCGACAGAGCACTGTCACTACCCTAAACACATCGGCTTTTTGAACTGATGCCGATTCAGTAAAAGCTTATGGAAAGTGTTTATTTGAGGTGGGATTGGGGGACTGTGTTGTTATTTTTGCAAAGATTATTTAGACTTTTAATCCTCTTGGTACGATTACGTATATCCCATTTCATGTTAAAGTCTCATAACACGTCAATAGTCTTCAAAACAATCACTGGAGGAATAAACAGTTAGTGGGTGGCTTCTCTATTTTTTTGGCACTATAAGCAAATAGGCAACAAGTCCCATAAAAAAAAACACACAATCACACACACACACACATCATCACACAAATCAATCAATCTGCCTAGCGTCTTCCGGTCTGCCGGGTCGGCTTCCAGTCTAACCGGATGCAGCTGAATACCAGTATTTTACATGGAGCGACTGCCTATCTGAACTCCACAACCCAGTAACTGGGCAATACGATACAGATACGATGTGTTTACACATATAATCAAAATTATTATCAACACGAACTATAAAAAATGCTTCTTGCTGAAATAATTCATCCTCGTCGTCATTCAACATTGAATTCATCGATATATTTTGTCTTAAGGCTTTTTTCCTCAAAACTGAACAACAGCCTCATCCTCTGACGCTATGCCTACCTACATATTCATTGACACTGGCGTATTGGCACCAATACCGATATCGGTTATTAGTAAGCCTTCCGTCGTACGTACCTACTACTTAGAGTATGTGTGTGCGCATCCTATGTAAGGCTGCTCCGGAGCCAAGCTCGCTGTTGTAAGCTATTTGTCGACGTGACCTAGGAACAGGTTAGTTAGTTCTGCAAATTGTCTTACAGCTTTGAGGAGCAGAGAAGATATCTTTTATGCTGTTGGTTGATATTCTAGTAAGTTTAAAGAGATTATTTTGTGAATTAATTAAAGGTTATCAAAATTATTGTGGCAGGACTTTTGTAGTCAATGAGTTATAATGATCAAAATGCTTTGGCATGAAACTATCAGAAGATGACTAAAATTTTTCTGTAAGCAGTATCAGACAGTTTCCTTGTGTAATTGTTTTTCTTTTAGATATTGTCACGTACAAGATGGATGTTTGTTTGAAATCAACGGGAATTGCATAAAAACACTTAAAAAATACAATAGACGTAGATATATTTAGTAACCTATTCCGCTTAACTATTCTTCAAGAGTCATAAAAAAACCCTGTAAGAAATCGTCACGTGTTTCACCCCTCAACGAGGCATCCTCAGGATGACGATTGACCAGTCGCAAACCAGAACACGAAGTGTGTTTGTATTTTATAATGGATTTCCGCAAAGTTACGTCTGAATCAATTAACTATCTTAACATTACATATTTTAACAAAAGACAAAAACAACATAAAGTATAAGCGAGTTAACACAACTTACTTACATAACTACTTATCTCTCAAAAATCTGACGAGCGACCGTCAGTCAAGCACGACACTACATCTGCCTCCGTTGACGCTGCCAAACAAAACGACCGACAACCAGAGGAGGGAATAATTAAAGAAATCCGTGTGGTATTTAATTGATGACAAATATTGATCGTCACGGCAATTAGGTGGAGGGAGACACCGTGACCCGTCGACGCCGGCGAGCGGGCGAGTGACCGGCGACTGAAGCTGCGAACGCTTTGGACTTTTGACTGTTGGAGACATTCGAATGCTGGACTGCCTCGTTGGTCGAGTGGTCGGAAGTGCTACTGCTGAGTGAGAGGTCCTGGGTTCGACTCCCAGGTCGGGCAAAGTGTTTTTAGGGTTCCGTACCCAAAAGGGTAAAACCGGGACCCTATTACTAAGACTCCGCTGTCTGTCCGTCTTTAACTAGGCTGTATCTCATGAACCGTGATAGTTAGACAGTTGAAATTTTCACAGACGATGTATTTCTGTTGCCGCTATAACAACAAATACACAGAATAAAATAAATATTTAAGGGGGCTCCCATACAACAAACATGATTTTTTTGCTCGTTTTTGTAGATAATGGTACGGAACCCCTCGTGCGCGTGTCCGACTCTCACTTGGCCGGTTTTTTCTTTTCCCATCAGCAACTTCTCAGTAGTAGCCCGTAGTCTGAATTTGTGCTGCAGTTAACTCCTTTCGGGGATTTATTTATTTATAAAAATAAAGGATTTTTATAAATAAATAAATCCCCGAAAGGAATTAAATACGGGATGAAAGTCGTTTTGTAAAGTATTGCCAACGGAAAGTCCCATCGGGCACACGGCTTGTACTTACATAAAACAATTTGATTACTTTAAATGAGGCTATCAATTAGAGTAAACTACTTCGTTACGATCTAGAACATAATGTACAATTCGCAGTAGCTACCGTTATGAATTATTCATAAATTTTTATTCCATAATTCAATTTTAATAAAATCCATCTTTAATATTCATTACGTTTATGAACGAGTAAAACATTCAATTAGAGTATGCTAAACTTATAAACGATCAGTTATTTATTACTGTTAAATAATTCACTCAAACTAAAGACATTTAATTTTATGTCTACCTACTAGCTCTTATCCCGCGACTTTTTACTCGTGGATTTCGTATTTTTCCTAACAAACTTCAATACTGGATTGCACGTCATGATCATCATTGGCAGCCGTTAGGCATGGGTTCGATATATCAAAACGTAACTTATATCGGATATGTGTTTAAATCTAAATATACATAACCGTTTTCACAAAAACTTCATCGAGCTATGGCTTATCCAAAGCGCAACAACGAGAACGAACTACGAATAATGTCGAATAAGTAATAACGAACAAAACGCAAACTTCACATCACGAGCGATATGACATCGACGGTTTTTATTCGCTTTGTCTCTGTCTTACCATTCAATGTTTTACTGGCGTAAAAGTGATGAAGCGAATATTACGTAACTTCGGCTAGTGATTGGTTATTTGGTTAATAATAGTGCGTGCGTAATATTTATATCCTAACGCGCTAGCAAAAAGGTCTAGTTTCTATTTATTTAGTTACAACAAATATTCCATAAGTTAGCAACTTTCCGGCGGCTACTCGATATCAGGGAGCAAATCGTACTACTGATATCGATATCTGAAAACGATTTTCGATATCGATATGAAAACTGAATATCGGTTACATATCCGTTAGCAACTAAATACGAAAACGCCTATGTCAAGCAGCCGTGTTCCACTCACTGCTGTGTACACTTGTACAGGCCTCCTCCCGTTTGTGCCATGCTTCCCAGAGGCCCTAGACAAAGTGACATTCTATCAGCGATAACGATGATGGAAAAGGCAAAAATGTGTAGGACTGACTTAAGCTATCGAAAAGCTTATGTCAATCCTGTTGAAAGTCGTTGTAGAAATACGAAACGCTTTCGAAGCGATTGTCACTTGTCTAGGCCCTCTGTTCTGTGCATTGTGCAATCATCTCATCCCTTTAGGGATTGATTTATTTTGAAGTATAGATTGTTTTTACTTCATTGATATATAACTATCATACACGAAATCCTTTAAGAGGTCATTGTACTCATCAATATGAACAACTTTAAAATATAATCTGCTGTTCCTTACATTTTTGTTCTCATAACTCGTCTAAAATAAAGGAAAAGCGGCTGATTTTTTTCTCGTCCCATAGTAAAACTTGTTCATAATGATGAGTACAATGACCTCGAGATTTTGTGCATGAATAGATACATTTATATAATAATATAATATATATTATATATATATATATTTTACCCATTTTTTTTAACTATCACTTTGTCAGCCTTGTTCCACCCACTGCTGAGTAGCCTTCTCTCTTTTTTGTGCCATGTTTCCCTGGTCTGTGCGAGTCTCATCCCTTTAGTGGTTGAATGTTTTTATTCAATGTTCTAGCTATCATTTTACACAATTTTATCAAAATTTATTCAACGGTTTTGGTCGTGAAAACGCAAAAAACAGACACACAGACTTTTGCTTGTATTAGTATGGGTCACATAGACACTATTAATTAAAAGTATTAACCATTTTAAATTCAAGTCTGTGCAGACTACAAATTACTGTTCAAAGAATTCATAGTTAATTTATTCGATAATAATAAACGTTGGCTCAAAGTAGCGTAAAAAGTGCGCAGTCTGAAGTTTTAGTAGTCAGCCAATGTAGTATTTTTGCCTAATGAGTGAACTATGCGATCAATTAGACAATTATTAATAGCCGTGTCGAACCATTATTATTAAAATAAACCCTTTTAACTTATGTACTTAATGTTATTAGTGTCTTTCAACTTGCTCGGATATTTTTAGAAATACGAGGCAATAATGAGTAAATTTTTATTATGACATCTTTATTTTTCTTTATTTCATTTTTTATACATATAAATTATATTTTTAAATATTAGAATAAAAAAATATATAAAACATTTAAAAATATAAAAAATAGTAGCCCACCGGTATCGGGAACAGGGTCCAAGCTACCGGCGGTCAGGGCTCCAGAGAGAGGAATCTACATCTTTATTTTATTATTATAAATGCCGCTAGAAAATAAAGAGTTCGTGGCTAAGTAATAACAGCCACACGGGTCGATCCATCATGTTCAGCTATGCCGGGGGTGGTCCTTAGATGGGTGACCATCTTATGACACCTCCGTGCCTCGGTAAGGAAGTTAAGCCGTTGGTCCCGGCTGTCATTCGTGGATCTTTGACAGTCATTACGGGTCGTCAAGAAGCCCGAAAGTCTGACAACCAGTCTTACCATACTACCCGGTTTCGGACGTCAGATACGCAGTCGCTTCTTGTAAAATACTGGTATTCAGCTGAATCCGGTTAGACTGGAAGCCAACCCCAACATAGTTGGGAAAAGGCTTGGCAGATTGATTGAAATGCTGTTCATCATCATTATACCTACTTTTTATTCATCCTAATCCTAATCCTAACTATTATTATAAATGCGAAAGCGAGTTTGTTTGTTACACTTTCACGCTAAAACGGATTTGGATGCCAGAGTAGTGGTATGTAACCCACACATGCAGACGAACTTGTAAACTCAAGTGCCTGTGACGTCACACGACTCACACGTCCCTTAGTTCACGCTAAAACGGATTTGGATGCCAGAGTAGTGGTATGTAACCCACACATGCAGACGAACTTGTAAACTCAAGTGCCTGTGACGTCACATGACTCACACGTCCCTTAGTTCGAACTCAGGGTTCAGTATTCGGTCACTAGCCGTCAGCAAAGTAGAACACGTTCACTAACTACCAATCGCATCACTTGTGCGTCAAATTATAATCATCATAATCTTACTTATTGTACCGTGTTTAGTTATAGTACCTTTATTAAACTCATTGTGAACCAACCAATGAACATTTAATTTAATTACACTATGGAACCCGTAATCACATCACAACAAAAGTTCTATACCAGGATAGACCTTGGCTTGGGGAAGGACATAGGCTACTTTTCATTCTAGATCGCAGACGAAGTCACGGGCAATAGCTAGTAGATTATATTCTGGCCTAGAAAGATCATGAAGGCCATGGAGATCCATTAGGCAGCCGTCATACTAGCGCCATTGGTAGAGACCAATGGCGCTAGTATAACGGATGCCTAATGTTTGATCCTAGCCTTAATACTTTGTTGATCGTGAATATAATATCCAATTGGATTGCCGATCATTAAAACCATGTATAAACACTACATTAGCCCAGTGGTTAAAAAAACGGAATAGTCACCCTAAAAGACCATAAAACCTCCACTAAATAAACATAATTTCATCGAAAATAACGGTAAACCATGCGAGCGAACGTGACAATATACTCACCATGCCGTAAACACTAAATCGATGGCGTCCATATAATTATAATGCTATAAGGAACCTACGAGCGAATCGATTGATCACTTAATACAATCACCCATTACATACGGGTTAAGTTAGGGGTACACTGAGAGGAAGATGTAAAAAAAACGAATTTTATTATTCGCGGGTATCCCAACTCAAGCGGTAAGCTCTGGAAAAACTATAACCACTTAAGCTATAGCGTCTAATTTTCCCCGTAGCATCGCATATTGAAAATGTCATTAGTTGCAGTAATCGAAATCATTACTAATAATATAAATGCGAAAGTGAGTTTGCTTTTTACGCTTTCACGTTAAAACGGCTTTTCATCGACTTTTGATCCTGGATCGCAGACGAAGTCGCGGGCAAAAGTTTGTAATATTATAATTTAGCTATGTCATTGTCATTGAATTAACAGGAAAATAAATATGGCGATTTGACACATATACGAAAGCAGTCAAACCGAAATTGTTTATTCTTAAGATAAAAGTCATCTGAATATTAAAAAATCGGCTCTAAGTTAGGTATATTTTCCAGCACATTCAGGCGAAAATATACTTGTAACGCGCCTGGATGAAACAAATACCTACGTTTGGTCTATTTATCGGACAATGTGTGGCAGAATTTTCCTCAAGCACCTTCGTAATCCTTTATTAAAGTAAATTCTTAAACAATTACTTAATTCTAACCGCAAGAAACCATCATGTGTCGATATTATTAAAACTGTTTACCATTTTATTCATAAAATGACTTCACTTTTAGCACTTGAATTGCTATTTTTATGTCAAACTTTTCCTTAAAGAGACTCATCTATTATTTTGTGCGGTATTTCGGTAGCATTTTGATTATTATTTTTCGACTTAAGTGTGGTAGGTAATTTGCCTGCATGAGACTGTTTATAACTCATCCTTTTGTTTATGCATACTGTTTATTTGCCTAAAAATGACCAACAAATGAGTCCTCAATATTTTTATGCAATTTTAATTAACTATGACTGAACTTTTACCTAATTTCTAGAGGAATTGTAGGCTACGTTTTCACTGTTTAAACCATTACCTATCTTCATAGACAATTTTTTTTATTTAGCCTTTGATTTTAACCTTTTAAAAAGTCTTCTCACTGCCCTCATAAGCCAGAAAGCGTCATCTCAAAAAAGTGAGACTCGAGAAAATTCATGTTTTAGTTTTTTTGATTTCGCGTCAACTTAGTAAAGTAGTTTTAAAATGATTCATTCATAATATTAGATACTCATACCCATATTTCTTATTGGTGTTTTTAAAAAAAAGGAAAAATATGTTTTTTTACCTCATTTTTGAGATACCGCTATTGGGCTTCGATAAATATGTTTATTATTATGAGTTACCGTTCATAGGAATTTTCATACAAATGTTTTTCTATACGTTTTTGCTAAAAATCCATGTAAAAGAAAATAAAACACGAAAAAAGTGCATTTGGAAATAATTTTAATAAACTTAAGATAAACATAATTAGAAAATTTTAAATTTTGAAAATAAGCCATCTATGTCATAGATCACTCAGAAGTAGGGAGCTCCCTCTAGAAGGACAGTCTATTGCCTGGTATTATATTTTGAAGGGATTTCAAAATATTGTTCTTCTTGGCTTGGGAAATTCCGTTAAGCATGGTTTTCTTCTTTGGAGGTGGAAGAGCATTTGTTTTTAAAATCTTGTTTCCAATAATACTAGCAGTTATATACCTACTCACTATCAAAGGATGTCTTGTAATTAAAATCGAAACTACCTCTCGTAGCTTCCACTTGCACTATTTTACACAATAAAACTTAATATATAATGAACACTACTACGGTAAATTATTAAAACGAAACTGAATTAAATCAATTATGGGTTAAAAAAGTTCATAAGTAGGTATAAAAATAGTTTTTAATTGTGATTTATCTCTAAACAAGAATAATTTACTACAAATTACTTCATAGTAACTCACCTGAACACCAAGTATCACACTCATAACACCAAATACTGGCTATCACTTTATTATCACCAATTTCTAATTATTCCCGATTTTATCAACTCCACGACCTGTTACTTCAAGGAAAACAAACAAGAACTTACTGACAAGTAAAATTGTTGTTAATAAACATTATTATGATGATTGATAGATTTGCATTTAAATATCGCCCTTATTGTTCATCAGCTAGCGTTTATTTTTGTGCAAAAAACTCTGCGAGGGCAGCGGCATCTCACATTTTGCGAACTATTTTCGCCTAATTTTACTAAGCGCAAGAGCCGTATCAATAGTTCGCTACGCATTCAAACGATAACGCCAATGTTATTAGAAATTTTGGCCAGCAATTATAAGAACTTTTCTAAGCGATTCCACCGTAAGTAAATATACGGCCATTGTTTAAAAATAATGATATACCTCTCAGCTCCTTAGTAATATCGTATAAATTTGAGATATGCAATATTTTCTTAGTAGGTTTTAGGTGATTTCTGGTTGAGATAGCGCCATGTAACTTCATTTAACCTGTAGGGAATTTGTTAAGCTATCAGATGCAACAAAAATCAGAAATTTTTATTTTTTTGAGATACCGCTTTTTGGCTTATGAGGACCGCATAGTTTTTGACAGTTTCAGCGTTAATCAGCGTTATAGTTATAATTATTAATTTAAAAAAAGGCACGAGTGTGTCACTGCCCTAAGTCCCCACACATGACACGGTACCTTCAACGCAAATTGCTCATCAATGCTAGCATGTCGAATTTTATGTTGTCTAACAACCTGCGATGAGCTGGAAAATGAACTGTCAGTACTAGACATAAACCGCGCGTCGTGTTGATAGTGTGGTATAGACTTCGTAAGGTAAAAATGTATAGATTTGAGAACTAAATGTATACTTAATGACATTTTTTTTAAATTACATTATTATTTATATTAAAAGCATTAAGAACATATGAAACGAAATCTCTCCATATCCTTGAAAAGAAAACTCATCAATATGTGCATCCTGCCCGCCATAACCGGGTTCAGCAAGTGACCAACTTTGTGCACCATAGTGCACAAAGTTGATTACTTACTGAACAACAGAAGTCCAAACTCAAGATTCGCCAGCGGGCAATGGAGCGCAGCATATTAGGCGTCAAGCGGAAAGACCGCGTTAGAAACACCACCCTGCGCTCCATAAATCGAGTAGCGGATGTTGGAGAAAAAACAGCCAGGCTGAAATGGGAGTGGACCGGCCACGTCACACGAATGCACCCGGAGAAATGGGTAAAGATTGTCACTCGCTGGACGCCTGAAGGAGGACATCGCCGTCGAGGTAGACTGCGGCGAAGGTGGTGTGACGATCTAATATAATGTTTGCGGGGCCAACATGGCCAGAAATCGCACAAAATAGAGATTTGAAAGGAAAAAGGGGAGGCCTTTACCCAGCAGTGGGACACACCATAGGTTCAGAGAGACGCACTGGGTAAAAAAAAATAAGGGGCGTTTCTATGACTAAGTAGTTTGTTTGAATGAAAATAATAATTTGTAGAAATGTACCTTATTAAAAGTAAAGCAATGAAATCATTGTGGTAAGTTCTAGGTGAGTAAGCAATCATTAATAATTAGAAACCTTTCCTCCATAAAGAATTCCATTCATGCTTTCTGTTGATGATGTCACACTTCTAAGCCCGGATGTAAATGATGTCAGTCTTCTAAGGTTAGATGTTTGTTTTGCACAAGTAAATAACGCGTATGGCGCTAATATAGCCACAGTTGGAGGTGTTGTGGTGAGTGACGTACGTAAATATAGCTGGATTTATTGGTAAAATGATTAATTAGTAGACAGCCTCTTTGGTTCAGTGGTCGCAACCGATTACAAAATGTTATTGGGTTTTCCTACCAGGAACTTCTATGAGTTTTTCTTTTTTTTGAGGGTGGTAAATCATCAAATGACTTCTCCCGCTCTGAGCGGCGCGGAACGGCTTGTCAGACTTTTACTGACTAAAACCCACCCGTGTTCCTTCAGTTGCCAAGGGTCCCGCTATCCCTTACGGACTTTCCCGTAACCCTGGCAGGCATTGGTCCTAGCGGAGCCCGTCTGTTGTGCTGACATCTCTTTGAGGCGCTCGTGCAACACAACGCGCCGTCGCCCCAGGCCTGGTCATTACAAGTAGCAGCCTGGAGTCTGCATTAGTGTTCGGGCAATAGGCTTGCTCCCAATTACAAGGGACTTAAAGAATACAATTTTTGACGAAATGTAAATGTACTCGGTACCTACATGAATTTTATGTGTGAAACTTACCTATGTATGAATTTTATTATTTATGTATTATGTATATATTTTATCTCGCTATCTAGCGTTAAAATTTGAGGTTGGGTAATACAGCGTTATTTAAAAGAAATATTTCTCACTACTTACGCTCATACAAATCGTAAACAAGACTATCAAAACGTTAGCTAATCAATCAACATACACAAAACTACACTAATATGCACTATTTAGCTCAATTTCCTATTTCTTTCACACACCAATTTAAAAAAAAACTCAATAAACAATTGAAAATCAAGAATGACAGCTCAAAAGCCATTATGCTGATGCATGAGGTGTATGCTCTAATTTCCTTAACCGATGCTAATGGTCGCAGTAAGAGGGCCCAGGTCCTGCACGATGCAAGTAGCCACTAGCCACTTATGACACTTAGCACTTGGTCGGTGGGAAATATTGTCTTCACATCGATTTTATAGACAAAGGGACGAATACTAAGAGGCGGTTTCGTATAGCGATAAGGTTTGAAAGTTGTTGGTTCATTTTGGTGATTTTGAGAGTCAATTAGGAGTCCTAAATACACTGGCCTTCAAGTTTTGAAGGCCCACACTTTTAAAATTGCAACTTCTCCTAAACTGTTTAGGAGAAATTGCAATTTGCCAGATGCAGTGCTAAGATGCCAGAGTTTTGAAGAAAAAAAAGGTAAAAAATGCAAATTTCATCAGCTTTCTTGAAAATTATAGTTTATTATACTTAGGTAACGTTTTTAACTTAAACAAAAAAATAGCCATTTTTAACTTACTGGCAAAAAACTCAAACAACATTTTACAGTTTTACGTCTTATAATTTATGTACTGATTTACATTTTTTTTACGCCTTGGCATTTCATACAAAATTCATCGATCAAGAAATAAATGTGAAAACAAAAACAGAAACAAAAAGAGTCAAAAGTTGCATCAATTTGAAAAGTAGTGATTTTGTTCATTAGGTTTTTTCTATAAAGTTTTTATATAAACAATTAAATTATTTTTGTAATCCTTTTTATTTTGAAAATATATCCTGTGTAATTTTACCAATTTAGGGGTATGAGGAACAGGGTGTAAAGTTCACTCATCCCCCATAGAAAAGGGAGGATCCTCCTACCAGACGGGTGTTGTGTCTGGCGGGCAACTGCCCAATGATTGATATTGGGTTTTTTGTATATATGTTCACTGCACGGTAAACTCTAATTGCGCGATGCAGGATTTATGTGACGTCAGGTCTTCGATGCGTAGTTCGCATGTGGCGATGTAGATACCGCCACATCACTCCCCTCCGGAGACCGGAGGTCGATAGTGGGCTAAGTCTTGTATCTTGCGATGCTTGCCAGTGCCAGTTGTGGTTCCAGTGAGTCGGAACCGGGTGCCGCATTGTTCGCGGTGGGTCGGAACTGTTTGCGGTGATTCCCCAGTGGCTCAGGGTGATGAGGTTGAGGTGATTGATGTGATTCCCCAGTGGGTCGGGGTGATGAGGCTGAGGGTGATGACCAGGAATGCGCGATCGCAGCATGCTGGTGGTCAGGATACCCGTTGACGCCTCGGGTGTTGGCTTGGCTGTGTGACTCGCCTCACTGAACGCTTGCGGGAGTGATGATGATGACGTCACGCTGGAGTAGTTGCACGAAGGCTGCGTTGACGTTCATATTCGGGGTCACCAATGAAGTGTTACGGGGTAGACTCGAATAAAAGGATTTTATGACTGTCTTAACTTGTATTACTGCCTACCTCGGCACTCCCTTGCTACATACAAGAGGACGACCATGAGCTCTCCGATGGCCGTGCTGTGCCATTCGCCAGCATCGCTTCAAACTCCTTTTGAGCGATCTTGAGCTTGTCAGGTGCGAGACGGCGTGGCCTACTAAAAATGGGCGGCCCTGGGGTGGTTCGGATATGGTGTACTGTTGTATGACTGACCTGTCTTTGTTTTCCCGCAGGGCGCGTGATCTCCGGGTACTGCCGAAGGAGCTCATGGTACTCCGTGCTGCCGCCAATGGATTTGACTGAGGCAATGTCAGCTGTTGAACCGGCCGCTGATGACGCCGGGGAGGACAGCTGTGTTAGCCCGTCGATGAGGCGGTAATTCCTAAGATCTATCAGCAAGTTATAATGAGCCAGCAAATCTGCACCTATTATGGGCTTGGTAACATCCGCAACCACGAACTTCCAGGAATACACACGGCGAAGCCCTAAGTTCAGGTGGAGCTCGACCCAACCGTATGTATCTATGACGGTACCGTTGGCTGCGAAAAGTTGGTAGGTCGTCTTGCTGCGCCGCTGTTGTAATGCTGTACGTGGGTACACGCAAAGATCGGACCCTGTGTCTACTAAAAACGTGGTTTTAGTGGCCCGATCTGTTACGAATAGGCGGCGTGGTTGGTTGGGGCAGCCATTTGCCGCTACTTCCGGCTGCCGGTGGCATTTCCCACGAACGTACACGGCGAGTCGCACCGTCTGGCTCTGCTACCGAATTTATTATGGTAGTAACAATGTTCGTCGTTCCACGGGTCTCTGGAGCGCGAGCGGCTGCGCCGGCCTGGGATCGAGTCTCTGCTGCCGCGCCTAAATCTATCTGATGATCGGGAGCGGTGATATACCTGACCACGTGTTGAAAGCGCCGCCACCTGCTTCGTTAACTCTGCTATGCACTGTTTCAGCTCGCTGATCTCACTGCAGGTGCTCGCACTTGCCACGACGGGAGGTGATGTGAGCGCCGGCGCGGGCGCTGGCGCGATCTCGTGCACGCGGTCGGCTAAATCTGCAATCGACTGGAGAGCGAGATTAGGCTGTGACGCGATGACCGTCTGGATGTTGGTTGGCAGCCTGCTCGCCCATAACGTGGACAGAAACGCCTCGGGCATATTTGGTCCGGCTAGGGTTTGAAGGTGCCGCAAAAATTGAGAGGGTTTACGGTCGCCGAGCTCCTCTTGGGTGAGGATTTGTTGCACCCTTTTCTCTCGTGAATCAGAGAGCCTACGTATAAGCTCGGCCTTCAGCTTTGCGTACTTGTCCTGGGCCGGCGGGTTCTCGATGATATCCCTTGCCTCAACCATATATCGGTGATCAAGCTGGCCCACGACGGTATAGAATTTTGTAGTGTCGGCGGTAATACCGGCGATCGTAAACTGACCTTCTACCTGGGCGAACCAAAGTGTCGGCTCCTCTGGCCAAAATGGCGGCAGCTTCACGCTGACTCTGCAGACATCCTGCTTCTCTGCTGACGCTCCGGCTTCAGTCGGCATGATGGCTCCGTCAGGCTTCTGTTCTTCTCAGAATTTCATTCTGTCACATTCACATTCAGCTCACCATAGACATCAAACGAGAAGCATATCATTATCTATTGCATAACATGACTAACAATTATTTACAAATATTGCTTATTTACTATATCTACACTACACATAATATCTATAAACTATTTAAGCAAAACTAACAATTATATTTACACTCTTCATGTAATAAGTAAATGTATGTAACCTAATGAGGGAAACGGAACGTGCGTTGGACAGTGTAATGAGACGTAGATGATGGGCAGATTTCGATTCCCAGAGGTCATCGACCTCAGTGCACGATCCAGTCTCGAGTCGAACGCACGCTCCTCTTTGCCCCAAAATCTAGACTTCTTCAAAGCCCTAGATTTCCTGATTTAGTTCCAAATCGTTCTGTGTATAATTGTGTCGTTTTTGTACCAACCGTCTTGTGTCTGTATTTTATTATTATACTTGTATGTAGCAAGGGAGTGCCGAGGTAGGCAGTAATACAAGTTAAGACAGTCATAAAATCCTTTTATTCGAGTCTACCCCGTAACACTTCAAAGTTATTACAATTTTAGACACATTTCTTAAATTGCAATAACTAAGTACTAAATTTTGACGGCCAGTGTAGTTTTAACTGTTCTATTTAAGTAGTAATGTAAGTAATGCCTTTTTTGTTTGCCTAGTCTAATAATGGTCACAAGGACGACTGCTGAACCCAGAGTTCCGGGTTCATCGGGTTGAGCAGTGTTTCTGAATCTTGGTTTTTCCATTTGGATCTTGATTTTAGCTACAAACATAGTAACATCCTGAAGACTGGATTTGTGCCCATTGACTACGACTGGTATTTTGCGACTTATCACAAAACTGAAAGATTGTGAAACTTTAGCTTTTTAGCTCAACTTTTCAGAAAACACAACCTTTTAGAAAAGTTAGACATTTTTACACAAATATAACGGACACAAGTGCGCAAAGCACACATTTTCGTGTAATAATGTGGGAAAGCAATACGGGAAACTTGCAGCGGAAGAAACTAGTAGAGGCCGCTAATGTTGCACAGTTCCATGCTGAGCATACATCCTATACCGACGTAATAAAGAGCTTCCTATTGGCTGCTTAGGGAGTGAACACACTAATTTATATTTTACTAGCTGTTGCGCGCGACTTCGTCTGCCATCCAGGATGAAAAGTAGCCTATGTCCTTCTCCAGGTCATGGTCTACCCACATGTCAAACTTCATCCAAATCCGTTAAACCGTTTTAGCGTGAAAGCGTAAAAAAAAACACAAACTCACTTTCGCATTTATAATACTAGTTAGGATACTAGCTGCGCCCCGCGGTTTCACCCACGTAAGTGTCGATCCCGTAGGAATCTCGGGATAAAAAGATGATGTCCTATTCCAGGTACCCATGTGCCTTCCATCTAGATCCGTTTAGCCGTTGTAACGTGAAAGCGCTATGTTTATGCTTAATTGCAACCCAAGTTCGAAGTTTTCAAACACAATACTAGATTATCTAAAGTATTGGACATGGTAAATTCACTTCAAATTAAACCATGAGGGACACCTACAAAAATTTTGAGAAACCTATACATGTACAAACTGCTCAAAGTCAAAAAATCAAGACCAATTTTTGTCTCTAGTAGACCAAACCAAACAAAGGTTGTAAAAAATAGTAATTCGTCAACTCGTACTAAATACCTGCGGCCCATATAAGAAGAATTGCAGAAAATCAAAAGAACGTCCTAATGGGCCATAGGCATGTAGGACGAGTTGACGAATTACCCGTAAAAAAAATTTGGAAGCCAGATGATGATATGAACCATCGGAAAACCGAACAGTGAGCACACTTCCCAAGAAAACCAAACATGGCGGCAGACCGTGGGTACCACTGGTACTAGACAAGTGTAAACTTGAGTTAAATTACATTAGCAAATTGTGTAAACTAACGCCAAATGCTGTGAGAACGTTGTTTGGGAAATGAAGAGGTTCTATAGTGCAGGTCGTGTTGAATCAATGAATGTTCATTTTGATTGGTTAGCAGGAAATGAACGTAGCTGTACCTTCAGGTATAAAATAGAAACGCAGTAAGATACAATAGACGTAGATATAATTAGCAACCTATTCTTCTTAACCTTTTTCCTCAAGAGTCATAAAAAAAGAAATCACCTCTCAACGAGGCATCCTCAGGATGACGATTGACCTATCGCGAACCCGAACACGACGTGTTGCTACGCCGAGCGCCGTACGCAGAGTAAGGCAAGGCAGTAAGGAATACTAGGGTTGATGAAAGATGATAAGGACTAGGAAGGAAGTAAACATTGAGATGACGGGTGATAGCAAGAAGAAGATAGCTGGCGGCGGTAGAAGATAAAGACGTAGGAAAGACGTTGACCCCTCATAGTAAATAAAAAACCAAGCGTTGAGACCAATTCAGTGAAGCATGCCAAAACTACACCTCCGCTCTGTGCATACACGCTCATAAATGTGTGAGTGACACATTTACAATCAAACTACACATGTTTACGAAACCAGCTTTATCTTAATTTTTATTTTATTTGGTTTGAGGTTGACTCAATTCTTGATTGATTATGAAGGAAGTTATGGAAGAATGGTTTCTCACAAATTTCATACGAACCCGAGAAGTTCGTATGAAATTTGTGAGAAACCGGGAGCGTTAGACCCTATTAGGTCTGACGTCAGCAATAGGATTAATTTATCCGTGGGTATTCTACCAATCAGCTATTGTATATACCTTTTCCCATAAAAATAGCGAGACTTCAAGTATCTGAAGCTTTGTTAACACGCTCCGGGGCACTTGACTATTTGCGCTAAACGCAATAAATGAAGCTCACCTAAAGTATTCCTTCAAACGCACCCACGATGAAACATACAGAAGAGCATGAAGGATTCGTAATAAATCATATCGATAGATGTTTTAAAAATTGCGGGTGCGTTTCGGAGCATACTTTAGGCGCGCTTCATTTGTTACGTTTCAAAGTAGTTGCGCTTCGAGGAATATCCCATTGGATTATATCTAAAGAACAAATGATCAAACCTTATAACTCAAACGATGACATTATAACCCCCAAACTGACATAACAAAAGATTCCTCCACCAATTAGTTTTCAACACGTAGACCAAAACTTTTAAGGCGCTAATGTGAATCTTGATCAGAATCTAGACTCCCATAAAGAAGGCGAGGGTCCCAGTATAATGGTGGAGTGCTGAGTCAAAAGAGATAATTTGTGTAGTTATGTGCAGGGTGTCCTGGAGAGCTAATGAGTTATAATAAGAGCCACCCAGAGAGACGAGACTCTGTGGTTACAGGAGTGTGGAGGAGGCTTTTGTGTTAGTTGGAAATAATTTGCAAAGCGCGAGCCAAATAAGGAATTTTCATCTTCAGTAAAGCCAAGAAAGATCAAGAAAATTTAAATGCAGAATATTTCGTAGGTTATATAAAAGGTGACTGGTAATTACAATTAGTGACGTGACTTTACACATAACTATGAACAACTTTTACTTTGGGAACAAAATGAAATCGCGAAAAAGAAATCCGCTGTTCCCTACATTTATGTTCGCATAACTCGTCAAAAATAGGGAACAGCTGATTTTGTTTTTATTTCGTCCCATCGGTCATGTATCGGTCAGCAAGTATCGGTCACTAATTACCAGTTACCTTATATAGTATGAAATATTTCTTGTTTTGAAAATGAAGTATTAAATTACTGTTTCATCAGAATAACAAAATCCTTGAAGACTTTTCAGATTTAGGACGAGGTTTCAACACCCACTACATTCCGTACAACATGATTTTACTGCTTCTAACACTAGACTATAAGTATCTCTAAGAATAAACAGTTCACAATTAACCAATTAAATCTATCCTAAAAATGTTCCTGTTGAAGCCTTTGACAAGGCAGTAATTAAATGCTGAATTTATTATTGAACCCCTCATATTAGAACCTACCTACCCATATTCTCGAATTAGCAATTCAAAAAAGCAATTCCTCAAAATATTCCATGCTAAACTGCTAACATATTCCATACTAAGGAACATGCAGGGTCGATGTGTGCGAGCAGCCAGGTCTTACGACTTCATTAGAGCGCGTCAAGCGACCAGTCACGACTGTGCCTAACCAAACCACTGTCTGCCATCACACAAGGTGAATAAGACCCTAACTTTGCAATGATAGAGTTGGGTTTACAATGGAGTTTGGGAAGACACTGACTGGAGAAATGCGAGGAAATTTGAACTTTGGTAAGTGGAAGTTAGGGTGGGTTTTGGAGTATAATTAACAATAATGTATTTTGATCGTATTGAGATTCGAATATACCGAGATGGAATCGCTTCCCTGAGTTGCAAGTTCGAATATGTGCACAATAATTGTTAGGTTTTGTCGAAATGTGCTATGATAGGTTTAACTTAGAGGTGAAATCTGAGATATACCTGCGGATGTGAAGGCTGTTAAGTTTATCTAAGAGAATATGGAGTCTACTAATCGGATCTTTGTCGGCACTCTTTATTAGGCAGAATATTTCAGGACATAGCGTCCTAATGCAGCCTGAAGAGCTCGTGGCTACGTAATAACAGCCGCACGGGTCGATCCATCAGGTTAAGCTACGCTTGCCGGGGTTGGTCCGTGGATGGGTGACCATCTTTAGATACCGAGACTCCTCCGTGCCTCGGAAAGCACGTTAAGCCGTTGGTCCCGGCTGTCATGTGTGGATCTTTGACAGTCGTTACGGTTCGTCAGAAGCCCGAAAGTCTGACAACCAGTCTTACCAAGGGGTATCGTATTACCCAGTAACTGGGTTGTGGAGGTCGGATAGGCAGTCGTTCCATGTAAAATACTGGTATTTAGCTGCATCCGGTTAGACTGGAAGCTGACCCTTACATAGTTGGGAAAAGGCTAGGCAGATATACTGCAAAGATAATAAAATAATATTATCGATCTAAAAATATACATAAATATAAATGTATTAAAAATAACTAAAAGTAATACGATTAACCCGCAAAACCAACCAGTTAAAACCACAGTACCCTAATAATCCTAAATCGACAGTGTTGCCAGATAACAAATTGTCGTTGAAACGTAAACTTTATATCGAGCGAGCCATGAATAGGACTTCTTATTAATATTTGCTGTAGGGCTGTGGGCTCATTTTAGCTAGCTAGGCAGATGCTGAGCGTCCTAATGCAGTGGGCTTTTCTAGTCCAGTCCAGTCTGTATACATCTGGGGTCAGTCCCTAGACTCTTGTTAAGAGAGTTCGATGGATAGAGAAATTGACCCTGAATGTCATACACCCTTCCTACTAATATTATAAACGCAAAAGTTTGTAAGTATGGATGGATGGATGGATGGATGTTTGTTACTCTTTCACGTAAAAACTACTAAATGGATTTGGGTGAAATTTGGCAAACAGATAGTTTATAACCTGGATTAACACATAGGATACTTTTTATCCCGATATTCCCTCGGGATCGAGACTTACGCGGGTGAAACCGCGGGGCACAGCTAGTTTACCATACAGCGGAATTTGACGAGTGTAATTTTATTGTCCTCGCCCAAAATGAGTCAATAAACCAAGTGTGCTACAAAACGCAGTAATGTATGAGATCGAATGCAAAATGCAACATAATTTGAGCAACACGCAACAGGAAAGTACACTGAACAATATCTTGCAACTTGTGACCCCGACCTTGTGCCAGTTACGAGCATAAAAAAGAGAAGAATACCTTTTCTACCGAATACTTAAAGTTTAGGTTTTAACTTGAAAACCTGAGTACGTAGTTATAAAGTAAAAGATACGTAAATAAACGTAGCTTTGTAATGATAACTAGCTACTGCCCGGGGCTTCGCTCGCGTGGACCCTTATTCTTCTTCTAAAACGTCTAAGTTACTCTTTATAATATCAGCTGTCTGCCAGTGAAAGTCCCGTCAAAATCGGTCCACCTGTTTCGGAGATTAGCCGGAACAAAGAGACAGACGGACAATTTTTTTTAAATTGATTTTTTGTCATAAGTTCAGTTTTCATATTAGTAAAAAGCTGTTATTTTGACATTACAAACAGACATTTATACTGTATTTATTTGTATAGATGAAATTCCTGTTTCCTGCACATATCGCAAATCATACTTTCCATCCATTCAATTTATTCGACCTACATTCACCTACTGCTGAGCCCAGACCCCCACTTTATAGTTTGATAATACTGGTAGGTATTATCTTAGAAAGATCTTCATGTAGAGGAAAGTCTAGCACTCCTGTTGATGCTATGTCCCTAGTACGTTTACTACAATATGTTTACATATGTTCCTGCTATAGGTTTTGTCAGAACGTACAGGTTTTGAGAGAAAATGAAAGCTTTACCTTTTTAGGGATCTTAAAATGAAATTGAATATTAAAGAATATTGATCCTCCGACAGTAGACACCATCTCTAAACAGCAGCTTCTCATTTTGAAAACAAACTGTATTAAATAATCAGTTAATATCCAATGAAAACATTAACATTGAAGAAATCCCGTGGGTTACATTTGCCATTAGGTTTATTAAAGCAGGTCAAATCCTTACAGTGCTCAAGAAGCTTTTATTCTTAAGAAAACAAGTTAATTTTGTCCTATTTCAAGCATTACAAAAACCCCTTTTCTAACTTAAGCATTTCTATAAAATAATTCAGGACTCTTAGCGTGTTTAGTCGCACGTACGCCTACATACTGTCGCGCCGTTGATAACTTAATATCTAAGTGCTCTCAACGCCCGTAATTACTAATTAGATGTTTAGTTTAGTTCCAAGTCTTTTTCTCATGTTCAAAATTAGCTAGTTTATTCTTTATAAACAGGGACTAAAATAGCTCTATAATCCCTAGGGACTAAAAGAGATTTAAATTTGGAATATGGATATTGTTAGTTAAAGTTTATTTTTGCAATCACCAAAGAGATCAATCACGAACATTGTATGAACAAGTAACAGACTGTATTTTAATAAAACCGCGCGTGAACCGTTTGTGAATAAATAAAAAACGCGAAACGTAGGTACTGTAGAGGTTTTATGCGATATGCAACCTCACGTTAGGCTGGCTGGTAGAACCGCAGCCTTGACTTGCGAACGCTCCAGCAGTCATTGTTTAAATATTGCCAGATAGGTTTTTATGTCGAGTCGGAGAGATCCGCCAGACTAATTAGTCTGTGGATCCGCCTGAACCCTTAATATGTATAAACGTGTCTTCTAGTTAATAAACCCTTGGAAAGCCTACTCCTCTTTGGAATTCCCTCCTCACACACCCACACACATCTAGTTAATGCCCTTCAGGCGTTACAGTACTATTCTTAAAGTACCAAAAGAGGTACGGAATGGAGGAACGGAAATTATTTTCTCTTAGAGGGTGATAAAAAATAGAGTGTACTTACGTTTACGTGCGTAGAGAGACGTACTTTGAATCCCTCGCTGCGCTTAGGATTCTACTCTAGAATCTTTCGCTCCGCTCTGGATTCAAAGAAACACTCTGGCCTTTATAATAGTTGTTTGTTCCCTAGGTAAACAATCTACTTTTATTTACCTAGGATGCTTGGATTCACGAAGAATGAATTTAAAGAGAAAGAGGTTATTTAAACTAACCATCAAAAAGTACAACAATGAATCTCAATTTCAATCAATTGTCGTTCCTATTCAATAAGTACATAGTTTTTAATTAAACGATAGGGTTTCAATTTGTCTGTACTCAATGACCAACATACCACAGTCATTTTAAACAGAAAACCACGGCAGTAAT
This sequence comes from Lithophane semibrunnea, assembly GCA_947363905.1. Taxonomy (NCBI): domain Eukaryota; kingdom Metazoa; phylum Arthropoda; class Insecta; order Lepidoptera; family Noctuidae; genus Lithophane; species Lithophane semibrunnea. The sequence goes on along the minus strand of OX376209.1, from coordinate 9,275,684 downwards.
GTGGCGGCCACCGCTCTTCTAAGAAACCTGAGCCTAACTGAGCTCACGTTGGCGTAACATGTACGAGTTTTATCCAAACTTACGTCGCGTACACGCGGCGTTTGCGTCGCGTTAACGCAGCGTATACGTTGCTAAAACGCCTACTCTAGATGCAACGCGTGCTATACAGGAAAGAATGAATCAATGTCCGAGATTTATGTTAACAGTGATTTATGTTAACAATACGTCACAAACAACAAAGTTTTATAAGAAACTTTCTCAGAAAACTCTTAAAGTAGGCACAAGCGATGTTGGCGCATTGTCGCGACGTAATAACTTAATAAGCGCCCTCTGGCGGCGGTAATTACAAATTAGATGAAGCGCGCGCTAGCACCCAGCCCGCACAGATCATTCTATAGATAGCTGGGAGTTATTCTGCAAAGATTTTAAACGGACGATATTTTCTGACAATGCTCACGAAGATTAAAATGAACTTATTCAGCTGTAACCTCAAAAAATAGGAGGAAATTTAAGAAAATGTCTCACTAGGTATACTGAAAATATTATTTATTTATTTTATTTATATAATTACGAGTTTTATTTATTATTTATTAACAGATGATATCACATTGTAACAGCTTCCATTTGATTTTTTATTTGTCTTTTCTTTCTCAGTATTTTACTTTTTTCTCATTAATTTACAGTTAAATAGCCTTGTTTTCATCATATAAAAATAACCAGAACTAACAAATAAATATAAAAACGCAAAAAAAAACACCCCTTCATTTTTCTTAATCAAATTATCAAGCATTTAATTCATCAGTAACTTTAGAATTATGAAGACACCTTCCTACCTATTTTTTTTATTAACTTCTAAATAAAATATTATATTTTAAATGAAAAGTAGGTAGGTACCTTCAGATTTTTTATGTTTTCACTTTAATCAAAATAATAAACTAACTTTTACTTAACTTCTTAACTTCATTACAGAATAACCCGAGGTCCTAACCCTTGAATGCGCACGTTCAAGAGAAATCCTTAATGGGTTTAACGTTCCCTAAGATGCGACTTATCGATCGGTTCACAAGTTTACCTGTTAATCTGTGCCGCGGACAATATCAAGTAATTGTGTTTTCTTACTTCACTTCACGACTTTACCTTATGGGGTTAAGCTGGGTTTAGAGTTTCAAGTGACAGTAATTAGGTCTGGTTGTGAAACAAAATTATATTGTTTACTTTATTAGGTGTGTGTAGCGTCGTGTAACCTGCAAAAGCTAACGAAGGAAATAATTAATTGGTCCTTTAAAACTTTTTGATCTTCTAATAAATAATAAATAAAAATATTTTATTCTCAGGCATCAAGGCCCATAGGGTGTTAGTATTACATCTTACTTGACTATATTAGTAACATGCAGGAACAGTAAAAAAGAAAAAACAATCACAGGAAGGTCTAACAAGCCTTGTTGCCAACATGTAGCTTGGTAAACCTCCCCATTGTAGGCCCATCCAGCCTCTCTGCAAACACCCTCAGAATGCTGTTGCTGCTTCCCCTCATTCGGGATATTACTGAGGCAACTTTCTTTCGCATTATTGCAAAGTAATCGTCAGTGTGCGCATCAGCGAACATACCTGACGCACTACAGTAAGGTGGAAGCCTCAACAGCGCCCTGAAGGCATTGTTGTATTGAATGCGCAGGGCGTTGTCTGCTTTTAAGGTATGGTTATCCCAAAGGCTGCTTGTGTAAAATGTTTGGCAGGATGATGATCTAATGATGATCGGTTTTTTTTGGTCTACTTTCTAATGGTTGTTTTAAGAAATGCCCTTTTTACCCCACTACGGCGAAGCAAGAAGGAGAGTTATGATTTTGACCGGTATGTATGTTTATGTTGTTTATGTCGTTCCCGTGGGATATTTTCCGGCATCCACGCGGGCGAAAGCGGGCACAAGCTATAGTACCAAAGACGTGAATAGTAGACGATAAGACATGTGTCATACCTACTAACAATGTCTCTCAATTAATTTCATTGAAGATTCGACACTACCCGTGACTTATGTCACGTAAGCACGTGTAGTCACGATAAGTGTATTGTATTCCCACATGAACGGATTATTTACGAGTTGCTAAATCTAGAAAAAAGAAGAAGAAAATGACGACATAGTAGACTAGCTGACTTTAAATCTTTGCCTTAGTTGTTAATAAGGCAAAGATTTAAATCGTATATTTGACCTTTTGTCACTTGACACAAAACAATTCAGTATCAACCTTCAATTATTCATTCTGTATGAAAGACGTGATAGAGCATTATCAATTAGTTGTTAAATCTAAACATTCAAAGTAGGTGTGGTCCAATAAGCAAATACTTTATAATTGAATGTACAAGAACAAGCAAGGTTCCTCACGATATGTCAATGGTTACGTCAGAAGTCTTGATTATTTATTTACTTAATGATCAATAAGATATTGATGTACTTAATAATTGATGGCACATCGAAGAACAAGATATTTGTTTTTTGTAAAGTCATAAAACATTATTTTTTAAATTTATTTATTCACAAGGCAACTACAATTAGTGACAGCGCAAACTGTGCGTCTATTCGCTGCAACAAGACGCAGATTTGGCGTATGCATTTGCGTCGTATCGCTGCGACTAGACGCAGAGCCGTCGTTTGCGTCAGCGACTAGTCATTACGACAGACGTCGTGCAGGAGGCGTACATTTACGTACACACGGCTACACATCAAGCTATACATTTCCAGTTTATGCTGATATCGCATTGTATAGGATTTCCGTGCAATACGAGGTCAGCGTATACTGGAGACATATAGCTTGATGTGTAGCCGTGTGTACACGGCGCCGAGGCTTTTATGTAAAATGCGGTAGAAGGGCGCGTCATTTCAGAAAGGACAAGCTATAGCAATGTTGAGATTCGCGATACAAATACGTCACGTAGACCATCAGCGCTCACAGAAAAACTAACGCAGGCACCTGACAGCGACAGCATGCGACGCATGTGCCCGTGCACCGTGCGTGTAGTCGCTGCGACAAGTAATGAAAGCGTGCGACTTCCACAGCCTGTCGTTGCGACTCTGCAACTCGACGCCAAGTGCGCAGATTTCGAACAAAATATATGAAAATCGTCGACCGCAGCCTGTCGTTGCGTCTAATCGCCGCGCTGTCGTAGTCGCCCATAGCATAGCGTGCGCCATGTCTAAAAATTGGATTTTTTAATGATCTCATGGTAACGTCCTGGGTCCTGGGTCCTGGGACCTGTCGTTGTCCCGAAGCTTAGGAAAAATTTGTGTGGCCATCAGTCAGCTGTTGACGTATTTCGGCCGACATACTGAAAAGTTAACCCATATAGTGCCGCTATGTGACTTGGAGAGTACAAGACTGAAAAGGCACTTTTGAATTCCTCGAATACCTATCATTCACAAAATAAGGGGGAATTACTCTTTACATATAAGGAAGATCTAATTAGCGCCCAGTACTAGCAAATTGTGACAATTAATTACAGAAAATCCCCAATTTCAATACATTTTAGAAATACATAGTAGTGATGAAAGTGAAGTAGTGATGGTAGTGAAGCCTTCTTGTCACAGTCATGTCGTGAAGCTGCCGATTATTTATCTGTATACTCGTAATCTCAAATTGTTTTTTTTTTATTATATTTAGATTTATTTTTGTTTAATATTGCTGATTACTGTTATCTTTTTGTATGCACGTGTTTCTGTGACAAATAAACCTATTTTTCTATGAAAATGGGCGAATCGACACTTTTAAATACTACTAGCTGCGCCCCGCGGTTTCACCCGCTGAATTTTCGATCCCGTGGGAATATCTGGATAAAAAGTATCCTATGTCCTATTCTAGGTCATGTTCTACCCATGTACCACATTTCATCTAAATCCTTTCAGCCGTTTTAGCGTGAAAGTGAAACAAACAAACAAACTCACTTTTGCATTTATAATATTAGTTGGGATAATTTAAAAGTGTCTATTACCAACCAATACAACTGTGGCGGTATCTACATCGCCACATGCGAACTACGCATCGAAGACCTGACGTCACATAAATCCTGCATCGCGCAATTAGAGTTTACCGTGCAGTGAACATATATACAAAAACCCAATATCAATCATTAGGCAGTTGCCCGCCAGACACAATACCCGTCTGGTCGGTGGATCCTCCCTTTTCTATGGGGGATGAGTGAACTTTACACCCTGTTCCTCATACCCCTAAACCAATAAGCCTTTCCTGCTTCAATAAGTTTTTCTTAACTCTTAATACAGCATCAACAGCTCATTCAAATTATGCTAATTATTGTGCAAAGGAATAAATACTTCATTGAAAAAACTTCGCACTTCAAGTTAATTCAATAACATTCCAACATTCATAACGTGGCCGCTATTTTTTATGATGACGTCACCTATACACACACGCAAACATACTGACACACACACACAATAACATACTCGTAAAAAAATTACACCTATATTTAGATTTGATCATCGATGACCACGACCACGGATTAATCATAGGACTCATCAAAACTTATTAAAGACTCTATCTACATAGTAGTAAAGTCTAAATTCCAATGTGACGATGAGATGAAATATAAACAATAAATATTTTCAAATTAAAATGGTACGCCAACGTGAATGTAGTTCGTAATTATCGCGTTTACGTTAAAATACTTAGAAGTAATGTTCTGAGAATTATTGAATTAATATTCATAAACAATTAATAGCATTTTGTCCTATTATAATAGCGTCATTTTCTCGCTAATTGCTCGTGGTGTGATTTTAATGACGCCATTCTTTACAAAAATAATTGCATTGGTAGGTATCTGTTATTTAGGAACTGCTCCATTCATTCAATACTATTAATTTGACCTTGAGATATCCATAGGTTAACCATTTCATGTAAACATAGGATACAATAAGTAGTTCAGTTATATTAACGATTATCAGCACACCAATTGCGTAGTAACACACTTTCCATCACGATCCGAATGAGTTTGAAAGAAATTCCTTATCCTATTATGCTTCACGGTTGAAAACAACTGACTTCCAAAATAAAAAACACTATAAAGTGAAAAATAACTTTAATTTCGGAAGCCGGTGTCTTTGGATCTGTATACAACATTATGGAGGAAACAACCATGAAATCGCGAAAAAAAAATCAGCTGTTCCATACATTTGTGTTCACTTAAATCGACAAAATGTATGGAACAGCTGATTTTTTTTTCGCGATTTCAAAGTTGGTCCCATAGAAAAAGTTGTTCAAAATGATGAGTACAATGACCCCTTTTCGGGTTTAGCATAAACAAAAAATAATGTATATTTTAGTTTTTTGCCACCGGCTTCCGAAATTAAAGTATATTCGTTAGTAGAGCACTACGGTCCGAGCATGTCGGTGACGCGAATCCATAACTTTACACCCTACCAACAATCACTGAACGCGCTTATAGAACTTTTCACTTCTAATAAAATATAGAATATTTTATTGCAGGCAAAATAAAATAAAATAAATAGTAAAAATTTACGGTAATTACAGTTCAAAAGAAGCCCTGTGACACACAGACGGACAGCGGAGCCCTTGTCACCCTTTGGTTACGGAACCCAACAAATGAACAGTGTAGGTAATTTCCTTACAAACCCCAACATTCATTAAACAATCTACCAATATTATTACAGCAAGAAACGCTTAACAAAATCCACAATCATCCATCTTGGTCTTGGGACACAGTTTTCAATTAGCAAAGTGTTAATGTAAGCTTAGCCGCCATGTTGTTTCTGTCAAACAATGCAAACTGGCTGAACATGAGTGTAGTAAAGAGAATATTAATTGTTTGCTGAACCCTTTCGTCATGATTTGTCGAAGTTTTAATCTTTTGTAATTAAAAGTCAATGTGTCAAAAAAAAATTGAGAATCTTCCGTGTTGGTTGTTATTTCTTTGGACTCACTTCTTTTGGGTAGAGTTGAAGGGTCTAAAGAGTTTAAAGACCTTATAAAATCCCCATCATTACCCAACAGTTTCATAACTGCCAAATTACCACATTTCACTACTGACTCCGGAGGTTAAAAAGACCGTTTTTATATTTTCTCCAATGTCAAACTCCTTTGCAGAGTGCAAAGGAGTTTGACATTGGACAAAATATAAAAACGGTTTTTTTAAGGACATAATTGTGCCTGATGATCCGCGGCGAGTCACATTACAAACTTCTTAAAGAAACCGTCAGAAATTGTTCAACAGATGACGTATCCAGAATGAAATCCGTAAACGACGCGGTAGTCCAGTTCAAAAGCCCAAAAAAATAAAGAAAAAGAACACCCCATTCGATATTCAAAGTTCATTAATACAGCGTCAACAAAGACCGCTAATGCTCGGCACACGTCCACAGACGGCAGCTAAAAAAGAAATTATTCTTAATTCAAAATAAATATCCCGCATTCGATTACGAAAAAGGAACGTCCATCGTCAGTCACAATGGGATCGGCTTCACGAGAGGCCGTCTCGAGCAGTCATTTAAAATATATTGAGGCGAGCGACAAAGGAGCGATTGTCCTGCTGGCTATAAACCCGACGTTTTTCTACGGTGAATTAGTTGAGATTATGTTCGAATAGGGACTAATAAATCTTTGGTAGAAGCAAAGCTTGAGTGTCCATTGATTTCTTGAGAGTAGGCGTGATTGTAGATGGTAATCTTCATAAATTTTACGAGGGAAATCGATAAGTCAAAAGGTAAAAGAAAGGTGTTTTGTATGGGACATGTTCGTTTCATTTGGCTAACAATCAACCGTTTGTGCGGCGGTTGTAGCAATTATGAGTTATGGCTTGTGCCTAATAGAAATTATTGTTCCCATTCTATGGGTAGGAGATAGTTTCTGCACACGTATAGGACGGTCAAAGTTAACGGTAAATCAAAATGAGTAAATGTTTTGATGGCCGTCGCGTCGTTCCGAAATTATACACGTTTTAGAACTTCATAGCCTGGGTTTAATGCCTTTTTGTACACGTCTTATCTTTTAGATAGGTTTATTAGGCTGACTTCGGAAATAGACAAACTCGAATCAGGTCTATTTCTTTATTTTGACGTTCAAAAGTGCCTTTTATGTGCCTAATTGAAATAAATGATTTGACTTTGACTTTGACTGCACTCTCTTACTTAACAGACAGCTATGCTGCTCGGGAGTGCGCGACTTTTTCTTACCAGCTAAAGCACTAGGCAATGGTGAAGGGCGGTTTTGCGGGACTGTCTTACGTAATTTTGAAGATTCTTAGCATTATTTGAATAAATAACTTTTGATTTTGAACAAAGAATGACTTGTTCAAAGAATATAACTACTTACAGAATCCATGCAAAGATTTTTTTCTATTATAATAAAAATTATCAAAACGCACCTACTTTGGTCCAATTATATAATGGACTATTCAAGTATTCATGTAAATCCTTTAAAGGAGATTCATAAACCAACAGATAAAAACGCCAAATAAAATTGCCATTTTCTCTATGCATTAAACTAAGTTATCTCTATTCTTATCAAATCTTGCATTCACAATAATAAAAAAAATCAAGTAATAAAAACTAAAACCCAACTACGACTTAAAAGGTATAAACAAGACACCACAGACACACAAATTAAAAATCCGGAGTCACACGTGTTAGGGCATAAATCGAACAGATTGCGTGTGACTCCGGATTTTTAATTTGTCTGTCTGTGGTGTCTTGTTTATACCTTTTAAGTCGTAGTTGGGTTTTAGTTTTTATTACTTGATTTTTTTTTTAATCTTTTGGGGTTATCATATATATATTTTTGAAATGTGCTCATTAAGCCCTTTCATTTGATACCCAACATGGTACGATTAAACCATATTTTTTTTTAATTTTCACACTTTATGGCCTCTAGAGGGCGCCATTTTTAACTTAATGTGACTTCACATAGCCTATAACCAGCGGACAATCACGACGCTTCTAACGATACCTCATTTGTCAAATTGTGATAAGTGTTTTGGAAGATAGGAGGGAACAAATGAACATACATACATACATACATACATACATACATACCGGTCAAAATCATAACCCTCCTTTCTTCCGTAGTCGGGTAATTAATAAACATCTATCTTTGTTTTTTGTTCTATAAGATACAAGACCACCGCCGATTGCCGAGTTTAGGAGTTGCGATGGCAAGCCAAGCCTGGTGATTAGCATAAGTGTTGCATCGGGAACAACAAATGTGCTTATCGCCGTCCCCGAGATTGCTCTGAACACCAACCTTAATTGCTCATCAATATTCGACCTAATAAGTTGGTATGGATGCGAGAAAGTACGAGATTAATTTGCGCTTTTATTAATTTAAATATTTTTCAGAAAAAGTCCATTACATCGTATATTTCCCGTTTATTAAATTAAAGTAAAACATAAAATTGATATAAAAATCACACCAAAATCACATCATCATCAATGACATAATTGACTAACTACTATAAATGCGAAATATATAAACAAAATGCGACTAAAGTACTCATCATCTGCCTAGCCTTTTCCCAACTATGTTGGGGTCGGCTTCCAGTCTAACCGGATGCAGCTGAATACCAGTATTTTACATGGAGCGACTGCCTATCTGACCTCCACAACCCAGTAACTGGGTAATACGATACCCCTTGGTTAGACTGGTTGTCAGACTTTCGTGCTTCTGACGATTCGTAACGACTGTCAAAGATCCACAAATGACAGCCGTGACCAACGGCTTAACGTGCTTTCCGAGGCACGGAGGAGTCTCGATATGTGAAAATGTTCGCCCATCCACGGACCAACCCCGGCAAGCGTAGCTTAACCTGATGGATCGGCCCGAGCGGCTGTTATTACTTAGCCACGAGCTCCTCCACGAGCGACTAAAGTACTATAAATGCGAAAGTGAGTTTGTTTGATACGCTTTCACGCTAAAACGACTGAACGGATTTACCTTGTACCTACCTAATAACGGTGCTCTTTCACAAGACACTAAACTGCGCAACTTCTATAAGAACAATCTTGGAAATCTCGGAAATTCCAAGATTGTGAAGAATTGCCCACTTTAGTTGCTCGCGTAACAATACCGTAAGGAAAATAACATTTTAAACAAGCCAATGTGGTTGTATACCTCTAAACAAAATGCCTAACTCACTATAAAAAAAACCTTAGGTATAACCTAGCTTTTATTTATATTATTTTACCTAATTAAAAACAAGGAAAATATTCACTTTTACTTTATGTGCCAATTGCTGAAAAAATATAAAGAGCCGATTCGAAAGTAATACAAAAAAACCTAGATGCAGACACGTATTTCAGTTCAGTTATATCAAACTAGCTGATTTCCGCGGCTTTGCCCACGTGGATGTCGGTTATTATACACTAAAACTTTCCTCGAGAACCACTCTATCCACTGGTGAAAACAGCATGAAAATCGGTGTAGTAGTTTTTGAGTTTATCGCGAACAGACAGACAGATAGACAGACAAACGCGGCGGAGGACTTTGTTTTATTTATAATAATTATTTAGAAAATAACATAACATTACATGACACCTGTATTCCACGAATTGTTAGAGCACAACATTATGTGTAAAAGTCACATTACTGTAAATAAGGGTAAGTATTGGTGAATTTTATAATCCAATATTATTTCAAAGCTTTAGAATACAAACGTAGGTAAAAGGAGAAAGAAAAATTAACAGAGTTTTTGACTGAATGGAGAAAGCAATAATTATTTCCAGCACTTGCTACCAATCATGTGTGGACACACAATACCTAGGTATGTATGAAAAATGCCAAGGTCAAACCACAAAAATGAGGAAAAAAATACTAATAATAATTACCTATTAATTTCAGAGAAAAATGGACCAAAAACAACTAACAACTCATAAAGTTAATTAAACCATGTTCCATATTGATATCACATAATTATAAGTAGTGATTAAGTACACTTTCCTTATTATTGACATAATTATAATTTATACAATTATTTCAACGTTATGTACCTATAGGTACATACCTAATTGATTATATTATTATTCATAAATTCGTAGGTCACCGCGGTTTTAATAAACTTGACTTACATCACGTAAGTAAGTAGGTATACTTACGTAAAAATATTTTTACACCTGTCATAGCGATACATAGGTAGGTAAATGCTCTAACTTCAAAAAAGCATTTTACTAGGAAATCTCAATAATCAAAATTAAAAAAAAAACTTTAATCTTCGCTTCTCTTCCACATTATTAACTTCTTTATTCTTCTAGAGTAACTTCTTTTTTAACTTGTCCTTCTCAATTACGTCACAACGAAGAGAGAGTGAGAGAGAGAACTTAGTAACTCCAAAGATTTTTTTTTTCATATCGACATTTAAAATTATATTTGCGTTTTTAACTGTACTTACTGCTCTGAATTAACTTAATTAGTACCTAAACAGTATAAATTAGTATTTGATTAACGATTGACGTCAGTAACAAAGGACATTGTTTATAATAACGGTCTGTAATTTACACTAATTACCACTCATGTAGAACAATTGGGTTTTTCAGGGTTTCAGACTAATTGCCTAAAAATATGTTTTGTGTTGGAATTACACACGTTTACACACTCATTTACTTTCACAACTTGGTGTAATACAATTTTGTTTGTAATATCATGAAAAAATAGAGTAGGTAAGTACCTATCTACATAAACCCATATTATTTTTAGAAATTATTCCTACGCGGAAAAAAACTATTTATTAAACTCTACTTTCACACCAGCAAAACAACAAAATAATCCTCAACAAATTCAAAGTAGTACTTTCTGTGAGCCATACCGGGTACCGTACTCCGTTCCCTTAATTAAGATGTAGGCAGAACGGCGCATGTTCGCTAACGAGTGTCTCACACATCTGCTTGTACCTTGCCTTATAACTCTTCACAGAGTAAGAAACAACAGAAGGCATACTATCGAATTGTGTTTTGCGATTTGTTCCTTATTAGTATTAGAAATCCAACTGACAGGTGTTAGCAGGAACGCATTCTCTCAACTGCCAGACATTGGTCATTGCAATGTAACTCTTATCTCGCTAAGGTAAAGTATAAGTTTGAACGATTGCCGAACTTTGATCAAACTCAAGACATTCATTCTAATTTATACTTCATTGCAACGAGTTAAGAGTTACATTACAATGACATTCTAATGGTTTTACATCATTCTTTGATCGCGAACGTGCTGCTTTACTGGTATAATAGGCCAGCTGAGTGGGCACTAGGAGCGGTTGATAACAGATAGAAAAGGCTATGGTCGAAGATAATGATATATATTGTAGCCAAGTAGATACTAATTTCTTAATAATATTTTTTTCTTCAGTCCTAGGAATAGACTAAACCCACTGACCTATCTATTGAGTGTCCCCACAAAGTTACCTCCATAACTTACCCCGTTACACCTGACGACAAACTACGAACACACCAAAACAAAGTGTCATAGTTCCATTGCTGGTCTTGTCTCGAGCTATTCAAAATGACAGCGAACTGAACAGTCCATGAATAAGAAATGAATCGATGACTTCGAGAGAGTGTCGATTGTCTATGGTATATAAAGAGGTTTTACACTAGACACTTCTTCAGAGTTAATTAAGAGAATTTCATGTAATTAGACATAGGTTTTTACGTAGTAATGAGGACTGATAGAGGTTCTATGTAAATTATCGTTGCTACGATGCAATCTATATGTTTTTTATAACATTTAACGATTAAAAAAATAGAATGTGTACAGGAAAAACATGTGTTTTTATCTAATTTCCTCTTTATGTACCTACCTACCTACTGTGTAAAATGTTGCTATTGTTTTATTGTTAGCCACTATAAAGTAAATTAGTATTTTTTAAATTAAAAACCAGCTACTGTAGGTACCAAAGTTACATAAAAAACCGAAATTAGTACTTACCTATTAGTCGGATTTTCCAATTTTCTGACTTCCGACACGAAACGGGTTTAACGGCTAAGTTCAAACTTGTAGAATACGATTCTTCCTTCAACGCTCACGGCGCACGGTGGATCGAAAATCGGCTGTAGAAGACATAGGATCTCGATTTCTTAAATGTTATTTTTTTTGCTGGAAATGACTTCTGCTGATCATTACTATGTACAAAAATGACACCCGAGTTAATTCTGCCCAAAAACGAAGGAAATATAATTTTTTAACGAAAAATTTGTATGGAGCTAGTATGAAAAATCGAACTATCTCCTAAACGGCATGTTTAACCGTAATATCCTTGAAGGTGGTCATAGTGCTAATTATTTATGATTTTTTGGTTGCCGATTTGACGAAAAATTTAATGCCGTTTTTTTTAAAAAAATCGTCAAAATATTTTTATTTATTTTTACATGTAAAACGATCCCTTTTAGTGTCCAAGTTAAAAATTTCGATATGTTATTAACCCAAATACTAAGAACACACAAAACAAGAAAAAATAAATAAAAAAATTGCTGTTTTTTGACACATTTTTACTAATTTAAATTAAAAAAGATTATCAAACTCTTATTTAAGTAACATATAAAGTTATATTATATACAAAATAATTTAATTTAAGGAATTAATACTAAGCATTTGTAAAATAAAGTAAAAAAAATAAAAACAAAAAAAATATATCATTAAATATTACAAAAAAAAAACCCAAACAGACTCAAATACAAATTTACAAATAAGTACATATATAATTTTTTTACAAATTTTCCTTATCACTCTCGTTGTCAGACTCCAATTCTGAGTCAGCATCCAGATTGGATATATCCCAAAACTCGAACTCAGTTTCCTGAAATTGAATTAAGTCGAGAGTTTCAGCAAAAAAGCTCTGCTTTTTCTTGGCATCTAACTTAGGCCTTTGTGCACTTAGCAAAGGATCCGAAGAAACAACAAGCATATTTAAAATGTCTTGATTGGAATCCTGCCTGCTTCTTTTCCGCGAATGATGTTCTCGAAACCTCCTAAAATCTTTGTTTCGAGACTCTGAGGCTTCTTCCGAGAGAGTTCCAATCGGCACAATATTATTTTTCTCGATTATGTCAGCCCCATGGATTAATAATTTATGAACGGTTGACGACATGTAGTACCAGTCGTATAATAATACGTACTTTTCTGCTGTTTTGCGGGCATAATCTCTAAATTTTATTATATCGACCTGCTCTCCAGATGTAATTGCTTGTAAAATTACAGCAAATCTTTTGATGAGGTCTTCATCCAAACCGGTTATAGCTGCGGTTTTATTAGGAAACTCAAAGAATTTTCTTGCAGTATTCCCGTCATTGGTGGTTCCCGAACCTTGTTTTACTATATCAATCAACAGATTGAGCTCATCTTTGAATTTATTTTGAATTATTTTCTTCCTTGTCTGTAGCATTTCTTTGTGCTCATCACTTCTCCCTGCCCACCGTTTGAAGTCGAGCCTGTATGCAATGTGTAACAGACATTCCATACAATTTATACGGGCGTGTAGGGATGACAAGCCAAATTCATACAGGTCAGAACACACAATTTTTGATGTTACAGCATCTAAGCGGTTCATTTCTGTAGGCTTTGCTAAGCACAGGTAGCACGATGCATTTGATCTAGCTTCAGAAAGGTAAGTGCAAACTTTAGCGTCGATCATCGTCATCATTAGTTCATGAGTCACCCTATTATTATTATTGCACTCTGTTGGGATAAGGGCCTCAATTTCTTCATCCATTTGTTTTTTCAGCTCAAGGACAACTGCTTCACTCTCTTTTACAAAAGTAAACTGAACTGGACGACAATACAAAACTGAGCATGGTTTTGGGTTCGTCCATAAGATGTTGTCTCCATCTGTCAGTTTAAGTGGCACCAAGGAGGTCATGAAAATGCTCGAGTCATCTTCTTCACCCTCCATTTTCTGCTTGTATCGGCTTTGGTTAGAAGCACCATCAAATCCCCACTTGGATATCAGCTTCAACTGCTTGTTATGCTCTTCCTTAGAAAGGCTTTGAAGGATTCTTGTAACTGTGATATCAAGTAAAGCTTGAAGTGTAATCCTAGCCGATGAATCAGTAACTGTCACTGATTGCTTCGGAGGGTAGCAATCAAGCTTAGTTTGTTGCACTTTATAGTAAGATGGATAAATATCCTTAGCACCTTCTCGAATGGCAGCCTCTCGCAACGTAATATATTGCCATTTCGAGAGTTTTAGCGAAAGAAGCAATCCAAGCGCCTTTTCTGACGTAAATATGATTGTTTTCGCTGGTTTCTTAAGCGTTTTATTTAATTTAGCGGCTGCTTCAGGATTTTTCATCATGTATTCGATGACAGAGGCGATATCTCCATGCCCTTCTTCTTTTAAACGTGCTGCAGCTGCATATGCCAATTCACTGGAATCTTCGCCTGTGTGTTCATCAGATCTTCTCTTTTTTTGTTTACTTCCCAGATCTTCGAATGGTTTACGGGATCTTTTCGTCATTGTTCCAATGGACGTTGATGTCAACGGTTCTGGAGAGACTGAGGGCGCTCTTGGTATCTCATTAACACTTGGTTCTTGATTAACTAAAGTTTGCACAAAACTCGGCCAATCAATATTTGCTCCCAACCAATTCTCGTACTTTCTCCTGAAATTATCAAGGAATCGGTTGGATTTCTGCCACCTTTGTATAGCGGCTCGCGTAAATCTCCGACAAAATTCTTTGAGAACAACACGATCTTCGTCAGACAGGCAATCGCCTATGCGGGATACAACTGCACTGAACAATACTTCATGATCAAATGAAGTACTCTCACTTCGTAGAAGAACAAACAAGTCTAAATTCGTGATTAAACTTTCCATTCTAAGATTTTATAGTCGCAGATTTAGTGTTAGCAGTTACACAGTTGTGAACAAACTAAATTATAAAACAAAACTTTAGCCCTTTTATTGCAAAACGCCAATAATTAGGTAACTACCCTCATTAGTTATCTTCTCATTAGCTAATGAAAATTTATAATTGTCACTAACTATTCTTAGAACTCATAGCACTGCTAATTAACAAATTAGCTTACTTATCAGGAAAAGTTGAATGTAATCCATAGTTGGCATTGTCGTGAGATATTGAAAATCATTAAATCACCTATAAAGACTCATTAGAAGACCTAATCAGTGTAGTTACTTAATCACTTCTTTTCGGACTCATTAGAAGAGTAAACAATTGGTAATTTGGTTGTATGAAAAGTTTTAAAACTCATGATGTGTTGATAAATATCTAGCTCAAACATAGTTGTCTACGTGTGGGTGTACTATAAACCTCTGCCAACTCGTTCGGAAATATAGGAGTGATGCTATTTTATGTTACGTGTAGTTAAAAGTCCGTGTTCTTCAACATAAACACTAAAAGGAATCGTTTCATATGAAAAAACAAATAAAAATATTTTGACGATTTTTAAAAAAAAAACGGCATGAAATTTTTCGTCAAATCCGCAACCAAAAAATTATAAATAATTAGCACTATGACCACCTCCAAGGATATTACGGTTAAACATGCCGTTTAGGAGATAATTCGATTTTTCATACTAGCTCCATACATTTTTTTCTTATAAAAATTATAACTCTTCCATTTGTGCACACATTTACTTCATATGACATTTTATAGAACAGTAATGATCAGCAGAAGTCATTTCCAGCAAAAATAATAACATTTAAGAAATCGAGATCCTATGTCTTCTACAGCCGATTTTCGATCCACCGTGCGGCGCCGCCGCTGGCGGCGCCACGTGCGTCCCGCCGCTCATTCGTCAACGCTGCCTATGCGTTTCTATCGGCGGGGCGGGCGGGCCGAACCGCGTGTATGTCGGTGACGCGAATCCATAACTTTATCCCCTACCAAAAATACGCAGAAGGCGCCTAAAGAAGTTTTCACCTCAATTAAATTCTGTTGTAGATCCGGGAAGTATTCAAAGTAAAAACTTACATAATTATTCCAAATATTGTGAAATATTTTCGTGACGGTACTTTTATAGTTGCCCAGAACCATTTTCAAAATACGCACATAAATAATTACTAAATTAAATTGTTGTTGCCAGAAGTGGTTTTTACTAGTGATACAACACTATTACCTGGTGGTATCGTTTAACTTTAACCTACCCACCGTACCACCAGAGGTACGGCCAGGAGTACGGCGCGGCGGGGGCGGGTTCGTTTTTTGAGTGTAGGAAATCCAAATCATCAAATGACTTCGTGTCAGACTTTTACTGACTAAAACCCACCCGTGTTCCTTCAGTTGCCTGTTGCCAAGGGTCCCGGTATCCCTTTCAGATTTAGGGGTACGGTGGGTCTGCAGTGCTCTTTGCCGTCCTCCATCATAGTTTATACTCCAATCAACTCAGCCTATCGCAGTCAACTCCTGGACATAGGTAGGCTTCTCCCAGTCTGCGGCGCAACACCTTGTCCTCCGCCTTCCGCATCCAGTTTGTTACCTTTCTAATAAGGCTACCTCCCAGCCACGTTACCTTTTTAATAAGGTCGTCGGTCCATCTAGCTGTGCGAAGTCACACACTACGCTTGCCGATTCGCGGTCTCCACTCCTTCGCCAACATCCCCAGCTCACTGCCATCTCTGCTTGCTTACTCTACAAACTATGTCGGTAACTCCAGATCTTTTCCGGATAATTTTATTTCTGAGTTTTAAATACTTACTCGAGGAGCTCGTGGCTACGTAATAACAGCCGCACGGGTCGATCCATCAGCTTAAGCTACGCTTGCCGGGGTTGGTCTGTGGATGGGTGACCATCTTTACATACCTAAACTCCTCCGTGCCTCGGAAAGCACGTTAAGCCGTTGGTCTCGGCTATCATTTGTGGATCTTTGACAGTCGTTACGGGTCGTCAGAAGCCCGAAAGTCTGACAACCAGTCTTACCAAGGGGTATCGTATTACCTAGTTACTGATTGGTGGAGGTTAGATAGGCAATCGCTCCATGTAAAATACTGGTATTCAGCTGCATGCGATTAGACTGGAAGCCGACCCCAACATAGTTGGGAAAAGGCTAAGCAGATGATGATGAGTTTTAAATACTTACGAAGTCAGAATATCACTTTACACAAACTACACCTAATCCACAGTGTACAGGTGCACAATAACTCATTAGACCATTATTTGTTCCTTTTTCAAACTCAACTCTTCTATAGAGGCAAAGATCAAACCTTAATCAGCGTAAAAGAGTTTGTTTATATTTGAGTAAATCAATCGATTGAGCTCGGTCGGCGGCGCACAATAAATCGAGTCGAATCGATGCGGTGTGGTCTCGATAATCGTTAGATAAGCATTGTCAAGTTAGGAGGCTTTGGGGTTCTGTAAGTGTTGTAGGATATTTTTAGATAGTGATTTGTTTGGTGGAGGAAAATGTGGTTGAGAAACCAGTGTTTAATTAAATACGCGATTAGTACTCGTAAGCCTTTCTAGCACTACATTTTTATAAATCAATCACAAATTGAGGGGTTTTTTTTTGCGTAATTATTAATATTGGACAAAAACCATGTGTGTCACAAGAAACCACATAATTATAAGATATTTTATTTTTAAAAGAAAATACGTAATCGCTGAATCGTAGGTAAGTACTAAGGTATTATTATAAAACAAAGTCGCTTTTCATATCTGTTTGTGTGACCACTAAGTTACTATACAATGGATTTTGACGCGGTTTCCACCAACATTTAGATTATTTGTCCAGAAGGTTTAGGTCTGGATGTTTTGTCAAATCGGCGGGTCGCTAAAAGTAATAAATAATTGTGTTAAATGTCCGTTGTTCAACCACATGCTAAAAAAAAACCACGTGATAGGAGTGAAACTTCTTAACTAATAAAGAATAAGAGAGATTTAGTGTGAGAGACAGAGAGAGTAATATCTTTCTTCGCTCTCATGTAACGAAACGTGACGCGTCCTTGAAATTCCACTCAATTTGCGCCTAAACGTAACGGGTCCTTGAAATTTTACTCAGTTCTCGTCCAATTATCAAATCGACTAAGAAGTTTCACTCCAAAAACGCATTTTTTAAATCCAGAGAAAAAAAATATTTTTTATATTTAGCAATAAACTATTTTCTATTTAGATTCCTTTTATTAACATGTAACAAGCTAGTTACCATGACATTACCAGCTATTATTTAAGTTATTAGAGGCATTATTAATATTTTCAAGTCCCGAAAGCGAGACAATCTAAGGATAAAATAATAAATTATCACGTACGGAACCACGTTTTCGAACACGTGCACTTCACAGATGTTTTTATGGACAAACAGATGAAATAATATGTTAAAATTAAAAAGATTCATTAATCGTGTTTGCTTTAAAGAAGCGATGATTAGGTGCTTATTAAAATGTTAGAAATAATTTATTTATACGTATCCTAATATTGGCGATGAAGACCTACACTCCTACACGGAGAGAGTTCTTTATTTATGACAGAGAATGGGATGATGGACTACGGGTAAGTACTACAATTTAGCTAAAATAGTTATATAAAATTATTATTGTTGTGTGGTTAAAATAAAATAATTATATAAATTAGTGTTTTTTTAATGAGTGCGTAGTATCTGGTATTATTATTCGGGTTGAGTTGATACGGGCCCAGTTGTCACTGACCCAAATTGGTAGGATGAGCGACTGTCAACGCAGCATCACTAACCAGCCAAACATTATTTTATCATAGGATTTATCGGTTGTCAGTTTGATTTTGACAGTAAGGATAGAAAACTTTCTTCCGAAATAGTCTACATATAAAAAGACCTAGACAAAGATCGTTAGAAATGATAGACGAAATGACAGATTGTAGAAAGATTTCTACGGTGGATGTCAAAAATGAAGAAACGAACTGTCACTTTGTATAAAGAAAGCTATGTCTATTCTTCGTAGAGATAGAAAGCGCCATGCTTCGCCTGCTGTTCTTTTATTCTATGTCCGGAGTGAATGCGTCCTTGTCGTCCTCACGACAAACAAATGTATTTCCATCTCTTTCTTTTTTCTAACCTCCAAATATCAAAATATTAGGAAAATAATTGAAATATATTAATAAATCGATGTATATTGCGTACCTAAATATGGTATGAGATTCCTTGTGTTTTACTAACTTTGGCATCATAGTTGGTACACTTACTAAATACACATGATGGCATTTTTTGAATTTTTTTGCTGCTTCAACTAAGCGTATTACTCGTCGCCATGCGTGTCGCAGACTAAAGTCAATATGTTACAATTGGGGTGTTTTCGAGTCTTCACGATTGCGCGCTCACAACATATCTGTTTAATATAATATCATTGACCCAGACAATGCAAATTACATATAGATGGATTCTCGACGTAGGAAATATCCGAATTTGCAACTAAACCAAAAGAAATTCTACACGATATTTTAAAAAAAGAACATGACTACACTTTGAATCAAGGTGATCAAAGCCAACAATTTTAACTTTTTAATGATTAACAACTACAATCGCATTGCCAATGGTCACGGTGCCATACAGTCTCATTAACTGCCCATTAATCTCGGGAATCACTTAACGAGGCTCAAGGATTAGCTTCCTTTGCCAAAAATGTAATAAAAAGTATAAGTATTTGGGTCGTTAGCGAAACGCGGCAACCCTTTTGTGGGCGAAAATTAAATATTATGAAGTGCGGTCTGAGTGTTAGCGAGGGCGAATGAGGGCATAGCCATAAGCGGGGCGAACTTGTTTATCTACGGCTTGGTTTGGAGACGTATTGAGCGAGAGAATTGGAGCCATCAAAGACGTGTGTAGAGGCCGTACAGAAGTAAATGTGTCGCGTGGTTCCGCTAGATGGATAGATGATCTAAAGAAAGTAGTAAGAGTAAACTCGACGCGGAAGGATGAGAACGAAGTGATAGATCAGAGACCCTAGAGAAAGTAACATTCTATCAGCGATAAAGATGATGGAAAAGCCAAAAATGTAGGTATAGGACTGACTGATGACATAAGCTATCGAAAAGCTTAAGTCAATCCTGTTGGAAGTCGTTGTAGAAATACGAAACGCTTTCGAAGCGATTGTCACTTGTCTAGGCCCTCAGGATTGACAGTGACATTCTATCAGCGATAATGATTATCGTTGATAGAATGTCACTTTGACATTCTTTCAGCGATAATGATTATCGCTGATAGAATGTCACTTTGTCTAGGCCCTCTGATGATACAATAAATATGGTCAGTACCTACCTGACAAAATAGTCTGATTTTTAGGGAAGTTTTCATAAATTAGTAAAAGAGATAGCAGATTCATAATGTGTTTTTTTTACACTTATACTCAAGGATATTTTATTAACACATACCTATGTTATAAGCGCGCAATTGTGAAGACTCGAAAACATTCCAATTGTAAAGTTTTTACTTGTAGTGAAATGTAAAATGAATGAAACGTGGGTATGTGTGCCGCTGCTGCGCGGAACACTTTTTTCGGTTGTTTTGTGAGTGTATAACATATCTGTTAATATAATATCATTGCTTATACTATAATAATTCTCGTAAACCGTTATTGTAAGAGCCTAATACAAGCGAGAGATGGCACAAAACATGGCACAAAAGGGCAGTGGGTGGAACAAAGGTGCCATTGATGATGATGATGTTGATCGTTGACGTCTTTCGCGGCCAAATGTTGTGATAATTTTACAGAAGTCACAAAGTAAGGAGAGGGGCTCCACGCTATCAGTAGCACAAACCCGACAAGCCATAAATATCGCTGAACACGTTAAATATTGAGGCAGTGTCGGCCGATCCGACCGACTAACCCTTTGTCGCGATCGCCTTGTGAATGGGTGAAAAATGAGCCCACAGCCCTACAGCAAATATTAATAAGAAGTCCTATTCATGGCTCGCTCGGTATAAAGTTTACGTTTCAACGACAATTTGTTATCTGGCAACACTGTCGATTTAGGATTATTAGGGTACTGTGGTTTTAACTGGTTGGTTTTGCGGGTTAATCGTATTACTTTTAGTTATTTTTAATACATTTATATTACGATCTAAAAATATACATATATTTTTAGATCGATAATATTATTTTATTATCTTTGCAGTATATCTGCCTAGCCTTTTCCCAACTATGTTGGGTCGGCTTCCAGTCTAACCGGATGCAGCTGAATACCAGTATTTCACATGGAGCGACTGCCTATCTGACCTCCACAACCCAGTACCTGGGTAATACGATACCCCTTGGTTAGACTGGTTGTCAGACTTTCGTGCTTCTGACGACTCGTAACGGCTGTCAAAGATCCACAAATGACAGCCGGGACCAACGGCTTAACGTGCTTTCCGAGGCACGGAGGAGTCTCGATATGTGAAAATGGTCACCCATCCACTGACCAACCCCGGCAAGCGTAGCTTAACCTGATGGATCGACCCGAGCGGCTGTTATTACTTAGCCACGAGCTCCATTTTATTATCTTTGCAGTATGCAATGCAAATCTAATATTATATTCCTTTGTTGAGCTCACATGTTTATTAAATAATATTAAAATTAATAATGTGCAGTTATTCGAGGTAATCTGGGTTATTCCGAAAAAATGGATTGTGTTTCTTTTAAATAAACACTATTACACGTTGACTAACAAATGCTTGCACTGACTGGCCTGGTCCACTCAAATCTTTGTGGTTTTTTCATCAAAAGACCATCAGATATTAATCTACATACATTTATGATCCTCATATGGCCTGAACAAGATGATGACTGGACTTTAAAAGAGACTGTGACCTTTGACCACTTGTGAACTATCACAGGAGTCGTTCAGTCAGAAATATGGAATTAGTGATATTAGGTGTTACTGATATTAGGAACACGTTGCACCTTATTATCGGTTTTCCATATATCGCACGAGTTCAAATAATAACAACCAATCACGTGAATACACAAGTTATAATTTAAAATATTATTCTTACTCACGTGCCATTTTCGGTACCTATTTCCCAGACTACCTACTCCACTACAACTAATATGGATATTAATCACGTGTTGAACTTAAAATAGTTCTGTAGGTACCTATGTTTATTGTTTTTATCATAGAACAGGTAAATAGCAAGTTATCCTATTTTTTTTTAACCTATATTTCCATTAACTACAACTGCCCAATACAATAATGATATTTTAGTTGACATCCGACCTCATTTATCACTAAACTTAAATGTACTTAGTACTTACCTAAAATGATTACATACAAATATATTAATTTTCAAAGTCAAACCGATTATTTCAAGTTCATAAGTACATATTTATTTATTTATATATATATTTAAATACAATCTAACACTAAAATATTTATATTACTTTGTATAAATTAATTATATAATTATATGTGAAGACGACGTAGGTGCCTTTTGCACTTTATTCCCGACAACATTTTTGAGTTCGACTGTTACTTAATTGAATGTCACATGCAGTGATAACCTAGTTACTTAGCAATTTCGATGTAATACATTCAGGTTAAATATATGTCGACGATAGGTAGGTAACATTTATACATGCATAACATCAAGCCTGTATTTACCGAAGGGTTGGACAGAGGTGCATCTACAGTGCTCACAAATTTCACTAGTTATGTTTAAAGTCCCATATGTAACCTATGTCCTGTTCCAGGTCATCTACCCGTGTGCCAAATTTCATACAAATCCGTTCAGCTGTTTTAGAGTGAGACGTAAAAAATTCACTTTCGCATTTATAATGTTAGTTAGGATTAGGATATAATGATAGCCTATTATATAATACTAGCTAACTACATAATTTAAAGAGAGAGTATGCAATCGACTGCTTAAATTCACCCAAACCATCATACATCAGATAATTACCTCCTAAAGGGCTTCTAAAGCCGTTTTCCCGCCAACATCGTCGCCCGCGCATTGATTGCAGGTAGCATGCGTACGCGCACGCGATGGCCACGGGCGCTACGGTTCGTTATTGGATTTGCGCGTTGGTTACCAAGTTTGAGTTATTGCCTACCTCCTGGTTATATTCGGTTGCTTTCGGTAATTGGTTGTTGGAATGCGGCGGCGGCGGTAAGCAGTACAAAGATGAAATATTATACGGAAGGGTTAATAGAATTTAAGGAGAAAGTACGATAAAACGTTGCCTTATATCCTTGAGTCTATGTCTTACCTTATCTTACCAGTCGTTACGGGTATTCAGAAGCCTGAAAGTCTAACAACCAGTCTTACCAAGGGGTATCGTGTTATCTGTAATTGGGTTGTGGAGGTCAGATAGGCAGTCGCTCCATGTATAATATACTAGTTTTCAGCTGCTTCCGGTTAGGGGGAAGCCAACCCCAACATAGTTGGGTAAAAGCCTGGGCAGATTATTTGATTGTGGTCCTACCTACCTTTAACGGCTTTTAAGTTAAGAGAAGAGACGTATAAACGTTAAAAAAAATATCGTTAAGGAGAAGTTAAGCAAGCAAACTATGTAAAGGAGTTAACGTGGAAAAAATGTCAAAAAAAAAAATTGCTGTTTTTAATATTTAATCTAAGCATATCTTTACTTTCTTTTCTGTCATCTTGTATAAAAAACTTAACTATTGACTTACATAACAAGAAGGTTCTCTAAAGTTAAAAAAAATATAATTTACGGGTAATTAACGGATATAATGGGTACATTTCAAATAACAATTCTATTTTATATAATCGCATTCACAAATAACTGCACTGTTGCTTTTACATTATTTTAATAGCATTTTTACGGTAAGTTTACCCTATTGAATAACAAATTTCACCAGCATACTGTAATTTTATAGATATTATATTATTAAAAATAAATTAAATAAAAATGATAAACCAAAACAAATGATGTTGAAACTAAAAATATATTAAACGGAAATACACAGTGTTCGGTAAAACACGGTTTATAATGAGTATTTATTTAATATTATTGTAACGAAGTACAAATAAACGCGTACTTTCCCATACATTATCGTTACCATATGCACAACATGATAACCTAATTATATTGTTAATTGTTACCTATACAAGAACAGGAATATTGGGATGATATACCTTTACAGGGCTACCAGAGGGCCTAAGCATAGTGATATTCTACCAGCGATGATGATGATAGCAAACTCAGATCAAATAAAAAACCTAGACAGAGCGCTGTCAACAGTGACGTTAGGCCAGTTTCGTAAACTAATAATTACTTACCCAATCTATTATGTTACACAGGGCGACGTCATTACGTCATTTCATTAGGTAATTGCTGAAAACCAGCGCTGTTGATGATAGGTTCGTCTGAAATCACAGAATTTTGCTGAGCAATAACCTGTGCTGGCACAGATGCGACGCACAGCATAATTTTCCTTGATATTTGTTAAAAAAAGTAGTTAACTTTGCAATCGGCATTTTGTTTGTGTTTGTTATGTTTAAGTGTTGTCATTTGCCTATCGATGTCGCAACAGTAATTACGCAATAATGTTTTTGGTCCCTGGCCTTGACATCAACCAATGAGCAAACGTCATGGAACAATACTGTATTTTTTTTTATTGGTCGATTAAGAGTCTTTTGGCTACTTTTGTATTATTTTTCATTTTGTCTTTTTTTGTTGTGTGTGCGTATTGTTTGTGCAGAATAAACAATTTTGTGCACTTAGTGAGGTGTAGTTTGATTGTAAATGTGTGCGTGTGAGCGTGTATTTTTTAACAGAGCGGAGGTGTAATTTTGTCATGGTTCACTGTTTGGTCGCAGCGCTCTGTCTTGGTTTTTTATTTGGTCAGTGATGGCAATGTCAACAATTTATTAGTTTGATACAAGCTGACGGTTGGTGGGGAGAATGGCAGTAGAAAAACTGTTTTTATTTTTCACTATTTAGTTGTGGTACAGTCACGGACTTTAATTGATGAACCACCTGGTACTGTTCGCATTTTAGCCGTGTAATGCACTTCGGGTTTATTCGGTTCCCGACACGCAAAGTCATATGTCTTCGTATTAGAAGAAGAAAATTATATTTCATATCTTTACCGGTTGGCTAACCTGAGAGCCAGAACTACAAACTTGACAGCAGTGACTACTCAAAGTCAACCAATTGCAAGTCTAGCAACAGTAACCTAGCAACGATAAACAATTGTTGCTAGCGTACTGCTGCATAGTAACGTTAGCGTACGGAGAAATTCTCTGTCATCGATATTTCAACTGTCACTGTCTTCAGTTAAGTTTTCAGAATTATTGAGTTAATGAGCTATGATACAAAGGAGGTCAGTATCAAATAGATTGGATAAACTTAATGCAACATTGTATTTATTTTTATTACTAAGAACTTATTAGACAACCTCTATGGATAAGACTATTTCCGATTAAAAGTAATTTATTTGTCATCTTGATATTTCAACTGTCACTGTCTTCAGTTAAGTTTTCAGAATTATTGAGTTAATGAGCTATGATACAAAGGAGGTCAGTATCAAATAGATTGGATAAACTTAATGCAACATTGTATTTATTTTTATCATTAAGAACTTATTAGTCAACCTCTATGGATAAGACTATTTCCGATTAAAAGTAATTTATTTGTCATCTTGATATTTCAACTGTCACTGTCTTCAGTTATGTTTTCATAATTATCGAGTTAATGAGCTATGATTCAAAGGAGGTCGGTATCAAATAGATTGGATAAACTTAATACAACATTGTATTTATTTTTATCATTGAGAACTTATTAGTCAACCTCTATGGATATTTCCGATTAAAAGTAATTTATTTGTCATCTTGTTTATGAGCTTGCGATTTGAGTTCGTGTTTAATCGTGTAATCTCGTGAATGTATGAAACTGCAAAATTGAAAAGTTTGAAGGTGGCTCATCAATTAAAGTCCGTGACTGTACCTACCTCACACAAATTCTAATACCACCTGCTATGTAAATAATAGTGAAGGAGTAAATTAAGATATCGTCTAGATAAACTAAGTGGGAAAAATACGTAATATTGAAGTTAACTCAAAAACTACGCAAGCAAAGTTAATAAAATTTATATGGGTTCACCTCGGAAGCATGATCAACCAAACAAAAAAAGAATCATCAAAATCGATTCATAATTGGCGGAGTAAACGCGTAACAAACATACAAAAAACAAAAAAAAAGCATACAGACGTATTGAGAACCTCCTCCTTTTTGAAAAAGTCGGTTAAAAAGTATCCTATGTCCTAGGTCATGGCCAACCCATGTGCCAAATTTCATCTAAATCCGTCCAGCCGTTTCAGCGTGAAAGCGCAACAAACAAACTCACTTTCGCATTAATAATATTACTAGCTTCCGCCCGCGGCTTCGCCCGCGTGGTATGACGTTAAAAAGTACCCTATGTCCTTCCCTAGGACATAGGGTATCCATCTATCTCTTAGCCAAATTTTGTCGAAATCTGTTCATTGGTTTAGGCGTGAATAGGTAACATACAGACAGACAGACAGAGTTACTTTCGAATTAATAATATTAGTAGGTATAGTTAGGATTCCTGGCTTCGTCATAATGTTTTATTTATTTACCTCAGCATATATTAATTAGGTCTTAGTAAGCAGCCCTAGGTAAATAATTTGTTTACTACGGCATGTACTTTGCGTGAATTCCCATGATAGTTATTATTATGTTGACTGCGGTTACTGCGGTCACCATTGTAATTGTGAGTGTAGCCGATAGGTGCTCGATTTGGCTCGACTACTCAGGCTCATTACTCATGAGGTAATTGTGGCTCTCTAGCTTCTGTTACTGCCCGCTTTTCTTGACTGAGTTATGTTACCCGTGGTAATTTGTAAGCGGGCACGCCCTTTGTGCCTGGAGGCTTTTATTAAGATACTAGCTTCCGCCCGCGGCTTCGGCCGCATGGTATGTCGATAAAAAGTAGCCTATCTCCTTTCTCAGGCTTCTAGACTATCTGTGTACCAAATTTCATTGAAATCGGTTCAGTAGTTTTGGCGTGAAAGCGCGACAGACTGACAGAGTTACTTTCGCATTTATAATATTAGTAAGGATATTATAAGTAAGGATTAATTTATGTTTACATTTAGGTTTTACTAGCTGATGCCCGCGGCTTTGCCCGCGTAGATGTCGGTTATTATATACTAAAGCCTTCCTCGAAAAGCACTCTATGCATTAGTGAAACAAGCATGAAAATCGGTGCAGTAGTATTTGAGTTTATCGCGAACAGACAGACAGACGTGGCGGAGGACTTTGTTTTATAATATGTAGTGATTTCTGCTTGAGTACATACAGTTCCCGATTTTTTTTGTTGGTATATTGGCTTGTGCTAGCTTACATATGGCTAATAATTAGATTTATGTTTTGTGTTGCGTAATGTGAATGATTTTGCATACTACGTATTGTATAGAATATTTTTTTCTAACTGAACAGACAGCTGTTCTGCTGGGGAGTTTGTTGCGCCACTTCTTCTTCCCAGCTAAAGCACTAGGAAGTAGTGAAGGGAAACTGACCTCGCACTGTACGGAAATCCTATACAATGCGAGATCAGCATAAACTGGAAATGTATAGCTTGATATGTAGTACACCAACACGCGGTGTCATATGTGAATGACCACAATTTGACGCCGAACGGCTATCGGCCTCCAACTTCAAACAGCATCCCGAAAGAAATTATATCCCCGAAATATGTTATTTATCAAGTAGTGCAGGATGTGGCCTAGTCACGGTTCATTAAGGCGGTTCCCTTGACTCCTGAGGGTCGAGGGGCGTTGGCACTGACCTGTGACACGTGGCGCCATGTTTTTACGCGTCTGTCGCTTAATTGATTAGAAGAATTTTGGTTTAGTTGTTCGCTAGTTATGGTGGTTGCTAATTCTTGTTTCTCTTTATTTTTTGCTAGTATAGAGATGTTGGTTTATTACAAACATTGAGTAGAATATTATAGAGATAGGTATTTTTGGACGTTGCATCATTTCATTGTGCAAAAGGTATGCTTGCCATTCAGAAACTTTTTCCTCATTTCATCATTCTTTAATTTGTTAGTTTTATGATTTGGTATGTCTGAATGAATTTGGTAGTCTCATTCTATTTGCTAGGGAGTCTGTTTCGCCACTTCTTCTTGCCAGCTAGGAAGGAAATGGGGGCTGTCTTATGATGTTATTTTGGCGTTCGGAAGTCCTGATTGTCAGCCTAATTTAAATAAAACTACATTTGATTTTGATTGACTCGCTCTTCGATACTATATCCAGCAGTGGACGTATTTCGACTGAAATGATGACGATCAAGGACTTACTTGATAATTTTATTTAAATCAATTTTAGTATTTCTAATATTTTTTGTTTGTTCGATATAAATTAGTGGAAGGTGTCAAGCTACAGGACCGCGTCATTAGCAACGAAACACATTTTCATAATTAGGGTTCTGTTTGAGGACACCGTATTTTTTATTGGCGGTTTTTAATTTATTGCCTCAATTTTGTTTGAAAACGAAAATTTTTGCGTGCTCGTAAATCGATTTTAATGTTGTGTAAAATGGTGAAATTACGGCTGAATATTTCCAGTTTTTGTCGTGTTCCTACATATAGGTAGCTTACCTATGGTACTTTATTTTTTATATTAGTTTTTTTTTTTGTTTAAATACCAGCATATTCTTTTCGCACTGCAGGACAAAGCCTTCGTCTGCGTGGAATTCCGATTTTTTAATATGTTACGATATTAATCCAGTTTAAGTGTAACTGTCTGTGTGAAAAATTTCATAAAAATCCGTTCAGCCGTTTTTACGTGATTGAGTAACAAACATCCAAACTTCCACTTATAATATTAGTGGAATAATATCACGAAATGATAAGCAAAAACTTTTCCCCAACAGTGTTGAAAATATCACGAGAATTATCAATAAACCGTAGGCTTCGGAAGCCAGCGGTCCTCAAACTGTCGTTGTCGTCATTCGAAGTAAGTTTGACAGCCGCTCGCTGGGCGAACCACAAATAATAAACTAGCTCGGCTCAACGGTAGCACAATGCCTGATGCTCTATAAACTATAAAATATTGTCACCGGGAACAGTACATGTAAGGTTTTCAGATACATCAATGAAGAAAAGAAAATACAGTTGTATTAAACAAAAAAATATTTCGTGTATCGACAACAATTTTATACATACAACTTTTTATTTTCAGCACACGAAATAAAAAAGTATTTATACGTTTACACGTATATTATACTAATATGCAATAAAACTTGTGCATGCCTGGTGTGTTTACGTATTTAATACAGGAAAATCATTAAAGTAAATTTTAATTATGTGCTCGTTTACGAAATTCAGACAAATGCTTATACAAAGCAGGAAGTAAATTAATGACCTATTTATTGCACGTGACTTAAACACGTGAAATATGATTGATATGTGCAACGTGTTTAAACGTTTTGTTACATAGGTACACGTGCAATTACCTACATCGTCTGCTACTAAGTGCGCTTCTTTACAAATTGCATTTAATTAAAAGTATTTAATAATAAGTTGCCAGTATTGTCCCTTCACAAAAAAGAACTTCTTTTGTCTGATATCCCCACATATACTACACCACAACAACAGATGCGTACAAAAATAAAAAAAAGCTCAACAATAGCCCTAAGTGGAGTCAGTTACTAAATAATAAAGTTTAACGACACCTTATTAAGGATTTATTTGTTGGTACTTACGAATTATTCTATAATTTATTACAAATAACATTCAAACCAGTAAAACGCGTAACAAAGCAACTTCAGTGTACATTTGTTATAGGATTTGATTTTAATGATGCGCCATTCACCTCCGTACGGCCATTCATGCTTCTGACTTTTTTTAATATATTGGGTAATTTTTAATGGGATTCTTGTAGATTTATTTCGATTTTTATACCGATAGATGGCATTTTACGAATTTTATTAAACGTTACAAGTTTATGTTTTGAAGGTTGATGTTCTGATGTACTGGTTGTGTTGAGACCACCTACGACTGATTTCTTAAAAGCCTAGCCTAATAATGGTAGGTCCCCTCCTAATCCTAATTTATTAGGAATGTTATCACTTTTTATAGAAACATTTTATTCTTTTCTGAGAATAAAATCATCTCATCATTCAAAGAGCCTGTCTGTTATATTTTTAGAACGTCATATTCAACTGTAAAAGTTATGGGAAAATACATTAATTTTAGTAATAACTACAGTATTGTGTGAGAAAAATGTCGATTCAACACAAGTTATTGAAAGTACTCAATTTCATACTAACTTCATTGGAATAACTTCCAAGAAATTCTTGCTGTACAAATGTGTTCTAAATAAGACGTAAAATGTACTATAACTGTCACAAAAATGGTGTGAAATTGTGAATGGTAGCACTCTCCAGAGACGAAGCTCAACCCTTACATCTTCAATGAATTTTACAACGTCATTATTCGCGTTAAACGTTTTTAAAATACCGTCATTACAGACTATCAGACGAGCCGACGCCACAAAAATCGAGCAAATTTCGACTTTATCGATAGAACCTTCGTTAAAGGATTCGCTATTCACGATTCATTCATAGACTGTAAAATTCGAAATACAATTAATCATTAATTGTATCATTAGCCGTATCGTATTTACTCTTGCGACGTACCATCACTTCATTTTCTCTCTCTTTAAGTCTCATTCCAATGATTAATGATAGACAGAGATAGAATGAATGATAAATGATTTTGGAAGCGTTGAAAAGACCGCGGGCGCATGTGTTGCACGCATTTCTCTACGACCGTCAGATGTTTGGGCGTCCTATAGAATTTTAAGCGGTCATTCATAACCCGTTATTAATGATTTGTAGATTGTGCGATAATAGATTTAAGAGTGGAGCTATTAGTGAACTTAAGCAACTGTCAGTTCAAATTGAATTTAAGGAAATAAAATATATTTTTGTAAAATTTCGGGGCAACAGAAACTTATTTTGAAAGAAATAGATTCTCCGTAATGTGATTTTAACGTTTTTCAAGACATAATTTTCTGAAAAGAAACCTAACCCAATAAAAAACCAATGTCGATTTTCGTGTCTGTCTGTATGACAGCATTGTTCTTGTAAACTACACAACGGATCTTGATGCGGTTTACCATCATTTACAGAATCTCTATAATACATTACTATTTAACTCACATATAATATTAATATCTCGCTCTTTTGTCAAGTCGTAAAAACCTTGCAAAGCACGGGCGGGTCGCTAGTATCCTAACTAATATTATAAACGCGAAAGTTTGTAAGTAAGGATGGATGGATGGATGGATGGATGGATTTAGGGGTATGAGGAACAGGGTGTAAAGTTCACTCATCCCCCATAGAAAAGGGAGGATCCTCCGACCAGACGGGTGTTGTGTCTGGCGGGCAACTGCCCAATGATTGATATTGGGTTTTTGTATATATGTTCATTGCACGGTAAACTCTAATTGCGCGATGCAGGATTTATGTGACGTCAGGTCTTCGATGCGTAGTTCGCATGTGGCGATGTAGATACCGCCACAGATGGATGGATGTTTGTTACTCTTTCACGTAAAAACTACTGAATGGATTTGGATGAAAGGATATTGACCAATTTGGACCAAATGCTGCCCAGCCATGGGAGTGCTTCCAAATGGTTCCTTGCATCAATTTATACATACAAAAATTAAAAAAAAAAAAATCTGTCCCAGGATTAAAAAGTTATTGCCTTTATACGGAGCCGGCAGGTATCCATAGGAACTCCTCAACCAAACAAGACAGCACCATCGAGTTCGAACTCGTTGAATATGCATTGACAAGTGCTTTACACTAGGCAGTGTCCAGGGTCTGATGATGGAGCCGGAAGGTTGCTATAGGAACTCTTCAACCAAACAAGATAGCACAATCGTGTTTGAACTCGTTGGTTTTGTCTTGATAAGTACCTAGTATAGCCCAAGGTTGCATCCAGGGTCTAGTGATGGAGCCGGAAGGTACCGATAGGAACTCCTCAACCATACAAGACAGCACCGTCGGGTTTGAACTCGTTGAATATGCACTGACAATTGGCTTATACTAGGCAGTGTCCAGGGTCTGATGATGAAGCCGGAAGGTGGCTATAGGAACTCCTCAACCAAACAAGATAGCACCATCGTGTTTGAACTCGTTGGCTTTGTCTTGATAATTACGTAGTATAGCCCAAGGTTGCATCGAGGGTCTGGTGATGGAGCCGGAAGGTACCGATAGGAACTCCTCAACCAAACAAGACAGCACCGTCGTGTTTGGACTCGTTGAATATGCATTGACAAGTGCTTTACACTACAATGTAAATGATATGCATAAAAATGGAATAAGAATGTGTTGTTTAACATAAATACTGACATTATTTAATAAAATGCGCCATTGGTTGGTTGGTGTTCATCAATAAAAAATACTCAACAAAAAATAGTTTTTCTCAAAACTCCGCGGATAGATTTTATTGAGCTTTGGTGGACAGACTAGTACAAGCCCAAGGATTATAATGCACTATCTGTCCATTCTGGGCAGCACTTGACCCAACTGCCATAAATGGATGGTCAGTAAAAAATATTTAAAATGAAAATGATATGCATAAAAATGAAATAAGAATGTGTTGTTTAACATAACTACTGACATTATTTTTAATAAAATGCGCCATCGGTTGGTTGGTATTCATCAATAGAAAATACTCAACTAAAGATTGTTTTTCTCAAAACTCCTCGGATTGATTTTATTGAGCTTTGGTTTACTGACTAGTATAAGTCCAAGGTACGTAACGCACTATGTGTCCATTCTAGGCAGCACTTGACCCAGCTGCCATAAATGGATGGTCAGTAAAAAATATTTAAAATGAAAATGATACGCATAAAAATGGAATAAAAATGTATTGCTTAACATAATTACTGCCATTATTTTTAATGAAATGCACCATCGGTTGGTTGATATTCATCAATAAAAAATAATCAACAAAAAATAGTTTTTCTCAAAACTCCGCGGATAGATTTTATTGAGCTTTGGTGTACAGACTAGTACAAGCCCAAAAATCATGATGCACTATATGTCCATTCTGGGCAGAACTTGGCCCAACTCCCATAAATAGATGGTCACTAAAAAATATTTAACATGAAAATGATATGCATACAAATGAAATAATAATGTGTTGTTTAACATAATTACTGTCATTATTTTTAATAAAATGCGCCATCGATTGGTTGGTATTCATCAATAAAAAATACTCAACAAAAAATAGTTTTTCTCAAAACTCCGCGGATAGATTTTATTGAGCTTTGGTGTACAGACTAGTACAAACCCAAGAAACGTAATGCACTATGTGTCCATTCTGGGTAGCACTTGGTCCAACTCCCATAAATAGATGGTCAGTAAAAAATAATTAACATGTAACTGATATGCATAAAAATGAAATAAGAATGTGTTGTTTAACATAATTAGTGCCATTATTTTTGATAAAATGCACCATGGGTTGGTTGATATTCATCAATAAAAAACACTAAACAAAAAATAGTTTTTCTCAAAACTCCGCGGATAGATTTTATTGAGCTTTGATGTACAGACTAGTACAAATCCAAGGAACGTAATGCACTATAAGTCCATTCTGGGCAGCACTTGACCCAGCTGCCATAAATGGATGGTCAGTAAAAAATATTTAAAATGAAAATGATATGCATAAAAATGAAATAAGAATGTGTTGTTTAACATAACTACTGACATTATTTTTAATAAAATGCGCCATCGGTTGGTTGGTATTCATCAATAGAAAATACTCAACTAAAGATTGTTTTTCTCAAAACTCCTCGGATTGATTTTATTGAGCTTTGGTTTACTGACTAGTATAAGTCCAAGGTACGTAACGCACTATGTGTCCATTCTGGGCAGCACTTGACCCAGCTGCCATAAATGGATGGTCAGTAAAAAATATTTAAAATGAAAATGATACGCATAAAAATGGAATAAAAATGTATTGCTTAACATAATTACTGCCATTATTTTTAATGAAATGCACCATCGGTTGGTTGATATTCATCAATAAAAAATACTCAACAAAAAATAGTTTTTCTCAAAACTCCGCGGATAGATTTTATTGAGCTTTGGTGTACAGACTAGTACAAGCCCAAAAATCATGATGCACTATATGTCCATTCTGGGCAGAACTTGGCCCAACTCCCATAAATAGATGGTCACTAAAAAATATTTAACATGAAAATGATATGCATACAAATGAAATAATAATGTGTTGTTTAACATAATTACTGTCATTATTTTTAGTAAAATGCGCCATCGATTGGTTGGTATTCATCAATAAAAAATACTCAACAAAAAATAGTTTTTCTCAAAACTCCGCGGATAGATTTTATTGAGCTTTGGTGTACAGACTAGTACAAACCCAAGGAACGTAATGCACTATGTGTCCATTCTGGGTAGCACTTGGTCCAACTCCCATAAATAGATGGTCAGTAAAAAATAATTAACATGTAACTGATATGCATAAAAATGAAATAAGAATGTGTTGTTTAACATAATTAGTGCCATTATTTTTGATAAAATGCACCATGGGTTGGTTGATATTCATCAATAAAAAACACTAAACAAAAAATAGTTTTTCTCAAAACTCCGCGGATAGATTTTATTCAGCTTTGATGTACAGACTAGTACAAATCCAAGGAACGTAATGCACTATAAGTCCATTCTGGGCAGCACTTGGTCCAACTCCCATATATGGATGGTCAGTAAATAATATTTAACATGTAAATGATATGATTAAAAATTAAATAAAAATGTGTTGTTTAACATAATTACTGTCATTATTTTTAATAAAATGCGCCATCGATTGGTTGGTATTCATCAATAAAAAATACTCAACAAAAAATAGTGTTTCTCAAAACTCCGCGGATAGATTTTATTGAGCTTTGGTGTACAGACTAGTACAAACCCAAGAAACATAATGCACTATGTGTCTATTCTGGGCAGCACTTGGCTCAGCTTCCATAAATGGATGGTCAGTAAAAAATATTTAAGATGTAAATGATATGCATACAAATGAAATAATAATGTATTTTTTAACATAATTACTGTCATTATTTAATCAAATGCGCCACCGGTTGATTGTTATTCATCAATTAAAAATGCTCAACAAAAATTCGTTTTTCTCGAAACTCCTCGGATAGATTTTATTGAGCTTTGGTGTACAGACTAGTATAAGCCCAAGGAACATAATGCACTATGTGTCCATTCTGGGCAGCACTTGGTCCAACTCCCATATATGGATGGTCAATGTCCTTTGCAAACAGATAGTTTATAATCTGGATTAACACATAGGATACTTTTTATCCCGATA
Source organism: Lithophane semibrunnea (assembly GCA_947363905.1). Classification (NCBI taxonomy): domain Eukaryota; kingdom Metazoa; phylum Arthropoda; class Insecta; order Lepidoptera; family Noctuidae; genus Lithophane; species Lithophane semibrunnea. The sequence continues at coordinate 9,240,445 of OX376209.1, read as the reverse complement.
TTTCTACGGGATCGGGGTGAAACCGCGGGGCGCAGCTAGTTTAAATATAACTTGATATAAAGCATTGGCTCCCAAAATACATTTAGGCAATCAGAACCCCGCTTCAATATACAGACTTATCATCCGAAATCAAATTTCGTCCCCGGAATAAATCGGCGACGGAAATTAAGAAAAAATCACTATGTCCCACCCTTCACGTAACATAATAACGTTATGAGTTTTATGACAAATGCATTAATGAATTTAAACGAGGGAGCTGTGTTTATTGTGTGCTCCGACTACGTTAAACCTAGTTAAGCTTTTGGTGTTATCCGCTTTAGGAGACATCGTTATGCAGAAGCAGCCAATTTAATATTATACTATACTTTTTGTGGCAAAGTAATATCAGCCGCACGGGTCGATCGATCAGGATTAGCAATGCTTGCCGCGGTTGGTCCGTGGATGGGTGACCATCTTTAGATACCAAGACTCATCCATGACTCGGAAAGCACGTTAAGCCGTTGGTCCCGGCTGTTACTCGTGGATCTTTGACAGACGTTACGGGTCATCAGAAGCCCGAGAATCTAACGACCAGTCTTACCAAGGGGTATTACTCAGTAACGGGGTTGATAGGCAGTCGCTCCATGTAAAATCAACATAGTTGGGAAAAAGCTAAGCAGATTGATTCGTTAAGTGAGTCACGTAATTCCACCCGTCCTACTGAACAACTTTTCCATAACAGATTCGTATTAAAAAAAACTTGTCACATACATTGAAATAGTCTACTGTTTTTTCGACTCACCCCCTTGAGGGATAAAGGTGACTAAATCGTCACCCTATACCTATATGTAGATAAGTACTTACAACTTTAAATAATAAGTATAATTACTAAAACTTAAGCGGTGGTGATAAGGTGATATAAATAAGCATACCAACTTACAAATTCATCATTAATTAAAATTACCTGATCCTTCTAAAATAGTCTTCCTCAACTATTTTTTCATTATTTTAATTTACCACAATTGATAGCCGAAACAGGATATCTATCCTGTTTTGAGAGTGACTAGTGGTTAATTAAGTTTATCAGAATTTGATAAAAATACATAATATTACATTATTTTGGCGACTAGGGAATCTTGTGAAAACATTTTAGTGCGTCATGAATGCCAATGGGAAAAAACAGAAAACAGGAAATTAGCAAGATATTTTTATAATTTAAAAAATTATGTGCGGTCGGGGGACTTCCGTCAGGTACGAACTTCCTTCTCAAGTAAGATGTACCTAAAAAAAAATGACCAATGACGTCGTATTTAAAAAAATCTGTACTTATTTACTACAAACTACATAATTAAGTACTTTAGATTAAAAGGGACCTTAATCTAAATACTATTATAAATTAAATTAGGCATATTAAAAATAATTACCCAAATTCTCCACTCTCGCATAACACGATCCAAATCTCCCCAATCACACGTCCCCGCACAATGATATGGAAAAATATCGTATTTAATAACTAACTAAACGGGGAGTCGAACCCGGGCTATGAGGGTGCTTTATTAAAATATGTTAGGCTACACGTATTTACATATGCTCACCACTAAACCAACCGTGACGGATAGGATTTCACGGTGTATTATGAGTATGTTACTGGGTCTTTTCAAAATTATGTTGAAAACATGTGTAATTCATAATAAATATCATTTTCAATTTTATAAAATACTAGCTGATCCCCGCGGCGTTATTATATACTAAAACCTTCCTCGAGAAGCACTCTATCCATTGGTGAAAACAGCATGAAAATCGGTGCAGTAGTTTTTGAGTTTATCGCGAACAGACAGACGCGGCGGAGGACTTTTTTTTATAATATGTAGTGACTAGCGTGCTCCTACTTCGCATGGTTTTTACAACTTGACAAAACAGCCAGATTCCCGGTTGGGCAAAGTGATATTGAGTTTTTCCATCGAGAATTTCTCCTTTACAGCTCGGAGTCTGGATTTGTGCCCGGTTGATGGCAATAGGCTCGCCCGCTATTACATAGGACTTAAACATAACTGGCGAAATGCGAGTGTACCATAGGTAAGTACGCCTCTGCCAAACCTTTCGGAGAATAGGTATAGGAGTGGTTTTTTGATGAGACTGAAGAAAAATATCAATCAGAAAGACGCAATCAATCTGCCTACCCTTTTCCCAACTATGTTTGGGTCGGATTCCAGTCTAACCGGATGCAGCTCAATACCAGTATTTTACATGGAGCGACAGCCTATTTGACCTCCACAACCCAGTAACTGGGTAATACGATCCTATCCGTTGGTAAGACTGGTTGTCAGACTTTCGTGCTTCTGACGACTCGTAACGACTGTCAAAGATCTACGAATGACAGCCGAGACCAACGGCTTAACGTGCTTTCCAAGACGCGGAGGAGTCTCGGAATGTAAAGATGGTAACCCATCCACGGACCAACCGCGGCAAGCGTAGCTTAACCTGATGGATCGACCCATGTGGCAGTTATTAATTAGCCAATCAGAAAGACGCAATAACAAAAAACATTTGCAAAGTGTGAAGATGACGCTACGAATACCGACAATCAATCTGCCTAGCCTTTTCCCAACTATGTTGGGGTCGGCTTCCAGTCTAACCGGATGCAGCTGAATACCAGTATTTAACATGGAGCGACTGCCTATCTGACCTCCACAACCCAGTAACTGGGTAATACGATCCTATCCGTTGGTAAGACTGGTTGTCAGACTTTCGTGCTTCTGACGACTCGTAACGACTGTCAAAGATCAACAAATGACAACCGGGACCAACGGCTTAACGTGCTTTCCGAGGCACGGAGGAGTCTCGATATGTGAAAATGGTCACGGACCAACCCCGGCAAGCGTAGCTTAACCTGATGGATCGACCCGAGCGGCTGTTATTACTTAGCCACGAGCTCCTACGAATACCGACGTGCTACGTAATAAAAGTACCTAGGTTTAAAATTCCATCAAAATCAGTTTAAATTAATACAATAGATCTAACAACATTCTAAACCAACAACCCTAATCACAAACAGTGAACCGAAATGCATAGAAAACAATTTATTCAATAAATTCTCAATTTAATTGTCGAATCATTGAGTGTGCATTTGTCGCGCAACCCTAGTTATTTATGTGATAGTTTATATTACACAATCAGTGTACTGCGGGCCTTAGTAGGATAGGGCTGGCAGGAATATTGATCGGATGAAGCTTTTTGCGGCTTCAAAAACGGTTCATGTAGGTAGGTTAGGTCATGTTACTTGTTGCAAAAAATTTAGTAAAAAAAATAACTTCCTACGCAAAAATATTGACCAGAAAACTGTTCATTAAAAATTATAGATAATCATTTATTTAATCATTTTATTTTAGTTTACGTACTTTTATCATTACATTTATTACCTATGCATGTGGAAGCTTGTAATTAGCAAAGCTTGTAATTAGCAAATGTTCCTAGCTACGAATGAGTTTTCATTGTGTTATTTATTAGTCTGTAAGCTTTCTATAAAATAAAATAAATAAATAAATTATTGCGATTTTTTCTGATAACTAGGACAGTTTATTTAAATAACAACTTATAGCTAATTATTGTTATGTAGGAACTAATTTAAAAAAAAAAACTTAAGTATGACAATGTCCCACTCCTGTCTTTGCCCAGGAGTGGGACAGCGTAGGCCAGGAAAAAACAAAAAAAATAATGTAGGTAGGTACTACTGGTACTTTGTTCAAGCTACTTTCAAAACCGAACATGTTCCATTATTGAACATCGACAACCCTAGACCACTCGATAGTATAGGGGTGCCAAAGTGGCCTATAATGGCCCCGACATAATGTGTTTAAACGAATGATCATCACATTTGACTCGATACAACACATATAGGGTTTCTTTATTACGTTTATTTTGGGAACTTTCCCTTTTATTTCCGATCGAAAGGGCTTTTTAATAATAGCCTTTTTTGATCTTTAAAAGAGTTAAGTAAAAAGCTTTTTTATTGTGTGGGTAATTTATTATGTTTTCTTAATACTGTTACTGATTTAGGCCGCGTTTTTTAAGTAAGAAAGGACATTTATAACCGACTTCAAAAAAGGAGGTAGTTTTCTCAAGTCGTCTGTAATTATTATGCATCTTTAAATGTTATTTTTATAAATATATGTTCGGGTATAACTTCATTGTTTATGAACCGAATTAAATAATATTGTTTGAAAGTGTATAAGTCTCATAAGGTGGTAAGTAAAAGTTCTAGTAAGTAAGGTAAGTAGTTTTTGAGTTAACTTCAATAATATGTATTTTTTCCACTTAGTGTATGTGGATGATTTAATATTATCATCCTAAAAGTGGAAAAATAAAAACATTTTTTCCAAAAAGAAGTCGGTGGCAAAAAACGAAAATACAAAGCCCAAAATAACGACTTCCGAAATTATTAAGTAATTTTTCACTTTGTATTGTTTTTTTATTTTAAACTTGTAAGAAGATTTATATTGAACACAAATAATATATTATCAAAGACAGATACTTTACCATCATAATATAGGTACCATGATTTGAACTTCTCTCTCGAGGAGCTCGTGGCAGTGTAACAGCCGCACAGTTCGATCGATCGAGGTTAAGCTACGCATGCCGCGATCGGTCCGTAGATGGGTGACCATCCCTTTCATACCGAGACCCCTCCGTGCTTCGGAAAGCACGTTAAGCCGTTGGTCCCGGCTGTCATTCTTCATAGAAATTTGACAGTCGTTACGAATAGTCAGAAGCCTGATAATCTGACAACCAGTCTTGCCAAGGGGTATCGTATTACCCAGTTACTGGGTTGTGGAGGTCAGATAGGCAGTCGCTCCATGTAAAATACTGGTATTCAGCTGCATCCTGTTAGACTGGAAGCCGACCCCAACTTGGTTGGGAAAAGGCTAAGCAGATGATGGTATCTCATAGCAACAAGCAGTAATTGGTAGCAGGGCGGCCATGACGGCCCTTAGATAAAAAATGGTGGTGCTTTTTACGACACCCAACGAAATAAACGCTTCTGGCCTAATAACATCACATATAACTTAAGATTAATTTTAATTATTCTTTCTGTCAACATAAATTCGTTAATTACTCTATTTCCCGTCACCGAAGTACTAGGAATGCAGAAATCAGAGGTTATCACATGCATTCGTCGGAACAATAACTGAGCGGCAAAGAAATTCATGAAGTCATAGTTTTTACTTATTGATAAGCCGGGCATGGGTCGAGACCCTTGCCTGTTTGCTTATTATTTCTGGATTATTTTAAAACTGTATTGGTTGGGCAGTGTTACCAAGGGGAATCGTGTTACCCGGTAACTGTGGAGGTCAGATAGGCAGTCGCTTTATGTGAAATACTGGTATTCAGCTGCATCCGGTTAGACTGGAAGCCGATTATGTTGTCTATAATTATGTTAGGGTAGATGATTATTCTTACTAATATTATAAATGTGAAAGTGAGTTTGTTTGTAACGCTTTCACTCTAAAACGGCTGAACGGATTTGGATAAAATTTGGCACATGGGGAGACCATGACCTGGAGAAGGCCATAGGCTACTTTTCATCCTGGATCGTAAACGAAGTCGCGGACAACAGCTAGTTCTCGATAAACTTATGAAATGGGCAGGCAATAAGTGAATTTTACATCATAGTCTAAGATGATGAAATGAAAATAATGTGAATGAACAGGGGGCCTAGACAAAATCTCTTTTCTGTAAGCGTTAACGCCAACGGAAAGATCAAATTGTATGGAGTTGACAGCAGCAGTCACGTGACATCTCTAAAGCTAATGTCAACTCCATACAATTTGATCTTTCCGTTGGCGTTAACGCTTACAGAAAAGGGATTTTGTCTATAGCCTCTGGTCATACGCGCACGCCGGTTGCAAGCGCACCAGAGGGCGTAGACAAGTGACAATCGCTTCGAAAGCGTTTCGTATTCCTACAACAACTTTCAACAGGATTGACATAAGCTTTTCGATGGCTTATGTCAGTCCTATACATTTTTGCCTTTGCCATCATCGTTATCGCTGATAGAATGTCACTTTGTCTAGGGCCTCTGACCTTTCCGAAGAACATCACCAATAAGGTCACTATTTATGTCCTCCTGGGGCGTCTCCTCCCTGCGTTTTCACTCACATCTGCCTTGTAAATACCTTTTGTTAATCGCCTTTCAGTCATCCTCTCAACATGACTATATCATCTAAGTATTAGTATACTTAGATGATATAGTAAAAAAAACTGAATTAAAAAGAGTATGATATAGTTTTCAAACTCTTTTTAATTCAGTTTTTTTTTAAACTTATTTTAAAGAGTTATCGTTCATTTTTATAACCTACTAGCTTCCGCCCGCGGCTACGCCCGGGTGGTATACCGATAAAAAAAATCAATTAATATTAAATAAAATATTAATATTAATATTAAATTAAAAATATAAATTTTTAATTTGTCTGTCTGTGGTGTCTTGTTTATGCCTTAAAAGGCATAAACAAGACACCACAGACAGTCGTAGTTGGGTTTTAGTTTTTATTACTTGATTTTTTTTTTAATTCTTTTGGGGTTATGATATATATTTTTTTGAAATGTGCTCATTAAGCCCTTTCATTTGATACCCAACATGGTACGATTAAACCATTTTTTTTTTAAGTTCCTCACTTTATGTCCTCTAGAGGGCGCCATTTTAATTTAACGTGACTTCACATAGCCTATAACCAGCGGACAATTACGACGCTTCTAACAATACCTCATTTGTCAAATTGTGATAAGTGGTTTGGAAGATAGGAGGGAACAGATGAACATACATACATACATACATACCGGTCAAAATCATAACCCTCCTTTTTTCTTCGCCGAAGTCGGGTAAAAAGTAGCCTATATCCTTTCCCGGGATGCCATCTATCTCCTTGCCAAAGTTTATCGAAATCCGTTCAGTGGTTTAGGCGTGAAACGTAACATACACACAAATAGAAAGACAGACAGACAGAGTTACTTTCGAATTTATAATATTAGTATGGACTAGTATGGAATGTGTCCAACTCTTGGGTAAAGACCTCCCCTTTTTCCTTCCAAATCACTCTATTGTGTGCGATTTCTGGCCATGTTGGCCCCGCAAACATGAATAGATCGTCACACCACCTTCGCCGCGGTCTCTCTCTACCAACGTTCATTTGTAATAATATATTTAAATCGTTGTTTCAGAGTATATCGAGGCTAACAAACAGCTAATTAACTTTCCTAATCAATAATTCTATCACAATAATTATCAATAGTAGGAAAATTATTTACATTTTCGTTAATTATCCCGCCATAACACTATTAGTCGGGACAATATGGCGAAAGAACGAATAAAAACAGATATTAAAACAAAATGGAACAAATATAATTACTATTAATTACTCCAACAGTTATTTACGTAATTATTTGAATTTTTCCTCTACTTAATTAATTCATACCAATTATTTTTTATCGTGAAGTACGTAATAACTAAATAATATCCTGTAACGATAACATTCCTAAGTCAAAACATTGGATTTTATTAGAAAATACGTAGTTTCCTGTTTTGTAACACTGTACCCGCCGTAAATAGTTGAAATATTGACTAATTTAACACTAATTTCATCAGTTTTAACAAAACTTCATAGGAATTATGGTAAACTTTTTCCTTAAATTGTTTTTACGATAACCTATTCTACACTATTAAATGAGCAATATTTGTATATACCTATATAATATATCTATATTATCTATAATATATTTGAAAACACGTTCTCAAAAACGGCTCTAACGTATTCGATGAAAGTTGCAATAATAGGGGTTTACGGGGGCAAAAAATCAATGTAGGAAGGTCTCATTTCTGGGAAAATTCTTTTTCTCTATTTTCACCCGAGCAGAGATCGGTGGACCTGCATTGCTATTCTGTAACCATCTTACCGTGAAAACTTTTGTGAAGTGAGCGTGGAGTAAGCTGTCATTGTCATCGCTACATAATGATGCTAAGGCAATGACAGTTTACTTCAAGCTCACTTCACTTAAGTTTTCACGGTGAGATGGTTACAGAATAGCAATGCAGGTAGCATTGCTATTCTGTAACCATCAATAATTAATACGTAATTTTATGTGAATCAGCTCATTTGTTGTTTTTCACAAATTCGATATCCTACATAGGTAGGTTTTATTGTCGATATAAAATATTATTATCATAGTATGCTACCAACATAATAATACAAATCAAATCGTCCCCTACACACAGATAATAAAAAAATATAAGTAACACTGCTAATTCAAAATCGGAACATATCTCCCATAGCGTTGGTGAACGATTGTTTAATGTACCAGAAGTGAGCAAATTCGTTTTTAAACGGCTATCAGCCGGTCATTATATGACTGTGAATGACGCTGATGGTAGTACGTCACTGCTGGTTTGAGTAGGGTGACAAGGATTTGATCTAAACAAATAAAAATAAAAAAGTATTTCAGACCAAAAAGAGCATAAGCAAGGCAAGGTTATGTTAATTAAACAGTAAATATAGTAAGGTAGTAATATTAAGTAAGTTTAAGTTCTTAATGCCTCAGGCATTAAGTCCGCCTTTGTACAGTATTTATTTTTACTTGTGCATAAAGTTTTAATTCATAAATAAATTAATATTTAAAAAACTGAAGAGTTTCCTTGCCTGCGCTGTCCCACTCCTTGGCAAAGGCCTCCCTCCACTCCTTCCTCTTTCCAGTTTTGACGGAACCTATCCAGCTCGTCCCGCCATCTCCTACGTGGTCTGCCGCGACCCCGTCTCACTGTCTCAGGGCACCAGTTCTGTGCTATTTGGGCCCACAGTTTGTCCGGCATGCGGCAGACGTGCAGGCCCAGTCCCATTTAAATTGGGCAGCTTTTTGAGCCATGTCAGCTATCTTTTTTTATTTTACTTGCTCATTTTGTATACAGATTATGCTAAGTTATATTTTTTACCTACTGTAAACAAATCTCAATGAAATACATTTATTTTACTGGTTCATTTAACATGCAGATTGAGGTAAAAGGTAATTTATTTACTGCATTATTAATTAGTTTACCTAAATGAGAAAATTTACAAATAATATTATTATTTTACCTGTAAGTAGGTACAAGTTAGGTAATACGACAGCAATTAAGTAATTTCATGACAAGCTATCGCTATGCAGTGGGAATGTAACAACTCTAAATACATAAATGAGGTTATAAAAGGTAGGTTTATACTTAAATTATAATCATGTCATTCAAGTGAACCGTATTAATTGAATATCCCCGAAATTGTAATTCTACCTAATATTACTTCACCATAGGGCGAATATTGTGAAACTTAATGCAAGTAGTTAACTATATAGTAAAGCAGAAAAACTTCATCTTTAGATTCCTTAATCAACGTTTTGTTACTTTTCTCAAATCCTTTTAGTTTTATTTATTCATATAAACGCTTGCTAACTTAAATATACACAGCATTTACCCACAATCTTTGTTATAATTATAGATCTCGCATGTATCTAAATTATTGGAAAGGATGGCACTATAAATTAGCGTAGATACTTGAGTATAGCGTAGCTCGGTATAGAGGAGCTAGTGGCTAAGTAATAACAGCCGCACGGGTCGATCCATCAGGTTAAGCTACGCTTGCCGGGGTTGGTCTGTGGATGGGTGACCATCTTTACATACCGAGACTCCTCCGTGCCTCGGAAAGCACGTTAAGCCGTAGGTCCCGGCTGTCATTTGTAGATCTTTGACAGTCGTTACGGGTCGTCAGAAGCCCGAAAGTCTGACAACCAGTCTTACCAAGGGGTATCGTGTTACCCAGTAACTGGGTTGTGGAGGTCAGATAGGCAGTCGTTCCATGTAAAATACTGGTATTCAGCTGTATCCGGTTAGACTGGAAGCTGACCCCAACATTATTGGGAAAAGGCCAGGCAGATGACTTGAGTATAGCGTATGAAGTCTGTTTCAACAATTTCCATCATTATTAGCCATCTCAAAATGAATTCATACCCACTATACATATGGTCACCCTATCCAGTAGTATATTAAGTACTCTTAATAATGGGACAGTTTAACAATAGGTGTACGTTTGTCATCTCACACAATAGGACTCACAGACTCCCAAACGATTGTTGTTTGGACATCTGGGGTCTCAAATATCGACCCATAAAGCGTGGACACCCTACCTATTCTATTTTTAGCTACGTCATTTCGCGACTTAAGAATGTGGTCTTCAGCGAATTTATCATTCATTCGTTCATTGAATGAGTGAAGAGATAAGGTACTTAAAACAAATTAGAGACGATTTTTCATTTGTTATTGTGATGGATTATGAGGATTTTTATTGATAATCATATTTTTTTTTACATAATAACGTAAACCACACATGAAATCCATACTAATATTATAAATTCGAAAATAACTCTCGTCTGTCTGTCTGTATGTTACCTTTTCACGCAAAAATAATCCTTTAGGAAACCCAGCATTTTTTAAGTATCCCGGTAGTACGTTCCCGTGAGACGATATCCGACATCCACGCAGGCGAACGGGGGGAAACGCTAGTATGGAATATTATAAGTACTTTTTATGTTATCGTAGTGAAAACATAAAACACCAATTACAAACATTAACCAGGATTTATGAATTTCAAAATAATTATCTCAAACCTATAAAATTAAATAACTAAGTTCCATTTCAGCGTTTTACAGTATCATAAATAACGTACAAGAATAACATCGATACACCTACTTATCACCCAATTCCCAAACTTGTAGAACATAAACTCGCTTAACGAGAAACGCGCATTAAATTTGAACAGGCCAGTAATCATACGAACACTTTAAAACACCCCACCTCTAGTAATTATCCACTGTATCTAGACCCCCCAAAAGATCATTATTTACCCCCCTTTACATAAATAATTACCCCACAAGAAGGGCCAGGAAGGTCATTTTAAAACGGTCGAAGGGTAAGCTTCCCCCGTTGTTGGCTACCCTATTAAGTGATGGGTAATTTAGGAATACATAAAGTACATAATAGGGTCCTTAACTTGGGCTTAATGAGGTGAAAACGGGACCGTTTACCCTGTTGGTACCGCGTTAATGTTCGTTCAATCGTTCAATGTGCCAAATATAGAGCATTTGGCAATTCACGTGATATTTTATATCGATTATTCGAATCGATAATGTTGGTATCGAGAAGTTAAGTTTAAGGGTAATCGAGATGCGAGTAGATTAACGAATTGAGAAGGTTAATTAATGGAAACGGCGATACAATGAGCTGGAGAACAAAGTAAAATTGCATTCCTTGAATTCTGGCAAGCTGTTCGTAATGTAGCTTTGTTTTTTTTTTCGTAATAAACGACCCAGATGTTAATTTAATTAGGAAAGTACTTACAAACTCAACCTACATCAAACACAATGGACGGACGGTTTAATTACAAGAGATGTGAAAAATTAAGTGCGTTATGCACTTAATTGCATACAATTCGTCTAAAGTCACACTACGAGTACATCAACATTCAAACCGTGTTTAAGTACCCGTATCACACCAGATTACATGATGAATTTATCTAAACCATTATGATAATAAACCGTCACACAAAAACACCAACCCTTTTTATTTTTTTCAAACAAATCTTTAACAAAAGCGTTGAAACGTCGCCGTGCAGATGTTCACAACATTTTATTACGATTTAATGCCATAAATAATTTGATTAGTCGCGTATTTATCAACTAAGGACCATCTTCATGGAAAAACGTCACCCATTCATGACCTCCCTTGCTCTAAAGACTTTTATATGGGATCTATGGGACCCCATTGAAATGAACAACCGTTTATAAGCCACTAATGTTATCTAGACATCTTCACGGGAAAGAAGATGTCATATAAAACATTTTTACCAAAACTTTTAGCACTTAAAAATCTTAAATTCGTAGAATTTTCGCACTTAACTCTCTAAAAATAAGAGTGAAATAGGAGAGTCGGGAAATAACGTAAGTTTGTTGGATCAATGACATTTTTTTCGCGTTTTCAAAAGAGTATTCGTTTATCAAAAGGTGTAAAGACGTCTTTTGTTGACAAAAATGTAAGTATTTTTTGCACGAATCTCTGGAGCACGCGTTGAAAATTGACTCGATCAATGCATTTTTTAAAACTGTCTGGATTATCTTGTTTTCTTTTGTACAAATATTTATGGAATCGCTGTTCTTAAAAAAATATCTTTGTCGGTGTTTTAATTTTATTATACTATTTATTTGAGAAAAATATAACGTTTTTTGTAGAACTGATTCAAAATAATAAAATCTTCGCACTTTAATAAATCGTCAAGTTTATTAACAGCGAAATTATACAAGAGGTTTTTCGCAATATGTTAATTTACGATTATTTAGGTAAGCACCAAAATAAATAAAACATCTTAATTCATAAAATCATAAATGTACACACAAAAATTACTCAATCTACCGAGAAGGCAATCCGAAAGCACTTCACTCGGTAATCATAAGCCCCGGACCACACACGTCGAAAAACGAAACATACAGTAAAAGGTGCTAATGCGAAAATACAACACGTTCCATTTTCGTAAAAATAAACATGGCGCTTAAAACGCCATAATCTCCTTTACTCGGCACCCCGACTATTTGAAAATCGAACTAGTTACACTTCCCTATTCAAAAATTGTTACACGTTCTTTGTTCGGACAATATTTGTTGGGCGTATAATGCGACCAAATTTTGAAGACCCTCACTCGTTTTAAAGGGCTGTTTAAAATTAACTAAATGGAAGTGTCTTCTATAAATGGTTCGGTTAAGTGATGTGGTTAAGTGGGGACTTGATGTTTGGTTGTTTTAGGGCGCTGTTTGTTTTCGGGCTTAAAACACGACTCGTCTTAACAAGGTAGGGTTTATTTTTATCTGCTCCACAACAAAGAGACTGTGGTAGCAGTTTTTTTTCGTCTTTGGGTGCTGTCTACCTCCTTAATGCTAAAGGTACATACGTATTACCTTATTCTTAGTGTTGCCATAATTCAGCCTTTGGGAAAACACTCTTAGTTTTATTCTCATGTCAATATTTCCATTAGAATATTTGTTGAAGATAAAGGGATTCCTCTTCGTAGTGGCAAATAAAGTATTTCGTCAGACATGTTTTTTATTCAAGATTTATCTGTTTCTAGTCTTGAGAATCCATAAAACTCCAAAGTTAGTCGACATTTTACTCTATTGCCTGAAAATTACCAGAAATATAAATCCCAGCAAAAGTTCATAAAATCTGAATAGCAAATCCAAAGGAAACACAATAAATTAAAAGAGAAACGAATATTGCGACTGTGGGGTACGAATATACCCCACGGTGTAAAAATGCCATAATAATTCAGTGACTGCCTTACGGATTTATTGTGCACATTAATCATAATATATTTGCAATAGCAATAATGATTATTTAATAGAATCACTTCATGTTTGCAGTTTTATTGCTTAACGATTATATTTGGTAATAGTAATAAAACTGATGATGGAAATCAATTGATTTCCACGAATTTTCGACGAAACACTATTATAATTATTTGTAACTAAACAAGTTGGTTTAAAGTTACAAATTAGGTTGTTCCGAAATTAAAAAACATTTTTTTGGTATCGTCCTTTTTTTTTAAGTGTGGGAAATAATCATATGACTTCTCCCGCTCTAGGTGGAGCAGGGTGTCAGACTTTTACCCACCTGTGTTAATTCAGTTGCCTGTTACCAAGGGCCCCGGTATCCCTTTCGGACGCAACCCTGCCAGGCATCGGCCCTAGCGGACCCCGTCAATTGTGCTGACATCTCTTTGAGGCGCACGTGGAACACAACGCGCCGTCGACCCAGGCCTGGTCCTTATCGGACGGCTTGCATTGCTCACCGTCCGCAAGCCCGCGCCTATGGTGGCCGGGAATCCGCCTGGGATTCCCGACGTCCAGGGCTTGTAGGTATCGTCCTGCGTGTGTTTTTAATGATACTGGTATCAAGCACAAGACACAAAAGAGGGGCTGACTATCAAAATTGAACTTCCCAGAAGCCCTAGACAAAGTGACATTCTATCAGCGAAAACGATGATGGAAAAGGCAAAAATGTATAGGACTGACATAAGCTATCGAAAAACTTATGTCAATCCTGTTGGAAGTCGTTGTAGAAATACGAAACGCTTTCGAAGCGATTGTCACTTGTCTAGGCCCTCAGGACATCACAGGTGGCGACTTCTCACCTTGTCGTTTTGGAACTAAAATAAAGTTTCAAGCCAAATGTTCTTTACCACACATCCATTGAATTTTCGGTAGCAGTCTCCTAAAATAACTCACAAGATGAAATGAGGGTCATTGTCTGCGGGTATTGCTTATTCAGTAAATGAATTTAACTAAGACTTTCACTGTTCGTTTAATTACATTGCCCCATACTAACAAGAAACTGAAATAATGGAACATTCAGCAATTTCCTCAAACGATAGAAAATTATCTTCAGAGATCAACAACATAGGAGCCTTGCGCAGTTTTTGTGAAGAACCATTAGAATACAGACAGACGGATACTGGTGTCATTTCTTAGGGTATTCAGCTTTCGCAGTGTTGAACTGACTAGCTAACAATGGGTATGTCAGATCCTTCATAATACAGATTACAGATTAGATTGGTCTTAATTCTACATTTTCGAGTGTAAAAAAATTGAAAGGAAAACGGCGAAACGCCTTGTTATCTGAAAATGAAAACCGTTTAGGACGGAATTGAAGAAAATAATTAGACATCTGTAAAGGAAATAATTTCAGAATGTTTAATTTCATAACGGGAAAACTCATTTTTTTTACCGACTTCAAAAAAGGAAGAGGTTATAATATTCGAAAGCATTTTTTTTTAATGTATGTTTTCTTTAATTTCATCAATTGTGAACCGATTTTATAGATTTTGTAATACTAGCGACCGCTCCTGCCCGCACCGTTTTTACTACTTGACAAAACATCGAGATTTCTTAGTTATACTAACGTATTATATACCTTTAATATTAAGGTATTACTAATAATTAATATAACTTTAATATGAACGTACCACACACATACATCTTCTGGAATAAATTCTCTAAACGATGGTGAAAACCTCATCAAAATCTGTTGCGTGGTTTAGAAGAACAACGCGGACATACAGACTAACCCGAAAAGCGACTTTAATTTATAATATATAATATATAGATACAAATGTATAGATTATTAACCCAATTAACCATTAATTAGTCCATTTGTCCGTTAGCAACCCAATCATATCTATTCACATTTAAAGCACAGTTATTCCTGCATCGTTAAGTAAAACGCCGCAGCTTCCGTGCACTAACAGAAGTGGCAATTGTAGAATATTATGCCAGGGAATGTTTTTACGATGACAGCGGGCAGTGGGATTTTTTGAAGTAACGTGGACAAAATTTATCACGGATTGCTGTGCAGTTAGCATTATTTTGGATAACAAGTCTTGAAACTATGAAATCGAGTACTGTAGGTACTACTAAGTTTAGTATGTGTATCGTTTTGTAGCTGTTATACCAAATTTCGGAAGAAGGTAATCATAAATTGCTTCGTTGGTATAGTCGTCGCAAGCTTGAGGTCCTGGTTTCGATTGCCAGGTCGGGCAAAGTGTTAATGGGCTTTTTCCATCAGGAATTTCTCAATAGCAGCCCGGAGCTTGAATTTGTGCCCGATTAGGCTAACTTATTAGGCTAACCCCCTTTTAAATGGAACTTAAACATAGCTGACGATATGTGGGTGTACTAAGGTACACCTCTGCCTAACCCTTCGGGGATTACAGGCGTGATGTTATATTATGTGTAATTAGAAACCTGTCAAAACGTTACCGTATTCATATACAACATTAGTTCTTGTTTATGCTAAACGTGTGTTCACTTAAATCGACAAAATTTATGGAACAGCTGATTTTTTTTTCGCCATTTCAACTTTGGTCCCATAGAAAAAGTTGTTCAAAATGATGAGTACAATGACCGCTTTTCGGGTTTAGCTACAAAAACTAATTTTGTATAGGAGGTTCCTATTTCCTTCTGTCTACATGAAGAAATAACATATTTATTTTTCGCTTTTTAGTTGACTGACTGCGCTTCGCCAGGTGTCGTCACAAACTCCATTTGAGTCCCGTAACTTGTTTTCCGATATCAAATTACCTTAATCAAATAAAAATATGGCAATTTAAATAAAGACTATGCCAACTCGCTATCAACAAAATGCAAAAATATACTCGTAAGTGTATCAACTAAAATCTGAAAGCTAATTTTGTCTACGTTGAGTTAGAACTGGCTCACTGTGAGCGGTACGACGCGACGCACGTTTTATTACGTTACCGCCTTTCTATGGGACTGAAGCTACAGGCTGTTGTGACACCAGGAAATTACTACTGATTTTATTAAACGTCGCCTTATTGTCATAATGCATACTTGACTAGGTACCTACTTATATTAGAATCTATAGCCTAGTCTAAAAGTATATGACGATAGTGTAAACAAACTCTTTTCTGGTTAAATTTTTACACAATCACTCACTCAAGGGTGTTAGTAACGCATTCATTTGTATTTAGAAGGTTTCAACTTTATTTCTACCACTTTTTTTTTAACACTTTTTCCAACATAATGGTAGGTATTTGAATAACATTACTAATAATAAAATTGTAATTGACGAAAATTGAGGCTATGAAATTAACCTCAATTGTCAAATGAAAAAATATATTTAAGGTGATTTAAAATTAGAATTTCGGGTATATGTAAATTCTAATAACCAAACCAAAGCACTCAATTTTTAAGTGCCATTATAAATTAGCATTCACGGGTACACGTTTTCTGATTCATTTTGTTTACATTTTCTAAGATACTTTTGCAACAGATGTAACCTGAGGGCCAGAGACCAAGTGACATTGTAACAGCGGAAGCGAAGATGGAAAAGTCAAAAATGTATTGGCTTATCATAAGCTACCAAAAGCTTATGTCAATCCTGTTGAAAATGTTGTAGAAATACGATACGCTTTCAAAGCGATTACCGCTTGTCTAGAGCCTCTGAGCGCCTAGACAAGTGAAAATCGAAAGCATTTCGTTTTTCTACAACGACTTTCAACAGGATTGACATAAGCTTTTCGATAGCTTATGTCAGTCCTATACATTTTTGCCTTTTCCATCATCGTTATCGCTGATAGAATGTCACTTTGTCTAGGGCCTCTGGTATTCTTGTAGACTGGCTATTATTTCGGCCGTCGAGAGAATGCGTTCTTGACACCTGTCAGTTTCATACTAACGAATATGTTTTGCGAATTAGATCCTTATTACTACTAGAAATTGTCCAACTTCAGGAACGCAATCTCTCGACGACCGGACTGTAGTACGAAAACTAGAAAAAAGTACAGGGTGTTAGGGTAAACACCGTTATCCTTGCACCCAGTGGTTTGGTTTCATTTATAGAACGTAAAACCAATGGAAAATTACAGCTTTTTTTTCTTTTTTTTCAATCTACATTTTACCACAAGAGACGCAAGTTTGTTGCCCTATGCGCTAGGGCAACGAACTTGCGTCTCAACACGGGCGGGGTGTGCGGGATGTGACCTGACCGGCCGCGAGCGCGACCCCTCTCTCAGTCAGTCAGCTGTTTTGCTAGAGAGCACGGTGTCGGATAGAAACTTTTAAAAATATTTTAATGAAAATAACGTTTTTTTTTTGTTGTGTTTTGTCATTTATTTTTAAATTTAAGTCAACTACCCATGGTTTGAATGACAAGAGTGTTTACCCTTACAGCCTGTATATCGTATCGAGTAATACAGTTTACAAGTCCTGTCTGGGTCAGGGATAGGAAAAAACTGAAAACTAATGAAAAGAAAACGCATTTTTTTTGTTGTTTAAATAACTTATGCTGACTTTTCAGGGCTGAAAAATTCTTCGCCGGCTTATTTGGTCACCTTTCCTATGCGGAATTTATCATAGACATGACAATTTTTACTGACTGTACCTTATACAGGGTGTTAGGGTAAACACCGTTATCCTTGCAACCAGTGGTTTGGTTTCCATTATAGAACGTAAAATCAATAAAATTACAACTTTTCGTTGTCCTATGCGCTATGCGCTAGGGCAACGAACTTGCGTCTCAACACGGGCGGGGGGTACGGGATGTGAACTGACCGGCCGCGAGCGCGACCCCTCTCTCAGTCAGTCAGCTGTTTCACTAGAGAGCACGGTGTCGGATAGAATGTTTTTAAAATCTTTTAATGAAAATGACGTTTTTTTTTTGTTGTGTTCGGTCATTTATTTTTATATTTAAGTCCACTACCCATGGTTTGAATGACAACACTGTTTACCCTTACAGCCTGTATCTTCGAACTTGTTTTGGTATTAGTTTAAACAATGGTATCCATTCAGAATAGAAAATAAATATGAGTTGAAACAAATACCAGTGGTATTAGTTTTTGGTATTAGAATGGAATGACTCATGACAATTACTACCTAATGACGAAACCAAATCGTAGGAATACTATAAAATAACAATAAAAGCCAGTAACTGAAGCAGAGTTGATTAAAACATGACGGTTCGTTATTGTGCAAAATTTAATTATTTCTACTAAACCATAAACTACCATTATAGTGGAAATTCCGCTTTAGGAATCATAAACATATTAATTTTAGGTAATTCCCAAAAAAACAAACAATGTTTCCTCCTGATAACTATGTATGTATGTACACACGGCTACACATCAAGCTATACAGTTCCAGTTTATGCTGGTCCGCATTGTATACGATTTCCGTACAATGCGAGGTCAGCTTACACTGGAAATGTATAGCTTGATGTGTAGCCGTGTGTACTAACAACTTATTTTTCATATAAATGTTAGGTGTGTGGTTGTTTTTTTTTGTCACCTTGGAAGTTATAACAATAATATTGGAAAATACTAGTCATTAAATCAATTGATTATTTTAACGAACTTATTATTTACAAATACAGGACATCATAAATCGACGCGCAACCTGTTACCTAGATTAAATTAGATTCAGTACACGATTCTGATCCCCTGCGTTAAAATTTCTCGTCGGTTATTAAAAAAATAATCTGCTATTTTATACAAACGTGCAATACAAAATGAAAAAATAAATAAAAACTGTATCAAATGTCTCGTCAATATTTTTATTTAGTGACTTGTCTTTTGCTATACCTGCTTTGTTCACGCAATCTGAAAACCGCCCTAACGTTTTTACCTAAATTGGTTGAATTATTCTCCTGAAAAGATTAGAAGATTATCTAAACGCAATTTTTTTCAATAAGAACTGCTGAAGTTTTTACTCATTTTATTGCATGAAAACCAAATCAAGAGAAACTGCTTTAAAAAAATAATAAGGCTGCGTTTTCACCAGATATTTGCAAAGATGCGTAGCGAGGGATGTGTTTGTAAAGAACCAATAGAATCGCTTCATGTACCTCGCCTCGGTCAGCACAGCTCTGGTGGAAACGGCTCAGCGGAGCTAGATTTTTGCGCATACAAAACAAGTGAGGGATTTGTGCTAGGGATGTGTACGAGGGATGTGTGCGAGGGATGTGTTGCGAGGCATGTGTGTTGAGAAGGATGTGTTGCGAGGTTTGCGCATACTGTACCAGCCAGTCCATCCATCCTCGCACCACACATTAATGCGCATTTTCACAGCTCCGCTACACATCCTCGTAGGCACATTTTCATCGCACAGCTTTGGTGGAAACCCCAAACACATTTTCACAGCACAACTAGACATCCTCGCACGACACATTTCCATCGCACATCTCTGGTGGAAACGCAGCCTTAGAGAGATTTAGTGTGTGAGAGAGAGAGTTATATCTTTTTTCTTTCTCATGTAACGATCACTCTCAATTCTCATCCAATCATCAAATCGCTGGCTAAGAAGTTTCACTTTAAAATTGCATCACATTGCAATCGAAAACAAGCTGTCACTTTGTGAGTTTGCACATTGAACACATTGCAGCTTTAAAGAGTTGCTAATCATAAAACAATCTCAAATAACTCCTTCATTTAATTAGCAAGACCCACGGGCACAGCAAACAAAGTTATTTTTAGCAATGTCAATAGAGAATTTTGAACATCAAACAATCATTTTTTAAACCTGTTACAATGTTTTGAGATGATTTTTCCTGTTGCCAAAGTCCAAAACAACTGCCGTAATCGGTAAAATCGAATGCCTGGTTTATACGATGCCAGTGACTCGGAATTTCGGACCCAGGCATCAGTAGGTTCGGGATACCCGGACCTTGGTAACAGGCAACTGAAGGAACCCCGGTGGGTTTTGGTCAGTAAAAGTCTGACACGCCCTCCCGCTCCCGATTTCCCACCATAAAAAAAAGGCGTCTGTGGGTTCATGCAGGGATCAGCAGTAAGTCAGGCCGGGGAAGTTACTGAGCCCGAAAATAGAATAGAATATAATACCTTTATTTTGCATTAAAATATATGGTAGGTACATAAAACCACAAAATATGACATATAATATAATAGACGGGTAGGCGTAGGTTAGTCAATTGAACTGACTTGAGGGCGCAAAGTCAGCACTGGACTGGGTTGAAACTGGTGTCTACACGAGCCCAGTTGCAAGTCAGCGCTCGACCGACTTACTGTCACATTACTGGACTCGTATAAACCTGCGTTAACGGCCAATCTATTCACAGGCCTGACATTTTCTTTTCTAAGTTAGGGTCAGATTCCTAGCGACAGCAAAGAGAAGATGAGTTTCGACGCGTGGAACTACGTGCATCTGGCTCCGTTAAAAAAATGGTGATATTATATTCCTCATAAAATACTAACTGGGTTAGTTACTCATAAAATAATTTGATAAGGATTAGGAACTTGATTTGATTTGTTTATATTTAATTAAATTGTTTTTTTATTTATGTATTTTGTTTCTCTCCTACTCTTACATACGTTGTCTACATCTCTTTTATCTACTTTCCTATCACAGGTATGCTGGAAGACATTTCTTTAGAAATAAGCATTGCCTTTGTACGTATTTTTCTGTTCCTTTCTTCTTGTCTGTTTAATTGTGTGCAAAAATGGTTAAATAAATAAATAAGGGATAGATAGACAGGTACTTGGGATTACATGGGACTTTCAGCCCTATGGCAATCCTTTGGTGGCTTCGATCCTTGTAACAACATGTTATGTATAAAAAGGTACCGAACTACTAATGAAGAATGAAGAACTATGTCTACTATGTCTCGGGAATTTCTAAGAAATAATGTCTCGGGAATTCCTAGTAAGTACCTACGCTACAAATAATTTCTCAAAAAGAAAACTCCACCTGAAAAACAGCCTCCTGTATCGACACAGAAAAAGCGGCAAACTGAAAACTCATTTCGCGGAGTAATGGCCGGTCCCCTACTTACTATCGTTGTCATCGCAGACTTTTTAATAAAAAAAACGCCGAGAATCCCTCATCTCTAAATTGTCCGCTGCTCTTGGGAATATGAAAGTCATTATTTAAAAAGATTGCTTCTTTTCGCGTATTATTTCTGCGTAAATTTTACTTAAGCTCGACTCTCGAGTACGGGAAACCGACTGAATATCAAAATTTTATTACGTACCCCGTAGGTTTGCTTTTTCGACTTATTTATGGTAATAGAAACGTTAATTAAGAACGTCTTAAATTATTTAGTGAAGGCTTTTTCTGTTTTTTTCAATGAGGGGTATTTTTTCCACAATTCTGGCAACGGTTTTGAACTTAATTCGTATTTCATAACTTGCAGTTTTTTTTATGTTACTTACAATTTTCTAGTGCTTTAACGAGATTAAGTAGTTGAAATAGCATCACAGTGTTTTTAGAAAATCACTAAATAGGAACTACTTAAATACACACACACACTTACTGATTCTTCTTCTGGTTGTTGGCATTTTTTTTTTAAAGCCATGTAATTCATGTGCGATGCACCCTGGTCAGTCAGCTTCGTTTTATTGCTGGCTGACCAATTTTTTACCATGGCATGACCTACGTAACACACTTTCAATCACGATCTGTATGGTTTTGAAGGATTTTTGCTAATCCATTTCATAATCGGCTAAGCTTTACTTTAACATCCGTCGAGTTGGGAGTCCATATTTTTTTAACAGATAGACCATATTATTAGAAGCCTCCACGTAAAGTTTAGACTTAGACTCCACGCATAGATTAATTTAACACTTATAATAATTTACCGACTATTGGCGATATGTGAAACCAAACATAAAACGAAACCATTTTGTGTTGTCGTTGTCAGTATTGTCACTTCACATAAGTTAGAAGAGAAATAACCACCTAGAAGTAGGAGCCCCGCGAAGCGGGGCTCCATCGGCTACGCCATAAAGTACAGTGCTTCCCTTGAAACTCCTTTTGGGGTGAATCCGACATGGTAAGTTTAGGTTGTTATTCTTATTTAAGTCTTGAAAATCCTTTAAATCGTATTCAAGGGAGGGGGAGGGGGGCTGCTACTTCCCCTTTCATTTTATTAGTCACCTCTTACCTCTTCTGACCTTTAAATCGATGTCAATACAAGAAAATTCGAAAGTTAGGTTAGAATATTTAAAAAATCATATCTCATCATCTAAATAAAAGGCTCCGCAACTTTTCCTTCACAGGGGGGGTTGTAAATCGATCGATGTTAAAGTAAAGTCCTACCAATTTGTCTGCTGAACAACATATATAACGCAATGAATGTTGTTGAACTGCCAAAATGAAAGCCATTGCTACTGTCAGTGTGTTAGGCAAATAACCCGCTGATCTTTTAAAATTCGTACCAATACGTGAAAAAAGAACCTTATTGGTCTTATTAATCAAACCTTAGACAATGATAAAAATTGCTCCATTTATTAAAAAAAAAAGTTCACTTTACAATACTTATGTAACTGAATGTATAGCTTCAAGCGCTTCTGACCAATTTACAGGACAACACCAACTTATAATTGAATTTGCCTGCTATAAAGAATCTTAGCTATAGCCCCAAATTGCCTGATAAACGGAGATAGGGAGCGCCCTATCCCATTGACTCCTAATGGCAGCCAACTGAGGGGTTCGATAATACTGCTGTGTCTATTTACACAAGGATATTTAACAAAAGAGACTTGTTTAGTTATTGCAAAAAGATATGACTTCAATTTAGTCAATTCCCAAGTATGCCTTTAAAGACCTTTAGGAGTATAAGGAACAGGGTGTAAAGTTCACTCATCCACCATAGAAAAGGGAGGATCCTCCAACCAGACGGGTGTTGTCTGGCGGGCAACTGCCCAACGATTGATATTGGGTTTTTGTATATATGTCCACGGCACGGTAAACTCTAATTGCGCGATGCAGGATTTTTGTGACGTCAGGTCTTTGATGCGTAGTTCGCATGTGGCGATATATATACCGCCACAGACCTGTACAACCACAAATTGCTTAGCATGATCCTCCGTTATGCCAAAAATACTGCAGCATTATTTTTGAAATAAATAAATAATATATGGACTAATGACTCACATTACTTTGAAAAGCACAGTTTACACGTGTCATAAAAAATCTGTATCTATTTAACAACGAAAACAAACCAATTGATCATCTAAAACCCGCTCCCATTAAACAACAAAAACTCCAGGGTAGGTAACCAATTATGCGTGTACCCTATTACCTTTTCAACGTTATCTTTCAAACATCTAATCCTTACATCTTACGTAACAGTCACAGACAGACTGGTCGTTTGATCTCAGTGAATCTACTGAGTAAGGCCCATCGTACACGACTCTACTAGTAACGTGTTAGGCCCCGTTCCCACTATGACGTGACGAGAGATTATCGTGTCGTTTAAAGCGTCGCGCGTCGTGGCTTGTATATTTGACCACGACTTTTTCAACAAAAATGAAACGATAAATTAATAATAATAATAATTTCTTTATTGGCACAAAAACAACCATTTTTACTTATAAACTAGGATACAGTAAAATGAATGAAGGTCGACACAAAAAAATTAAAACCCTGACTCCTAAACTAGGTTATCCTGTGTCTTAGGAGTCAGTGTTCTGCCATACAATGTCTCTTATCTTGCTGCGTGTTCTAGTAAAAAAAGAACAAAGCAAATATATTGGCGCTAATCGTTACGACATAGTGTGAATGCGGCCTTCCAAACTTAACTCACCAATGAGTGGCTCGAATGGCATACCGCACAGGCCTACTATTCAAATGGCGGACAGTCCGACGCGCTTTACTAAGTTAACTACGGTTTCCTGAAAAAGCGGTGGCCGCCAGGTAAAGGCCGCAGTGACGGCTGTCATGAAAATTATGGCAGCGGGGTTTGACTTTCAACTCAGACTGTCGCAGTCCACTGCTGGACATAGGCCTCTTCCAAGCTGCGCCACAACTAACTGTCCTCCGCCTTACGCATCCAGGCTGTCCCAACCACTTTCTTAATGTCGTCGGTCCATCTAGCTAGGGGGCGGCTCACGCTACGCTTGGCGATTCGCGGTGTACGGGCCGGTATTGAAATACTAATGCTGTTTTTTATAAACATTTAGAATTAACATTTAGAATTAAGTATTGTACTTTTTTTTTTTTATTGTTATTGTCGTCAAGACCTCAACGACGGCTGTCACTGAAAACTAGCGCTGGGGCTCTGTCTTGCTTAGGGTCGCAGCATTATGCTGAGCGATGGCCGTTTTGCGTGAATGAGACACATATTTTCCCCCAACTTGTTATTTTCGTATATTTTTCCTTTCTTAGCGTCATGTTTTCTGCAAATAAACGTATTTTCTTTCTTTCTTCTTTTGTGACGTTTAGGCTACTCATTGGTAATTGGAGTTTACTTTTAGGTTGCGTCGTGGACGCTGGGCCTAACTCGGTAACAAGTGAACATCACAATCGTCTTACAACTCATTATTTTAAATAGCTCGAAAATAATCATGTTTCGGACATTTATAGCGCTAAGCTTAGGATTAAATGCGTCTGTGATGAGAGCGTATATTTAGGTTACGTGAGTGGATGGTTAGGAAAAATCATTACCTTATAAGAATAGATAATAGGTATTGAATAATATCGCACCCCTAAATGAAGACTCCCGCAACTCAAAAAACCTCATTTTTCAGAAAGGACCAAAAACTGCTTTTAGAATATATAAGAAAGATATCAAAGATCTAATGAGACATTCATAAAGCTAACGTTTTTAAAAGCTGGTATATTGATGAGTTATATTTATATGCAATAAATACAAATTGAGATTAGGTAAAGTCAGGGAACTTAATTCATAAGTTAATTGACCATCAACGTAAATTGATCAATACCTACTGTCTAATTCTTTGTCAGTAGGTAGTATGAAACCATTTTATTGCTTTAAATTGACGTATTGTGTATATCTGATCAACAATCATGTTCCTTGTCTGTCATTGTGATAATACCGTAAAATGAGTTTATGATGGAATTGCAAAATAATTATATGTTGTAGATACATACCTACTCCATTTACTAAAATATTAGACAAATAACGGTTATCACCCTTTCGGTTATTTCGATGTAATCGTTTAATAAACTCCGTTATTTCACGATACGAATCTATTTATCAGAAATTACACTCTGAAGTTATTTTTTTAATGTAAATTTTACATTATAAAAATAACTTTATAGTGTAATTTCAACAATATTACACAATAACTGTCGGTATTTAGCCGTTATTTGTCTTATGCTATAATAAATGGAGTTATAGGTAATTGCTACGAAAATCGCACGTTCTACGATACGCTACAGCGCTACGAAGAAAACGTAGATGTCTAGTAAACTGTTCCGTCTACGAAATTAATGTGTGTTTTCTAAAGTAAAACAACTTACTCGATACTTTATGCATTTATTTATTTAACCATTTATGTACTACACACATAATAAACAGACAAGAAGAAAATATACCAGAAATATGCGTACAAAGGGGATGCATTTATTAGGAGGTAGTACAAGTCAAAATGTGACCACTCAGATACATTAATAAATAGATACCATAGTACCTACTTATTAATATAGGTTTACCTATTATTAGTTTAGTCTATTATTAGTGTCTACTGTCTTAATATAAATATATGCCAAATTAATTTGACTATGTCCATCTCAAACATGGCATAGCATAATCTAAAAATGTTTTCGCCTTTATACTCTTTCAATTAAAGTGAACGTTAATCTCTCTGTGCTATTAAATTACATTAATTGGGTAGGGGACGTGCGTCATTAATTACAAACACAAATCGACTCTATCACAATCCAATAGAGTTTTATTTTCTCCAACAAAATTAGGAGACACATCGTCTTTTGTTAATATTTGCGAATTGACAACGTCAATTTGATGTGACAAGGTTTTTTCAATCTTATTTCCTGGTGATAGAGTTTAGATTAGTGCTGAGGGGAAAAGGAAATCTTTTTCGACGATGCACAATGAGATTGTAGATATCTGTGTAATGCGATTAACTGTTAAGTGACATGGCGCTAATGATTTGATTCGGGATTTCTTTTTGTAATGGTGTTTAAATTGATTTTTTAAATATCTCGTTTGGTAGATGTCTCTTAATGTTTTTTTCTTTCTTTTCTATGTGGCTTTTAAATATGGAAAATAATAAGTTACCCTAAAATCATTATACGGGGTATATTTTAAAAGCTCAACTAAAAACTCGAATCTAAATGTCGATCATACTTTTTCGTATCGAACATATCATATTTCGTCTTCAATTCCTAAAATTATCACCTACAACCTATCTCGAACACAAAAACGTCATAAACCCTACCGAACTCGAGTAAACCCCACAAATTAAACAAGACATGTTACTACCAACTAATTTAGTAGTGTCGAGCGGCGGCGCTTGAATCTCCGCTTCGGAACTCCCAACTGTCGCCGAACAAAACATTGAGCTGAACGTCTGCACACCTCCTTCGTCATAAACAAATCAAACATGGCCGGCCCGCCCGAGATATTAATGAGACAATGAGACATTAGCTCGCTACAAAATGCCTCCGCATTCGCGAATAATTAAATCGTAAAGTCCCCTCTACGCCGCCTACAGCACCCGTCTATTTACTCCTTTTTCATTCAACACAATAGCCGCTGCAATCCAACACTCTTGGCTCCGTTACGTCACTTTATTGTTGTGCAACACATGCTAAATGCCACCTTATGTGCACACAATAATGGTCCAATTTGTCTACACGCGTATAATTCTATAAGGCGTATTCCGTAGAGACTATTAATTTGAGCGCGACGGACCCCGCCTACTCAATATCGCGTTTACACACATGTCGGATTGTATCGTCGTCTCGTTCGCTCCGCGCCGCTTATTAAAATTCCTCGGTCGGTAGCTGCATCTCTGTCGGCCGGGAGAGGCGGTCCGCGGCCGCGGCTTGCGCCCCAATGCTGGCGCGATTTTCACCGCGCTTCCACGCGAATCATTACACGGAGATATCGCTCGTTTCCGAACACATTCGCAAGTTTCCGCGCCGCGCTCCGCGACCGCACGTTCTGATTTCAAATCCACGTTCCATATTCTGATTTAATTTTTTTTTATTAGTGCTGCCAACTGTGCTAATTCGACTGCTGCCACAATAGTGATGTACTGACTCGACTATTGTATCGGAACGCTCGTTTACGTGGATAGTGTAATTAATAAGATCATGTGCATATGAACGCAATAATTATATTCGACAGATACTTGCAACATAATACACCGACGTGAAATCAATTAGCGAACTTTGTAAACTTCAGTCGATAACAATGGGACGAATTTACAAATACCTACAAATTAGTTACATCAGTAATTGTTGATTACAATGGGACACATGATGAACTCAATGACACTCTAGTGTGCATTTAAATAAACGGAATCTCAAAAACAAACAATTGTGATTCGAGGATTAAGCGAAAAAAAAAAGAAAATGGCGAGATAAGCCGTCGGGGTTAGCGCGCGAATTTAATTGAAATGTCATCGAGCAGATGAAATGAAGACTTCGCTCGAATGCGAGCGTGCCGAGACCGCCGACAGCGGCGGGAAAGGCCGGATATCTTTTAGCGTGGACTCACTGCTGGGAGGGAAGCAGGACGCGCCGGTGAAGGACACGGTAGCTGACACCAACAGCAATGACGCTGAGAGCACTGACGCGGCTCCGGAGAGTGACGAGAGTGACGTGGACATTGAGGACGTCGACTCGAACGTCGATGATCGGGAGGAGAGGGAGAACGGGCATGACGAGGAGTTGGAGACCAGGGGCGGGGTGGTGGTGCCCCAGCCGCTGCTGCCGCGGCTGTACCAGGGCCCGCCGCCACACTCCTGGCCATTTGGAGCCTTTCCCTGGATGGCACCCAATCCTATGTTTAGAGGAGGATCGCCTAACAGTAAGTGTAGTTACGTAGTTATTTCACACAGATTCCTGAATCTAAATATCTTAAAAGGAATGAAGGGCCTGAAACAAATGCTCATTGAGTTAATAATTATCAACTGTATTTGGTCTACAACCAAAAATCGTGTGACTGATTGATTACCTATTTTCCGGGTTGATATCGCCTCTTCCCATAAAGGAAAATGCTCAAAACTGTTTTTAGCGCGCTAAATAGTCACGTGCTATTGTGAGATGTTATCTTTAAATCGTTATTAAAATGGACATAAGCTAGGGACTTGAATTTTTATAAAAATTATAATAGGAACGCTTCAAGAATTGTATAGGTAGGTACTACATACTTCACTTGCAGAAGTTGTCGTTTTTCGGGATAAAACCATCGTCATTTCTTTTAAAATTTAATGGAAGAACAAACTTTGATCTGCCGCCGCAATTTGTGTTAAATTGGCGTTTATGTATCATCATTATCGTCACCATGATTTTTTGAAACGACATGGCAGTCAAAAATCTTGTCCGATCTCCCGACTGTTGCGACACGCCTAGCCTATCTGAGCAGTTTGCGTTACATTCGCGAATATGGACCATGTCTGGTTTTGTCACCATTTGTTTTTTTGACACGTCTTTGCTGTCAAAAATCTGATTCAAATGTCCATTGTGACAAAAACATTTTTGTAAAAAATATACAGAAAGAAAATTATAAAAAATATGTTATTATAAGTACTTAGACAATTATAATACCTCGTAGTATTGTGCCAAAAAAAAAAATGGGAAGGTAAGTACATAATAAATCTTGCCGTAGATTCCAGTTAGAATCTAATTCGAAAACATAAATTGAAATTATGGTAAATCGTACAAACATGGCAACAACTATAACAAATAAATTAAATACGATCAACGAATACCTAATATTCCGATAATTGTTCGTTCGTATTTTTTTCCCCATAATTTAAATAAATAATGGGACTTATTTTTTTTATTTATTCAACAAAATCTAAAACAATTACTTACCGACTTCGTATTGGCACATACCACACATGAAATCGCCTAGCCGTCTTGAGCAAGCGTGGTGATCAATGCTCTGTATGAGAACAGGCCTTTGCCCTGCAGTGGGAAAATAATAGGCTGGTAGTATTATTATAATGCCCTGCAGTGGGAAAATAATAGGCTGGTAGTATTATTATTATAATGGCTTATGTTGAGGTAAAACTATTCGCCAGTCAACAAGATGGGAGTAAACCGATTACCCAGAATGTAAGTACTTACTTGCTTTTAGTTTCACCATTTATGGTGGTCATTCGTCGATCTTTACAAACTGTGATGAAATACTCTTGTGCAAATCTTCACCCTAATAATAAATTAATACACGATCAATATGAATTGGAATCAGTTTGAAAAAAAGGCATAATCTTGACTGTTAAGTTCAAAAAAAAATCTGCTTGACAACGGAAATAACGCCAAAAATTTGTTTCAGTTTGACAGTTTAACAACATTAATGAATGTCAAAATGAAACTAATTAGTCTTAATCGGTTACGAAAATAAGTTACGCAATTAGATAGTTGTTCAGGAAATCCTACGAACTGCCAGATAGGTTATTTTTGTTCTAAGTTACATAGTTTGATGGATAGAATGCGTAGATGTTGGCTTCGTTTACGTGCGGCTCGAGGAATAAATAAAATTATTAATAACGAGGTGCGAAACATAAATGCAAGTACAACCGCGGACTGTGGCGGTTGACCACTTTCCGTCCTTACGTATCCAGGAAATTATTTTTTTATTAATTTGACACTACGTCAGTTTGCCGTGTTATAGCCATTTTAGAAAACTGTCAAAGCATGACGGTTTAATTTAATTTGGTAGTCAATTCCCCTTGACTGCTTTTACATTCCCTGACTTGGGTTGAAAACCGTTCAACCGCCATATTCCGTGGTTTTAATAACGGCTGGCGTACTTGGCACTTGGCAATCAACGCCCCTACAAAAGTACTGACTGTCTAATGTTTTTAACACAATATGAGCTGGGCCCTATACCAATAATTTTACAAGTCTACAATTTCTACAAAATTGTTAATATGTAGAAAAAATGGCGAAACACTGAAATTACAAATATGTGTATGTGACAATGAGTTAAATATTGTATAGGTATTTACACATTACATAAATATTTGTAAGATTTTTCCGTTACAATTGTGTGACTTAGAGTTTTATGATATGTACACGCACTTGTAAGATTTACTTTGTAAATTGTAATTGTAAGGTTTTGTGGTAGATAGGACCCTGTTCTCATATATGCTGTTCCGTGAAAAGAAAGAGGGGTAATAAATTACCCAGTGTGCGCTTTTGTAATTTCCAACGTGAGCATATTTTCATGGACGTCCATAAAATATATGGAAATACGTCCACGTTGTAACGTTATCGTGGATGGCGATTTAAAAGCGTCTTTCATACCGTATTTCCATACCTTTTACTTACCTGTGTTACTTTGCACACTAATATCGTCACGTTAGAAATTATAAAATACGCACAATATCAAGTCTCAAGTGTTAAATAATTGAAAATAGGCAATAATGGGCATATTTTATACTTATATAATAGTTACCTATCAAGTTTGAAATTAAATTGAACATTCATAAAATATCAGTAAGTACCTACATTTTTATAAAATATGAGAAATAAATTAAATAAACAAATAACATGTTTATAAATACATAAAATATTAATAAGGACCTCATTTATTAATAAACTATGCAAGGATAAGTTACTAAAGCAATTAGCTTGACTTATAATAGGATTTATTACGAAACAATTTAAATAATGAATGAATGAATGAATTATGCATATTGTTATAAGAATGAATGATTGATCGACGAACATGTTCAGAAGTGAATAACATTCAATTATATTAAAAATCCAATGCATCATTTGATGTTACTAATGTTATTAAGGTTTAGGTAGAATTTGCGAAATATAAAAGAAGCAGCCATTTTTTTTAATAAGAAATAAAGTGATGTGGAAAATACTGCCGCAAAGAAAACCTCAGTCTACCTATTTATAAATTTAAATAAATTTAAATTACAGGCATTGATTTAAATAGTAGTAATTTAAATGTCAATGATTATAGGTATCTATGAGGTAAGGAAAACCACTAGCAATATTTAGTTTGCTTAGAAATTAACATAAGGAGGTGAAAATAAGGTGACATTGTCTATGAAATAATGCATCATTCGTTGCTAATGTTTAATTAAAGAAATAAATTATTTCATTGCACATCGCACAACTCACAATACCTAAGTAATATTTTGGTACTTCAAATATTAAGGCTCTTACATACTGGCGCGATTCGCCGCGCGACGCGAATTTTAACAAAACAATTTCTGATAAAACTTTACGGCGAACAATGCGGCGGCGTCACGTCGCGCGACGAATCGCCCCAGTATGTAAGAGCCTTTACGGGTACGGACCCGTAATATTTTAAAACGATAAAATATAGAAGAGTAGGAGATTGCTTTAGAAATAAGCATAGCTTTTGTATGTATTTTTCCGTTCCTTTCTTCTTTTCTGTTTATATGTGCATATGTTTATGTGTGTGCATAAATGGTTAAATAAATAAAAACTGTAGGTAGGTAAAGTCAAGGAAATTAATTGTTATGCAAATTAAAAACAAAACTACCAACTTAAGTTATTGTCCGTATATCACAACTGTCAAATAATGACAGTACCTACACGGATATATTTTTACCCTCAAAAATTATTTTCGACGACACGATTCTTACAATGAGTAAAATATAACTGTACAATAATATTATTCCGAGTACACATACATAGGTATATATAACACGCCTTGTTTCCCCGAAGGTTTGGGAAGAGTTATACCTGTAGTACACACATTTCGCCAGTTATGTTTTAAGTCCCATGTAATAGGGCGCGAGCCTATTGCTATCAACCAGACACAAATACAGACTCCGGGCTACTGAGAAATTCCTGTTGGAAAAACCCATTAATAACCCAACCTGGAAATCGAACCCAGGACTTCCTGCTCAGCAGTAGCGCTTGCGACCACTATACCAACGAAACAGTTCAATAGTACATAATTACGAATGTTTTCCTACAAAAAAAAAAACAACCGACTTCCAAAAAAAAAACACTACCAAGGGAAAAATAACTTTAATTTCGGAAGTCGGTGTCTCTGGTTTTCAATTTTCGTTTTTTGCCACCGACTACAAAAATACATACAGACGAATTGAGAACCTCCTCCTTTTCGAAGTCGGTTAAAAAGATGTTAGGGACTTGTAACAATATCTTATCTACCTTTATCCGATTTTCCAATATTAAGGCTCTTACATACTGGCGCGATTCGCTACGCGACGCGAATTTTAACAAAACATTTTCTGAGAAAACTTCACGGCAAACAATGCGGCGGCGTCGCGTCGCGCGGCAAATCGCGTCAGTATGTAAGAGCCTTTATCTTGGTACAAAATAAACCTGAGAGAAATATTGTAGGTAGACGGTAGGTATTGAGTTGAACACCAAAAATTTAAATTAATGTCAATCAAACTCAAATCAAAAGAAATTAAAAACTAAAAAAAACGAAATACTTTTAATTGTATAGAATGAACGATAATTATTGATACAACCTTGAGGCCGTGATTTAATTAGCAAACAATTAAGTCATCGTTGCCGATTAATTTGAATTTTAACTAAAGAGACAGTAGTAGGCTATTTATATATTTTTTTTGTACTACCATTTGAATTAAACAAAAAAAAAAAGCCGGCTAAGTGCGGGGTCGCGCTAGGGTTCCGTGCCGTACCATCTGAAAAAAAGGCTCATCTGGCATATTATTGTTTTTTTTTAATTGCGGTAAGAATATATCGGGTGCAATGTTATTTCGGCGAGATTTTTAAAGAATATGTCGGGTGCAAAACAAAATATGGATACGGATGAAATCGCGGACAACATCTACTTGGTACGGTACCTAACGACGGGTGTAAAAAGACCCATCACATAGCCGTCACCTACGCATTCTGTACATTAAATTAAGTAACATTGCACATAAATTATTCTTGGGAAACGACTTTTATTTTTGGTGTATAAAATAGCTGTTTGTTTATGCAACGTATTGCACGCAAAACATTTTGTTTATGGGTGCATGCAACGGTTCAGGGTTCGTGGAGGTTAACCTGGTGGCACCTACCTCCATAAAGTAATTTTTTTTTTTAAAGAAAATCTACGTAGTGTAACTGAGGTGCTATAAAAACGACAACCGACCTTTTTTGTGGGTAGTGTCATAAAATCTGCGACAGTGGCGCCAGGCGCTCTGACGCTTGAGAGGTTAAAATTAACACCAACAGGAATGATGCTGAGAGCAATGACGCGGCGGAAAAACGTCTGAAAAAAAAAAGATCACAGTGACGGGAATAACAAGTGACTTTCGGCTTCATTAAGTATCTTTTTATTACACCCGTTTTTTAATACAGAAGGATTAACGCGAAGTTACCTAGACGGTTCTCTTGGATAATATTTTTGTACGGAACCATAAAAAAAAACAATTGCCTCATGAGTCACGTCAAAGGCAAATCAGTATAAAATAGCGCTTTGTATTCAAATTATATCAAAGCGTAAGGTCAGTTCTATGCCAAATCAATTAAAATTTTAGACAATATAGCTTCCGAACTTCCCTTTTATTGTTCGCGAAAATTCTAGTATTTACATATAAACCTAATGACCCAACAATGATTGGTGTTTTTTTTATTAGTGTTGCGTAATGAATTTTAATTAAGAACGTATCTATTATATAACTTATGTATATATATGTTTTTGAAGAATTTTTGAAATCAGCGCAGTAGTTTTTGAGTTTATTCATTATAAACATACACACAAAAATACAAATCTTTCCTCTTTATAATATTAGTGTAGATTAACAAAAACACTAGATAATCTACACTAATATTATAAAGAGGAAAGATTTGTATTTTTGTGTGTATGTTTGTAATGAATAAACTCAAAAACTACTGCGCCGATTTCAAAAATTCTTTCACCATTAGAAAGCTACATTCACCCTGAGTAACATAGGCTATAATTTATAAAGATTACACGAGGGTGAAGCCGCTGGCGGCAGCTAGTTATTGTATAATATATCGTCACACAGTAACATTTTCAACACAATGCATTTTGTTATAATGTACGTACCTGTGACTTATTTTGAACAACGTCATAAATATTAATGTTTCACAATTCGCGAAAGAGGCTTCTAGTGCATCCGCAAGGTAGCCTGAAACTCCAGACAGACAGACAAAACTAATTTTTTTTTGCTATAAGTAGAAACCATAGATTTATTTCTATGGTAGAAACTGTAGACTCTTCGGTAGTCTACTGTATCAGGACGAATAAAATAACAAAGGAATAACGGGGCTTATTATCTCTCTAATTGAGCTACGTTTTTACATTATTAAACTTTATCAATTTGATTGTATTGTAGGTATAGATTTGTTAGCTACGACATATGTATAAAAATAATAAGATCGATTCTTTTTAAATCGAACATTTTGACAGGCGACTAAGAATCACCTTTTCACAAAAAATGCCACAACTCACATAGCTACCATAACTTTGACAAGTTTTTCGAACTTCATAACTTTATGAAATGCACTATTAATTATATTTTTTTTAGTTGAGATGTCACAAGTCGTCGTTAGCGCACGCATGCGCTTGCACATCGGAGGCGTTTGTCAACCGAATGTAGGAACACCATGTTTTGTATTTCAAATCTTGGACTTCTTAGTTTCTCCCCTACCTGTTAATACAAGTGACTCCTCTCGGAGTCATTTGCGACTCCTCTCGGTTAAAAAGTAAGATATTTTCAAAATATACTCATCTACCGACTACTACTAAAATGTTTAACACAATCCAGAAAACAAAAGACACTTCCGACTATTCGAATTAATTTATAATTTATTCTATTCTATTCGAATAATAAGAAGTCGAAGAGATTTTTGCTTTTCTACATAATAAAATCATAACCCTTCCTTTTGGCTTTGCCGTAGTCGGGTAAAAATGTTGTACACTGACAAAATCATTATTATTTTAATCATTTAAAAAACAAGAAGACTATTTTACTGTGTTTAATTGCAATATTTTTTGTAAATTACATACGTGCAAACATGACCGGTTACAGAAATATTCTAAACTTCATAATTCAACTCTAACCAGCTGAAAGGCTATTTTTACTAAAATAGCTATAAGTATCTACCTACTAACATAATATGGACTTGTACCAATTACTGTGTACTTGGTCTGAAAATAAACAATTTAATTTTCATTTTTATATTTTTCTATTTTCATAAGTAAGTACTTAATTCAGTATTTTTGTTACAAATCCACCGACAAACATCCCGAAAAAAATACACAAATCCGGGAAAAACCTACTAACCTTGGTTACCCTAGCTTCCTCGATCATTAATACAAACGCCCGGTAGATGGCGTTGACAACTACTCGTTTATCAAAACAATAATTAACCAAATAGCAACACCTTATTTAGTTTTACGGTAACAGTAAACTTATGGACTGACAGAAATTCAAGATTTTTTTTGTCTTCAAACCGAACTGATGAAAAATGACTCAAGATCATTACAATCTGACGACACCGTTTGTTATCTTGACTTTGACAAGATGATGGTCTCGTGATGAACTTTGATTTATGTTTTCCACTTTACCTAATGCTAAAGTGGAAAACAATGAAAAAAAGGTATTTTAATCGACATAATATAATTCAATAGTATTAAATGAGCAATATCCTAACTTGTTTGTTTATTTATTTGTTTGTTGCGCTTTCACGCTAAAACGGCTGAACGGATTTGGATGAAATTTAGCACAGGGGTAGATCATGACCTGGAATAGGACATAGGATACTTTTTATCCCGATATTTCCACGGGATCAAGACTTAGGCGGGTGAAACCGCGGTGCGCAGCTAGTAGGCTATATATCATTTATAAAGATATCACGCGGGTGAAGCAGCTGGCGGAAGCTAGTGTGTTTATATATCTTTATCCTTACATATTATAAAACAAAGTCCTCCGCCGCGTTTGTCTGTCATCCTGTTCGCGATTAACTCAAAAACTACTGCACCAATTTTTATGCTGTTTTCATCAATGGATAGAGTGGTTCTCGAGTAAGGTTTTAGTATATAATAACCGATACCCACGCGGGTGAAGCCGTGGGCATCAACTAGTGTATAATATTTGTAATCACGTTCTCGAAAACGGCTCAAACGATTTCGATAAAAGTTGTAATACAGGGATTTACCTAAAAAAAATCTATCTAGCGGGTCTCTTATCTGGGAAAATTCGTTTTCTCTATTTTCACCCGAGCAGAGCTCGGTCGCCCAAGTACCTACTGTGTCTTAAATTAGTAGTACAAAAGCTAGGAATAGAAAAAGTTATATGTATAAGTTCAAATAAACAAGTCCTATAATTAAAACATGATCGAATACAGAACTTGGAAAATACTGCAGTCATTAATCTGAAAGTAAAATGTATATTCCCACGTAAGGTGAGCAGGAATTTGTAACTTTAAGAATGTTTACTCAACGCTAATTTATAAATGCGTATATGTGGAGTTGCATACATCTAAATATTAAAACATTTCAAGATAATTTGATAGAGTAGGCACTTAGACAGTAAATGTCGTCAATTCTAATGTGGAAAAAATATCGTAGAGACGAAGTAAAGCGGAAATTACTCAATTTTGCATTAAAATTGCATAATCGATTTACGATTATGCAATTTTGATGCAAAATTGAGTAATTTCCGCTTTACTTCGTGTAAATAATTTCATCACCCGTGCTCTCAAAACGGTGAAGGAAAACATCGTGAGGAAACCAAATGTCCTAGAACCAAAAATTCGGAAACATGTGACATGTACCAAACCGTACTGGGCCCGCGTGGTGTACTACGGCCCACTCCCTCTCACAGAGAGGAGGCCTATGTCCCAGCAGTGAGAACATTATAGGCTGTCAGGGTTCGAACCTACGACCGTACGTCGCGGCTGTTACCACTGGGCCACCACTGCTCCCAAGTCATACCTATTTGTGAGTAATTTTCATGTAGCCATCAGCTAATAATGCAAAGCTGATGGCCATTCAATACCAATTTAAATCCTCCATTTTGTTTGGGAAAGGACAACTCGACGACCCTGAGTTCCCCGTTGCGTTTTCACCTTTTCAATCATTTTCTAGAAATCATCACGAACACCATTCAATTTTCTCAGATGAAATCATGACAAATTCCTGTTTTTTTTATTAAATAAATAAAATTATAATGAACCTTAAAAAAATAACCGTGAAGAGAATAAAAATTGAATTCAATTAGGTAAACGAAAATATTGTTTTTGCCACGATTTTCACATAATATAAAATCTTTACATACAAAACTGTTCCGTGACAGACTGACTGACAACCCGCAAAACTGAAAATAGACATAAACAATTTGGAAAATATTTA
This sequence comes from Lithophane semibrunnea, assembly GCA_947363905.1. Lineage (NCBI taxonomy): Eukaryota > Metazoa > Arthropoda > Insecta > Lepidoptera > Noctuidae > Lithophane > Lithophane semibrunnea. The sequence continues at coordinate 9,202,584 of OX376209.1, read as the reverse complement.
TATGACTATAGTTATGCTGCTTGTGCACTAATAAAGGATTTATACAAACTCCACTCCAGAGCAGTGTCAAATGGGGAGTTCAAATATGTCCCTATGTGAACGTAATCGCCGGCAACTACCTCAGAAAAAATAAAAAAAACCAATACAGAGCGCTGCGAACAATACAGTGAAGCATGCCAAAACTACACCTCCGCTCTGTGTCACATGTTTACGAAACCGGCCTCGCGTCACTGTTGACGCTCTGTCTTGTTTTTTTATTTGGTCTAAGGCAACTACAAGTAATAACTTTATGTTGATACAGACCTTTCACTATCTTGTCCCTTGCCGTCTTGTTGGCACCATTGCTTGTCAAGCTTAGTTTCAATTCATTCATTCGCCTTTGTACCTTTTTTGTGCGAAAAGTTTAAATAAATAAATAGAGTTCAAAATGGTGACTGACAGTACAGTGCTACCATAAGCGTCACGGGACAAGTTATGATGTACGCATAGTATTACCCACATCATAATTTAATAGTAACGTGGTCTAACTGATGCGTGACAAAAAAATAAATAGATTGACTCAATTCGATTTCGAAATTAAAGTCAATCTTTTACAGATTTGTGAATAAAAATAGTATAATAGCATTCTTAATACTTGTATGTACAGTCACGGACTTTAACTGATGAGCCACCTTCAAACTTTTCAATTTTTCTGTTTCATACATTCACGAGATTACACGATTAAACACGAACTAAAATCGCACGCTCGTAAACAAGATGACAAATAAATTACTTTTAATCGGAAATAGTCATATCCATAGAGGTTGACTAATAAGTTCTCAATGATAAAAATAAATACAATGTTGCATTAAGTTTATGCAATCTATTTGATACCGACCTCTTTTGAATCATACCTCATTATCTCGATAATTCTGAAAACTTAACTGAAGACAGTGACAGTTGAAATATCGATGTCAGAGACGTTACTTTTGAACATGTCGAAATGACTATTAATATTTCTCCGTACGCTATCGTTACTATCGCAACAGTAACCTAGCAACGATTGTTTATCGTTGCTAGGTTACTGTTGCTAGAGCTGCAATTGGTTGTCTTTGGGTAGTCACTCTGCTGTCAAGTTTGTAGTTCTGGCTCTCAGGTTAGCCAACCGGTAAAGATATGGAATATAATTTTCTTCTTCTAATACGAAGACATATGACTTTGCGTTTCGGGAACCGAATAAACCCGATTTGCATTACACGGCTAAAATACGAACAGTGCCAGGTGGCTCATCAATCAAAGTCCGTAACTGTACCTAACATCGAAATAGCGTGTATAGTTTGTGGAATTGGCATACACAATCCGAAGGATTTTGAAGGAAGTTTCTAATCCATTGCTTCATATTATGTCATTTCATATTTTTGCGAATAAACGCTTTTTCATTTCATTTCATAAGTTTGACAAATTCGTCTACCAATAAATGTAGTTGAACTGTAAAAATGGAAGGCATTACCATTGTGTGTTACGCAAATACCCCCATGGATCTCCAAGAAGCTAGAAGCTATGAAAATACATGAAGGAAGCGTAGTCATTTATTTATTTATTTAGTTAGAGTATTATAATTTGTTGCATAGGTATGCCTTGAAAACCCTATTAACCGTTGATTTATGTAACTCCACATTCAACATAACCGAATTAATACTTTATATAACCCGCATTAGTGATGTGACACCACCCAATAATCGGATTAAATTACTTCAAACGATTTCGATTCGTACTCGATCGATAGTGCTGCCGTACCCGTGACGAACACACGCCAATTAAATGATTTGAACCAATCAGCGACCCTCATTGCCGTTCGCTATTTGAAATTATACCGTTAATGCTTGATAAGAATACAATTTTTACCGTTGCGAATCGTTTCGAGAGCCATTAAATCTGTAGTTTTAGCAAACAGTTAAATTGCGTGAGTTTGATACTTTGGTTTAATGCATTATTATTTCTCAATAACTGTTTGATGATGATATTGTTCATGCTATCTGTAAAGAGTCACATATTCACCATATTTTATTTTATAGTTTGTTTTAATAATAGGCTACACTATACACCCCATGATTGGGCTAAAGACTCAACTAGTTCCTCCAGGTAATCTTTTCCTAATCCACCTTGAACCACACCTCTCTAAGGTCCAGGGGACCTACCACCACCGCTTACGAAACCACCGAAAATTGTCGTCTGACAGTTTTTGTTAAGAATTTATTTTTCAAAAATACAAAATTTATTCGCAGAATAAGACTAGGTAGGTACTCAGTACAAAAAATAGTAAAATTCGCCCATAGAAGAATAACGCAGTCACAAAGACAAAGCGAATTTTATTTATAAATGTATAGAAGTTTCGAAAACTAACACGTGTGTCAACTTTAATCAACTCATAATATATAATATCGATAAATAAATGCAGTATCGAGCGTGGCGGCCAGATTAGCGACAATTATTTGATTGGTCGCCCAATGAAACAGAAGAGTGGTATCGTATGCATGCCTTTCGATATAGTCATGGTGCATTTGATGTATGACGCGATATGTACCTACTTGGTATCGAAACCACGGTGTATAATGTTTTTCTTCTTGAATTATTTTTGAAGTAAAGTATTATTATTATGATCGTAGTGTTTACCTCATTTGCTACCCATTCTTTGTACTAAATTAAATAGCGCTGTCAAAATTTCACTGTCTAATTTTGAACATAAAACGATATGGATGATAACCATCATTATAAAATGTATCTGCTTCTTAGACTCAAGTCTTAATCTAGCACCACTTGCCAATCAGTTCCCTAGAGGACTTCATGCGCTGAATCTTATGTCGAGGACAAACTTCGGTTTAGCATTTCTATTCTACATCGTGCATTAGGATTATAATTTGTGGCAATTAAATGGTCTCTCTGACTGATTTTAAATTCCAAAGAAGTCTGCGTTGCCTAAATAACTTTTCACGATCTCCTTTAAATACAGCTTCTCTGAATTAATTTTAAACCTTTCAATTTTGTTTTTATAGATGATTATTTCCAAAATTGTTTTTACATGTAAACTGTTCATGATATCGTTCAAGGAGAATGCTAAGCTTACAGTACCTATTGACAAACTGCTCATTGCTGATAATGACTATTTGATTGGCGGGCAACCAATCAAACAGTAGAGTGCTATCGTACGCATATACAATCGGATACAGTCACGCTAAATAAAGCGTGTACCTACAATATACGTGCTAACTTCGAGTAGGATCAAACTATTTTATTTTTACGTAGTTTTTATTGTGCAACATTCATGACTCTGTATTTCACTCTTCACATTTTATCCAGCATTTAGGACGTACGTATGCCTTTTATGTCAGCGATCATAGCACAGGCCTTGTATCCCCGAAGGGTTAGGCAGAGGTGTACCCATATTAGGTACACCCACATTTCGCCAGTAATGTTTAAGTTCCGTGTAATAGGGGGCGATCAACCACGTAGAAATCCTCCGGGCTGCTACTGAGTTCTAATGTAAAAAACCAATAACCCATTGTCCGACCTGGGAATCGAACCCAGGACCTCATGGTCAGCAGTAGCGCTTGCGACCACTAGACCAACGAAGCAGTCAAACTCACCATCATCTTCTTTTATATCGGCACAAATAATAATGACTTCCACTCAGACCAAATAATTTAGTCTGAGGTCTCCTATATATGAGCTCTTACATAATAGGTATAGTAGGGGGTCCTTTCCCTTCGTCCACGTTCATGTCAGATCATATTGGTTCTTCCCGTGTTAAAAATATTGGCTTGTGTATGTTAGTTCACACATTTTTTTTTTCATCTGGGGGCCTAAGCCGGCCACATTAGCAATTCGTCTAAAAGCAATTAATTTCCTGAATTCCCAGCTGTCATTAGCAATTCCTCTAATTAGACACAAAACCAATTCATAATTTGTGGACCATTTTACGAATCTCCATAGAAAACTGCCAAACACATGAATTATTTGGTAATATGAATTACACGCAGATCATATTATGAATTGTCAGCGTGTGACATTTTACGATGATTCACAATATTTTCCTATTATGATTCTGCCAAAGTATCAGTTTTAAGCCCCCTGATTGTTTCAATTTTGACTACTGATCAGGCAGCTGATCTACCAAGAAATCTTTTTGGACCCTCGTATGTAATCTAGGTATAACAAAACTCCTTAAAGGTTTTTCTTTCTTTTTGCCCTTGCCCCATATTACTTGAGGTCGGCGCAACACGTTTTCTTCTTCCATTCTCCCCTGTCAACCATCACGCAGAGTCACGCTATCATTCACTCCCTTCTCTTTTATATCATTCCTCACACAATCCATCCATCCTTTTCTGGCCTTCCTCTCCCTCTCCATGCATCATAATGTATTATTATAATCCTCACTCTTTTAGTCATATGTATTTCATCACAAAAGTCCTTAAAAGTAGGTTCTACCATATCGCACCTTTAGAATTATATAGACCTATTTAAGAAAATTAAGTTTTTGGAAAACGTTGAATTTAGGTTCGTATGTTTAAACTTTTTGTAGAAAAGTGAGATTATTTGGTTGCACTTTCATAAAATTCATATTATTTTAATTTTATATCTTACTTTACCTATTTATCTACACGTTCTGAAAATAAAAATAAATAAAAAAATGATTAATAATATTTTTTTCTTAATTTATTTAAAAATAGTGCTCATTTAGGTCTTTGTTTGTCTGAAAACATAGTGTTTTTTAAAGACCTTTTATTATTTAGGTCCCTCAAGTTCTGAATTTTCATTCAAAGTATCGTATCATTCCTAAATAAGTCACTGTCTTGTAGCGCCCTAATTCGGTTTAGGTCTCCACAATACCAAACAAGTAGCAACCCGCGCATGACACTCGCGACACATTACTGCTTGCGGCTCTCTCGAACTGAACAGACGCGGAGGGAGGGGACGGAGTGAAAGAGACCGAAGTATAAGTTTGTGCCCTTTTCGCCAAAATAGGCCTCTGTTTTAATAAAGAGTCGACGAAGATGGTCATGAAAGGTCATTTTATGAGTCAAAGTCGAAATCTTAAAATTTCACATTAGGTCTCTATAATTCTAAAGGTGCGATATGTTCAGCATAGCTAGATTGTATCACTGTAAATCATAACAAAATGTCAACATAACGAGCAGGCTTCGGTCGGAGAATTTTTATGATATGACAGCTAAGGTATGAGTGTATGAGGTATCTATTAAATTAGTTAACGATATATCTATTAGGTACCGGTGTTTGGAGTTGCTAAATATTGTTTAACACTCGTGTGTGTAAGTTATTATTGATTTAGACTCAAGATAAGATGTTTTTCTTGTAGAAGTACATGAATATAGAATGTGAAAGCCCCCATTTTCCTCTTGTTATCCTTGTCAGGAAGAATTTCTAAAAATCCTTGCCCAACTTCAGTATCAACTACCAACCTCTCCTCAAGTCTGCCTGGATTTGGTTCCAGAAGAATATGTCTATCTAAGGACAAAAACCTCAGTGACACAGTGCACCAAATTAAGGGCAAATGACCGATTAATTTACTATCGTCTTACTTGGCTTTTAAAACATAATCTGCCTAGCCCTTTCCCAATGTTAGATTCGGTTCCCAATCCCCTATGTTGGGGTCGGCTTCCAGTCTAACCGGATGCAGCTGAACGCCAGTATTTTACATGGAGCCACTACCAATCTGACCTCCACAACCCAGTAACTAGGGGTAATACGATACCCCTTTGTAAGACTGGTTGTCAGACTTTCAGGCGGCTGTCAAAAATCCACGACAGCCGGGACCAACGGCTTAACGTGCTTTCCGAGGCACGAAGGAGTCTCGTATGTAAAGATGGTCACCCATCCACGGACCAACCCCGGCAAGCGTAGCTTTACCTGATGGATCGACCCGTGCGGCTGTTATTACTTAGCCACGAGCTCCTCCTGGCTTTTAAAATACAGTAATAATATATACCCCAAGCTACATGTTAGCGTTATCACTTCTTATATTGATTCTGAACTCAACCATGAATGAGGCAGCCACTAGCCATGTAGTAACATGATATATTTGATTCAACCTCACTACACAGTACACATACTTCGATGTTTTGTCCCTCGTCCAACAGACTCGTTAGTGGGAGGAACTTGTATTGACTTTTTATCGTCGTCCATTCATGAAAAGAGGAAGTTTTGTAAAAGATACGGTACCTTAGGACCGAGTGGTCCTTTTTCCGGGAAAAGCCATCCATCAGACTTCGCCAGCCATACCAATTCCTGAATACATACTTCGATTTTATGTAACCTATATTGTCCCACTGCTGGACAAAGGTATCCCCGATACTTTTCCAGTTTTACTTGTGTTGTGCCTTCTGCGGTAAATCGGTTAAGAATGAGTTCAGTCTCCGGCAAATCGTCATGCCAGTATTTTTAGGCCTGCCCCGTTAACGACGCCCGTAATCAGGCACCCTTATATGACGGTCCTGGCCCCTCTGAATTGATGCATCCTATAGGTGTGTCCCGCCATCTTCGGCTTCGGCAACCTGGCTTGAACTGTATTATGTTGTTGCGAAGGTCGATAAGTTTAGGGTCTTTTTAATGAAGTTCAGAGTAATACAATAATAACAGCTTTTCTTTAACCTAGATGAACCATCTTAAGGAAATCGTGAAGTGAAAATCAGTTTGAAAGTCATTTAAAAAGCAAACAGGCTCACTTTTGCAGTGAATGTTGGAATGGATTCCAATGCAATTATATCAAATAGATAGTTATACCTATATCCCAATGCTAACGAAAAATTGCTAGTTATTAAAGTACATAAAGATGGTGCTTTTCAAACGAACTAGAACGCGTAATTACTCAGAAAAATATAATTATAGACAACAAATTATAATCCTATATAGATTTCCAGCGAACTGTAGAAACTAGCCATTTTAGCGCAATCTGTTCACTTCCTGTAACACACACGCATAAGTAAGTACGACTATTAAGTAAATTATATCAATTTCTTGTTCGCAATCAATATGGGCCTATTAGGACCAATTCAAGAGGTGTAACTTGCTGTCAAGTTGCCTATTAGGTGCGGTGGATAGAAATCGGTATGTAGTCAACGTAATGCAATTATAGATGCCAGTCGAGTTGTTGGAATCTGACGGTAATATTGAAAAATACTCTCGATTCGTGTGAACTGTGTCTAGTTTCGTCTCGATATCTCGTGGGAAATCTGTTTTGTCCAGTTAGAATAGGCTATGAAACTGTCCTATGAATGACTAGCATTGATAGGATTATTATATTGCAAATTGCTGATAACCAAGGAATTTCAAGGAGTAAAATACAATAATACTTACCAGAAACTCTCATTTAATTTTTAGACTACTTTTGCCCATTTTCTTTGAGACAGGTGTGTGAAAGCGCGGGGCGCAGCTAGTCTAACTAATCTAAACTAATATTAAAAAACGCGAAAGTTTGTAAGTATGGATGGATGGATGGATGTTTGTTACTCTTTCACTTAAAAACTACTGAATGGATTTGGATGAAATTTGGCAAACAGATAGTTTATAACCTGGATTAACACATAGGATACTTTTATCCCGATATTCCCACGGGATCGAGACTTACGCGGGTGAAACTGCAGGGCGCAGCTAGTTAGATATAATGTAAGTACAAAGCCTTCAGTATTACGAATTCGAGTCTTCAAAGCTATTAAGCAAGCACATAATTTAAACTTATCACTTCCCAAGTGAAAATACCATGAAGAAATGTGTGTGTAAACTGAAAATGGCAAGAGGTCAGTTAGTATGAACCGTTACGTGCATACGTCTCCTGTAATGACTGACACCCAATTAAATGTGTCTGATAACCTCAAGAACTTTAAAACGAAAGACCAGCAAAGGCCTTTTATTATCAGTAGTTAAATGTTAGGACCTCTTTGCAATAGGTACCTTTAAATGGTAGGAAACGTTGTGGAAATCGTTGACTGACAGTAAATTGATGATGGTTTTGATGCGTATTTCAATTTACATAGAAAAACCTCAATTCATTTTGGAACTATACCTTTTGCCTTTAATTATATAATCAAAGACCTTTTCCCACGGCTTCGCCTGTGTGGATGTCGAAAAATATCCCACGGGAACGTACTACCGGGAGTAAAAATTCCCCGATATGTTATAAACTATCTGAGTGCCTTTCATCCAAATCCGTTCAGCCGTTTTTGCGCCAATTCGGAACATACATTCAGTCAAAAGTTCTATAACCGATATCTTCGGCATCAGACTCGTTCCCACACCTCGTAGCAATTACTTGAAAATATATAAGTATTTTCATGTACAGTTTTAAGTTCGTTACTATTTTTATTACATGTGTAGATGATGCATTTGGATTCGAAAAGTATTCTCAACTAGTACGATTAAGTATTCAGTAATCTATAATTATAAATAAGGTTTTATTTATGCCACAATAATCACTAACAATTTCCATCTGTCCACATAAATCCGTCTACTATGCAAGAAATTGGTCCTTCGAACCGCATAACTTGTTGTAACCAAGGTGCCGCAGTATGATGCTATCAGTGTCTAGATAAATGCTACTGTGCACCATTTTTAACATCTTATCGTTACTTCTTCCAAAGGAAAGGGAAAAATGGATTGGTGTATTCTAAGGACCAATCGATTGAGGATACTCTACGATTATTCGAGCTCAACTGGTTCTTGGTCATACCGCTTTTATAATAGACCTCCGCGCATTTATAAAATAAATAAAAATACCGACCCGCCCCCCATAGCGAGATATTGAAATTCACCAATTAAAGTGAACAGTAAAGCTTAATAAATTTCCACAAAAAAAACGTCCGCCATGTTTCCGCATCGGGAGCATCATTACCGTATTTATTAGTTGCAGTGAACCCGTCCTTAACACTCAACTGTAATGGCAACCGAAAAACGTTTAATGCGGTATGTGAATTGTGCCCAAATGCGTCCACACGCCGACAATATTAAATAAATAATTACACATTTGTCAGATACTCCTAAAAAGCGAAATGTCCGCGTCGAGCTGGTCGCAGTCGTCGCCATATTTGGTGCGCTGTGGCGGCCAGTGCGCATGTGCAGGTGAGCGCCAATTACTGGGGAGCGCAAAAAGCGCGCGCGGACAAATTGTGAAATTGTAAACGTGTGCGCTTTTGAGCTTAGCCAACCACCAACCTCTTTGAGTCTCTGACCTATTAACGCAAGATGGACGGCGCTTTGTTGAGAAGAATTTAGTGGTTGAGTGTTGGCTTGTGACAGCCAGAAATAACTTTGAATTTTTAACTAGTTTTCTAATCTTGTTTAAGAACGTATTCTAGTCTGATTTCACGTTTATTTTTATTAAACTTTATAATTTCAATCAAGCTGTAGATTTACCTTTACAAAATCGGGTTTAATATTGCAAAGAGTTTCATTTATCACAACGGCTCCATCACCCGTAATTCGAAACATGATTACCTATGTTTCATAACATCATAAATACACATACTTTTCATTAAAAAAAATTTCAACAATTATTTTACTCAACGGTATGTCAAGTCACACTCTTTAATCAACATTAAGTAAACTGAAACAAGGCCAGAAGAAAAAACCTAGACATTTCCTTTACAAATAATTAAGTACCTTTATGTGAGGTATTTAATTGTTTTTAATGTTCCAACATACTACTGGTTGGCAGAAAAAAAAATACAATTAACTTTAATCGAGATAATTAGTTGGGACAATCAAAAGATTATAAAATTCATGTACTTGTGTAGGTAATACTGTATGGCCACAGAGATAGTATGTATAACAGATGGCGTCATTTTCTCTTAAAACCTTCAGTTTAAGGGCCTATACAACCTAAAATTGCTTAAGAGCGTTTATTCTGAAAATTGGCATTGTCGCAAATAACTGTCAAATATTTACCTGTTTTGATTATTTTGGCAACATTGCTGTATTCAAATTCAAATTCAAATTCAAAATATTTATTGCAAAACACAGTACATATATGCATTTCCAGGTGTTAAGTGAATGCGCAGTCCACTGCATTTACCAATTCAGGCATGCAAAATTAAAAATTATAGTTAGACAATTTCATAAAATCCAATTAATCGGTTATACAATGTCATAAATTCGACAGGATAGTAATACCCTGTGCAATAATATACATTCAAATTAATAGATAGTAGTAAATAATGTCACAAATTCAAATTATTAGTAATGTCAGAATAAATAATGTCCAAATAATTAATGAACTTACCAATTTATAATTTAACATGCATTGTAATATTAAAATTATTATTGAAATTAAAAATATATACTAAATAAACATTCAAATTACATTATATAATTGCATTTAGATCGAATTAAGCTTAAATAACTCGGTCATTTGACATATCTAATTATTATTATTTATTTAACTTATCTGTTAAGAATTCACCAATGGAATAGTACGCTTTTTTAACCATAAGGTCTGTTAACATTCTCTTGAATTTGTTAACATCCTTCTCAAGTCTTACAGTCGTGGGTATCATATTATAAATTTTTGGAGCCATGCCCAGAAAACTTTTTGCATATAATGCTGTTTTATGAGGCACAGCGTGAATTTTGTCCTGGTGACGTTTACTAGTCAGGGCTTCAAATAAATACAAGTGTTTTTTAACGAACATTGCTACTTCAAACGCGTATAGGGCTGGAAAAGTCATTATTCTTAGGTCAATAAAGTGTGGTCTACAACTGTCAGTAGTTTTTATGTGGCACACAGCTCTCAAACACTTTTTTTGTGCCTTAAACACTAGCTCCCTATCTGATGAATTTCCCCAGAATATTATGCCATAGCGTAATGTAGAAGACACGTATGCATGATATGCAGTCAGTACGGTTTCGCGGCTTGCTACTTTACTGAGTTTATGCAAAGCGTACTGGAACTGATTTAGTCTTTTTATTAAATGTTCAATATGATTACTCCATTTCATATTCTCGTCTATATAGAGTCCCAGGAACTTTGTGTGCTTTGTTTCTTCTATCGTTTTGTTAGCGTATTTTATATTAAGTTTATCTTGATTTATTCTTTGTTTAAATGACATAATATGAGTTTTATCTAAATTTACATTAAGATTGTTATTATTTAACCATGTTATTAACCTGTTTAGATTTAGATTTATATCCATTTCATGACACTGTGCCTCCCTATTTTGTGCTGTGAAAATAAGCTGTATGGAACTATGAAATATCGCTTACTAACTGACTAGAATATTAATAATTTATTGCAATTATAACACTGAATTTAAGTTGTAACCGGTTTTAGGTGCAAAAAAGGCATTTGGAAAGTTTCCAAAACCTTTTTTTACAACTAAAACTAAATATTCGGTATTACGAAATTAGTTATTGCATTTCATAATCAAAATTTTAGACAGCTAGTTAGCCAAATTTCATATTTCCATTTTATTCTTTACAGTAATATTGCCAAATTTATCAAAACAGCGAAACCTGCAGTTTATGGGTCTGAGGTTGTTTACAAACTCAAATTGCTTTAGCCTCCGTTATGTCGAAAATACTGCAGCATTCATTTTGAAATAATATATTTTATGTTAAAGTTGAGGATTGATTCCAGGTACTATGTTTGACGAAAACACGATTACATAAAAAATTCTCTATAGAAAAAATATACAAAGCTACCTCTAAACCGAACTTTAAACCGCTGGTATTAAAAAAATACTTCAAATTAGATCATGAAACTTTGCATAATAACTGAACTAACTATAAAGCAGGTCTTATGTTTTTTTTTAAATTATCTTTTTTTTTTGCCGTAAAAAGCAATTACCTAAACTTTTCGAGCCTTGGAGCCTCCAGCACCCCACTCCGTCCCGCTCTCACTCAGTCCGCGAGTAGAATGGTGCGAACGAGATATAAAGTAAATTTAAGCTGAGGTAGTATAGGCCCTTAATTATGTCGTTATATAAATTCACTTGACTGCCTCGTTGGTCTAGTGGTCGCAAGCTGCTGTCGAGCATGAGGTCCTGGGTTCGATTCCCGCGTCGGGCAAAGTGTTATTGGGTTTTACTATCTGGAATTTCTGAGTAGCAGCCCGGAGTCTGGATTTGTGCCTGGTTAATGGCATTAGGCTCGCTCCCTATTACATGGGACTTAAACATAACTGGGGGAATGTAGGTATACTATAGGTCTGCCTAACCCTTTGGGGGAATACAGCCGTGATGTTATGTGATATGTTATGTTATGAAAATTCACTGCCTCGTTGGTGTGTGCCCATCACATCTGCGGAGTTTCGCTAACGCGGCAAACGAATATTTTGATCCTGTTTAATAATTCTGCTAAATTTTTCCTGGAAATATTAGATGTCACCATCACTTACCTTACTATCTAAGTTAACCTAAGGACTTAGTTTCTGATTTGGACATGCCAGTACTTCTCACCTTTTTTTAAAATAAAAAGAAATAGACATACATACCCTCGAAAAACATTACCCTCCTAATGGGGCAGTCGGGCAAAAATATACCAAAACGTTACTACCTGCTCATCTATCCTACTATCCTACTAATATTATAAATGTGAAAGTTTGTGTGTTTGTGTGTTTGGATGTTTGTTACTCAATCAGGCAAAAACGGCTGAATGGATTTGGATGAAATTTGGCAAACAGATAGCTTATAACCTGGATTAACACATAGGATACTTTTTATCTCGATATTCCCACGGGATCGAGACTTACGCGGGTGAAACCGCGGGGCGCAGCTAGTTCTAATATATTATATTATTATTATAAAGCTGAAGAGTTTTGTTTGTTTGTTTGAACGCGCTAATCTCAGGAACTACTGGTTGGAATTGAAAAATTCTTTTTGTATTGGATAGTCCATTTATCGAGGAAGGCTATAAGCTATATAACATCACGCTACAACTAATAGGAGCGGAGCATAAATGAAAAATGTTGCAAAAACTGGAAAAATTATTCCTTTTTGAGAGCTTCTGTTGCGTGCGCTGCGTAACCGGTTTAAGTTACGCAAATATCATGTATGATGGAATTGTTCCTCTTTAAAAGTTCTAAAAAAAAGTCCGCGACAGCATATGTCTATCTTTTAAGATTGATTTCACTATAACCATTTTTTATGGTAATCATATTTGTTCGAAACTAATGTATTTTTTGCGACGGAGTTTTATCAACATAATATTAATTCTTATTCAAATAAATAGTTTTAACATCAAGGGTATTTATTTAGCAGCAAAATACTTTTTAATTCATTCGAATCGGACATTTAATTTCGAAGTAATCATGAATATAAAAATGCAATACGCGAACCGTTCGACGCCGACGAGACTGGAATAGGACATAGGATACGTTTTATCCCTTTATTCCCACGGGATCGAGACCTACGCGGGTGAAACCGCGGGGCACAGCTAGTACAGAATAAAACTCATTCACTCACTCACTTAACTCATATACGATCATCTGCTAGCACAATTTTATTAGAAGCAATCGCACTCACACTAAAATGATAAACAAAATGGAATCGCACAATTTTATTAGAAGCAATCGCACTCACACTAAAATGATAAACAAAATGGAATCGCACAATTTTCTCCCACACCGCCACTCAACGCAATGATTATATTGACTGCAATTCTGCGAATGTTTTTTATGTCTTAATTATCTTCAGCATGAAGGGATCGTAAAAACCGCCACCCCCTTCTGTAGCAGCAGCCTGTGATTAACAAACAATAACCTTATAATAAATTATAATTAATATTTTCTGAATAAACAATTTCATACTCCGTCATCTTATAATGCCTGCTGCTGGTTTAATGGCCCGACAGGGGGGAATTGGGAGTGATATATTAAATCATTGGATTGAGATTTTCGATGTGTGTTTTATAGGTACCGCCTTCAGGGTTCAATGTCCATCCGATTTGATGATTTTTGAAGTGAAACCTTCTATACGCGCGTTGAGCGATTTTTAATAGGGGTTAGACTTATGGATTCACGTCACCGACGCGTCCTAGTGCTTTACTATAGAATATAGATGGCGCTAATACCAGTTTAAAGTTTTCCCTTCTATTGGCAGTCCGGCTGACTGTTTTATGAGAACTTACAACTCTTCCATCATCTACCTTTCACTTTGCCAATTATGTCGATCAAAAAAGAAACTAAATATCAATAACAAACAGCGTTGTCAAGTTTTCCTTTGGTCACTGAACTTTCAGCCATCAACTGTTGTTTTACCATTATTACTTTATAAATGGCACATCCTAATTTAGCTTAGATGTAACTGCATCGTTCATACTAATAGACATTACATTGTTATACCGAGCCTTATAGGTCTAAGTGCTGGCATATTAATTGTCCCATAGACCGACTCTAAGGACCAGCGAAGTAATTGTCTGCCATTCATTCATTCACTCCCAATCCGGCCCTGTGCTCACATCTTGAGCACAGTAATTAGTGAACGACGCTTCTTGACTCGCGCCGAACTCATTCAATTCAAAATTATGTAACTTACATCCATTATCTTTTTATGACCAACCTTTTTAATGACGATCGGAGACTATGACAGCTCGTAACAGCCATTTAATTTTCGTTACCTACACTTAATTGGTGTACTGCGTATATTAAGAAAAATAAAATGCGTCTGTGGCGCGTATTCGATCGAGCGTGAAATTTTTTGCATCGAATCCCGTTTTGTATGCATCTAATCATTACTTACTGACATTTAATACTGAGGAGAATGTGATAATACTCGTTATTAAGTCCGCTATAATAATCGATTAGTTATTTTTAATTTGCTATGATGACAATGGCGAGCATTAGTGGCGCAGGGGTACTGTGACATCTACAAACCGGCACTTGGCCCGCGTGGTGGATTACTGCCCACTCCCTCTCAAAAAAAGGAGGCCTGTATCCCAGCAATGGGAACATTAACAGAGTATGATGGTGTTGGCGGTATTAGAAACATAAGGCAGAGTTATTATAAGACAATTTTGCATTAGGAGCGTATTATATTGGTTTATTTTATGTTCCCGGGACTAAAAAGATCATCGGCCATATTATCCGTGTCTTCTAGTCTTGATGGGCTCCAATAAATAAACTAACTTTTTACTGAATACCATTCAAGTTCAAATTCGATTCGATCGAATGCTTTATTAATGTCAATATCCCAGTTTTTACCCATCAATCGTCCTATTTAAGTGAATAACTCGTTAAAAATGCCCTCCGCCTTTTAAAATATGCTCTATTTGGAAAACACTCCATATAATGCTGTGTTTAATCCCATAATTGTTCGATTTTCCAAGAATTGTTAGAAAAACATTCTTGTTGAACGGGCGAGACTAGTGGTGCATCAATAATACTTATTTACCGGAAAATGGCTAGAGATCGCATTTTCTTGCTAATTAGTCGGTCGTGTCGGTAATTTCAAGTAATTACTGATGGATGGCTAACATGCTGACGTACCATGAATTCTGCGTGTCATATTATCTACAAACGCTACATTGCAGCTTTAATAAGTCTGACACTCGATACCGAGGTATATAATTGTTCCGTCCATTTAAACTGTCCTATTGTTCTGCTTGAAGAAAATGCAATACAAACACCTCCTAGTTTGTATTTGAAATTAATAGAAACATTAATACTATTCAACTCGCATTTTAATTAGAAACCTGCACAGTGGAACACATTTAATAAACTGCTAATAAAACAGACAGGTGGAGAATAGATAAGTAGAAATCTACCAGCGACTTTGTTGCTACATTCGTTACACAAACAACAAAGAGAAAAACAAATAAACACATTGAAAACAGTTAGTGGAACTGAAACTTAATGCGCTTATCGGCTTCCAGAGCGTTTATTCAGCAGAAAAACGAGCGAACACAAAGTAATTTATTCAATAACAAACAGAGATTACAACAATCCAATTAAATCGCGACATTGACAACTAAATCCTATTAAGTAGCCCAAACGGCGCGCTTAATTGGCGGCCATTACACAAAATGCTCTATGGTCTGTCATCGCTGCACAAAATGGCGCGCGCGGGAAAATAAATACGTTTAGAGATGGATATTATATCTTCATTAACGTTCGGTAGCGAGCATTGATATGTCCGCAGGTGGGGGCTATTGAAATTGTTGTACTTTATCACCGGAGCGCCGCAGATAGGCATTCAGGGGATACTCTTCGCCTTATTGCTTTCTGTATGTATTAAGTCGTTGAAGGTCGACTCGCAGAAAGCTTTTTTTTACTATTGTTTATGATGTTTATGATGATGATTAGCCTAGAAAAATACTGGCATCCTTTGTCTACAAATATTATTATTGTCTCTCATTTGCTCGTCAATATATTCATCCTCTCAGTTCGGGTTTTCATTGTCTTCTTCAGTATTTATCCTTACACCATTTGCAGGATCGCCTCTCCCAAACTACAAATCATTAATCGGCTTTCTATTCTCCGTGTCCGGTTTACCTCAGGCACGTTTTTAGGATCGTAGGGACCAGCAGGCGTAGCATGGCGCTTTCTATCTCTACGAAGAATAGACATAGCTTTTTCTATACAAAGTGACAGTTCGTTTCTTCATTTTTGACATCCACCGTAGAAATCTTTCTACAATCTGTCATTTTCTCTTTCATTTCTAACGATCTTTGTCTACGTCTTTTTATATGTAGACTACTAGCTGCTCGCCCCGGCTTCGCACGGGTAGCAAGTAGTTATCTACGGCGCACCTACCTTACCTACCCTACCTACCTACCCTACCCTACCAACCTACCCTATCCTACCTACCTACCCTACCTACCTACCCTACCCTACCTACCCTACCCTACCTACCTACCCTACCCTACCTACCTACCCTACCCTACCTACCTACCCTACCCTACCTACCTTTACCCTACCTACCCTACCCTACCTACGCTACCATACCTACCCTACCAACCCTACCCTACCTACCTACCTACCCTACCCTACCCTTACCTACCTACTCTACATACCTACCCTACTTATCTACCCACCTACCTATCTACCGAGCTATTATCAAAAGACCTATTCTATATAGAATGTATGAGAAAACGATTTTTCTTCATATTTTTTTTTTCGTGAATTTTTACAATTTTTTTATAGTTATTCTGTTATTCTGGGCGGAGACAAATCCAACAAATCAAAGATCATCAAAATCGGTCCAGCCGTTCTCGAGTTATAAGTGTTGTAACAAACACGACTTTCTTTTATATGTATAGATTTCGGAAGAATTTTACTATCCTTACTGTCAAAATCACACTGACAACCGATAAATCCTATGACAAAACAAAGAATTCTGAGTCGAATTATGTAAAAGAGTGAATTTCGTAAAAAGTGCAGTTGACTCTTTCTATTTTGCTGCCGTCTCGTACTGTCTACTGTCTACAGGAAACGTCATTTTTGTCTACTCTTCCGTCGACAAAACGGTGCTGATGCTACGCCTGTAGAGTAGCCAAAGGACTTCCCACATCAAGTTGGCCACTCTTGTATCTATTTAGTGGCAAACTTCTTCGTCTTCTTACTTTGAGAAAAAATTGGCATTAAGGTTATAAACCTTAATGCGAATTGTTTCTCAACATTATTGTTATATTCTTATTCAAATGTAAGATGGCTCATATTATGATCCCTGTCTATTAATAGATTCTATGACAGCATTTTCTGAGGCAAAAATTATTTAAAATTCTGGACTTATTATCAGCACCACCAATACCACCATTCCACCATTATCGTTTGGTGTAATACGTCTTTTCCTTCTTTACCAGGTACTACCCTATAAAGCGCCATCTTTGTGTTCACTTCCTCAGCAATATCTATTTCACAACTTCAACCAATCTTTTCATTTCTCTGCCTATTTTTCAATAGCCATAACTACATCGACATATTTCAGGCATATAAAAAGAAAGAAAGAAACATAATACATTTATTTAGCACTGACAGGGCACACAACACAACGTAACGTATATTAATGCTAACTGCTTTGTTGGTCTAGTCTAGGTCTAGCATAAGGTTCGATTCCCGGGTCGGGTTAAGTGTTATTGGGTTCTTCCATAAGGAATTTTTCAGTAGCAGCCCGGAGTCTGGATTTGTGCCTGGTTGATTGCAATAGACTCGCCCGCTATTATATGGGTCTTAAATAGAACTGAGCAGTGGTGGCCCAGTGGTAACGGCCGTGACTTACGAGTAGTAGGTCGTAGGTTCGAACCCTGACAGGCGCTTTACTTTGTGTAAATTATTTCATCACCACTGCTCTCAAAACGGTGAAGGAAACATCGTGAGGAAACCGGCATGTCCTAGAACCAAAAAATCGAAGACATGTGACATCTACCAACCCGCACTGGGCCCGCGTGGTGGATTACGGCCCACTTCCTTTCACAGAGAGGAGGCCTGTGTCCCAGCAGTGGGAACATTATAGGCTGATTATGTATGTATGTATAAACAGAACTGGCGAAATGTTGGGTATTATAGGTAGACCTCTGTCTAACCCTTCGGGGAATACAGGCGTGACGTTATGTTATAAGTATTAATTACGAAATTATAATAATTATATATTTAAATCCTACAGTGGGTTGTATGCAAATAAAGGTGCAATGTTAATAATAAAGTCAACCAATTCCATTCAAATGGTCTTCAAAGGAAATTGAAAAATTAACATGCGAATTGATTTTATTACGTATTTAAACTATACAATGATGTCTGATAAGGTTAATTAATACTGATTCTTTATAATTCATCGGTTAAGAACCAGATGAACGTATCTACAAAATAGAAAATGAGTTTTTGACTAAATTTTTGATCGCGTCTCATCGGTCCAGCGTGTAAGAGTACGTCACCATGTCAAAATTTTCCAAAATAAATTCATTTCTTTACTCCTAATTATACGATAAATTCATATTAGCAGGGAAGTTTATAAAATGTAGAAACTTGAAAATATTAGATTAATATATTTTTAGATAGATAAACATTGATATACAAAAAAAAAAATCCGTTGAAAAGTGTGTCTGTTTATCGTCACGTTCCAAGTCACACATTATCTACATCGTCTTCTACAAGTTTTCGAAAATAATTATTTCATAGTTGACGAATTTAATGATAAAATAATTAAATAAGGTTTTAGGGTCACTTACGTCATGACTAAGTAGACATTTGAAAAAGTGTGGTAGGTAACATAGAAAGGTCATCTTAGTAGACGAAAGACGTCAACTGCTGGACTTAGGACTAGTCCACCCTTCACCAGAGGACATAGACAAGGTGATATTCTATCAGCGATAACGATGATGAAAGTCAAAAATGTATTGGATTGACTTATGCTATCGAAAAACTTATGTCATAACATAACATGAGATCACGCCTGCGATCCCCGACGGTATAGGCAGAGGTGTACCTGTAGTAGGAACACCCACATTTCGCCAGTTATGTTTAAGTCCCATGTAATAGGGGCGAGGAGCTCGTGGCTAAGTAATAACAGCCGCTCGGGTCGATCCATCAGGTTAAGCTACGCTTGCCGGGGTTGGTCCGTGGATGGGTGACCATCTTTCCATATCGAGACTCCTCCGTGCCTCGGAAAGCACGTTAAGCCGTTGGTCCCGGCTGTCATTTGTGGATCTTTGACAGTCGTTACGAGTCGTCAGAAGCACGAAAGTCTGACAACCAGTCTGACCAAGGGGTATCGTATTACCCAGTTACTGGGTTGTGGAGGTCAGATAGGCAATCGCTGTAAAATACTGATATTCAGCTGCATCCGGTTAGACTGGAAGCCGACCCCAACATAGTTGGGAAAAGGCTAGGCAGATGATGATGTAATAGGGGCGAGCCTATTGCCATCAACCGGACACAAATCCAGACTCCGGACTGTTACTGAGAAATTCCAGATGAAAAACGCAATAACACTTTGCCCGACCTAGGAATCGAACCCAGGACCTCATGCTCAGCAGTAGCACTTGCAACCACTAGACCAAAGAGGCAGACAATCCTGTTGAAAGTCACTGGAATACGAAACGATTTGAAATTGTTATTTTTCTAGGCTCACAAATCGATTTACTATTAGACACATCTATAAAACGACATTCACAAAATCATTCGAAAATCGAACATTCACTATCAAAACATAATTAAAATTTGAATTAATCGATTGATTTGACCGTTAATAGGCTCTTTAGCGGCCGGAAGTGAGACAATAGGCCCGGCTATAGTGTGATTATACAGTCCAATGAATCGATGTTTTAATATTCAAATCGACTGCGCCGATTCAGCATTCGATGTTATCCGGCTAATGACACCGCAGGGGACTTAATGAATGGTGATATTGTGATAACAGGACGATAATGTATGCAAAGTTAAACTAATGTTTGTTATTGTTTGTTGTGTTTGTTTATCGGAAGTATTTATGTAGTTTTGATATCGATTTTGTTGAGTTTGAGAAAAGAATTCGATGAAATGTCGATGCAGTTTTTAAAATGGTGCAAATATTCGAGTAAATGTTACCAGACGAAGCTTGGTCAGATTAAAAATCCAGCCTGATCATTCTTGCATGGCAACTGGCTATCAATGTTAGCTCGCTATTATAAAAAAAAACCTTATAGCAACATAAGAAAGTTAAAAACTTGTATTCTTAAGACGATATGCGGTCGGCGATCTTTGCATAGGTGCAAATATATTATGTTCTGTTCGATGAGGGTTGGATATTCCCAGCAGGCGTAGCATAAGCACCGTTTTGTCGACGGAAGAGTAGACAAAAATTACGTTTCCTGTAGACAGTACTACGGCAGCAAAGTAGAAAGAGTCAACGGCAATTTTTACGAAATTCACTCTTTTACATAATTCGACTCAGAATTATTTGTTTTGTCATAGGATGTATCGGTTGTCAGTGTGATTTTGACAGTAAGGATAGAAAAAGTCTTCCGAAATAGTCTACCTACAAAAAGATCTATACAAAAATCGTTAGAAAAGAAAGACAAAATGACAGATTGTAGAAAGATTTCTACGGTGTTTGTCAAAAATGAAGAAACGAACTGTCACTTTGTATAGAAAAAGCTATGTCTATTCTTCGTAGAGATAGAAAGCACCATGCTACGCCTGCAGGTTGGGCAAAGTGTTACTGGGTTTTCCAACAGGAATTTCTCAGTAGCAGCCCGGTGTCTGGATTTGTGCCCGGCTGACGGCAATAGGATCGCCCCCTATTACATGGGACTTAAACATAACTGCCGAAATGTGGGTGTGCTATAGGTACACCTCTGCCTAACACTTCGGGGATTACAGGCGTGATGCTATGATATTACTCTCTGTTCTACCTGGATTATAACACTGTAGCGGTAACTACATCGCCACATGCGAACTACGCATCAACGATCTGATGTCACATAAATCCTGCATCGCGCAATTAGAGTTTACCGCGCGATGGACATAATACAAGAATCCAACATCCATCGTTGCGTTGGGCAGTTGCCCGCCAGACACAACACCCGTCTGGTCGGAGGATCCTCCCTTTTTTTATGGTGGATGAGTGAACTTTACACCCTGTTCCTCATACCCCTTTTTTTTTTTTTGTGTGTTGGAATCATCCAATGACTTCTCCCGCCCTGGGTGGAGCGGTTCCTCATACCCTTAAAACACAATTTATTTTAAACTATACAACCTGCCAATTTTTCTGGCATAAGACAAGTTACAAAACATACCTACTGCCTACACATTTGGCCACTTTCAAAACTGCCAACCACCAAGGTGGTCTGCACAGATATCCGTACACGACAACAGCAGTTTACCACAGAAACCAGACATTACTGTATAACGAGCATTTTCACTAATAACCGACACAATATGCACTTAAACTTCCAAAGCTCTTCCTGTGCGAATACGGCCGTAGTAATTTTAACCGTCAGAATAAGTGTGTCAGCCATTACTGACGTTTTGCACGGTCGACGTGACGTTTAACCATAGTTAAACTAACGGTCGAATTTCACACCGAATGATGACCAGGAAACGGATGTTGATGCGGAACTCGGGTGTATGAAGGTTGGTGTATAATTTTGTACTGTTGTGCTACGATTTTACGGGAGAATTGCAGTTTACTGGCACTGTTCAGCATCTGCTATTATTCTCGCTTTATAACCCCAGACGGAAAAGGAGGGGTGTTATAAGTTAAACGTGTGTATCTGTGTGTCTGTCTGCGCCATCGTAGCGGCCAAACGGCTGAACCGATTTTGATTTTGTTTGAAAAGTGACTTGATCGAGAGCTATAAAAAAAATTGAAAATAAACGTTTATTAGATGCTTTTTTACTGTTTGTGTCGGGGGTTTTTTAAATGTTTAATTTAATTTACCTTGTTTAGATAATTCTGCCATCAACTGCGGCTTAGTATTGAAAAACACAGTACCATTAATGGGTGACCATTTTTACATACCGAGACCCCACCGTGCCTCGGAAAGCACGTCGTTGGTCCCAGCTGTCATTCTTGGATCTTTGACAAACGTTATAGTCCTCCAGACCGTATTTTCGGCCACAGCGGCCAATCTCAACGGAGACTAGCCTTCGGCGCGGGAGATATTATAGTGCACAAGTGTTTGCGCAGACACAAGTGCACTCTCTCTTCCCTCACTCTCATAGTCCGATGGGACGGCAATCCGACACGACCGGAGAGAGATCAGGCGTAGGACCAACGGCTTAACGTGCTTTCCGAGGCACGGGGGTATCACACCGCCAACTTCCAAACTCCGGGCTGTTACTACTAAATTCCTAATGGAAAAATCCAATAACACTTTGCCCGACCCGGGAATCGAACCCAGGACCCCACGCTCTGCAGTCGCGCTTGCGACCACGAGACCAACGGGGCAGTCAAACAAGTTTGACAAACGTACCGGGTCGTCGAAACCCAAAAGTCTGACAACTAGTCTCACCTAGGGATATCGTATTACCCATTATGTAACTGGCTTGTGCAGCAGTCGTAGCATGGCGCTTTCTATCTCTACGAAGAATAGACATAGCTTTTTCTATACAAAGTGACAGTTCGTTTCTTCATTTTTGACATCCACCGTAGAAATCTTTCTACAATCTGTCATTTTGTCTTTCATTTCTAACGATCTTTGTCTACGTCTTTAGAGATGTAGACTATTTCGGAAGAAAGTTTTCTATCCTTTCTGTCAAAATCACACTGACAACCGATAAATCCTATGATAAAACCAAGAATTCTGAGTCGAATTATGTAAAAGAGTGAATTTCGTAAAAAGTGCAGTTGACTCTTTCTATTTTGCTGCCGTCTCGTACTGTCTACTGTCTACAGGAAACGTCATTTTTGTCTACTCTTCCATCGACAAAACGGTGCTCATGCTACGCCTGCTGGTCATAGGCAGTCGCTCCATGTAAAATACTGATATTCAGCTGCATCCGGTTAGACTGGAAGCCGACCCCAACATAGTTAGAAAAAGGCTCGGCATATGATGATGACTTACAGAGCTTTTTCAGCCGACTGAAATTTTGGTGATACTGAGGCCCTAGACAAAGTGATATTCTATCAGCTATAACGATGATGGAAAAGGCAAAAATGTATAGGGACTGACATATCGAAAAGCTTATGTCAATCCTGTTGAATGTCGCATTTCGGACCCGAACTTGGATTCGGACCCGTGACACCCCCAGGTTTATTAGTGCAGTGCTTTTGAATGTACATTCTTGGTATTAAAAAAGTATACCTACCTACTAATAAATGAAATACGAAACGCTTTCGAAGCGATTATCTTGGCCTTGTAGTATCTTTTCGTTAGTTTTTGTATACACAAAACAAGAAATTAAACCCTATATTGACCTATTATTTATAAAAGCTAGCTGCCAACTCTACGCTTAGACTGGTCCTGACCATTACTACATTTTTGATTTAATTATCGTTGACGTCATTCATCAGGATCTATAAATGTGATTGTATGTTGTCCTAAATGACTGGTCAGTATATACCTACCTACTACTATAATTTTAGCATCTCTTATAGGTACTTCTAATGAGTCAGATGTGAAGCAATGAGTTCCTTGCCCCCAATATTATATTTATAAAGAGTTTCCGTAACTATATCTCACCTTCCTGAAATGGCAGTGTTATTAACTTGTTACTAAATTAGTTACAGTTGCTACATTAGCGGTTGTTAGTTCTGTTTGAGACCGCTTCGTTTTTAATGAGTGTTCGTACATTAGGCCCAAGTCATTTATTCAAACTAGGCTGAGAATCAGCACTTTTCGAACGTCAAAATTACCACCAAAATGCCCACCCTTCACCACTTCCTAGTGCTTAAGCTGGGTAGAAGAAGTGGCGCAACAAACTCCCCAGCAGCACAGCTGTCTGTTCAGTTATAAAAAAAATATTCTTATGTAAAATCATTTACATTACGCAACACAAAAGATATAGCTATCAAAACCAGAATGAACTGGGCTTTTATTTTATTGAAGCTGCGTACTACGCCTGGCCAGCTAAATCACTGCTACATCAGCTACATCAGCTGGTCACTGTACCATCTAACCTATTTTTACCATCCTATGATGATTATGATTGATCAGATTAATTCCAAAGACCATGTAAGATATATGTACCTGACTATAATATTATTAGTTGGCTTCACTTTAGTTTCTGTTTTGTTTTGTTGAAATTATTTTGTTTGTAAGTATTAATATTTTAATCTTTGTAATAATTTGCCCGCCGTAAGGGAGACTGTATAGCTGATCACATAAATTTATGTACAACATCTTATACCTGTACAGCACGACACAAAGCATACATTTGAAAATTTGCATTCATTCATTTTAATATCACGAATGACGTAAAGTCGTATAAACAAATATGTTTATACGACTTTACAAGTTATTGCGTTTGCGTAAAGTCATTTTCACCTAAAGATACCTAGTCACTGGATGCTTGTTTTGTCCAATATTTTATGTTGCCGTGCCCTAACCGGGTTTCATGTTGGATCTTACTTTATTTATCTATGTCACAGCTGTTGTGCACATGAATGCAATAAAGAATTTGAGTTAAAAAAAATAATAATTGGAGATTTTGAAGGCGCACTCAGTGCGGATGGTGAACGGTTTTTCGAATTTTGCCATCTAAGTTGTGTCGTAATGTACACATTCATAGCAAATCTGATTCTGATTCTGATTCATACACAGAAAGCAATGATCACCACTCTTGCTCAAGACGGGTTGGCGATATCAGACAATTAATTATAAGTCCAGGTTTCCTCACAATGCTTTCCTTCACCAAAATAATTTTAAAACAAGATCTGACCAATACTTATCATAGTCTTTTTTTCTCCAGCAGGTGCCCCCAGTGGACCTCCCGTGGTTCGCTGCCAGCTCCGCAAGCACAAACCCAACCGCAAGCCTCGGACGCCCTTCACCACGCAGCAACTCCTGGCTTTGGAGAAGAAGTTCAGGGACAAACAGTACCTGAGCATCGCGGAGAGGGCAGAGTTCTCTTCCTCGCTTAGACTCACTGAGACACAGGTGAGGGTTGTATTATTTTTATAAAGAAAGAAAGAAAGAAAGAAAAATATTTTATTTGGGACACGAGCAGGAAATATTTTTTTTTTTTTTTTTTTATGTTAGCCTATACTGTCCCACTGCTGAGCAAAGGCCTCCCCCAAATCCTTCCAAACATCCTTTTCTAGGGCCACCTCGATCCAACCCTTGCGGTACGCGTCTAGATCGTCCCTCCATCTCTTCCTGGGCCGGCCTCGGCGGCGCCGTCCGCGCGGAAATAAAAATAAAAAAAACAAATATTAAAACTAACAAATTTAATAACTAACAAAAAAATAAAAATGTATAAAGTAGTAGGTACTTATATTTATGTATCTCTAGCTTTCCCGTGTGGATGCTCAGACCAACAAAAAAGGAAAGACGGATCACGCCGTATATCAAAAGTGAAGCCACAAAACCATGCTCCTGCAAGTAAACACACAGGCTCACGCACACACCTACACTAAAACCATGCTCATCGCTCCTAGTACGTCACGAATCGTCGTCTAGTTAACATCACCAAAACAAATATAATTATGCCTTCCTGTGTAGTGAAAACGTGTAAAAACAATAGTAAATCACAGAAAAAGTCTCACGGAATCACTTTTCACTTGTAAGTACTTCAAATAACATCAATTTTTAATTTAGATAACTATGAATTTTAGGTTACTTGGAACAAAAAACCTGAACGAATGAATGAAGGAAAACAGTGACATTTAAAGAGCGAGGGTTGCCATAATATGATTTCAAATTTCCCCATTCGATATTTTTTACTTCGAGTAATTATATGTCTGTTTTTTTATGCATTTAATATTTTAGATTTCCAAGTAATACTGAAAATAAAAATAAATGGATACTAGCTAATTTACTAACCTACTTATATACATATATTTTTTTTTTTTATAATCAATTGAAAATTAATGGATAATTCTAAGTGAAAGAGCGGAGTCTCCTAACACAAGCAATTCTTGCATAAAAGGTGATCTCCTAAAGCACTTTGTATGTACTTAATTGTTTTTTTATTTTATTTTACGATGCAAAAAAAAATTTTTTTGTTTCGGAATTCTTCCTAACAATTGAGGTACAATACCATACTCAACAATATCTTACTCGTACAATATTAGCCTACCCAAAATATTATTCCCCAAGTAATAGAGAAAAACTTTAACAACTGACAACCCTTTTTACACACACATAGATAAAAAGGTGGCTTCACTTTTGCTGTACGGCGTGCTCTGTCTTTCCTTTTTTGTTGGTCTGAGTGTGGATGTCAGAATCATCCCATACCCACTCCCGGGATCAAAAGTAGGTATCCTTATTGGAATTTAGCACACGGATAGGCCATGACCTGCGTGGTCATTACTGGTCCATCCAAACATCCAACTCTGTTCAGCCGAAGGCTAGAAAAGGTAACACAGAGACGAGAGTTAGTTTTGCATTTCTTTTATTCTATTTAGGAGACATACACCTACATAACTTACACAGTGTTAATAACAATAAGAAATTTATCTCATTGCGCGGCTGGGTCAAGGGCTTGATTCAGAAAGCAGTACTCCTGGACACGGCACGCATAGTGAGGAGGTTCCTCTCTCTAGAGCCCTGACCACCGCCAGCTTGGACCCTGATCCTGATGCCGATGGGCTACTAGTTTTTTTTTTTTTGTTTTAACCTTTTTTACAAAAATATTCAATAATAGAAGGAATATGTATTTAAAAATAAATTTAAAGCAAAAATACTGAATCTGCCATGTCCTGGTTATGACAAAGGTTTCCGACTCTTTCTATCATGTCTTAGGTATTGTTGAAGATGTAAAGGGAGTGTTTGAGCCTTTAGAGGAGTTTGGAGTCACCTGTCAATAACTAGCGGTATGAAGTTTGGGATAGGTAAGGACATACCTGGCGAAAATTGTGTCGCGTAACGTTACTGGAGTGGAAAACTACGCAGCAACCAAACCCTTATCCAATATTCGTTTACTCAAGGAGCGAAATAATGTAAACTAAGCCAACTGTTTAACTAAAATAGTACCTACCTATAGACCTGAATCTATCTATTCAAAAAATATAACCAGCTTAAACAAACTCTTTTATTCCAGGTAAAAATATGGTTCCAAAATCGGCGCGCGAAAGCGAAAAGATTGCAAGAAGCTGAGATAGAAAAACTGAGGCTATCCGCCCGGCCGCTCCTGCCGCCATCCTTCGCGCTGTTCGGCGGGGGAGGGGCCCCTCCGCTGTTCGCAGCAATGGCAGCTGCTTCCAGACCTCAGCTGAGCTTCCTCGGAGGTCCACCAAGCCACCAACATGCGATAAACATGAATATTCTAAATTCACTACAGCCTCATTGACGAATGGATCACGCGGCAACGCGTGAAGCGAGCGATCAACCGCCATCTTGAAACGGTGTGTTCGAAATTTAAATTGAAAGGGTCCCTATTCTCGTATAAGTCCAGTGTTTTGTTTATTGTTGTGAATTTTGAATCACCCATTGTAATGGAAACGCTTTCTTCTCACTCTGGCTCGATATGTACAAATCGGTCTTTTTTTTACCACGCACAAAGATGATTTTGATCGCTGCAATCATCTAATAAATTCTAATAGGTTAGATAACGTGAATGAATGAATGTAGCGATAAAAAATTATTTGATTGCGTTTTCGATACAATATAGTACCGACTGAATACTTCGCGTAACTTGAGCACAGTGAAGGCCTACCTATGTTATATAAATACCAAAACAGTACCTAACGCCTAGACATTTCTAGATTTCTAAACCTTCGCGGCGTCACACGTTGTAAAATATTTAAGAATAGGGACCAACACCGATGTTCGAGAATCAAAGGTTTTAAAAAGTGAATCAAGGACAATGTTTTAAAAAAGAAATGTGTTCCAATTTCAAAATAAACTCTGTTCGTTTTGTGCGATCCCAGAATTAAAGGTGTGGACACATTAATTTACGAGAATCATTTTCAGAAGTTTTAGATATTAAGCCACAATATTATTGTAAACAATGTTCTTAATAAAACTGTTGAATATTACCTTTGTGTGTTACTCCACGTAGTAAACCTTTTCGTTTTTCAATAATAATATACACGAAATGAAAAACTCTCTCTACGTGCAATTTCTCAAAATAATGGTAAATTATAATACTGGATAGAAAATTGTAAATAAGTTTGCGTTTATAATTAAGAATAAATAATGTTTACTTAGTAATTTACAGAATGTTTTAAATCTGTTCTGAAGTTAATGTCAGCGCATTGAACTATTATTTTAAATGAAATATAAGCTGCAAGCCACTGTATAAATAAATAGATAATATTGTATGCCACTGAAAAAATAAAAAAAAGAATTCGAAATGATACGAAGATTGTATTTTGTATTACTTTGAAATCTTTAATAAAGATGCACAGAAATTAATTAAATTTGATTAACTGTTAATTACGATTAAAATATCTTTCCTTTTCTATAAACTTTGTTAATCTCAAAAAAATATAGACGCTATGCTTCCTAAAATATTTTAGTTATTTAGGTGGGACCTAATTCCTTATCAGTCTGTACATTTGCTTTTCCTACAAGTGGGCTATGTACCTACTCCTATTAATTCTACCTCTTTCTCTTTGCCTTTATTTTCCATTTTCTTTTTTACACGCCAATTAATAAAATATTTTAGCTAACATTTTCCTAAAACTTAACAGACATAAGCTATAAGGTTTCTGTACTTAAATATGTTTAAGTTAGTTTACTGATGTGCAAATAGTAATGTAAATAATATTTAAATAAATTATTGTATACGTAAGATCGAGTACATAATGTATTACTTAAGTATATTTCTAAAGCTTTAGATTTTTTAAAACGAATCACTGATCATAGATTTTGTGGACATAACATTTTAGAGTGTTTATATTGGAGACAACTTAACCTTAAAAATGCTGTTTATTTGATAATAATTTGGTTATTACTTCTTATTTCAAATAAACAAAAGTAATAAAACAAAAATTAAGGCATCCGTCCCACCGCCGACGAGGAAGCGACAATCAACAATTTTTTCGCTCAAAAAACGTATAAAAGATTGTAGATTTCGTGGAAGTTCAAGAGATGGTAGTTGATTGCTACTACACCACCGGCTAGTACCCGTTTGTCGCAGCGAGAGCTATCAACGAGAGTACTCGCTTAGCAAAGGTCTCTTATCGAGCAGAAGACTCACGCTTACAAGCAACTAATCACTCGCTTCTCGTTAATCGCCAGCGGTGGGATAGCTTCCATACTGACAAAAACAAATCATAATTACAAATACCAAATGGCTGCTGTTAATGCGCGAAAATATAAGCTCCATTGTTGTTTGCAATATAAATGCTCTATGTAACTACTGTTAAGCCATAGTGTTATCACAATAAGTACATACTTGAAAAAGTTAAGTTTTAATCGCTTTTGTGTCATATTAATTAAAAAATATGCTTATTTATTACTTTTTTATTTGACGAGTGGTGTGTTACGAGCAGCGTTTGCAGCGTTAAAATATTGACAGATGATTAGGCATTAAATACAAGATAAACTAGCCACTATTAAAAATATCGCTAAAAATGGAGTTATGATATAAATTGGAAGGAAATCGTTACTCATAACAATGAAATGTCACTTATATTCTGTAAAAAAAATAGTTAAAGTAATAGATTATCTGCATTCATTTGAATCTATTTTATAATCGCCTTTAATAGAAATCTAAACATAGGAGTGGTTTATGGAACATTTGTAAATTATTGATTAAATTATAAATTCGTTATTAGTACAATATTGCGGTTTTATTGAAAATAATACTTATTAATTCCTTACAGTTTAAAAGACGAACCTAGTACCAGACAATAATTGCATTATTCCCTTTATTTATAACATTATTGATAGTGTTCTATTAATAGGTGCTGTATTCCTGTAGCCCGCTATATTAATAAATTCGATCTTATCATTTTTATTCATAATTACTTACATAAATATCAAAAGATATCTTTAAAATACAGACATCTACTAGTTTGTAAAATTATAATTGTGGTCATTAATAAAATATGGTTGAAAATTACAAGCATCTCGACCACCATTATTCAAAGAAGCCATTACGAATAATGTGGCCATACCTTTATCAGCAACTATAAACAAAAACAGTTTTTCAACCATAAATAACACAGATAAAATACTCGTCAAATCTATCACAATTTACCATAAACAACTCGCGTTTCTACTCGATTGAAAGTCTATGAAGACATCGACGATAAAGTTTATCAAGGAGTCCTTATATGTCGTGTTATGGACCAGAGACGCCATAACTTCCTGTTCCACTCACTAATTGGTGTCTTTGGCTAAAAACTTGCCGTGCCATAATGAATGATAATACTTTTAAATGCACAGATTCGTATGCCGCGTCGGCCACTGAACGCGCCCGGAGACATTAATTACTCATTTGTGAACTAGTTGATGCTCGTCGGTTTGGGTGTAGTTCTAGAATAAATTCGTGTGATTTAATTAAATGTTCAACATACAAAATACATCATTATACACTCATGCCTTCTTGCTATGGGGTTCGTAGGCAGAAACTACTGAACGCCACCTGAGTCGATCCTTACATACGAAATATTTTGTTAAATTGTGAAATGTTGCAAAACCAACTTTCGACGTCTTCATGAGCATCACAAACACGAGGCAAGTAAAAATGTCCAAGCAGTTATCAGGCTGGAAGGCAATATTTTATAACCCAAATTAACTTCAAATCTGGATCCACATGGACATAGGACTTAGATTTATAGGTTTACCTTGAATGGTGATGGCCGACAAAATTACTATCTGAGGTATCTTATAGTTAGTAGTGTTGGATCATTAAGTTCCCTTCAAAATGGTTGAGCTGAATGGTGCTGATCCATGCGTCATGTTCGTGAACGGGCGCCATCAGTAGGGACTGGTCATCTCTTAGCTGCCACGGCTTATTTTGATTTATTTTAATTTTTGAATTGTTTTGTATCGTTTTATCTTTTATTTACGGACTCTTTTAACCTGCACGTTTTTCTACATTGTACTCACATGTATGATTCCAACATGAATGATGTAAACAACATATTGTAACAATATTCTGATTTAAAAGAGTGTCCGTGGAGTTTCGTGCCCGTTCTTCTCCATAGGAACCTACTACGCTTTGGAATGGGCATCTAGCTTCATATTTTCTGACTGACCGACCCTTTGACAATTCAAAAGTGCCTGTAATTGGTTTATTTGAAATAAATGCTTTGAGTTTGAGTTTGAGTTTGAGTTACTCTGTAATATTCTTCATCAACTCGTCCTACATGCCCATGGCCCATTTAAGACGTTCTTTTGATTTTCTGTAAGTCTTCCTAAAGGGGCTGTAAGCATGTAGAACGAGTTGACGAATTACTCGGTCTTTACCGTGAAAACTTATACATATACCTACTAGCTAGTTTCAATCCCCAGCATCGTGAACGGCAGGTCACTACAAGCTCTCTCCACCTAAGTTCTCATGCTGAGATTTTTACAAAATCGATCATCTGTTCCAGAACCTTTCGAAAAGCTGAAAGGTTCTGGAGTGGCGACCGCGTACCGGAAGACGTAGCGTTGGATGGTGGACCGAAGACCAGGGGGACAAGTCTACTAATTTACAAACGTGTCAGTGATGGTCTCGCAATTATGAGTTTTTGACAGATTTTGTATTTATTTTAATTACAACGGTGTTACAACCAATTACAGTTACTAAAATCATGAATAAAAACGGATAATTATAGTTATCACATATTAAAATTAAAATATACAAAATAAAAACAGTTAACCACACTTTCATAAATTCCTCTCACAGTACTTCTGTCATACCAATAAAATCTCCGTCCATCCATCCGCAAACAGATCGCCTGTTGGGTTAGAATCCAAGAGATCATTAAGCGCGGCCAGCATGAGAGGAATTGGCGAGTTAGCACGTGCAACCGTACGACATGGAGGCACGGCAAACAGTCTGTGCCTTCTGCCCCGGCAGTAATTGTCTGGAACAAAGAAGCGCGCCAGGACATCAAGCAGATCAGGAGCATCAATAGTGCCACGGAGCGTCTTACAGGCTATTGTGAGCTGATCTCGAGCTCTCCTTACCTCTAGCGAGTTGTATCCGAGGCAACCCAGTAAAAATTTTGTTGGATAGAGGTACGGATAGTAGCCGTGTACCTAAAGAACGCTTTTTGGCCTTTTTCTAATAAAAGTGCGTAGTTACTTTCATGTGGATTCCACACGCAAGAGCTGGTTTCAAGCTTGTTACGCACGAGCGCATTAAATACTACTTTGATGGCATGAGCAGTGCGAAAATCACGGAAATTACGCAGAACAAAACCTAACCTTTGGAACGATTGTTTAGCTTTCGGTCGAATGTGACTCCCAGGTCTTTTATGGCTTTTTATTGTATGGCATATCTGTCAAAAACTGATCATTGTGAGACCACTGACACGTTTGTAAATTAGTAGACTTGGCCTCCTGGTGAAGGCCGCAGGAATCCGCTGGATGCGAGAAGCACAGAACCGGTTGAAGTGGCGGTGCTTGGGGGAGGCCTATGTCCAGCAGTGGACGTCTTTCGGCTGAAACGATGATGAATGATGATCGTTTATTGTTTTTCTCATGATTTTCTAGTTCTATTAAATCTAACTTACTCTACCCTTTCCGGAAGGGTTCATTTATTGAACGCATTTGTCCTTAAGTCCTTAACTAATATTTTTAGGAAAGATCTGGAACAAACATACTACATAACTTACACTACGTAACTATAGTGAAAAAAAATTATGAAAGCCTCTACTTAGACGCTAGCATCAGGCAAAAAACTTTACCTCGGCGTAACATACGACAATTTTATTACAAGTATATATATTTACCAAAATGGCCGTTACTGCTGGCTGGTAATTTATTGTAATTGGCTAGTTTATTCGTAATGACGCCCGTGTTACTTACTTATGGGACAACATGGCCAGCGTAAGTTGAGTCGTGGTACAACCCTATTGTACTACCTAATTTCTTAACATCTTCGATATTTATGTTCGCATAGCTCGTCAAAATGTAGGGAAAAGTTTTTTTTTTTTTTCACGATTTTAGGTTTGGTCCCTTGATGAAACTTGTTCATAATGAGGAGTACAATGACCCCTAAGAGGATGTCCATGAATTTAATTTCATCCTGTATATCTATTTTCCTAAGTTCTACAAAGATCATTTTAAATTGGCTGATGTTTTATTGCATGAAATGGTAAATACGTCACTACTTACTGTTTATGGACAGCTACTTGGTATTTCTTTCGTTTTATATGGATAACTACATATTACCTGCCTTAGGATGTGTTCAGACTTGAGTGAAGACTGTCGTATGCTGATATCTCAGACGGTTAACTCGAATGACTGTTCATTTCACGTTCACACGACACCGACTAAATCACATAGAAATAAAAAAGTAGGTGAGTGAACGAAGCCGGGTGTCAAAATCCAACATCTTTACTTCGGTTCAGTACTTAATTCATAAATTCACTTCTATTCAGACGTTTCCGAATAGTGTCGAATCAGTGATGGGCAAAATTGTTCTGATTTACATACATACATAAACTCACATTATCTTTCCATGAAGCCAGAAACTACTGTAGTTTCTGGCTTCATGGAAAGATAGGGCGTTCTGTAACAGAACGCCATCACCTGCTAGGATCCTTACATACTTACAAGGAGTGTTCCTTTTTGTTAACTTTTAAATTAAATATGAGAATGTTTTATGGCGGAATCCTATATTTTACGGACCGTTATTAGGTAGTTAAAATTAAGACTCTTGTATCTTCATCAATAATGAAGCCAAGACCTCATAGCTTTTCATAGTACAAAAAATAAAATAAAATTGGCTTACGAATCTATTGATGTGCCCAGTTTAGCAATAAAAAAGTTACCATTGGTAAGTAATACGATTCGTTTTTGTTTATAGCAACCGAGCATTATTGTTTTCATAGCGCGAGTCTGTCTACATTATTGTTTTCATAGCGCGAGTCTGTCTACAGACACTTATGTCTCAATGTGCATACAGCCTTAGTTTCTAGTATAACGGTCTGTGGCACTTTTTACGCGATCGTCAATTGTTTTTACATTAAAATACGTAAGTAGTTAAGTAAATATTTATTGTTCTGTGTTGCGTTATTGTATGCAATTATATAATTATTTGGTTATTATGAGGCTGTAATTAACGGGACAGTGTTATTAGCAAAGTATAATAGGTAATTTACAGTATTAATATCGACGTAAACGCGTCATTATTTTTAATAGATTTGTGATGCTAACGATAACATTGAGCAAGGATAATTTGACGTCTCCAAGGTTTAAAAATATCCACTGCTGTACGCTTAACATGTATAAAGGCACAGGATAGCCTTTATCAGACATGGTCATCGTATTAGTGGTTCAGCAGCTTCAATAGCATCCGTAATATAGCAGTTCGTCGTGAACGTGTTATGACAGAGGCTCCCCTGACATCATCTGTCATCAGAAGACCGCCGCCACGCAACCATTGATGTGACGCTTTGCTAGACTGACTGTCACCAGCCAGTGTCACTCTTATCCGACCTTTTCAGTGATTCCAGTAACTTCTTTACAAAACTATACGGCGGCGGCGCGGCGCCACTTGCTGCGCCGTCAAGTATTATAGGAGACAAAGATAATACGAGCCGTTGATTTCAAATGGAAAAATAACGTTTATTAATTGGTTGGTCGATTCCAACCAATTATTAAACTTTTATTTTCTTTTTTTTTAGAAAGGTTATTTTTCAATTGACATTAGAGTAAGGTACCTACTACGCCGCGCAGTAGGCCTAGTAAGGGTCATACATAATATAACAATGGCGATTTGCGAGGCGATTGGAGTATGCGTAGCGAGCACGCCATGCGTGCGCAACGATTTCGCCGCGTTTGCGGAACGAGAGCGATTGACCACAAGAGAGAGCGAGACAAGCGAGTGTACAATATTGTGAAAACGCGGCGAACACGTCTCGTGGTCGTGGCTAGCTCGCTTCACACCCGCGAAGAGCACGTTCACAAATCGCTCCCCTGGAAACAATCTGGCAAATCGTCAGTGTCATATATCTAATCGCAACGAGTTTTGTATCAACCCGCTACGACAAGTACATGAACGCTACAAATTAATTCGTCAATGCACTAATAACATAATTTCTCATGAAATAATAAACGACTTAAACTAACAAACTCCAATCTCACATTTATCAAACTTATCTCATTGAAACAAACCCGAAATCAAGTGATCCTAATTACATTACGTCAGCTAATCACGGCTCAAAAGCAAAGTCAATTTGTCATAATTAATACGCAACGGAAACTCCGCGTACAGCCAATGGGTAACTTATAAACACGAGTAATTGGCCCAAAACATGAATAAAACATAATTTACTTTTAATTATCTGATCGATGGCATTCCAGGGTAACCCTTTCGGGCCAATTTAGATTCCTTGCATATTTCCGCGCTCCTTCTTACTGGCCGGTCGTTTGTTTGGCCACCAAAGCTGTTGATTTTTATCTAGGCGGCGGAAGGGTTAAAAAAAATATTATTAACAGTGTATTTTATTGTTAGTTGGAGCCAGGAATCGTTAGTTTTTGGTGCTACGATAAAACTGTTGATCTAATAATATGTCTAGGAAAACTAAAGAAACGTCAAAAAACATTCAGAACTATCATTATTGCAACGTTCATAAATACAGAAACATTTTTTTTGTATAATAGCATTGATTAATGATGCAGTCTCATTTTTCATAGTCCTCATTATCTATCCCAAACAAAAAAAAACCAATCTGCCTAGCCTTTTCCCAACTATGTAGGAGTCAGCTTCCACTCTAACCGGATGCAGCTGAATACCAGTGTTGGACATGGATCGACTGTTTATCTGACCTTCACAACCAAGTTACTGGGTACCACAATACCCCTTGGTAAGGCTGGTTGTGAGACTTTTGGACTTCTTAAGATCTCCGAATGACAGCCGGGACGCAGTGCTTTCTGAGTCACGTAGAATTGTCGCTATGGATGGTCACCCATCCATGGACCAACCTCGGCGAGCGAAGCTTAACCTTCGATCGACGCGTGCGGCTGTTATTATTGAGCCAGGAGCCCCTCTATACAGTGTGATTTACTGGACACTTTTACTATGGGAACAAATATGGAATCGCGAAAAAAGAAACAGCTGTTCCGTACATTTTGACGAGTTATGCGAACATAAATGTACGGAACGGCTGTTTTTTTTTTCGCGATTTCATATTTGGGCCCGTCGTAAAAGTTGTTCATAATGATGAGTACAATGACTCCTTAAGAGGTTGTTGGTGTTTTACCAATAACCCTTTATATTCATCTCAACCAAGCAATTTAAATCCGATCGCATATCAAAATCAACTCGTATTAATATTCGCACAGTTAAAAATATAATATTTCTCTCTCCTCAATAATAAATACGGACTACCAATTATTTATTTTTATAAACCAATAACAAATCCGAGGCACAATCGCAAGATTAAAACCTAAATCATTCTTATTCCTCGCAATACTCGATTAATTTCATAAATTGTGACCCCTACCATGAGCTCTCTTGTGATTTGCGAATGAAGCATATTTTTGCAAGAAAATGTAGGTTAAGCCCGGGCAAGCCTTTGCAAAAAAAATGTTTATCATTCAAAGCAGGTTAAAGCTTTCGAATGAATTTTTCAGTAAAAGCTTACTCTAGTATATTTTTCACACCAACATTTTATAAACGGCACACGGAATGAATAGTGAAAATGTAAACACACACAAAACTGTTTGTTTTTCACTATTTCACTATTTACACATTTTCACTACTCCGCTAGTGAAAATGTTGTATGATCATTTCTAGAAAAAGAAAAAAAACTAGTAATCAGTCAACGCTTCCAAAGTTCTAAAGTGAAACAAAACTTTACTTTAAGTTTTGTTTTTAGTCAAACATTTAATCGTTGAACTCCTTAAATTCTGAGTTGAGCTGCACGATTACTGATAAAATAAAATCATTTATCAATAAACGGCACCCAGAAAGTGCACCCAGTGATGATCTATGGCACTGAAACGTGGTCGTTCACAATTTGCCTTACCTATAAGAAGGCAAAAAGTCACCCAAAGGGCAATGGAGAGCGATATGCTTGGAGTTTTCCTACGTGTTGGAGTCAGACACGAAGAGATCCGCAGAAGAACCGACATAGCCCGAAAAAATCCCTAACTTGAGTGGCAGTGCGCAGGGCAAATTGCTCACAGAACTGATGGCCGATGGCCCGATGGGGCCGAAAGGTTCTGGAGTGGCGACCGCGTACCGGAAGACGTAGCGTTGGTAGACAAGGTGGACCCATGACCTTGCGAAGACCGCGGGAATACGCTGGATGCGGGAAGCAGATAACCAGTCGAAATGGCAGTGCTGGGGGAGGCCTATGTCCAGCAGTGGATGATGATGATAACCCAGAATGGATGAAATGTGGTTTATCGATTACTCAGTCTTAACCTCGCTTATGAGTTAACTATTGGACTATGATCATACCATAAATGGTATAAGCTGACCTCGCATTGTACGGAAATCCTATACAATGCCGATCAGCACAAACTGGAAATGTATAGCTTGATGTGTACCCGTGTGTACAAGTGGCACTGCTCCAAATCTTTTCTATGTCTTTTGAGTAGGATGCTTTTTTTGTTGCGCCATTTCTTCTTCCAAGCTAAAGCACTAGGAAGTGGTGAGGTTTTGCGGGACTGTCTTATGTAATTTTGACGATCGAAAAGTGCTGATTCTCAGCCGAATGACTTGTGATTTTGAATAATCAAATGTCACAAATTCCCATCAATGAAATACCATCTAGAACACCAAGTAAGACCTGAAGTTAATTTAAATTCAGTTGTAAGTGGGCGCGGCTGCGTAATGACCAAGTGCCACCTATAACTAATCAGCGCACGCCCTCGCTGCGATATCGATTCATTTGTCATTCGGAAAGGTACAACACTATAACTAGTGCGGGGATCGAGATATCAAATCATCTAGGCTGTATGTGAATGCCTTTGCGAGAATTGTAATCTTTCCAAAAAGGAATTTCTTAAGGCTGAATGGGGTATTGCCTTTGTAAGGTGCAAGTGATTCAATAATGGAATTAGTACATTCGAGATTTAGGCCTGCTTTCACTAGAAATCGATCAACAATTTTCGCGCTAACCTAATTTAAAACAGCATTCTGTTTCTGTCACTGTGTGAAAATAACAGAGCAGAACGTTATTATGGTAACGGATATAAGGTGCAAGTGGGCTTTTAAACCCTGTTTGCCATTTGACAGAAATCAAGCTCAAGAGCGTTTATTCTGAAAGTTGGCAACGTCGCAAATAACTGTCAAATATTTACCTGTTTTCATTATTTTGGCAATATTACTACTAAGGAATATTTTTTTTTCGCGATTTTAATTTAGACCCATACTAAATGTTGTTCTTATTCATGAGTACAATGACCTCTTAAAATATTTCGTGTATGAATAGATACACCATAGATGTTTATGGTATATTCGTACATACTTATTGAAAAAACCCAATGATCATTCAGAGATCAAGTGATCATGTCCTAAAAATCCTTTTTATTGATTTTCCTTTTGATTTCGGAATCACAGCCCTTAAAGCAAAAAAAAAAACACCCCTTATGTCCCGATCATTAGCTGATACAGGCTAATTCTTAAAAGGCTGCTCATCCCCAGGCTAAAGTTAAGGTGAAACGACAGGCCGAATGCCTCAGGCATCGTTTGACAGCTAAGACAAAATATGAAAGATTATCTGTCGGGAGCAACATGGCCGCAGTTGGCTGATGTTTTAATTAGCCCACAGGCAACGGCACTTAGCCAGACAGCCAATTGGAACCTCCTGTAGGGCTGGCACTTTATGTTAGAAATTGAGTTGTAGTGTGTTGCCAAGGTAATTGTCATACACAAGGATTCTTAACATGTTTGTGCTGTAGTTAATTCGGATGATTCCGAACTTTTCTTAGACACTCTTGGGAGAACGGAGGGTTATGTCGGATTCCTACCGTTCCTACTACTACCATGTTTCGGGGCCTGGGAGATATTGTACATTCGCCGCACCCCCGACTGGTATCAACGGTAACAACTGTCAAAAAACAGGTTTACTTGCTTACCGAGGCACGCAGGTAGATACATAGATAGAATACTCTTTATTATATACACCATAAAAAATACAGACATAAATGTAGAAATCAGGGGGCCTACCACCACCGCTTACAACAGTCTTATTTTAATCTTTCTTCAGTGGGAAAAAGAGATGGAGCCATACTTCCTGTAGATCTTCATCTCTTTCCTACACTGAAGTAATATTAAAATAATACTGCTGTAAGCGGTGGTGGTATGGTAGGCCCATAGGTAGCAGGTATGCAGGTCTCGATATGTAAAGACGATCACCCATCCACGACCTGACCGCGACAAACGTAACTTAACCGTACGTTACGTAACGTAGTTTCCTTCGATGACCCGTGCCGTGCGGCTGTAATTAATTCTATAAAACTATTTTGTTCCCATCGTTAACTTCAGCACCCAGTAATATAACCTCTCTGTATCTCAAAACAAGACGACAGTAGCAGCCCTAGCCGGAGCTCGGTTAGTTACTGCTAAGGGCCCATGAAAATTGTTTTACGCCTTTCCAGTGTCGGGCGATCTCTTCATTTTGCTTGCTAAATTGAAAGCTAAGTGCGCAGGCCTCGCATGCAAACATCAACCATTTTATTCTTCAAACTATTATACTTTTGTTTAGGTCTTTTTATGTAGAATTCTGGTTGCAAGACTTTGGTTGTTTAGGGCTTTAATTGCTAGTCTGTTGCTAGGTGCGAACTGGGTTTTTGGTAAGGAATCATCATCATCATCTGCCTAGCCTTTTTCCAACTACGTTGGAGTCGGCTTCCAGTCTTACCGGATGCAGCTGAATACCAGTATTTTACATGGAGCGACTGCCTATCTGACCTCCACAACCCACTTGTTCTGACGACCCGGAACGACTGTCAAAGATCCACAAATGACAGCCGGGACCAACGGCTTAACGTGCTTTCCGAGGCACGGAGGAGTCTCGGTTTATAAAGATAGTCACCCATCCACGGACCAACTCCGGCAAGCGTAGCTTAACCTGATGGATCGTCCAGTGCGGCTGTTATTACGTAGCCACGAGCTCCTCGCTCGCTCGTTTTTGTTAAGGAAGGTCATATCTTATTTCACGATTAGGATCTAAAGTTAGATTCCTACGGAAATATTGTTTCTGGACGTTCAAGCTGCCGAGTAGCTAACAGAAAGTGAGCTGTATGTCCCCATTTAGAGTATTTTAGAGTGGTACGAGGATCTTTTGGCGCCTGAATGACATTGACGTTGTTCGTAAACATTTGAGACATTGTATTGAAAACATGATGGCGGCGTTAGTTCCGACTTTAGCCACGCGCCCAAAGTAGCTTGTAGCGTAGTACCTACCCTACCCTTACTACACTGGTTTTTCAACCTACCTTGGCTGCCAGATACCCGGGCGTTCGCGCCGGCAGGCAACCCCGCAGACCGAATGTGTGTAAAGAGCTTTTTTAAATATTACACAGCTCTGCTCTCAAGGAAAATTGACTAACACAGTGATATTGGCTTTATGTATTTTATAAGGCAAAACTGAGTTAATAATGATGTCAACGTAAACATAATAATAAAAATAATGAAAAGGTCCAATCATTTCCGAACTTCGTCCCCACTTTCCTCTGTTCCCTCTTACACCCTGTACCTAAGGCAATTAATTCAGCCTTAACTTTTGGCATGTTCCGTTACTTACTTACCCACCTACCTACTAACAAGCGAAATCAGTAAATCAGCCTATAATTTTCCCACAGCTGGGACACTCACACAGGCCTCCTCTATGTAAGAGGGAGTGGGCCGGTATCCACCACGCGGGCCCAGTGTGGTTGGTAGATGTCACATGTCTTCGATGTTTTAATTTTAATCCTTCCACCTACTACTTACTGCCTTACAAAATACATAAAGCAATATTATTATTTTATTCGCTTTTTCAGTGTGTTTTTTGTAAGAAACTAACATAATTTTCAAAATAAAATCGGCTCCAAAAGGGCTCCTATCTTAGCATAGTGCTGCGATATTTAAAAAAAAATACCGCAGCTCTGGCACTCTGATGCCCGCTGTGATGCCACGGACACACCTACGGACATATAAACCAAGTAAATAAAACATTTTTGTGCCAGGAATGTTTAATTTTTACCCTAATGCGTTTTGGTGACTCGTACGAATTAACATTATTTTTTTCAAATTGATTTTTTTTTTTTCTAGGCGAACCGATTTCTGGAGTTGTCGAATCGCTTACAAATAAATAAACTTCGTGCGAACCGCATGAAAAAAACTGACATATTCCATTGTTTATTAGTCTGACTCGTAGTTTTCTGATCTAAATCGAATTAAACGAAACAGCTTACGATCAAGAAACTTACCCCACCACATACAGTCACGGATAGGACACCAATTTACAGAACGATGATTACGACATCCGAGTAATCGTTCTAAATCGATTCAAACATTCTCAGTACCGAGTAAGTTATCAGGGCCAATGCTTTACGTCCGTGCAAAGCAATTAACCGTCGGCCGCTCACTTTATTATTTCTCTCCGATTAATCGATTCCACTCGCCATTTTAATAATCGATACCGATCAGTGTCCGATGAGTTATGCTTATTTGTTTTACGAATTCGCGCTTCGTAATCGATTTTTTCGATGATCGATACGTTTCCTTATGCGTCTCGATTTTGGTACACGATTCGATTTATTGTGAGGCGTGGATTATTTTTCTTATAAATTGATGTTATTAATACTCGTGTATTGACAATGTGTACATGAGTATTTAATTCGTTGTGGATAAGTATTCATTTGAAGAACATCTTAACTGTATTTTCATAACATAACATAAAGTCAAGCCTGTAATCCCCGAAGGGTTAGACAGAGGTGTACCTGATAGTACAGCCATATTTCGCTAGTTATGTTTAATTCCCATGTAATGGGGGGCGACCCTATTGCTATCAACCGGGCACAAATCCAGACAACGGGCTGCTACTGAGAAATTCTAGATGAAAAAACTCAATAACTCTTTCCAACACCTTTTTTTTTTTGATGTTGTGAAATCATCAAATGACTTCTCCCGCTCTGGGCGGAGCGGAAGGGCGTGTCAGACTTTTACTGACTAAAACCCACCCGTGTTCCTTCAGTTGCCTGTTGCCAAGGGTCCTGGTAACCCATTACCCAGACCTCTAGCCTAACGAGTGCAAAAGACGTAGTCAAATGTAAGAAAAACATTGTAAGTAGGTATGTATCAAGAAAGCATTAAATCTTGTAAGTTGGTACATCAATCGACTGAAGGAAACGACTGCTAACTGCAACGGTACATCTATTTATGTAAACAGTATTCTGAACTTAGACCCGGTATATGCTTTGCTGCATTCAATTTCAATTATAGTAAATCATCTAGAAATACGCTTGGAGCTTCTATTCGAAATTCAAAATTCAAAACGTGTTAGGTACCTACTTACATACCTACTCTACTTCAGTCGCAAGCGCTATGGCTCAGAGCATGAGGCCAAAGGTTTGATTCCCAGGTCGGGCAAAATGACATTGGGTTTTTCTAACAGGAATTTCCCAGTAGCAGCCCCGAATCTGGATTTGTGCCCGGTTGATGGCAATAGTGAGCCTATTGCCATCAACCTCCTACTATACGAGACTTAAATATAACTGGCGAAATGTGGGTGTACTAGGTAGGTAGTCCTCTGCCGATTCCTTCGGGGAATACCTACAGGCGTGATGTTAAGTCGCTTGCAAAAGAAATCTGAGTCGCGCGCGTAGCCAAAATAAAACCGGAGCTAATTAAAATGTCCTTGAAACCTTAAAACTACGTTACAATGTAAGTTAAATCGCTGGTCTTTACATAAAAGGCGTCACCTTTATAGTATTGTAATGCTTATAGCCACCATGTTTGGCAACGAAAGGTTGATAATCTTGAAGACAGCTCTCTGCTGTAAAAACTAGCACATCGTCCTGCCTGAAGAACCAACTTAGGGTATTATTCGGCCTTTTTACACACAAGATACACATCTAATCAACGTCAACAACCAACCAGTCACATTACACAGATAATATCAATTCCAAATTCAAATTCAAATCAAGCACTTACAAGCAATTAAACAAATTAAAATCGTTTAAAAATAAAACGTTGGAACCCGTCTCACGCTTGTCCGATAGCCATTTACAGCATAAAAGCCATATTAAACTTTCGAAATGAGTAATGCCGCCGATATGGCGAGGTGATGACAAAAAGACAGATCTTGCGCCGACTTTTACTATAGTTATAGTTGTTAAATGGGCACATGGCAGCTTTCCACGTAGCATCCCGCTGTTCGAATGTCGAACACCTATTACGAGTGGCGAGTACTGGCTGCAAATAAAATCTAAATTTCGTATACAACTAATGTCAATTTTGGTGCACGGTA
Source organism: Lithophane semibrunnea (assembly GCA_947363905.1). Classification (NCBI taxonomy): domain Eukaryota; kingdom Metazoa; phylum Arthropoda; class Insecta; order Lepidoptera; family Noctuidae; genus Lithophane; species Lithophane semibrunnea. The sequence continues at coordinate 9,158,506 of OX376209.1, read as the reverse complement.
AAATTCTAATGAGTTTATGTTTGCACCAACATGAATGAATGAATAAATAAATAATAAAATAAATTGCTAGTTGCAGCAGTAGGTGATATAGGATATTGTTTATTACTCATACTAATTTTTCACTGCACTGCAACATTGCTATTTAGTTTTTTGTCCTAAACATAATTCATATTTTTGTAGGGGATTCAATTTTCAGCATTCTATCCACATGGAAAATGGAGAAAATGCTTTATTTTCCAGGTTGAGAGTCGTGTAACACATATTTCCTTTCCACGTGTTTGCAATAACTTAAAAACAAGGCCGATTTTTACCATTCAGTCACGTGTACAGTTTACCTCGTGTAGCAGTGTGTCTCGGGAAAAAGTTAAATGTATTTAAAACCCATTTTAGTCTCCTCAACCACCTGCTGAACGATCTTGCCACAATACAGCTCTAAATTTGCCTGCCTGCAAAAAATCGTCAACAAAACTGACCAAACTATTCTGCCGACCCTCCTATTACACATACAAGTGTCGTGAAGTAACTGTGCACCCGTCCACTCGCTAATTAGTCGGGTTCGATTCCCGGTAGCACTCGCACCGGCCACTTTTTACACTATGTCATTTTTAACCAATAGAGATCATTATCATGCAACAATTAAACTTAACTTGACAATTACGCATACCTTTTTTATACTCCATCCTTGTCTATCTTTGAATGGAAGACAAGGATGGGGCTAGAACTTGGTAATACAATACGTGCCTAAGATAATAATGATTTGATAAGGATTATTAATTTAATAACTGATAGGTTTGACACATTATTATGACATAATTTTTTTGAACCAGTTTTAATTTTATTGTCTCTGCTAGTTAACGCTTCGTAAAAACTTGTCGTGTCGTGCAAGAATTAATAAAATAAAAATAGGTTGAGAACCGTCTCTTTAGTCGTAGTCTCTAGGGTCTTGAAAGGTGACAATTTCATTACAATATCATCATCTGTCTAGCCTTTACCCCAGTTGAAAAACAGCGTCAGGCACTGACATTTTTGCCGAACTGGGCTTTTTTGAGGCACTTTCCTGTTAATTTATTTCATCATAATTTACACCTTTTATTTGATTTTTATTTTAATATCTGCTGTGTATTATATTCTGTGCTAAATTATTGTACCTATTTTCTTTCTTTCTTTCTTTCGTCCTTTAAAGGAATGCTCCATATAAAATACCAATATTTTACATAGTGCGGCTGCCTATCTGACCTCCACAATACAGTTACTAGGTAAAACGATACCCCTTGGTAAGACTACTGGTTGTACTTTCAACGGTGCTATATACGAAAACAAATTAACAAGAAACAAAATCATAATAATTTACAGATAGAAATATCGGTAAAGAAATTATAAAGAGTATTATTCTACTGAAAAGCTCACAGACATTTTTACCAAACCTTTATTGGCTTGTGCCTCGACAAAATGTTCAGCTGAAAAGGATTTACTAGTATCTAAAAAAAAAATAGTTTCGTTTTCAGAAACTGACAATTCGGCTAATTTTCATCACCATTTCAGCCCGGAATCACCCACTGTAGGGTTGTGCCTCCTTTCTGCGATACTTCACGGTTCCATACCATACGTTCCAGCCGGTCAATTCTGTAAAAATCTCACTGTGAAAACTTAGTTGAAGTGAGCTGTCATCCCACCTGACGTGACAGCTCACTTGAAGTGAGCTGTCAATCCGTAGCGTCACGCGTTGCTGGCAGGTGAATCGTTCACATGAAAACATTTTGTGGTGATTCAACATTGAACAAAAATCTTACATCTGCCCAAACTCTACAAACCCCAAACATTACTATAGTCCGCGCGCGACTGCTAGTCACCTTCTGCGGTATGTGAGCGGTGGACGGGGAGGCCGGGGAGGTAGACGAAGGCCAAGCTAACTCAGTCTGCAAATGTCAATGGCGTCCTTCCCCGTCTCACCGCTCACATACGAGTACCTCAAGCGGTGACTACCAGTCGCGCACCATACCTAGCTTAATTTAAATACTGTCCTTTTCCCCTTAATCAACAACTGGTTCTTTATTCAAACTACTGATTCTTATTATTATACCCTTTCTACCTCCGTCCCTTCCTTATCTCCCGAACCCTGGCCCATACCTACACCTTTTAAACAAACATTCCTTAAAAAAACAAATCGCCGATCCAGTTTGTCTGAAATCGCCAGGACGGGCGACATATACTCTTTAATTGACTCCAATTCTAAGAAAGTAATTTCACAAATTACTTTTAGCTACCGGATTTTGAGATCGACACTCGACAACAGTTGGAACCTTGTCGAAATAAAGACGTGGAAGCCAGTGCCTTCAATTGTTTCGGACATCGGAGTTATCTTTCGATAAAGTTGAGTGTGACAAAGTTCTTGGAGGACCGGTCGGACCGAAAAAAACGATATAGGTAGCTCCGTTCTCATGTTGTGGGCGAGAGAAATTTTATACTATTTGAAACATGTTTAGTTTATTAAACTTGTCGTTAGTTTGTTAAGTACTGTATAAATTATAATGAGTACGCTTAATGAATTTTGATGGGAATATAGCTGCGAGACTATTAAAACATTTCTTGTTAAGATTTTTGACGCTTAATCGCATCTGACAATGTTATTTTGAATGTTTATGTGGCAATTAAATGGTTATTAAAAGCACTCTGTTATGACGAATTAAATAACCTGATAATGAACATTAATTAACATAATCACGTCTCTGTTAACCGCAGTTACATATACCTAATTAGTTCCAAAGAACTATTAAAAAAACGCTAAACATAAATTTAAAATATGACCATTAGTGCGAGGGAAGTCGATTCCACTGATTGAAAGGCATAAACTTAACCACAGAAGCTGTCAAACTATTCTTCAGACGACTGAAAGATGAGCCTTCAAAATATTTCAATATAGTAACAAATAAACACCTACACAGGAATTAAATAGGTACCTATTTCATTTTAGTAAATTGCTAACAGCTTCCTCTATCTAATTTATACTAACATAATTTGTTTAGATGTAAAAGCAGATAAGAGGTCCATTAACGATCATAAGAAACATACTTCAAAACCCACTCTAATATCTATTAAAAAGCCCATAAAATAATAAAACCATCGTAATTAAATTAAAATAACGGTTTTGCTTCTAATAAGATTCGAATACATAAACCTCTGATTTGAAAAAAAAAACGTTACACAATTTGTACCTAGCTAAATGCAGTTCCTGCAAGAAATTGTCTCTGCTTTGGTTTTTTTGTTTTATATTTTTGTTGTCTGTCTTTTCGGGGTTCGTGGCTAAGTAATGACAGCCGCAGTGTGCACGGGTCGATCGATTAGGATAAGCTACGCTTGCCGCCGTCCCTGCGTGGATGGGTGACATCTTTACATACCAATACCCCTCCGGCTCTGGGAAAGCACGGGAAGCCGTTGGTCCCGGCTGTCATTCGTGAATCTTTGATATACGTTACGGGTGGTCAGAAGCCCGAAAGTTTGACAAGCAGTCTTACCAAGTGGTATCGTTTTACCCAGTAACTGGGTTTTAGCGGTCAGATAGGCAAGTGCCTATATCCAGGTAAAATATTGAGAGCTGCATTCGGTTAGGTAGACTGGAAGCTGACCCTGAAAATAGCTGGCTGGCTAGGCAGGTGACTTGTCGTCAGGCCAGGTTTTTACTAAATTAATATTTATGAAAAAGACACATCACAATAAAATAAACTTTATTTTAAAAAAAAACCACTAATACATGAAGCAAAAAAGCACATTATTAGGAAATTTCCAAAATGTCTTCAAAAGGATTATATCCGCAACTTCCCCCGTATCACCAAAAAGTATCGTATAAACACTGTGTGCCCAAATTAAAATTCGTGAATTCTGTCGTGTCGACCAAACACGGCGAATTCTGAAACGAATAAATATCTTCGTAATTAATATAATTTGTATTAACTATGCTATCGCGGGGAAATTTATTTTCGGCTGGCAACACGCTTTGGTAACTAAGTTAATTGTTTTACAGTCTGTGGATGACTTCTGAGAAAAAGTTTAACTGTATTTGTAATTAAGGACTGTTACCATTATTTTCATAAATAGTTTAGTATATAAAAATTGTAGTCTGTGGTTTAGTCTTTAGTATAAATAGGAGTAGGTATAAGGTACTTAACTTGACTTTAATAGACGTTAATTCAGTTGTTAATTAATAACAATGAAAATTATTAATGCCATACCTACGTTGACCAAATTCTTTACCGAGACTCTTCCGTCTCAGAAAGCACGTTAAGCCGTTGGTCCCGGCTGTCATTCGTGGATCTTTGACAGTCGTTACGGGTCGTCAGGAGACCGAAAGTCTGACAACCAGTCTTACCAAGGGGTATCGTATTACCCAGTTACTGGGTTGTGGAGTATCTTCAGAGGTTGGCTTCCAGTCTAACCGGATGCAGCTGAATATCAGTATTTTACCTACATGGGGTGACTGCCTATCTGAACTCCACAACCCAGTGACTGGTTGTCAGACTATCAAGTCTGACAACCAGTTTTACCAAGGGATATCGTATTACTCAGTTACTGGGTTGTGGAGGTCAGATGTGTTGTCAGGCTTCTGACGACTTGTAACGACTGTCAAAGATCCAATGACAGCCGAGACCAACGTTTCCGAGGCGGAATGTAATTCGAATAAACAAATTGAAATTCAGCACACGTAAGAATGAGTATCGCGTGCAGGCATTCTAACGTCTATCCACTCTGTAGAGAAAAATACAAAAAACCGCCCCTTGTATACCATTTGCGGATGTGCGATCACATAAATTAATAAAAGACATTTCACCATTAACCATTCTAACCACGTCACATTTCCTTATTTATTATTAAATTAATTACGGAGCCGCCATGAAAAAAAATTCGCGGTTCTATTGTTTCATTAAAATGCCTCGCGAATTGTTTTTAATTAGGCGTGCCAGACGACAGACATTTTTATTAATCGTTCGGCGGCCATGTTGTTTGAGTCTGTCATTATAAAATTAATTTCGTAATTAGACTTACTGAAATTATTTATAATTTATAACGGACTTGTTATCTTATAATTAAGTTCATGCCGATTTGTGAAAAAACTTAAATGTCTTCGTGTTTTTTTTTTTAAGTGAAAACTTTTTTTGGCGCTCTTTGCGCTCTTTCCGTCAACGATCGGGTCTGTGACGCTGAATCGGTTATACTCGGCTCCAGTCGTATTCACTTCTATCGTATCGGTTAGCACAAACCGTCTTTTTATTTATCAGCCTCGAACTCACAGCCAATTTAAACCCCTACTTGCAATGGTCAAAATTGATTACGATGACCTAGTCAAGTTTCTGTGTGTGCAATTACATCGTTGTTTTTTAAATCGATTGAGACTACATCTACTACCGGTTAGTCCCTCTATGCTCTAGTCCCGCTATGCTCGACTCGAAAAATACCTACTAAAAAGTTTCGCTATGCACGAAATTCTTCGATTCTTCTTAAACAATGGAAGGTACAGTTGGAAAGAAAATTGTTTGAATTCAAATTAATTTCTTTATAGCGCTATTCGTCTAAGCATAAGCTACTACTTGTGGCATGTATTTTATTAATCATTGATTACTAACATAGTTTTAAGTGTACTAACATACATATGGATCACTGTGTCTGAGATCAATAAATAAATAAAATTAAAATTAAAGCAGTTCACAACTGGACAGGCCTCTCCAATTGCACGCCATTCAGCTCTCATCCAGCTGCTACCAGCCACCCTGCGAAGATCGTCGCTCCACCTAGCCAGAGGGCGTCCTTCGCGGTCTCCTCCCGAGAACGAGATAAGTTACACCATCATTGTTTTGAAGCGGACTGCCTCGTTGGTCTGGTGATTGCAAGCGCTACTACTGATTATGAGGTCCTGGGTTCGTTTCCCAGGTTAGGAAAAGTTTTTTGGGCTTTTCTATAAATGGAATTTCGCGGTAGCAGCCCGTCTGAATATGTACCTGATTGATTGCAACAGGCTCGCCCTCTATTACATGGAACTTAAACATACCTGGCGAAATGTGGGTGTACTACAGGTACATCTCTGCCCAACCCTTCCTGGAAACAAGTCGTGATGTTATGTTATGTTATTTGAAGCGACATCGCCACTTGTCGCTCCACTCACGTCCAATAAATCTGCAATAATAAGTAAAACCAACTAACGAATCAAACAGACAGGAACACATCGACTTTTTCCCATATAGAATGTTAATATAAATACTCATGAGACAATCTGCTAATGATTCTCGTTATATCTTTGAGCAAATGCTTTTTGCGTCGACCCTCTGGTTGCAGACGCCACTGAGGAACTTCAAGACTCCATAGACAATTAAAAACAATCTAGAGGAAGTCGTTAATGATCTATTGTGGGATTCATTGATATATAGTTCGGAAATTAATTGTGTGAATTGTTGTTCTTGTTTTGAATTTCATATTGGAGTTGTTCGATTGATTTCTTACCGACGTTCCTTCGACGTATGTTAGACGAATAAGAAAAGGTTCTTTTCTCTTGTTAAGTATGGTTGATTAGACAGGTAATACGATTTTCCTCATTATGGAGGTAATTGTAAGTAGCGCCTACGAAAAAGGCGAATGATGCAATTGCTTGTAAGTTTTTGTCGGCTACCACGCACAGGGTAAATTATACCGCTGTCAATGAATCATGGTATGAAACTAGCTGCGCCCTGCGGTGTCACCCGCATATTTCTCGGTACCGTGGGAATATCGGGATAAAAGTGTTCTGGTTTGCAACTGGTCAATCGTCATCCTGAGGATGCCTCGTTGAGAGGTGTAACACGCGTGTCGATTTCTTACAGGGTTTTTTATGGAGTAGTTTACTAAATACAAGGTGGAGACGACAATACGACAAAAAATAAAAATCCGTATATCTAATGACGTTCTCGCTCTACATACAAAAAAATAATCAAATATATCCAATAGTTTAGTTTTACGATAGCTAGTCAAAGATCGGCAAAACCCATAGTCGGCCCATCACTATTAGTTTGTTTGAAAAAATTACTTTTTTAATTTCGATGTTAGGATTTATTTGATAGTTCCAAAATACTCATATGCATTAGTATTGCCAGTGTTTTCATTTATTGTTGTATTGTCGTCTCCACATTGTAATCTACGTCTATTGTATTTTATAATGAATTTCCGAAAAGTCACGCTTGAATCAATTAACTATATTTTATACATCGTATCGTAGTAGTAGTCAGATAGGCTGACCTCCACAACCCAGTAACTGGGCAATACAATACCCCTTGGTAAGACTGGTTGTCAGACTTTCGAGCTTCTGATGACCCATAACGACTGTCAAAGATCTACGAATGACAGCCGGGACCAACGGCTTAACGTGTTTTCCGAGGCACGGAGGAGTCTCGGTATGTAAAGATGGTCACCCACCCACACAGCCCCAGAAAGTGTAGCTTAACCTAATGGATCGACCCGTGCGGCTGTTATTACTTAGCCACGAGGTCATCTCATACTGCATTTCCATAATAATAATTAATTAAAAATATAATGACGTTCGTCATTTGTTTCATTCATTCGTTCATCATTCAGTCACGACTAAATAAAATAATAGACGCTTTGACAGTTATTACAGGTGCCCGCACCTGACTTTAACGTCATTACAGCCAGTTCTGTTACAGCAACACGCCTGCAATACGCGCGAACTCGAAAATTGATACATATTATTTATTTTACTTCAATGGTCCTAGTTTATCATTTATAACTTCCAGTTACATCTAAAAATAGCTATATGTAGGCGGGCACGCCCTTTGTGCCTGGAGGCTTTTATTTAGTTAATTTATGTTTACATTTACTTTTTATTTCTGCTTGAGTACATATAGTTCTCGTTTTTTTTTCTTGGTATAATAGCGTGTGCTAGCTGACATATGGCTAATAATTAGATTTATGTTTTGTGTTGCATAATGTAAATGATTTTGCATTCTTTTGTATAGAATCATTTTTTTTCTTACTGAACAGACAGCTGTGCTGCTGGGGAGTTTGTTGCGCCACTTCTTCTTCCCAGCTAAAGCACTAGGAAGTGGTGAAGGGTGGGCGTTTTTGGGGGACTGTCTTATGTAATTTTGACGTTTGAAAAGTGCTGATTCTCAGCCTAGTTTGAATAAATGACTTTTGATTTTGGATTTTTAATACCTTCCTCTGGTATTGATATCCATAGACGGTAATGACCAGTTACCATCAGTAGGGTCGCCTGTTAAATTGCCACCCAATAACATAAATAACACGTTCTGCGCTAAATCATAAATAGGCACTATTGTATATTTCTTATGTGTCAAATACTTACTCCAAATAAACGATTTACCTACGTGATACGTCCATTCATCTACAAAATATCGTGCCAAAATCCACCAGACAGTGTGGCGAACAGTAGCATGTATTGAGAAAAATTAATAGTGTTCTTCTATGAACGCCTCCCGAAGCAACCCGCAGAGTCATTGTCGTTCACTCATTCATTCACGATCGAAACTAAACTCATTCGGGTGTACGGCGACCGATGGGTTTTGATCGTGAATTCGTGATAGAAACTTGTTGCTTTAGTTCGAAATACACTACTCAACAAAGTCTAGGGAACATGCCAACTATGTTTAACAACTTTTTTAAGAAAAGCCTTTATAATTAATATTTCTTATATATTTTTTTGTAAATGTAGGTGCAATTCGAAATTTAAAAAAAATAATCTGTATTGAATTACGCTTCTATTGATAATTATAAAATAAGTTACATAGAAAGTGTAAAAATTAAATTAAACTCTTGACTTTGTTGAGTACCTAATGTATTTTAATGGAGGAAATAATGATAGTGCTATGGTCCTTTGCTAACACAACCAATAGCTGCTGCCCGCGACCTCGTTTGCGATCCAGGATGAAAAGTAGCTTATGTCTTTTTCCAGATCAAGGTCTACCGCAGTGCCAATCCTTCCTACTAATATTATAAATGTGAAAGTTTGTGTGTTTGTGTGTTTGGATGTTTGTTACTCAATCAGGCAAAAACGGCTGAATGGATTTGGATGAAATTTGGCAAACAGATAGCTTATAACCTGGATTAACACATAGGATACTTTTTATCCCGATATTCCCACGGGATCTAGACTTACGCGGGTGAAACCGCGGGGCGCAGCTAGTTTTCATATAAATCCGTTCAGGCGTTTTAGCGTGAAACCGTAACAAACCAAAAAACAAACTCATTTTCTCATTTACCTATAACTAGCTTCCGCCTGCGGCTTCGCCCGCGTGGTATGTCGATAAAAAGTAGCCTATGTCCTTCCCCGGGATGCCATCTATCTCCTTGCCATATTTTATCGAAATCCGTTCAGCGGTTTAGGCGTGAAAAGGTAACATACAGACAGACAGACAGACAGAGTTACTTTCGAATTTATAATATTAGTAAGGATAGTATATAATATAGTATAGTATGGATGGATAGTATGGATATACATTAGGATGAATAGGGTCTTGAAGTGCAACTTGGGAGAAGCCTATGTCAATAAATACTTAAGAACATAGGCCTTAAATATACACAAGCAACACAAGCCTTAAATATCAAAATATAAGAAATCAATTTTCGAAAAATCTTAACACAGGTGTGTATGAAATTCGTTACTTTTTATAAGGTTACTGAATTATAAAAACGCAAATATTTAGAAAAACAAAAATTTATTTCGAAAGCATTTTTCTTTTTTAGTACGGTAGAGTGTAGACTGATCTTACAAAAATTTATAGATCTATATACAGGATCAACAAAAATGGTCGTTGATTACCTCTAAATGTTCTACGAATTTCAAGGGTTTATCGGCTAGGCTCCACTCACTGTCACACTTGAAGGTCATTATTTACAGTCCATACTTCCGCCAGCGCAGCTTCTATAGCCGCTGTATCCATGAGCCCGACAGCACTCATCCTTTTCAGCGTCAATACGGCTGCAGACCTGGTCACACGGCCCCACATGAGTAGCATCGACGCCGAAGGTGCAGATCATCATAGCGCAGGCGATGAGCAGGAGAACCACAGTTGTCTTGATAGCAGCCATCTTAGTTGAGATATCGAGATACAGATGTAGGGACGTGAACATTTGTTTTGAAGCTTGAGACTATTTGCTCGGTATTTATATGATAAATCTGAAGATTAGATTATGTACCTAATGCTTACCGGATCTTATCGGTTTGTGTTGCGAGCAAGATAATGTTGTTGTCAACCCTTGTTAGCTTTTCTTACTTTCTTTAGTCGATTGGACTATTAGTGCGAATAATACACCGAGCATTTTCACGACGGCGCGTCAATTATTATACTGTAAACCAGGGGGCGAAGTCTACTAATTTACAAACGTGTCAGTGGTCTCACAATGATCAGTTTTTGACAGATATGCCATACAAAATCTGTCAAAAACTCGTAATTGCGAGACCACTGACATGTTTGTAAATTAGTAGACTTCGCCCCCTGGTTTACAGTATTCATATACAGGTTATCACCATGCATATCATTTTTTATATTATTTAATACTCAAACACTGTTTGGGGAGTGCTGGTAATCTACGTGGCAGGTTTTGCTAGTGCAGATACCAGTCTCCCACAAAGGATTTATCAATATTGTTATAATCTTTATATTTTAAGACAAATACATATTTATATCTAACCCCAATGTGCTAAACGAAGACGATATCAATAACCTCTAAACGATTCCCTCTCTGGCTGCAGCACCAGATCACTCAGCCAGTTTGGTGATTCAGATTCGATTCAGATTTATTTATTTGCAAACAAAGTAGGTACAGGTATAAGATGGTACATCACTTAGTGTTTCCGCTACATTCCGTGATGAATGTGCTCTGCGAGAACAAATAGTAACACGCTATTAGTTCAGTCCACTGAGCATATCTCAATCCCATAGAGCATATGAGCTGGATTTTCTCTGGAGATCGTTCAGTAAGCTTCCCCAAAATTTGAATATGGAAGAAGAGTGTCTTGCACATCTTTCCAGGGTATGGGGCGATATATACCACAGGTGACAATAGATACCCAGATACTCAGTATGTAGAGCCGAGCCGTCGTCGCTAATGCCTTGGGCCAACAGTTTATTAAAAGTTTTTGTTTCTCTACAAAACATTGTTTTTGTCGTTCCGGTTACTCCTTGTCGTTCCGGTTACTCCTTTTGTCATCAATTTTTCAAGCACTTCCAGGCATCCGATTGAGTGGAAACTTGGCATACGTATACAACTACCGAGACATTTTGAAAAAATTATACCATAGAGCTGGTCTGATGATGGAGTCGGAAGTTGGGCATGGGAACTCCTCAATCAAACAAGATAGCACCATCGTGTTTGTACTCATTGGTTACGTATTAACTAGTACTTTGACACTAGGTGGTGTTCAGGGCCTGATGATGGAGCCGGAAGGTGGCTATGGGAAAACCACAATAAAACAAGATAGCACCATCGCGTTTGGACTCATTGGTCATGTATTAACAAGTACTTTGACACTAAGTAGTGTTCAGGGTCTGATGATGGAGCCGGAAGGTGGCCTTGGGAACTCCGCAATCAAACAAGATAGCACCATCGTGTTTAGACTCATTGGTTACGTATTAACTAGTACTTTGACACTAGCTAGTGTTCAGGGTCTGATGATGGAGCCGGAAGGTGGCCATGGGAACTCCTCAATCAAAAAAGATAGCACCATCGTGTTTGGACGCGTTGGTTATGTATTGACAAGTGCTTTGACACTAGGTGGTGTTCAGGGCCTAATGATGGAGCCGGAAGGTGGCCATGGGAAAACCTCAATCAAACAAGATAGCACCATCGCGTTTGGACTCGTTGGTTATGTATTAACGAGTGCTTTGACACTAGGTAGTGTTCAGGGTCTGATGATGGAGCCGGAAGGTGACCATGGGAACTCCTCAATCAATCAAGATAGCACCATCGTGTTTGGACTCGTTGGTTATGCATTAACAAGTGCTTTGACACTAGCTAGTGTTCAGGGTCTGATGATGGAGCCGGAAGGTGGCCATGGGAACTCCTCAATCAAACTAGCACCATCGTGTTTGGATGCGTTGGTTATGTATTGACAAGTGCTTTGACACTAGGTGGTGTTCAGGGCCTAATGATGAAGCCGGAAGGTGGCCATGGGAAATCCTCAATCAAACAAGATAGCACCATCGCGTTTGGACTCATTGGTCATGTATTAAGAAGTACTTTGACTCTAAGTCGTGTTCAGGGTCTGATGATGGAGCCGGAAGGTGGCCATGGGAACTCCTCAATCAAACAAGATAGCACCATCGTGTTTGGACTCGTTGGTTATGTATTAACAAGTGCTTTGACACTAGCTAGTGTTCAGGGTCTGATGATGGAGCCGGAAAGTAGCCATGGGAAAACCTTAATCAAACAAGATAGCACCATCGTGTTTGGACTCGTTGGTTATGTATTGACAAGTGCTTTGACAGTAGGTGGTGTTCAGGGTCTGTTGATGAAGCCAAAAGGTGGCCATGTGAACTCCTCAATCAAACAAGATAGCACCATCATGTTTGGACTTATTGGTCATGTATTAACAAGTGCTTTGACACTAGGTGGCGTTCAGGGTCTGATGATGGAGCCAGAAGGTGGCCATGTGAACTCCTCAATCAAAAAAGACAGCACCATCGTGTTTGGACTCATTGGTCATGTATTAACAAGCGCTTTGACACTAGGTGGTGTTCAGGGCCTGATGATGGAGCCGGAAGGTGGCCATGGGAAAACCTAATTCGTTGGATTTTTGATAGAACAGATATTTCAACAAATCCTAATGCTAAAAAGTAGAAAATAAAATATAAGTAATTTTTTTTTTAAAAACAAGCTTTTAATGAACTAAAAAGTACTAAATAAAACTTACGTAAACATAGAACTTTAATATTTTCTTAAAAGCTTGAGGCGTAAAATGTCCTTCTTACACTAAACTTGAAGATAAGCCTCAAGGTTTTAAGAAAATATTAAAGTTCCATGTTTACGTAAGTTTTATTTAGTACTTTTTAGTTCATTAAAAGCTTTTATTTCAATTTTATTAAACCATTTACAGACACTTTGTAAGCTAAATTTTATTTCAACATTTAAATTACATTACATTTATTATACTAAATTAACTAAAAAACAATTACATATATAACAAAATTAAAAAGAAAAAATAAAGGGGAGGGGCTCATTGAGCATCAAAGAATTCGTCCGCATCGCTGTCAATGGGAAAGGTGCCCAAAAGGCTGGCAGCAAGCAAGGTGGAATCCAAATTGAGTGAAGGTGATATCAGGGGAGCGGCCAGGCTACTTTTCAGCAGCGATGTGGTGGCGCCCTACTCTCCAGAAACACTTTCAGCCCTCGAGAGCAAACATCCGGCGCCTGCGGATGGTCTCACCTTCCCCGACCCCCCGTCCTTCCCGATCCGGATTCAACTCCTTTTAATGTTACTGCCCCTCAGCTAATTGCAGCCGTGAGCTCCTTTCGAAGTGGCTCCGCCGGTGGCCTCGACGGCTTGACTCCCCAGCACTTAAAAGACCTACTGAGCTCAGGCGCCGGGGAATGTGGTGAGTCGCTTTTGAAGGAGCTTGCGGCTCTAATTAACCTGATGCTCAACGGCGGTGTGAATGATGCCGTCGTCGATGTCTTGTACGGTGCCAACCTATGTGCCCTGCGCAAGAAGGACGGCGGCATCCGTCCCATCGCCGTTGGGTGCACCTACAGGCGTACGGCAGCCAAAATATGCTGCAAATTGTATGGCGAAATCCTGACCAACAAGTTCCAGCCCCTACAGCTTGGCTTTGGATCCAAAGGGGGCTGTGAGGCCGCCGTACACGCCCTTTCAAGCTTTTTAAATGCCAGTAAAGGTGAGGTCATCCTCAAGGTTGACGTTAAGAACGCCTTCAACTCCGTTAACAGGGACACTTTGTTGGCCGAAGTAAAAAAAGAGTTACCAGAAATTTACGGTTTTATGTGGCAGTGCTACAGGCACCCTTCAAAATTATTATATAAAGACAACGTTTTGGAATCGGCAGTCGGATGCCAACAAGGTGATCCTCTCGGGCCAGTTATTTTCAGCTTGGCTATCCATCCTATAATACAACAACTAAATTCAAAATTTAATGTGTGGTATTTAGACGATGGTACACTAGGAGGTGACGTAGACACCGTTCTAAAAGATCTACAATTCCTAAAGCAGCAGTTCCAATCCATCGGCCTTGACCTAAACAACTCCAAATGTGAAATTTACCTTTGTGACGACACCGACAGACAATCGACCATCCAGAAATTTAATTCAATAGCCCCGAATATCAAAGTTTTGGAAAAAAGTACACTGCATCTCCTAGGTTCCCCAATCCGAGAAGATAGTTTTTCACCATTTGTCGGGGCAAAAATTGAACATTTTAACGATATTTCGGACAGACTCTCTAAAATTAATCTACATTCGGCATTCACCCTTATCAGACATTGCTGTTTCGGTCCAAATTTTATGTATTTTCTCCGCTCTTCCTCTTTATGGAAGCAGTCCAACCTTTTAGACAAAATCGATCATATTATTCGAAACACTTTAACATCCATTTTAAATGTGGCACTGGACGACCGCGCGTGGCTTCAAGCCACACTACCCATTCGTTTTGGTGGGCTCGGCGTCCGCAAAATTTCCAGTGTAAGCCTACCGGCGTTCCTGTCCTCGGTCCACAGCACCGAAAAGTTAACCGCAAGAATTTTAGCCTCTTCTCAGGTTGACTCTGAAGTGCCGTGTTTGACCGATGCAGTGAATGCCTGAAAGTGGCTTGCCCGGACACGGTTCAGCCCGAGAACCCGTCTTCCCAGAGACAGTGGGATGAGCCGCTCTGCAGGTTGGTACGGAATAAACTTATTTATTTATTTAACTATTTATGTACACACATAATAAACAGACAAGAAGAAAAGAACAGAAAAAAACGTACAAAGGTGATGCTTATTTCTAAAGAAATCTCTTCCAGCACACCTGCGATAGAAAAGTAGATAAGAGATGTAGACACCGTGTGTAAAATTCAAGAGAAAGTAAAATACATAAAATCAACACAATTCACTTAATAAACTAGAACAAATAATAATAATATGATCATACACTTACATACAAATATAAATACTACATACATAATATAAACTACCTACTTCATAAATATATATCGAAATAAATACATACACAACTATGACGAAGTGGAAAGATAGTGTTCTTTCACTCTTCTTTTAAACACTGCAACAGTTTGGCAGTCCCTAATGTCAGGCGGAAGGGAATTCCATAACCGCACCGCGAGCACAGTGAAGGAGTAGGAGTAGAAGTCAGTGGAATGGGGAGGGGACTTAAGGAGATTTCTATGATGCGACCTGCAAGGCGCATCAGAAGGACGGGCGAAGGAAAAACGCTCCCGCAGATAGGACGGAGTTTTAGGATTGTGAAGGAGGTTAAAAAGTAGACACAATATCCGACTTATTAATACGTCCACCAATACTGCTGAGCGTGCCCACCTGCTGGCTGTGGGTGATTGGGAGTCGGGCCTCTGGCTTCAGGCGCTACCGTCACCCAACATAGGTACTATGCTGGGTGACACCACATTCCGGCTCGCTACATGTTTGCGTCTGGGCGCTCCTTGTGGTGCTCCACATCGTTGTCAATGCGGTGAAGGAGTCGACTGCCTCGGACACCACGGCCTATCCTGCAGCAAGAGCGCTGGTCGGATGGCACGGCACGCCAGCATTAATGACATTATCCGTCGGGCTCTTGTCACCGCCGGGGTGCCAGCTGTGTTAGAACCCAACGGCTTGGCACGCGACGATGGGAAGAGGCCAGACGGAATGACCATAATGCCCTGGAAGTTGGGTAGACCTTTGGTATGGGACGCAACCTGTGTCGACACCCTCGCGCCATCCCATCTTCCTAGCACGGCGGGCTGTGCTGGGACAGCTGCTTCAGGAGCATAAAACCTCAAACGGCGCAAATATAACAACCTTATTGGGAGCTATATGTTTGAGCCGTTTGGGGTTGAAACACTAGGGCCGTGGGGTCCGGGTGCTCATCGAGTATTTCGGGACATCGTTAAGCGATTGGTCGACTCTTCACGTGACCAGAGGGCTGGCCTATTTTTAGCCCAAAGAATCAGCATTGCCATTCAACGTGGCAATGCTGCCAGCCTTTTGGGCACCTGTCCCATTGACAGCGATGCGGACGAATTCTTTGATGCTCAATGAGCCCCTCCCCTTTATTTTTTCTTTTTAATTTTGTTATATATGTAATTGTTTTTTAGTTAATTAAAAGCTTGTTTTTAAAAAGATTTTTACTTATATTTTATTTCGTTTTTGGTCCCATTTTATATTTTCATATACCTAAACTTTTATTTAATCAAACAATTAAATTATGTATTAAATTACGCTTCTATATTGATATAAAACAATATTTTATGTGTTAAAAATAAAATCACTCATGTTCCCTGGTAAGACTTGTGAGTTGTTGAGTAGTGTATTCTAATCACTACATATTATGAAACAAAGTCCTCCGCCGCGTCTATCTGTCTGTTCACAATAAACTCAAAAACGACTGCACCGATTTTCATGCTGTTTTCACTAATGGATAGAGTGGTTCTAGAGGAAGGTTTTAGTGTATGTATAATAACCGACATCTACGCGGGCGAAGCCGCGGGCATAATGAAAGTGCTATGGTTCTTTGCTAGCACAACCACTAGCTACCATTCAAACAAGCATCTAGTATTCAAACCAGTTGTTGCCTGCGACTTCGTCTGCGATCCAAGATGAAAAGTAGCCTATGTCCTTGTCCAGGTCAAGGCCACCCCTGTGCCAAATTTCATCCAAATTCGATCAGCCATTTTAGCGTGAAAGCGTAACAAACAAACAAAAAATCGAAAAAACAAACTGAATTTCGTGTTTATAATTTTAGTTAGAATTAGGATGAACAGGGTCTTGCAGTGCAACTTGGGAGAAGCCTATGTCCATAAATACTTAAAGACATAGGCTTCTGCCATAATAGGACACAAGACTTACATATCAAAATATAAGAAAACAATTTTCGAAAAATCTTAAACAGGGTGTGTATTAGGTAGGGTTACCGAATTATAAAAACGCAAACATTTAGAAAAACACAAATTTATTTCAAAAGCATTTTTTTTAAGACGTGGTGGAGCTTAGACTGATCTTGAAAACTTTTTACTAAAAGTTAGGTAGTTATTATATAGATGTTTATGCAGGAACAACAAAGATGGTCGTTGATTACCTCTGAATGTTCTTCGAATTGATGTTCAAGGGTTTATTGGCTAGGCTCCACTCACTGGCTCACTTGAAGGTAATTATTTACAGTCCATACTTCCGCCAGCGCAGCTTCTATAGCCGCTGTATCCATGAGCCCGGCAGCACTCATCCTTCTCAGCGTCAATACGGCTGCAGACCTGGTCACACGGCCCCACATGAGTAGCATCGACGCCGAAGGTACAGATCATCATAGCGAAGGCGATGAGCAGGAGAACCACAGTTGTCTTGATGGCAGCCATCTTGTTTTTTTGTAGTTGGTTGAAATATCAAGATGCAGTTGCAAAGAGATGAAGATATGTTATGAAGCTTGAGACTATTCGCTCGATATTTATACGATAAATCTAATAGGTAATAGGTAATTATGTAGGTAATGCAGATCGTATCATACCGGTTTGTGTTATGAGCAGGATAATTTTGTTGTCAACCCTTGTTTGCTTTTCTGTGGTGGGGCTTTTCCTTAGTCTCAATGAACGATTAGTACGAATAGTACCTAGAGCATGTTTAAACTACAATAAATTCTTTGCCTACAACAATTTAACGATAGCTTACTATTATTTTGCGAGTTTTTATTGTGTCAACAACGTTGATAAATTGTGCATTTTCACGACGGTGCGTCAAGTACTTCATAAATTAATTTACTTTACTAATTTTTTTTTTAATAGTTTTTAATACTCAAACACTATTTGGGGGGTGCTGGTAATCTGTGTGACAGGTTTTCCTAGTGCAGATACCAGTCTCCCACAAAAGATTTATCACATGTTATAATCTTTATATTTTAAAGGCGCTTTGTGGAAGACAAATAAATGTTTATATCTAACCCCAATGTGCTAAACGAAGACGATATGAATAACCTCTAAACGATTTCCTCTCTGGCTGCAGCACCAGGTCACTCAGACAGCACAACAATCCAAAAAACGAACTGAATTTCGTGTTTATAATTTTAGTTAGGATTAGGATCAACTCAACAGGGTCTTGCAGTAAAACTTGGGAGAAGCCTATGTCCATAAATACTTAAGGCTTCTGCCATAATAGGACACAAGACTTACATATCAAAATATAAGAAACCAATTTTCGAAAAATCTTAACACAGGGTGTGTATTCGGTAGGGTTACCGAATTATAAAAACGCAAACATTTAGAAAAACACAAATTTATTTCAAAAGCATTTTTTTTAAGACGTGGTGGAGTTTAGACTAATCTTGAAAACTTCTTACTAAAAGTTAGGTAGGTATTATTATAGATGTTTATGCAGGAACAACAAAAATGGTCGTTGATTACCTCTGAATGTTCTTCGAATTGATGTTCAAGGGTTTATCGGCTAGGTTCCACTCACTGTCACACTTGAAGGTAATTATTTACAGTCCATTTTTCCGCCAGAGCAGCTGTTATAGCCGCTGTGTCCATGAGCCCGGCAGCACTCATTCTTTTCACGGTCGATACGGCTGCAGACCTGGTCACACGCCCCCACATGAGTAGCATCGACGCCGAAGGTACAGATCATCATAGCGCAGGCGATGAGCAGGAGAACGACAGTTGTCTTGATGGCAGCCATCTTGTTTTTTTGTAGTTGGTTGAAATATCAAGATGCAGTTGCAAGGAGGTGAAGATATGTTATGAAGCTTGAGACTATTCGCTCGATATTTATACGATATATCTAATAGGTAATAGGTAATTATGTAGGTGATGCAGATCGTATCATACCGGTTTGTGTTGTGAGCAGGATAATTTTGTTGTCAACCCTTGTTAGATTTTCTTGTTTTTCTGTGGTGGGGCTTTTCCTTAGTCTATTGGACTATTAGTACGAATATTACATAGAGCGTGTTTAAACTACAATAAATCCATTTCCTACATCAATAATTTAACGATAACTTACTATTATTTTGCGAGTGTTTATTGTGTCAACAACGTTGATAAATTGTGCATTTTCACGAAGGCGGTGGCGCGTCAATTACTTATTACCGTGCGTTTGCACTGGCGAAACATTCACATAAAAACATGTTGAAATCTCTGTTTTCTGTCAGTGTATCGCCTAGCGTTCGCATTGTCACGAAACTTGTTGCCGCGAAACATGTTTGACGTTTCATATCACTCGACATGTTTCGCCACATGTCTTTACAAACCAATTTCATATCAAAATGTATCTGTATGAATCTAGTAACATGTTGTTAGATTTGTTTTGACACTTTGGTCGATTATTATAGTCCACACATTTTGTATTCCTCAAACATGGAAAACCTTGCCAAAGCTCTATAAACTTCATCGTGTCTACTTTGGACCACTCTATGTTTCGATATAAACACGGGATGTTTACCACCATACTCGGATAACACTAAACATCAAGCAATAGAAAAGTTGCGAGACATAATTTGACATAAACAAACAACAGTGCGAACGCAAACGAGACAAATCTCTATACAAAACATGTCTATTGTGTATGTTTCTAGACAGTGCGAACGCGGTTTACAACAAATCTTGAGATCTGTCTTAAGACTTACTCATGTTTCGTACAGTGCGAACGCAAGTTCAACAAAACAAGTAATGAGATTTGTTTCATGTGACAAGTTTCGAAACATCTACATGTTAGATGTTTTCTGGTGCAAACGCATAGTTATACTGTAAACCTTACTAAAGCAGCCTGCAGTGTTTGGTGAGTGATTTTTTCATCCTTTCCATCATTAACCTCTAAACCGTTCCCTCTCTGTCATCAACAAACAAAAAGTAATGAGCCTCGTCGTAGATATGCCAAGAGGAACTGGTCCAAATGAAACGAAATAAAAAATTGCGACAAAACCAAAATACTGATTTTTATTTTATTTTTATTAGTCTTACAAGCCTATAAAAGACTAACAGTTAGCATTCTAGGGTTAATCGTCAAACGAGATAGTTTCCTTATGATTTGTTTGACCTTGATGTTGCGACATCGGCAGATTGTTTATGTTTATACTCACAATATTTTATTGATAGAGGAAAATGATAAGGAAAATAGGATATATTGCAATTATAGGTAATCAATATAGGTAACCTATGTCTTGATAACGATTATAACATGACCTATGTTGGCAGTGGGTTTATCCATTACGCTGTTTTACAGGAAAAGTCATTAGTATTTCAGCATTTCAGCCAAGGCGATTTAGCAACGTAAAAACGAAGACGTAGCATTGGAAGGCGGCCCACAAGGTGGACCGATGACCTGGTGAAGGCCGCGGGAATACGCTGCATGCATTTATTGAACATCTTCTATTTTTGTTGGGTACCTGGTACTTGCTTGTTGAAAGGCCTACATTGTCCCCCCATGCCTACCAACTGTAATTTGAAAGTATAGTAAAAGCCAATTATTTTTAAAAGAGTAACCATGGAGTTTCTTGCCGGCTCTTCTCCATAGGAAACGACCAATTGGAACCGTGCACCTAGCTTCTGACGTTTCATAAGTGCCCATGTAGGTTGATGTGAAATAAAATATTTTGATTTTGATTTTGCGAGAAGTACAGAATCGGTCGAAGTGGCGGTGCTTAGGGGAGGCCTACCAGGCCACCTCCTTAAATTTTAAACTTTATTTTATTTATTTGTTGTTATAGCGGCAATAGAAATACAAATCTGTGGAAATTTCAACTATCCGCCTATTACGGTTCATGATATACAGCCCGCTGGCAGAAAGACGGACAGCGGAGACTTAGAAATCAGCTTCCGTTTGGTACCCTTTGGTTACGGAACCCTAAAAAATATGCGTAAAAGAATGAGGAAAATGCACAGACTTGTATGCATTTATTATGCACCAAGATGATAAATATCGTGATACTTAAATAATTAGGTGATTCATTGTGATCATACCTTAGGTTGCATTTTAACTGTTTCATCTGTGCTCAAACTACAAAGCAGTTTGAATGCAGTTACCAGTACATTACGATTATTGCAGTCGTACTTAACTGCATTCAAACTGCAAGAATGCAGTCCGTCTGATGGTAGCCTTAGGTAGGTAGCTATACGACTCAGGAAACTAGACAAATACAATCATCTGATGCTATGTTAAGGAAATCAATTAAATCTAGTTTTTCTTGTAATTTATAATTTGTTTTCAAATAATGATTTGTTTAAAAAAAGCCCCTTGGCTGAAGCTGGAATCCTGGCTTTGCTTCCCAGAGTGAGGAGTTATTGGATTTTCAATTAGGAACTTCTCAGTAATAGCCCGTATTCTGGATTGATGCTCAGTTACCTAAGCAGCCAGTTGGAGAGCAGTGGTGGTCCAGTGGTAACGGCCCCGACTTACGAGTAAAAAAAAGTTTAGGTCGTGGGTTCGAACCCAGACAGACGCTTTACTTTGTGTAAATAATTTCTACACCACAGGTTTCAAAACGGTGAAGGAAATCATCGTAAGGAAACCGGCATGTCCTAGAACAAACTGGTACTCACTCCCTTTCGAAGACAGGAGCCCTGTGCCCCAGTAGAAACATTATAGGCTGATTATGCTATGCCTAATGGTAACAGGGTTCTCCTCTATCACGTGGACCTTCAACACAACTCTAGTTATGCAGACAGACGCACACCTCATTAGGTTATAATACAATGTACCTTATATACCTGTAACACCTTTTTGACATGTATTATGCAAATAAATGATTTGATTTGATTTGATTTTGACGTGTATTCTGTACCCTCATTCTCTATAATAAGACTAACATTCACGTCAATGGGCCTTATTAGAAGGCTAAAAGTCACCCAAAGGGCAATGGAGAGGGCTATGCTTGGAGTTTCCCTACGTGATCGAATCAGAAATGAAGAGATCCGCAAGAGAACTAAGGTAACCGACATAGCCCAAAGAATTGCCAAAATTAAGTGGCAACGGGCAGGGTACATTGCTTGCAGAACAGATGGTCAATGGGGCCGAAAGGTTCTGGAGTGGCGACCGCGTACTGGAAGACGTAGCGTTGGAAGGCCGCAGAATTCGGTGGATGCGGGAAGAACAGAACCGGTCGAAGTGGCGATGCTTAGGGGAGGCCTATGGCCAGCAGTGGATGTCTTTCGGCTGAAAGGATGATGATGATGAGAATACGTAGGTAGGTGTAAAGTTATGTTATTTTAATAGGATTATGTAGTAACGTTAGGTACTACATATATTTATGTCGACTGCCCCGTTGGTCTCGTGGTCGCAAGCGCGACTGCAGAGCGTGGGGTCCTGTCAGAAATCAAAATTTTCGTAACAGTGCTATTTTGTTGGTTATTATTTTCATAAAATTAAAAACCTGTAAAATGACATTTCAAAATAGAGAGAAAATAAGTGCCAAAAGACCAAAACTGCTTGAACCAACTTGCGAATTCAATTTTCGAATTTGCGAATTCGTTAGGTACTACATATATTTATGTCGACTGCCCCGTTGGTCTCGTGGTCGCAAGCGCGACTGCAGAGCGTGGGGTCCTGGGTTCGATTCCTGGGTCGGGCAAAGTGTTATTGGATTTTTCCATTAGGAATTTCGTAGTAACAGCCCGGAGTTTGGAAGTTGGCGGTGTGATACCCCCGTGCCTCGGAAAGCACGTTAAGCCGTTGGTCCTACGCCTGATCTCTCTCCGGTCGTGTCGGATTGCCGTCCCATCGGACTATGAGAGTGAGGGAAGAGAGAGTGCACTTGTGTGTCTGCGCAAACACTTGTGCACTATAATATCTCCCGCGCCGATGGCTAGTCTCCGTTGAGATTGGCCGCCGTGGCCGAAAATACGGTCTGGAGGACTATTGTATTTAGGTTATTCAGAGCTCACTAATACATTCATGAGAATCAATACCGGCCATTCCTTCATAATCATGTTTATTGCCAAGTAACTTTGACCCTTAGAACACGTAACATTATAAAATAATATCCAATAGACTAAACAATATTTACATAATAATTTGTTACAAGTCCTATGTGCAGTACTTAGGTACTATCATTGCCGGCTGTCGCTGAAAACCTGCATAGGATAGCGCTGGGGCTCTGTCTTGCATAGGGTCGCAGCATAATGCTGAGCGATAGCCGTTTTGCGTGGATGTGACGCATGTTTCCCCAAACCATTTCTTATTTTTTCTTTGTGTTTATTTTTTGTTTTTGCGTCATGTTTACCGCAAATAAACGTATTTTCTTTCTTTCTTTTCTTTCTTTCTCAAAGTCGACGCAAGTGCTGAGCGGTCCTAGTTTCGATCGTGATTCACAAACTTTTATAGTTCGCGTGTATTCATCATTCATTAATTATATTTTATTCTGTCTAACTGAACTGATAGATTTTACTAAATTGATCGAAATGATTAAATAAACATAAAGTCAGTAGGTACCTTGACTCAATGTTTTAAACTTCTATAAAAAAATCAAAATTTTCGTAACAGTGCTATTTTGTTGGTTATTATTTTCATAAAATTAAAAACCTGTAAAATGACATTTCAAAATAGAGAGAAAATAAGTGCCAAAAGACCAAAACTGCTTGAACCAACTTGCGAATTCAAAATTCGGACTATTATTTGCGAAATATGGAATAACATTTTTTTTTCTAAGAAGATAAGTGCAATAAAACCCATGTTTTGACGACGACTGCCCACAGAGTTACTTATAAAGCCATTCCAATTTTGAATTATTGCCTGTAATGACGAATTTGATCTTTTAAACGGTGACATTTTAAATAATTGAGCTACACTTTGTATTATTACGAGTGTCGAAAGAAAAGGAACTTTAAATGCGCCAATCAGAATGGAACGATTCAAAAAAAGAATGTCACAGTTTTCTGTGAGTATTGGAATTTCTTGACATTTCTCCACATTGTCCCAGTGGCGAGTGGCGACCGGGGCGAGTGACGCGGCATCTCATCGATTTTATTGGATACAATTGACGGGCCTTTGTTTGCAAATATGCACTTTAGTGTTACTTTTCTTTGGCTTTTATAAACAATTATCGATAAATAATGGCGCAGCTTTATCTCTTTTAACGATATGTTCCCATTTCCACAACAACAAGGCAAAAAAGAAAATGGAAAAATTATAAAGCTGTCCTGCTTTTTATTTCAATAAATATTACCGTATAGCGACTCTTATTAAGGAACAACAATATCCCTTGAATTATTTTGAAAGTAAAATTCCTTCTCATGATCATTTGCATAACATTAATGATGTTTTCATTCGAGATCATTCTGAATATCGATGGGGACGTTTTTTCTGCGAGCGTATGCAAAGGAGCACATTTGCATCCTCCGAAACCACATTCGGCCTAATTTGGATGCGTCCGCTATCTCCGCCGAAATCGTTAAAATGCACGCACGGTAGCGAGAACGGTTCAAAACACAAAACAATAAATAAATAACGAGAACAATAAATATAATTAAAAACGACAAAAAGCGTCCGTTCGCATGACGCGGGTACAAACGGGTGCGCGCTCTCGACGACTCTATATTAACGATACGAATTCAACCCAAATTCCATGAACGAAATTCTGCTTTATCGAATACTATTACGATTCGATTTACAATGCTGAAAATCGATATCCCTTCAACATTTTGTCACCGGCACGTCACGTTTCCGAACGCTCCTCATTAGAGATTTTTATTTTTAAATAGTCGCAGTAGGGTCGAGTATCCTGTGGATCCTGCTGGGAGTTTTTTAAACTTGAAAATGGAATTTAAACGAGATGACGTTTCTTTATTGCATTCGATTTCGTCGAAGCGATTCTAGACGCGTTTGTCCTTTAATTGGCGTCAATAGAGATGAGATTCGTTTGAGAGATGTGATCGAATTTGACAGATATCCGAAGTGTGTCCGTAAGTTTTGTCTATGACAGGTCGGAAGCCATAGGTCCTAATAAGGTCCGAGATGGAGGAGTAATGGGTTTTCAGAGTTGTCGCGCTGTCTCAAATTTATTGCACCAATTAGTAGAGTCCACGTGAAGGGGTTTATCTTGAGTTTCGATCTCGCTCTATTTGGGAGGTAACGGTCGATAATGGTCGAATTTCGGGGAATGCTCCTTTGATTTTTTCCTCAACTATGGTAGACATTTTCGGAAGCGAGAATGTAACAAGTTAATTGGGTAAAAATATTCCGAGGCCGACACATGGTGGGTGCTTATAAAGAGCATTACGACCACAGATTAATTAGGAAGCTACCGGGGTTTAGATGTTATAACCAGAATACGAGATAACTAAGTATTACTGTGTAGGTAATTACTACCTATCTTACTATTACGATACTGTTTCTAGAATTGTTACTTCAAAAGACTTTTAGATAGCCATCGTCGAGGTTTCATATTAAAGTTATATTAAACGATTATGCAGAGTAGGTATGTTAATCAGTAATTAGTGGCGTTTCTAATAAAGATTGAATCTTGCTGTAAACACATGTTAATCATAGTAAACATTTATATGTTATTATACGAAATTAAATTACAAACCAGTAGATAGCATAATTTCTTGTAGCTTTTACATTTCTGTTCGGAATTACTCCTTGAAAACAGTAAAATAAACTCTTCAGGTAGGTACTAATAACTTCAAGCTTGATTATTTCATAAGTTCGATACCTATGCCTATAGAAAGTTGGCACTTGCTTACCACCAATATAAAAAAAAACTCTAAATAGAAAATCAAATGAAATGTCTGCCGCATGCCGGACAAACTGTGGGCCAAAATAACGCAGAACTGGTGCCCTGAGACAGTGAGACGGGGTCGCGGCAGACCACGTAGGAGATGGCGGGACGAGCTGGATAGGTTCCATCAAAACTGGAAAGAAGAAGCGCGGGTTCGCGAAAGATGGAGGGAGTGGAGGGAGGCCTTTGCCCAGGAGTGGGACAGCCTAGGCTGGGAAAAAAAAAAAAAAAATTGAAAATAATAAAACTGATTTCCAAAAAACAAAGTGAAAAATAACTTTAATTTCGGAAGTAGGTGTCTTTGATTTTGTATTTTCGTTTTTTGCCACCGACTTCTGAAATTAAAGTTATTTTTCAGTTTACCTATAGTGTTGTTTTTGGAAGTCGGTTATTTTTTTGTGAAAACTTTTTCATTTTTCACTTTTTAGCTGGAATACCTACCGTTATCTACGCCACAGAAATTCTTATTCGGGAACAATAAATTTCACAGTAGATAAAAAGTCAAAGTCAAATAAATTATTTGACTATTTTTTTTAAACTTATTATTTGACTTTGACTTCAATTAGTCAAAAACAAAGAAATAGAACTGATTCTAGTTGCCCCTTCCAAAAGGTAGTTTTCGTATGGAGAAGAATGGGCAAGAAAGTCCACCGATACTCTTTTAAAAAATGTTTTACAATATTTCCCATACCTACATCAATGCTATAAACTAGGTCATCAGTCATAGTTAATCACATAAGTTGAACTTGTAATTATTTTCTATCGTCGTTAGAGGATTATGTTACCTTAATTAAAACAGAACCGGTCGTGATTGAGCTGTTTGCACCTACTTACACAGGGCCGGATTTAATGGTGTGGAGGCCCTGGGGCAACCAAGAAGTGGAGGCCCCTAAAAGTTTATGGAAAAGAGATTTAATTCGGCTATCGGTATAAGTAATTCAACGTATCATTTTTAAGACCAACCCAGGATATGAAAAGAAAATTAAAAAAGTTTCCTTGTGAATTAATACTGTTTTTTTTTTTTTAATCATATTGTGGAGGACCCTATTTTGTGGAGGCCTGGGGCCATGGCCCCTGTTGCCCCGCCTTAAATCCCGCCCTGTACTTACATGACCTACCCAACAGGAAAATTCATACGCACAGGTTGTCCTTAGCTGTTTTTTGTGTGACTATCGATACCAGCTGCTGCCCGCAGCATCGTAAGCGTGGAGGTCGGAAATAATCCCATGAGATCGTACCTACTATGATAAAAACCAGTGTCCTAAACCTGGTCATGGTCTATCTATGTGCCTGCCTTCAGCCATAATGGCGTGAAAAGGTAACAGACAGGCAGATAGACAGACCAATAGTCGCACAGAGTTAATTTTGCATTTAAAATATCAGTATGGATGGATGAGATTAGACAGATCGGCAACGATTGGAGGCCAATTCTAAACCGCGTTCAAGAGCTGGGCCACCAGCTCTTACAGCAGTATTATTTTAATTTTACTTCAGTGTAGGAAAGAGATGAAGCTCTACAGGATGTATAGCTCCATCTCTTTCCCCCACTGAGTAAGATTAAAATAATACTTCTGTAAGCGGTGGTGGTAGGCCCCTAGTTAATGCAATGTCAATACTCCACAACAAAGATGACACTGACAGCTCTTTGACGTGGTTTAGAAGTGCTGATCTCGATCATTTTCATCGGTGAAATTGGCCCTAAGTAGGTACAAAAATCCGAGATCCGAGATCCGGCTCGAAGGACCAAAAATAAATGTAGGTGATCCATACATTTACTGATAAGATAACGGGGTGATTCTATTGGGATTGGGATGATGAAATAAAACCGACGGCCGTGAATTACACACTGATTTATTGAAATATATTTTAACATAATTATTATTTGCAATAATAGGTACAAACAAATACTGTTTATGCAGAATGCACGGCGCTTACGTAAGTCGGTAAAGTAATCTACGATTCCGTACATCACTGATTTATCAAAATAACTGTTCCACTGTTCAATAAGTACATATTTTATTCAAATTCGATACAATTACAATTTTTCAAATTTTTAAATAATTATTCAATTTTCTCATATTGTATGTTTATAATAGGTCTTTACCTATGAAATTGCCGTCCTGCAGTACTGGCCATTTCAAATCAAAATAATTTTTGTTTGGCTAAGAATTCTAATTTCAAATTAATTTTATTTAAAAAAACATGGAATTCTTTTTTCAAAAGAAGACATTTGTTTAATGATTAGTGTTACATTTTCATCGCATTTCAATCTTTTCGTCATCATGGATACGTTAAAAATTCGAGTAATTATGGAATATGAGTACCGTCGTGGCAGCAACGCGGCACAAGCGGCACGCAACATCAACAACGTTTACGCAGCTAACACTACAAACCAACGCACAACCTGTTATTGGTTTGCTCGCTTCCGTTCTGGAAATTTCGACCTGAAAAATGAACCTCGCGGTCGTCGGAAGACTTTGGTTCACAATGACGAATTAAAGGCGATTGTGGAAGCTGATGATACACATTCCACGGCTGAATTAGCAGCAGCTTTCGACGTTAGCGTCAAAACAATATTGGTCCATTTGCGTCAAATTGGCAAGGTAAAAAAGCTTGACAAATGGGTGCCCCACGAACTCAATGATCGCCAGCGCGAAGTACGCGTTGAGGTGTGCCTTGCACTGCTCAACAAACACACAAATGAAGGAATTTTGAACCGCATTGTTACCTGCGATGAAAAATGGATTCTGTTTGATAAGCGCAAGCGCTCAGCAAGTTGGTTGGATCCTGGTTCAGTACCAAAACAATGCTCTAAACGAAAACTTACCCCTAGAAAAGTGATGGTCACTGTTTGGTGGTCTAGCGCCGGTGTGATTCATCACAGCTTCTTACCAAACGGGGTGAGCATTACTGCAGATGTGTACTGTGAAGAACTGAACACAATGATGGAGAAGCTGGCACATCTCCAACCAGCATTGGTCAATCGCTCGTCTCCGCTGCTCCTGCACGACAACGCGTGACCTCATATTGCACAGCAGACGGTCCCCAAGTTGCAAGAACTGGGGTTGGAAGCTCTCCGTCATCCGCCCTACTCACCAGACCTTGCGCCTACAGACTACTACTTTTTCCAGAATTTGGATAACTTCTTGGCGGGAAAAAAATTCAATACCCGAGAGGCAGTACGAAATGCCTTTGAAGAATTTGTTGCCTCCCATCCAGCTGATTTCTTTAAGAAGGGCATCAATAAACTGCCACTGCGTTGGCAAAGATGCATTGATTGCATGGGTGATTACTTCGATTAATACAAATAAAAAATACATGAAAAAAAATCGCTTAAATTTTTTCATACAAAACGGCAATTTCATAGGTAAAGACCTAATATTTATATTAGTGAATTGATTTTGATTTTAAGTATTTTGTTTATCTCCTACTCTTACTCACGTTGTCTACATCTCTTTTATCTTCTTTCCTATCGCAGGTATGCTGGAAGAGATTTCTTTAGAAATAAAGAAATAATCATTGCCTTTGTACGTATTTTTCTGTTCCTCTTGTCTGTATTTATATGTGTGTGCATACATGGTTAAATAAATAAATAAAAATACATAATTGATTAGTTTTGGTATTCCTTTAATAGTTCCATTCTAATCGGTTTTAATTAAAGTTACATCAATAGCACGGTTCAAATCGTTTATTCAATAGCACTTACCTAATTGGATTTCCGAAAACTCATACCTCATTGCCGAGCTGGGTAAGATTATGAGATTAGCCAAAACCTTCGTTTTAGTTCATACAATTTTGACCCACCTGTTAGGCAAATCAATCAATCTGCCTAGCCTTTTCCCAACTATGTTGGGGTCGGCTTCCCGTCTAACCGGATGCAGCTGACTACCAGTATTTTACATGGAGCGACTGCCTATCTGAGCTCCACAACACAGTAACTGGGTAACACGAGACCTCTTGGTAAGACTCGTTGTCAGACTTTCGGGCTTCTGACGACTCTTATCGACTGTCAAAGATCTATGAATGAAAGCCGGGACCAGCGCGGCTTAACGTACTTTCCGAGGCGAGGAAGGGGTCTCGGTATGTAATTGATCACCCATCCTCGGACCGACCTCGGCAAGCGTTGCTTAACCTTGGAGATTGACCCATGTGGCTATTATTATTTAGCCACGTGCCCCACCTATTAGGCAGGTACTAACGTTTATAATCTCTAGCTGCCGCACGCGGCTTCACCCGCGTGATATGTCGATAAAAAGTAGCATAGGTTCTTCTCCAGGGTTCAAAGTATACCCTTACCAAATTTCATCCAAATCCGTTCAGCCGTTTTAGCGTGAAAGCGTAACAACAAATAATTGTTTGTTTGATACTTTTTCACGTTAAAACGGTCCACGGACTCACTTTCGCGTTTGTAATATAAGTTAGGAAGTTAGAATTTAGATACCTCAAGAAGTTTCAAGAAAATTAAGTTAATTTCCGAGTTTCTGTGAGGAAAACGAACATCATTATATAAATAAATCAACAATGTGCCTACCTAAGTACCTTTTATTAATGGTATAATAATGTTGGTAGGTAATTGTAGATACGAACAAGATTATTACTTAGCTTGATAACATTGATACTTTGATACTTGCTGCGCTTTATGTAACATTGTGCGGTTGGCACCACCTACGACCGAATGAATGAACTAAAAAAAGTAAGTTCTAAATATGAATTCCATTATAACGACAAAAAATCATCATTACATTCAGAAATCCCACGGGATGATAGAATGAAGATGTTATAGATTAACTTCGTACAATACAGAATGGAGGCAGTTCACTTATTGGGCAGTTTTTTGCGTTACATGAATGAACGAACCTTTTATGAATGAACCTATTTTGTCTCGTTTTTTCCACCTGTGCAATAGAGTTCTCGGACTATAAAAATTTGTATTGTTGCAAGCGATATTATTTATGATCTCCAGACTTTTTGTGGGCAACGTAAAGTTCGGAGAATTTTGGAAAAAAAGTTTTACGACTATTAACGGTGAAAAATATTGTGAATGAATGGGACGGATTGAACATAGATTAGATTAATTTTATTTTATTGCTTTATCTGTTAAAAGTACAATTCAACTTTTATATAACTTTATTTATTGAGGAAAAAAAATAGCTCTAGATCCTTCGGTCTATAGTTTTACCTATATTTGAAATAATAAGTAGTTCTTACCTTCGAGAAGTAGGTACTATAGTAGAATATTTCTCGACGACATGTGAAGGCAGAGGCCCATGGGCGGAATATAAACTCTGACAACAAGTTAGTAATTAACCACTCGAAAAAGTAAGAAAGAGGACTCTCAAGTAAGTACTTAGTCTTCCATCAACACTTAAAATAAACCATCTAGAATTTTAAAACGGTCACCAAGAATGTCCGGGACATTTTTGGTGACCACCGTTTTAAAATCCTACTAAAATCTTTGCTTGCAAACAAATTAGTCGCAATACATTCACAGATACCAATCAAATCATTACGCAGACCCATAATTCAACCAAAAACACCTAGTTAGTTATTAAACAATGCCATGACTAACTCATAACTACTACTCAACGTAACAGACAATATCGCAACGCAACGCTGTCTCAAGCATTTCATTCCCACGACCAACAATGCTGTAAATAATGACCGATCAAGTTGACCGCAGTCATTTTAGCGACACAGCCTTCACTTCGGAGTTTAATGACGTGAAAGAAATCGCTTACACTCGCCAATCGAGATGTGTGACGAGAAATCATCGAGATATTTCCCACGCGTGAAAAAAATTACGGAATAGTGATACCTGACCTGACCGATAATGTGCAGACATGGTTAATCGGTTATAATTTTTAGGGTAGTTTTGAAGGTTCTTTTTTCATAAGGCGTAAAGTGTGTAATTTGGAGTGTTTCCTTTGATAAAAAATTTGGTCCTTCGAGTTTTTTGTAACAGCATCGATTTTTTTTTAATAAATGGAACACTTAATTTAATTGTCTATTCTAGATTTATTCAAAGATGTCGGGTTTATACAGACATTTCAAACACAAAAATAAAAAGTTATAGGGTTTTGCTCCACATAAATTTTAAAACATAATCCAACAAACTAAACATTCAAATTACATCAGCAAAAAATTAAACTAGAACACAACAAACATATTCATACAAAATTTCGGTCGGTATAATCTCGCCAAACGGAGGCACCCTCATGAATAAAACTAGCTGGTGTATAAATTCAAATTTCCTCTTCTCCACACGCTCATTTCCATATCTCGGCCTCTCTCCCCCTATGCTTTATTATTAAAACTCCAGTGCAAAAACCGACACCCAAGTTATTCGCTATCTACGTTCGGAAATGGCATTATCGGCCGCGCGGCCCGAGGCGCACACGTCTCAGCCAATAGGGCATTCTTATCAGAAAATGACTCATTTCAAATGACAGAGTGTTCTAAAGCATTTTCAAACATAGAAAGCCGCAACCGTCGCTGAAGTAACGTTCCAAATTTAAACTCTGTACCGAAGCAACTTCGGCGCACTTCGGCGTGTCGTTACATCACTCAGTTAAGGCTCGTAAAATGGGGACTCTCGTAGCGAGAGGAAATTGGAATAAGAAAATTTGGGGTGTAAAATGAAAGATAGACGAGTGCTAATTTCCGGCTATTACTACGTCTCTTTCTTTCCCGCACATTTATTGCGGGGAACGTGTTTGGGGGTGGCATATACTGTCTTTTTCTAACGTGTAGGGACTTTACTATTTAATAGAGCGTATGGTATAATGTAATGGGACTCTGGAAAATTGTGTATCGTCTACGTTTTTCTCGTCGTTTGGGAGTAAACTATGTAGTGAAATTGAATTATGTCATTTCAATAAGTACTTAGTATTGTTATAAAGTGAAGGATAGTAATAGATATAATGTGTTAAACCATTTCATTCCAAACCTAAAAAGTCTTTCAAGCAAATATTTTCTCTAAATAATATTAAATTCACGCTACAGCAGCTCAGTTTCCCCGACAACTTTATTCCGCATTGCAATAATATGATTGAGCGTCAATATCTCGAGCGGTCCGCTGCGGCCGAGTCCTCAATAGCAAATGACGCCTCCGACCGCGTTGCGTCAAACGCTACCGGAATTTATCGACTACCCGCAAACAATTCGCCTCGCCGCCGGCTATATTCTATTGAGGCAACTTTGGTAGCGAAATTATTGTACAGAGGATTTATTACATAGCGAAAAGCGGATACAGGTATGAGAGCTAAAATAGATATTGTAAGAAGTGGCACAGATTAGTTATCGCTAAAATAATTTTCCACTATGAGTTTCCGTAAACCGTAAATAAGATTGAAATGAACATTAATGGGTATATGTGTTCAGGTTTGAGGTGTTTGTACAGACAATCTCGTAAACGTTTACAGTGTAATTGTACAGCGAGTGGGTTTTATATGGCGTCGGTAACGGCGCGTCTGAGAGCGTCGACAGCGCCGCCATTGTTCTCAGTTTAAAGTTTAAAGCATTCTGACGGATATGAGCACTGCGTTTAGTCTGGCTTAAATAACTTTATGGCTTTTAAATTCCTATTAGCGTGTTTACACCAAACTATTCTAGGATGTCAATAAAATTAAACAGTACTTAGCAGTTTAAATAATACACAGTTATTCTTATCCCAGTGTGGTTGTATCTAGCTTCCGAACCCCGCGTAACGCGATACGAAGTTATCGAGAAGCTATTAACACGTTGTATTCGGTCGATAAATGAAATCCCGCCACCCCTTGTTTGATTTCTATTAAACTTACACCGTAATGTGATTATATTGTGTGATGTGTGCTCTATTATAATAATATCAATCTAAATTATGTGATTATCTTATACATTTTCTCCGTAGAATAAAGAGAGACATTAAAATTGATATTATCATGGTCTATAAATTATATTGTTGACAAAATGATAATGTATTTAATGACGCAAAAATATTTTCTATCAAATTAAAGTTCTTAAACGATAAAAAGCCGACCCACAATTAATTCAAATCGATTTCCACTTACGCAAACGTTCGCCGCGAACGATCAGAATTTCAAATTCGACTTTCAGAAAACGCGGCCAGCATGGTGTAAAGGTTCTTTTTTGATTCCAATATGCCATTTAAACGGAACGCGCCAAAAGAAATAGTAGTTGCAGCCGAGTTAGGTTGGCCAGCCTGATGCTATCTTGGCAGTTGGCACACCTGACCGACGCTAATTGGACAATAAATCAATTCTTTCCCGCTTCTTATTGGCGAATCGTGGCATTCCAATATTGAAAATTTGGCCGCGCGATATTGACAACATGATAAAAAACAATAGGCGGTTATCTTTTTCTTTTGTGTTCATCTCTGGACTCCGGTTCTTATTAAGGCTGAATCGTTTTATATTTTGTTTGTGTCAAACCCAATGTCTTATCGGTTAGACAATTTGTTTTTGGGAGCTCGTTATTGAATTATTAATATTGATATTTTGTATACTTATTCTCAATTGACGTTACATTTGAAATAAATCTCATGTCATTGTTATTTGGCTAGCGTCATAGAAAAGCATGTGTGATGAATCGGTTTAATAAAAGCGCTATAATCGGAATAAATAACATTAATGCAGCAAAGAGCGCGGGCGTCATCCATTATTAGAGTTATTAACAAAACGGAACGCGCGCCCGGCTAATCTGGGCGCGCTCTGAGCGTAATTAAATTCTCAGAACAAGCGAGCTATTAAAGCGAAACGGTAGCGCGACGCCCATTACGAAACGGAACGTGCATAATTATTTCGTTCCCGCCTTTTTTTCTTATTCTCATTTCGATTTTCGAAAGCCCGCGCTAATGTAGCGACGCTGCCCTCTGGCACGAAGTCTTGTAAACAATGTTCTCGTAAAATCTTATTCAATTACCGCCTGCCTTTTTAATATACTGATTAGTTTTCGAACTGTTAATTATATTCGGGCGCAAAGACCATGGAAATTAATAAATACTTGTTGTTGCTGAATTTCCAGTTCAGTGTATATAAAGTCTGTAAAGGCAGTGGTAACAAAAAGCTGTTAGTTTTTTCTATCCAGACCACCAAGGCATTCAAATGAGGCATATCATTAGCCGTATATAAACAATGTCGTAAAATGACAGGTAGCAGAGCTTGTCACATCGTTGGTATAATATTATTCATGTGGTGTTATCGTCTCGACTCATCTACCGTTCTTCGTACTGTTAACATGTATTTTGACAGATGACATAAGTTTGGCGCCGTATCGCCGGTTTGTCATCTCGCTACGATGAAATACAATTCGGATGTAATAATAAGCTCCCGTCTTACGTTCGTTGATAAACGGGCTCGTGTAAATCAATGTAATGGTGTTGTTGTGACGTCAGTTTCGGTTGTTATTCACTGGAAACCTTTTGTTTCGCTATCATTTGGTGTTTTGTAATAGACGTGCGAGTAATAAACTGTCGTACATTTAGAACTAGTTTATGTCACATTTGAGCAAATTACGTATGTGGTTCAGTCGATTACCTCTAGGTGTGTATTTATTACGACTATACTGTTCACATAGGTACCTATACCGTCCTTGCCCAGAACGTTATTTGAAGGTGTAATTTGAAGTTATTTTGCAAGCTAGAATTTTTATCGAAATGAAATTATTCCTATAAATATAATAGTTACTTACTAGCTTCCGCCCGCGGCTTCGCCTGCGTGGGATGTCGATAAAAAGAGACTCAGACTGTAGACTATCTGTGTACCAAATTTCCTTTAAATCGGTTCAGTAGTTTTGGCGTTAAAGCGCGACAGACAGACAAACAGAGTTACTTTCGCATTTATAATATTTATAATATTAGTAAGGATTAAATAACAATAAATATTTTAAAATGACAATTGCTTTTTTGCGGACAGTTGGCAGCGCTGACACGTCATTATTTTCTCTGAAACATTCTCCATTCACTCTTCCCGTAAAAGATAACAACATTGATCTTTAAAATGACAAAAATAGAAATAAACTACATAAATGAATGCAAATTAACCAACCACTTCAATGGAAAATGCAGTAATTTTCTGCATCAACTTTCCGTATTTATCTCCCAGTTTAACAAAAAACGGTATGTGAGAGTCAACTAAGGGAAGATATGCTAATTTTCGAATACAATTAGTATTTAACAGGTAGCAACCTGCCCATGTAATTATTCCTAGCATACGAAGATTCCTAAAATATCTTGAAACCTAAAATTGTTTTTCACTGACGGAATTTTCGCTTCTCTCTCGTTGTGGCACGTCATAGCGTCATTATCGTGATCATCATTAAAAGTTTTCAGAAAAACGTAAAAAACAACTAGGTAGGTTATGTATGTTATGTACCTATAGGGTTTTTCACAATACCTCCTAATAACTCTTAGGAAATGACACGTTTCATTTACAGAGATATTTCACCCAAAATTACCATAAACTTCTAAATTATTTAATTAAACAGTACCTACCAGTTAAATAAGTACCTCAAAACTATAACACCAACTGAAAATCCACCCAATTCTTTAGTCCCTCGATCCTTATCATGCGCGCACGGGTCAAACTGATTGGTTACCAAACTATGATGTATGTGTCTTGCTCCCAAACTATGCGAGGAATGCACCTTTGACAAATATGTATCTTAGGACCACTGACATCTGTCCACAGGTGCTTTCTAAACAATTATTTAAATTAATAAGAGCTACACTGTGGACGTTTTAATGGTTGTAAGCCCAAGAGGCTATATTGATGTGTTTTTGTTTATAAGGTACCTAGTTATGTTGAATTATAGATACTTTGTACCGAAGGTACTTACTTAATAGGTAGGTACTTTTTGTATTGTTTCAGCTGCTTATTTTATGAATATGTAATGGATGTTGCTGTAAAAATGAAAGGGATACACATTGCGGCATCGATCCTAATGAACGCAACGTGGCATAATAGAGAACTAAGTACATAACTAATATGTAATAGGCTTAGATTATTTTTAATAACCACTGAAGTGTAGGATTTGACTGTTTGTTGACAGAGATAATACCTACTCGCTACAATACCGAACTTTTTCCAATTATAAAATTGGATGATGCATTACTTTATTATCGTGCTGCAACTACTATCTGGAAAATTAGATAAATATATACCAAATATATTTGGTACCTATTGGTATCATGTGGTGTTTACTTAAGTACCTAAGTATCATATTCAGAGATACCAAATATACAAACTATAATTGCGTTGTTCAGCGTCATTGCAAAGTAATCATTTGGATATTTCACATAAGTATCAGGTACACTTACGAGTTAGAGAGACATAATTATAATGGCTGTTTAACTAGCAAAATATTAACAAGCATTCGAATTCGACTCCGCTTTTTGGAACAAAGTTCCATAACGCGGATTGCGGTAGCTAGGAGTGGACTGGTAGAAATCATCACGCAAAGAAAAGGCGTTATGCCCGGGGTCCAAATCCAATGTGCGTGCAAGTATCAAGATTCGAGCAGACGAGGATTGTGCGCGGCTGATTATATAACCCCAATACTGGATGTGAGATTTCATTAAAACTTATTTGATGTTTTTGTTCATACGTAAGAAGGAACGTCGTTCTTGATTGGGTGGTGACCGCACTCGTTTTTGTTATTCTACCAAAGGGGTTTTTTTCATCATTACTTTGGTAACCTCACAAATATTGTAAGTGACCAACTAAACGGGCAACACATCAATATTGGAATGTCATTTTATAAAACTGTCAGCTGTCAAGTCTGACAGTCAGAGTTGTTGTCAAACAAGAAATATCGCGAAAAGAAATCGCGCTATTATTTTATTTTTAAAAGGAATTTTAGTTGTACCTTGTACCTAATATCTTTGACTAAAATTTATTTCTAATCCTGCCTCATAAAATGGCAGACGACGACGGTAAGTCAATGATTGTGAAACATAACCTCCAAAACTTTTTTACTATTCAAATAGCCCAACTAATTGTAGTTAAATAGCTTAAGCAGTTCTTTTTAAACCTAAATTCACCTCCCTAAACGCCTCAATATGTAAGCATGTGTCAAAGTTTTTTTTTCTTCAGATTAGCCAAAAATGTAAGTTGTAAAACCATTGATGTAAAACTGTTGTACTTAAATATTTTTGAACGGACTAGTTGTTAATATGTAACAATAGTGCAACTGATTAACATTAGCACTTTTTTCCTAATCCAACTTGCCATGACCTTTAAGCAGAAGTCATACATAGCCCTGTAATATTTATATAATATTATATATCCATATCTTAATATTTCCAGCCCCATCAGACAGCAATCTCCTAGTAATAATAGTGGACACAAACCCGAATCAGCGCTACATAACTGAGGATCCGAAGGTGCTGACCAACTGTCTTGATGCTGTCATTTCATTCGCAAACTCACACTTGATGCAAAAGTCTAGAAATGAACTGGCCGTTATAGGATGCCATTTTCATAGGAGGTGGGGTTTTCATCATCATAATACTGTCTGATTCTTAAATTTGCAAAATCAATTACTTAACACTTTCAGTTTCCACTACAAGGAAGGCACATAAAGCAATTACAACAAATCCCTATTCAGTTTATTGGACTGGACTCGGAAAGTATTAAAAATTATGGGCAGAAACATTTTAAAATACTGTAGATAACACAATAATACCATAATTTTGGTGAATTCATTATTATTGACAGCAGTTTACTTTGTGTCAATTATTTCATCACCACTGCTCTCTAAACGGTGAAGGAAAACATTGTGAGGAAACCGGCATGTCCTAGAACCAAAAATTCAAACCATGTTATATCTACCAACACGCACTAGGCTCTTGTGGTGGATTACAGCCCAATCCCTCTCACTTACAGTGGGAACATTATAGGCTGATTATGTATTATTGTTTAAGTGCTATTTGTTGGTAATTTTCTAAGCATAGTGTCTATCCATACTCAGAATATTAAAGACACCTCAAATCTGTTTACAGCTAAAATAGATCAATGCCTGGTGATTGGTCCCTTTTTATTATGGTATTTAATTTTTAAACTTAATGTCTGTTCTCAGTGAATACCTGTACCCCTCTCCTGGCAAGCCGCTGGATGTAAGACAGATTGATGGCCAGTATGAATTGTTTACATTAGTTGAGAAAACTATCAAAATGAGGTAAGAATGCACTTCATTATAGTTAACTAGCTGTATCCTGCGGTTTCACCCGCATAAGTCTCGATCCCATGGGAATATGGAGTAAAAAAGTATCCTATGTCCTAACCCAGCTCATGGTCTCCCCATGTCCCATATTTAATCCAAATCTGTTCAGCTGTTTTAACGGGAAAGTGTAACAAACAAACAAAGTCACTTTCGCATAATTTATAATACCCATTAGTCAGGATTATCAATTCTCAATTCTTTATTGCATTCCATAATGTTGTTAAAAACAGTTGGTCATTTTATAAGTAATTTAATAATCATGCCAATATGGCCAGAGATCGCACAAAATTAAAAGTTTTCGAAAGAAAAAGAGGAGTCCCTTGCCCAGCAGTGGGACAGAATAAAAAATATGCAGGACAGCAACATTTTCTAGACTATAATATCTTTATTTCAATTCATCAATTCTCATCATTTCAATCATCCTTTTACTGATAATTCCAGATTAGTGAACCTAGTAAAGAGTCAACCACAGGATGATAAACCCGGCGAGTCTCTGTTAGCAGGTGCCGTCGCTATGGCACTCTGCTTTATAGCCAAGGTAATAATATAGACAATCAAGTACACCCAAGTATTACAATCATGTATATATACAATAGTATACAAATAAATAAAATTTAAGTGTCTGTTTGTATGTCAAAATAACAGCTTGTTACTAAATGCATAATAATAATATACCATCACACCTTGTTTCCCAGAAGGGTTGAGCGGAGGTGTACCTATAGTACACCCACATTTCGCCAGTTATGTTAAAGTCCCATGTAATAGAAGGCGAGCCTATTGCCATCGACTGGGCACAAATCCAGACTCTGGGTTGCTACTGAGAAATCGGCGAAGCCGCGGGCAACGCCTAGTCTATATTTATTAATAGTATTTAATAACAAAGTGGCTTTTCGTTTCTATCTGTGGGACCTCCTTAGCCCGTTATCCAGCGACGCGGCGATTTTCAACGCTCTGCTTAGCGCCAAGAGTTGAAAATGCAACAGTGTGTTTTTTGACGCGCTGTTTGTACTCTGCCTATCAGACCTCCACAAGCCAGTAACTAAGCCGTTTACGCATATCGGCACAATAGTAAATTTCACCGTGCCGTGCGGAGCAAGGGCAGATCACTAGTAAGATATAAGGGCCTATACTACAGCTTATGATCTAAATTCTGTGTCCTTGTGCTAGCACTTACAATGACTACCTGTGCATCACGGTGGAGTATTCCGTCTAGATAATAAACAAATGTCGTCACTGTCCTGTGAATTTCAGATACGTCGTGAAGCTCCCCCCGGTCTGCGCATGACGAGTCGTATCCTGATAGTAACGGGCAGCAGTGACACAGCCGCACAGTACATCAATTACATGAACGTCTTCTTTACTGCACAGGTAACTATTTAAATGATCTATTTTTTTTATACAGGGTGTCACATCGCGAAGCGGTCATCTACTCATTAAATTGTTAAGGGTATTTATATTTATACACCCGTAATGCATGTATGTTATGATTTGAAAGTTACCCATAACTTACGGAAGACGAAAGGCTATGTCAGGCTTTAATGATAAGAATGGCATTCACCTGATTTCGCTGCAGATGACAATAATATCCATTTACTGAAAAGAAAATTGCTAAAAAAAAACCAACTCAGTACAACAAATATGAGCGTTTTCGCAGATCAATCTTGCTTAAGAGGGCTATTACAATATTTCTTGAATTTGAGCGTTTGACGCTAGTTTTGATGTGTGATTATGATTAAGTTATAGCCTCAAACTTAAAAAAAAAATATGTCCGAGGAAGTCTCATTATATAATCTTGACAGTGTTTTAAATAAATATTTCAATTTGTGTACACAAATCAGTAAAAAACTTGTCTTTGTAAAGGATGTTTCATAAAATTTAACTTTTGGGCGTCTTTTGATGGTTTGTTACATCAAAGATACAGTAATTTAATCATTTATAAAAATGTCCATGGTACAACTGTATCTTGAACTTTGGAATGTATAAGTCAATTTTTTTATGTTTCATTTAGTAATACACCAAAAATAATTCCGTAACACAGATAGTTATTGACAATTTTTCGTCCGAAATTCTATTTTTTATCTATGAATTTACTTTCCAAATTTTAACAAAAAGTATTTAATAACATAGGCTACTATCTAATCTTGCTTGAAAAAAAAAATTAACTTTTTTTAAAGTAAAATAATATTTTTAAACAATTGTTGTATGCAATGCTAAAAATAACAGTAACACGAACTATAAATAACTGTAACTTAATTTATTTCAAAAGTAAAGTGGAAAGGATCAAGTTGATCACGCCCGGTTTGCATGTGTGCGTAGCGTACTTCAATAGACTCACACGAGCGCATCTTTGCCGCGCCCCGTCAAATTTACCTAAATCTGCACTTCGATTTTGTAATAGCGCTCTTAAGTACCAAACTGTCATAGTACAATTTGGAAAAGTCGTGGCATGGGGTCTCAACTGGAACAAATTATAATTAGTCTTGAAAAAAAATCATAGATGGCAGCATAAGTAACAATTTATGACATTAACAATCACTAAAAAGCGTTATACGACAAATTTTGGCTGAGGTAATATTAGTAAAAATCAAAACATCTTTGTTTAATGCTGATTTATGTATTTACACTCATAAATCTCGGATTTTCAACAAAAAACTTAAATTAAGCCGTTTACTTCAATTCGAACCCTTAGAATGGTAAAGTAGCCATTTGCTAATGATTTTGTTGAGAGCTCTTTGCAATAGATGGCGTTTTACTCAAGTGATGACAGGGTCACTTCAAACTTGCGTTTATGTCATTTTTTTTTTTTTATCTAGTACTTTACGTAGAAATATAAAAATTGAACATCTAGGAAGAAAAAACTTAATAAAAGGAAGAAAAACATCTAGGAGTCTTGCGTAGTATCTAGGCAAGACTCCTAGATGGCGTTAAAAAAAACTACAGTCTCTGGCAATTAGTGAGTCGCTGATGCTGCCATCTGTTAAAAAAATGGAGAACGAAAAATAGCCAGCTCAATAGCCAGACTTAGGGTGGTGTCATTTCTTTGTATGGGATTGGGTATCATCTGTACGTAGTATTATAATATCTGTGGTTCTGGGAACTTACTAACAGATAGAGTTATGCGTCCTGTATGGCTCCATCTCTTTCCCACACTTTAGTAAGATAAAAATAATACTGCTATGAGAGATGGTGCAAGGCCCCCCGCTAAATTCACAGGCGTTGAAACACTAGAACAGTGTAGTAGATATATACAATATGC
The DNA here is from genome assembly GCA_947363905.1 of Lithophane semibrunnea. Lineage (NCBI taxonomy): Eukaryota > Metazoa > Arthropoda > Insecta > Lepidoptera > Noctuidae > Lithophane > Lithophane semibrunnea. The sequence goes on along the minus strand of OX376209.1, from coordinate 9,116,123 downwards.
CACCGCTCTACTGATTTTTTTTATTTCCACAGAAACAGCAAGTTCTTATCGACGTGTGTTCTTTAGACAAGCACCTGAGTCTACTCCAGCAGGGATGTGACATCACTGGCGGACTGTACCTCAAGGTGCCATCGCTTGAAGGACTCCTGCAGTACTTATTGGTAACCTACCTATATCGTTGATACGTCTGATAGACGTGTGCTCATTGGATAATGGCATGTATTTAATCGAACCTGGAATAATTCCATTTCGATGTCCTAAATATATTAATGGACACTCTAATATAGTAATATAATAAATGTGCGTCTTTCTGTGAGCCTCAAATATTTCCCATTATTTAGTCATCCTAAAATACTAAAAAATGCCCAATTAACTGGGTAGCGAACTTCGTGTGTGTTTGGTCACAGTTCGACCTATTTAATTCAAATATCTTATTTCAGGCCAAAGGGATCCATATAGTGTTAGTATGAACTTAGCCTATGTTAGTAAACTCAATAACTTAAAAATACAAAACTTATAAATTAGTTGCCTACATAAACATGTACACGCACATGCCTGCCAGCCCAGAGCCTGATAAATGGTCCATCGACCTTGTCCGCCAGTGTAGCTAAAATGCTGTTAGGGCTACCCCTGAATCGCCGCACACCATTTAGTCGGGGTGCCCTAGCTTTACTGCAACCAACTTTGACAAAAGACCAGAAAATTTAAAAGAGGCTCATTGATTTAAAATGAAAATGGTATGTCCTACGTCATTTTCATTAGAAGCACAAAAAGTTTTTAGAGGCACATTTATTTTAAAAATAAAGCATGCAACATTAGAATGTCAATACGTTTCAATAAAATATTTCCCATGGACAACCATGAGCCAATCGTCAAATTTCGATTTTACATTCCAAAGTCATATCAACATGCACTAATATTATTGTCCTTCTTTATTTTCCAGTGGGTATTTCTCCCGGAGATTTCGGAACGAACGAAGCTAGTACTTCCCGGCCGCGGTCGCGTGGACTACCGCGCCGCCTGCTTCTGTCACAGAGAACTGCTCACCATCGGATATGTGTGCTCCGTGTGTCTCAGCGGTGAGTCGTACCACACCTATTCTGCGTTCGCAATTTATTTGCCAAACATGTAAACAAACACAAGTTTTAGGAAAAACAACTGTAATGCCTACACAAAAGGTTCAGTTTGAGCTACAACTTTTTATGACTTTTTCAACGGTACTAGTCAGTCCAAAATCAACTTTATTTACATTAGCATAAAGTAAATATTTGTGTAAGTGGAAATAACATCAATATTGGAAACAAGGATTTAAATAGACCTTAATTTAAAAACACAACATCACGCCTTGTTTTTCGAAGGGTTAAGCACACACAGGTGTACCTACAGTTGGACAATTTTGAAGGATTCCGTTCGTTACAAAGTCAAATAATTTATTTTAATCAGGCTAACGGGCCTAAAAAGGCACTTTTGAACGTCAAAAACAAAAAAAACAGAACTGATTCTAGTTGCCCCTTCCAAAAGGTAGTTTTCGTATGAAGAAGAATGGGCAAGAAACTCCACCGTTACTCTTTTAAAAATGTTTTTCAATCATTTGTATACATAATATCATGTGAAGACGATGCGCCTAGAATAAGATTACTGTACCACAATAGGTTATACGTTACACGATACGGTACTCTTGGAAGCTAACAAAGTTTTCTGTTTCAGTGTTCTGCAAATTCAGCCCTATATGCACAACTTGCCAGTAAGTATTACACAGTTTTTTCTTTGGCGCATTTTCCCTTTCCAACTCAATTAATATAAAGAAATATAATCATGTCAACCTTGTTGTGACCATATTTCACTACAAAGTCAATTGATTGGTTTAGTTCCCCTGAAATAAAGATCAAAGGTAACCAACATAGCCTGAAGTATTGCCAAACTTAAGTGGCAGTGGGCAGGGCACATTGCTCGCAGTACAGATGGCCGATGGGGCCGAAAGGTTCTGGAGTGGCGACCGCGTACTGGAAGACGTAGCGTTGCAAGGCCTCAGACAAGGTGGACCGATGACCTGGTGAAGACCGCGGGAATACGCTGGATGCGGGAAGCAGATAACCGGTCGAAGTGGTGGCGGTGCTCGAGGGAGGCCTGTGTCCAGCAGTGGACGTCTTTCGGCTGAAATGATGAAACCGATCAATTGACTTTATAATTTCAAGAATAAACTAATAATTATTCTTTTTTTTCAGTACTGTTTTCAAAATCGGCGGTCCACTGCCCATCAAGCCTAAAAAGAAGAAAATGAAACTTTAGAGAATCTATTTAATGTTGTAACTTGTAACTGTAAATATAGAAGGTAAGATTTTTCGCACTAAAGTCTTTCATTTATAACCAAAGCAGACCAAACAAGCAGTGTATGCTTGTGTTAACAAACCAAAAACCATTGTTGTTAAACCATTTTGAACCGTATCTTGTAGTTTTTAAAGTTGCATTTGCTTTATTAGGTTATTCTGCTCATAATAGCTGTAATTTTTAACAGCGCTGACGGTGATATAATTTAGGGCATTGTCAGCGCTATCGCAAGATGGCGTATGTCATGACGTCATTTATGACGATCCCTATTTCCCTTGGTCACGCCATCACGCGTGAACGGCTGAACGGATTTAGATGAAATTTGGCACATAGGTAGACCATGAACTGGAGAAGGACATAGGATACCTTTTATCCCGATATTCCCACGGGATCGAAACTTATGCGAGTGAAACCGCGGGGCGCAGGTTGTCCAATATAAAAATGTACTCTTTTACGCGCCCACGCTAACTCGGAACGGGTGTTAGCACGCTCAAATCGATTACAGCGTAACTCGGAACGCAGCATTAGTTACCCTATTGGAGACGTTCTTCAGAAAGGTCAGGTGCGTAGTACTCGCAACCGGCGTGCGTGTGTGACCAGCAGGCGTAGCATGAGTATCGTTTTGTCGACGGAAGAGTAGACAAAAATGACGTTTCCTGTAGACAGTACGAGACGGCAGCAAAATAGAAAGAGTCAACTGCACTTTTTACGAAATTCACTCTTTTACATAATTCGACTCAGAATTCTTTGTTTTATCATAGGATTTATCAGTTGTCAGTGTGATTTTGACAGTAAGGATAGAAAACTTTCTTCCGAAATAGTCTACATATAAAAAGACCTAGACAAGGATCATTAGAAATGAAAGACAAAATGACAGATTGTAGAAAGATTTCTACGGTGGATGTCAAAAATGAAGAAACGAACTGTCACTTTGTATAGAAAAAGCTATGTCTATTCTTCGTAGAGATAGAAAGCGCCATGCTACGCCTGCAGATGTATGAACGAAAACGAGGCAAAAGGAGTATGTTAGGATCTTAGCGGTGGCGTTCTGTTGTTTTTACCTACCCCCATGGGAATTAGGCGTTAGTTTATGTATGCGTAGATACGTATTACGGATAGGTACGGTTGCCCTTGAGAAATGCTCGTTATTGAACAGTGGTAATATTCAAACACTATCTTTAAGATACGGATCAATATCACAACAGTTAGCACGACGGCAGTTACCGATAGTCGAAGATAACTGATAACGTCTCATTATCGGTAATTACGTCGTTATCTTTTATATCCGACTGTGATAACAGGTGTAGAGCATCATTTCTTTCGTGTTATTATTGCAATATTTATGCAAATTGATTATCAATCTGTTTTAGGTTTTATCTGTCTATGACTGTCACGCTACTGGTTCTATTTATAGGGCCGAGCTAGAAATCGAAATTACATAAGATTTCTATTTCTAGCTTAAAGCCCTATAAATAGATGGCTTAGACAAATAAGTCATATTTTATACAGGGTGTAAGAAACCCACCCATTCGCAGCCGTCATCTAAGCATTCTGTACATCAAATTAAGTACTACTTAAGTAACTTTGTGCAAAAATAAATGCTGGGAAACGACTTATACGAAAATTGGCTGTTTCCACAATGCATAAGTATCATATGCACAATGTAAGGCAAGAAAAACATTGTTCTTTTGGGAAATAGTAATTAAAGTGAATTTATAAAAATTTTATCTTGTTTCCGTAAGAAACCGTCTTGGACGTAGGGAAACGAAAAAAAAGTTCGAACTTTAACATTCAATATCACCGTACCTAACATTAATTTAGCAGTCGCATAAATAGTGCTCTGTGGCAGTCGCGCTTGCGACCGCTAAACCAAAGAGGCACTCATGTCCACGACTAGCTTCCAGAATTCTTGTTAGACATAGTAATATAAATATAATTATTTACTTACTGCCAGGGCCGAATTCAAAGGTGGAGGCCCTGGGGCAACCAAAAAGTGGAGGCCGCGAAGACGACAAAAAATTTATTTAATTTTCGGTTTTCGGTATCAAACTAATTCAACGTATCATTTTTAAGACCATGTACCCAGGACACGAAAATAAAATTAGAAAATCCTTGTAAATGAACTTTTCTCTAAAAAAATCAAATTGTGGAGGGACGGGGCCATGTCCCTGTTGCCCCGCCTTAATTCCGGCCCTGCCTACTACGCCACAATATTTTGGTTATTCAAACGTAATTATTATCAAAAACAAAGTAATTAGTGGCAATAAAGGTTTGAATTTGATATTAGAGAGATTTGATTTAAAAAAAAATCTGCGTGACTATGTACAAATTCACAATATTATAAAAACATGATTAGACTGGTCTGGAATCACGCAGTGAGCACACGTAGTTTCTTTTATTTCTATTTAAAGAGGTCTCTTTAAATAGAAATCAGTCAGACTCTGTCAAGCACCCGGTATATCCTAGAAAAGTGTCACCGTGATAATTTGTGAAATGAACTGTTCCACTTGATGCTAGGGATTGACACTACTGACAGTTCACTTCACCTAAGTTTTCACGGGGAGATTATTACAGAATAGACCAGCTAGTTTATGAGTTACAATATTTTCTCTCTGACGTTACCGGAAAAGTCCTAAACCGGATATAGCCAGCTGGCAGGATCACTAAACAAAATGATAGATTCGGTCGTGATTTTTTTTAAATGACTCTTCTTTTTACGAGGACAAATTGCTCTGCAATCTCATTGAGGAGTATTGCTGATTGAAGGCTAGCGCAAATTGGGGCGGGCCGGAACGCAACGTATTGTAAAAATCCTCCTTAATTAGTTTCGTATATTATTTTTATGAACGAACGCACACTATAATAGCAACTTAGGCGCCCAGGCTTCAGTTTACTTAAGATTTCTTCAAAATTGTATGGTTGGGGCTACCATGGTTACCCCACCGCTAAACTCGGGGGCTTGAGTCCAAAGGCGGGCCTCTCCGCACCTTTTTGTATGAATATGCGTTGTACTGTGCGCTTGGCTGAAGAGAGCATCAACAATACAAAATAGTGTTAAACAGACGAAAACTAGAAAAAAAGGTTGACCTTTTCCGTAATTTCTAGAACCCAAAAAACTGTCATCATTTCATCGCATAATATCTTCGTGATAATATCCTTAATAGAGGACGTTATTAGGGCACTAACGTGACTGATAAAACTATTGTACGTGTCATAAAGTAATAACGCTAATCGCCAATAACAATAAAATGAAAGCGAGCATCTGTTTCAACAATCAGTCTTTAATTTCATGCAAATACGTCTCGATTACAAAAACAACACAATCTTTTAAGTAGGCACTTCACTATAACAGTATCTTACACATGTAAGTAGAAATGTACCTATATGACCTAGGCATTATTTTCAATATCAGTATGTAGTAGGTACCCTACTACATTGTCCACTTAGGTAGAAACTAGATATCAGTTTAGCCCTACTTCAGATAAATGCTAGATAAATTTTTCACTGAGTAAAATTAACATAGAAAACGTTTTAAAACTACACAATTTTATGCGATATCGCGAAATCCATCAATGATTTCGCTTTTAAGATTGCGATCATTAAGATTAAATGTATTTTAATTTTGAAAATAACGCGATATCAGGGGCTGGGACAGCTTTAAGCTAAATGCAAGTGATAACGAAATAGGCATAAATGTTACATATAATCCAATTAAATTATCTGAAGTAATAAGTGATGTTTCGTGCATTGCACGCAAATCTTATCAGCGCAACAATAAATTTTGAATGAATTGATTGACGAAATCCATAAATTTTGACAAAATTTCAACAAAATACCCTGTTGAGGTACTATCCTTAGTTTACGTATGCATAATATAATCTCATTTTACAAGTATTGTATAACACAATGAAAGAATATTTCTTAGGAATAATCACAAAATGCTTATAAAATAATAGGTAGATATTTAAATCGCTCACTTGAGAGAAAGAAAATTAGAGTAAGTCCTACCTAGGTACTTGTCTTGGCGCAAAGTCTGAACAATTAATGTCCAGGCATTGTTTACTTCATTTTGACATTTGAGGCCACGGGGCCTGATATGACAAAAATCTAAAGCGCGCCTGGAGATCATTCCATGAGCCATCCGACACTTAACAATATAGGTAATGTCAATTAGCCATAATAACACTTATAAAAACTAGCCTTAAAATACTTCTTAACTTGACACTAATTTCACTCGTCTTCGATTTCCCTAAATTCGCTATGATTTGTCTAAAATATCGAATGCGAGGTCAATTTCTTCTTCGGGAGATTTGTCTTCTGGAAAATCTATGGCTACTGTACTCAGCTTTTTCTGGAGAGGTACCACATCAATAGTTGAAAACTCATCACTTATCATAGAAGCATGCATTTCTTTAGGTTGTACTTCTTCCGGTTCTGTTGAACCAAATCTAGATTTTCTGGGGCCTAGCACGGCTGGTGCGGTGTGGCTTGGAGTGTTGACGTGGTACTGCATAGGTTGTACCTTTTCTACGGCATCTATCTGGATGGCCTGAAATTAGAAAACAACAGAATGATTAAGACTTTTTGTTAATGGTAGGCATAAAAAAGCCCAAGACTGAGGGAAGGAATCCTAAAATTATTTGTTACAACACAATCGGAAGAGATGAGTTGAATGAATTAATGAGATAATGGATAAAGTTAAGCAAATCCATCTTCAGAAAATCAGTATTCCCTATACTGCGGTATATCGATACATCACACCAGCTTATAATAAATCTCTACTCAGTAACGACGTAACTCAGTGATGTAACACTTGTTTAAAAAGCACCCGCATAATCAACAAATTCGGACAGATACAATATTGGTGACAATGCTAGAATGTTCGATGTAGGTATACGTGCATTATTGTTATTTAATTTGTTAAGTAATTGACCCAATAAACATTTCCGAAATGATATAGATTACAATACAATCGCTATAAACAGAATTGTATGGGTACTTAAAGACTTCTCTACCCATGAAACTCAAAAACTTTAATCTCCGCTATAATGTTTATGATCCGTACCACGCAGATTTGTGATAGCCGTTTGATATTCTTAACAAGCAAAAGACAGTTTCCTTTGCCGTCTTTCTCGACAAGGGTAGAGTGTAAGACGGACTATTAGTTGCTGGGACCAAAGATAAGTATCAAAACGATGGTATTCTGTATACGTATACGGCAAAAATCACCCTTGTGTGAAGACTTAAAGGAAGTTTTCCACAAGGAGCTGTCCTAGGACACTCGATAGTTAAATAAGGGCAATGCACGGCTGAGGATTGAGTAAAGTGGACTCCTACATAGGTTTGTATAATTTATAGCATCCTTATTTCACTAAGTATTATTATAGCAGTATGTTCTATTTTTACATAACTTTGTTATTACGTTACATAATATTATCCTCATTTATTTGTTTTTTGCCACCGGTAACTGATAGTTATTATTGATTGTAATCAATGTTTTTATATTAAGTATCGCGCTTAGATCAAACGGAGAGCAAAATTATTAATGCACTGATAAATACCTAGTTTCCTTTTGTAAAAATAGATTATCATTCTTTTATTAATTTCATTTTCGAATTATTATTTTATTGTGTTAAAAACAGGGCTCTAAAACGTACTTCTTATAATATTGACATAGCCTGATGTAATAGTACCTATAAGTGGAACTTTGACCTTCAATATCTCCGTAACCAGACAGTTCCCAGGTATGGTTTAATAGTTATAGGTTTTTTGTCTAGAAATTCTCAGTAGCAGCCCAGAGTTTGGAAATTGGGGGTGTGACAACCCCATAAAACACAAGCCTCAGAAAGCACGTAAAGCAGGAAGGCGAACTTCCTGCGCCTGATCTCTCTCCAGAGAGTCGAGACGAGAGTCGAGAGTGAGAGTCCCACACTTGTGCACTAAAACTATAATATCTACTTCGTACTCGCCATGACAGAAGTTCAATCGGGAGGATATTATCTTGTTACCCATAGGAAAACCCACTTCTATGTCCCGATACTTTAGTAGCTACTTCCTGTAAAAGTGCGCCCTAGGTAATAAAGTTTGCTAGCTTCGAACCGGTGTAGCTAATCTATAAACGTCGCTAATCTATGTCGTCGTGTATTACTTTGTTAGGATGGCTTGGCAAAGTGGTTTAATAAACGAGAGACATTTGAAACAAATATATCTATCCAGACTGGTTTTATTTCATTAACGTGGTATTTTATGCGTTTTCTATTAACACATAGTGTGACGTTGGTTTTTCCGTGTCTTTTCCGTTATTTTTTTAGGGATTCCAGATGGGGGACAAAGCTCTACGCAGTCTATGATGCTGCTTTAAATAAACCAGTTTTGTAAAAAAAAATCCTTAGCAGATGATAATACCTTTTTGATTGATATTAGATAGCTCATACCAATTAACATGAGAAAATATTCAAGCCAATATAAAATCTTCTCCACGCCTGAAAACCGCTTCCATAAGATAATTACTTACATAATTAGACATAGGGTACCTATGTGGAGCAAACAATGGGTAATATCAATTAACTAAACCCTAGTAATTACTGAATGAAGTGGTCAGATAACAAGTAGTTTGTATCTATTGTCAAAACACTCAAAGTTCTTGAGCATCTGATGCAGAACAGGCGTTAAGATATGAGGGAGAAACAAAGGCGCTACTTGAATATATGTATCTAACTATTTGTTATACAATCACGGAAAGATACTGTGATCTTAAGAGCTTTGATCCTTGTAGATCTAGAGAAATCTGATATTGATGTCGTTGCTTCGTAAACGAAATAGACGTGTCAAGGAGGCCGCTCTTTCTGAAAAGTCTCGAGTCGGCGAGATGCTTAGGTACTTATAGGTAACTAGCTTTCGCCCGGGTGGTATGTCGATAAAAAGTCCTTCCCCGGGATGCCATCTATCTCCTTGTCAAATTTTATGGAAATTCGTTTAGTGGTTTACGCGTGAAAAGGTATTAAAGGTAACATGCCTATCTACAGACAGACAGAGTTACTTTCGAATTTATAATATTAGTATGGATAATAATATTATAATTTCGAAAGTAACTCTGTCTGCAGGCGCGATATTATGTATGTTATATATCGCGCCTGCATTCACGGAAGTGTTAGCCAGAAGTGTTAATGTATGTATGTATAGCCTCATCTCGCCAGTTATTAGGATGGTTGATTATTTAGGCTGATGGAAAGGAGTGACTGTTTCGTGGCTATTAGCTGTTACCTCAACGTAAGTAGTTAGGAATCAGTCAGATTTTTTTTAACACAGTTATAAACTCAATACAAATATAGACCTCCTTTTAAACCAATAGAAATGAGGTTGAACTGAGGGCGTCTCAGTATGATTCTTATTACAACAGATATGTTGAGACAACCACACTTACTTCTCCATAAAGCTCCAGAGTGAGCGAGTGTCTCTTCTTGTTAGCCTGCCTCATCCTCCCAGAGCGGGAAATGGACAGCTGCCTCTTAGCCGTCTGAGGAGAATCGCTCTTATCCTCATCTGCATCAGCATGCTCGTTGTAATGAGGAGCCTTCCGCCTGTCCGTCGTGTGGAAGATTGACTTGAAGAACTTCGCCATTTTGGAATCTCGTACGTCTGAAAATTTGATTTTCGAACGTCGTTATTTGGATTGCGGAAGATCTAAAGATGGATGGTTGTGTGAAAGATGATTTGGCTGAAAATGCGGGTACGAGATGTTTGGAAGATGTGCTAGACAGACTACAAATAAATAGGGACAAGGGCAGGACGATGATGACATCATCATTTGTTTTGGATTAAACGGGCAATTACTGCTTAATTATTAGTCTATTTAGCATAAGATATTGTGTAAAGGATTAGCAAGTTGCTTGATTGGGCAATAATAACAAAGATGTCAATATACTATGCAGATACAGTGGTAGTAGAGCGCATGTACTCCGCCGAGTTTAACCGTGGCGCAGACAAGAGCCAAATATTTCTAGGGAGTTCCTATATATAGACCGAATAATCTTTATAAGTCTAGATGTAAGCACAGATTTCAGGACCTACCTAACACCGAGATAAAATCTGTGTTGTCTAAGATCAGCTGATTCTGTCAAAATCTCACCGTGAAAACTTAGGTGAAGTGAACTGTCAATGTTCCGCCTGATGCTAGGGATCGACAATATTGACAGTTCATTTCACCTAATAGCACTGGCCTGCATTGTTTAGAAGAGTGAGATTTGTTGAGAAAAGCAGGCAAACACGGAGAAGAATAGGTAGGCATTAGAAAAGGCACTTATAATAAAGCGGAAACTTGAGGCACTCACGATCACTAGGTACCTACCTGGATGGCTATTCACGTCACAATCATAATCAACCTATCAGTCCTGCACTCTATAGGTAGGTACATACGCAACACAAAAGGTATAACCGACTATAAATTAGGTAGGTATAACAAAAATTACCTATCTATAGACTAAATAAAATTATCATTTCGATTAAGAAAGTATTACAATTACGCCCTTATCAGCTGTGTGTTCCAAGAATTGGCAATCATTTGGAAAAACACTGCTAAAAATGTATTAATTTATTTATTTTCGACACTCATTAGTCTTCTGACCTTATCCAAATTTATGTGTGGTCGGCGCAACATGTCTTTTACTTCCACACTTCTCTATTAGTTGTCATTTCGGTAGTCACCCCTTTTCCCTTTAGGGAAAATTAGGGACATGTTCACATGACATGTTATTTAGGGAAATGTTCCGTGTGCCCTTCTACTCTTATCACAAACACTAATAAATGAAAATGGATTAGGTTACGTGATTATTTTTATGACCTAAACACAATGCCCTTGTTACCTATTGATATATTTTGTTTAATAATTTAATCTTACTTATAAAAAGATAATAATAATCACAAAAGGCGACTGCCTAATCACTTACCTTGTTCACAAACCACCGTTTCCTAGATTAGCTTGTTTGAAATGCACTCTTTTTGAATTGATAACACGCGCGAAAGAAAACGAAGACTATGAAACACTGCAACGCATTGGAACAAACCTTACTATTTACCATAATTTCATCTTGGATAAGATACGAGTGATATATTATCATCGATACCGCTTTTTATATGATAATGATAATGCTGTTATCATTATCTTGCTAATGGATATTGTTAACTTGATTTCTGATAGATATGTTTGCTATTGCAATTTTTTTGCAGATTGTTGATTTTCGTTCTTGAATATACTGTTTTTTGATGAAGTCGGTTTCATTAAAAGTGTTTATCAGCTTATGATCTTGAATTGATTGACATACGAAGGAAGTATTAATTTATACACAGAAGTTTGTTAGGTAGCTTATTAAACATTGAATCTAAACTGATAATTTACCTACTAACTTACTTGAGCGTTCCAAATAGTAAAAAAAAGGGCGGGCCTAATTTAGATTTGTAGGTACGCCCATCCTATTTTGATCTGCTCAATTAATATTGTTAAATGAAGCTTGAAGGTCAAAAAGGATATATAATAGATTTTAATATCCGCAATTAAACTACTGTAGCTTGAAAGGCCCAACTCTAGCATACATCAAACCTCATTAAAACTTATGATAATACAACATATCCATACTTAATATTACAAATTCGAAAGTAACTCTGTCTGTATGTCTGTATGTCACCTTTTCACGCCTAAACCACTGAACGGATTTCGACAAAATTTGGCAAGGAGATAGATGGCATCCTGGGGAAGGACATCGGGTACTTTTTATCGACATACAACGCGGGCGAAGTCGCGGGCGGAAGCTAGTAAGTAATATAATGCTGATTCACACTAGCGCTTTATCAAATACATGACTAAAGATAGCTGTAGGGTAGTAGAGCACATAGCAACTACGTATGTGGCTATCACATCTAGGTACGATAAATGGACGCTAAGTACATAGATAATGATGGAAAATATCTGTATACCTAATTAGGTTTTGCCTCACAAGACATCTCAGCCCTCCAATTCAGCGAGTTAGGTATCTAATTGTAAAATACTTAATTTGTATTGCAACTATCAAAATACAGGGTGAAATTGAATTCATGGGTAGGTATTCTCAAGGGCTCATTGTACTCATCATTATGAACAACTTCCACTAGGGGACCAACACAGAAATCGCGAAAAAGAAATCGTCCCATAGTGATAGTTGTTTTTAATGATGACTTCAATGACCCCTTAAGTGGATGCTCATCCTGGCAGGGGTGCGGGAAAGTCCGAACGGGATACTGGGACCTTGGCAATAGGCAACTGAAGGAACACTGGTGGGTTTTAGTCAGTAAAAGTCTGACACGCCCTTCCGCTCCGCCCAGAGCGAAGAGAAGTGATTCGACGATTAACGCCAACAAAAAAAAAAATTGATTCTCATGAATTCAATTCCATCCTGTATACAAGCTCAAATTAAATAATTTAAGACGAATTTTAATGTAAGACCCATAAGCCCATGTCTATGTTTCGCTAGTTAACATTACCTTGAATAGGATTATTTCTTAGGTACCCAGATTACATAATAAAGGGATAGAATACATAAGCAATATATAGCTAGACCAACTGTAGTTACAGCCTTAGGCCGGCCACATACATACGGAATTCCGTAACGGATCGAGATTCCGTTTCGAAATATCGATTCGGAATTTCGAAGGCAGCAAATCCATACAAAATCAAGGATCACACACGTAGGTATAGTAGTTCTCCGTTGGTAATTTTCCCCGATTCGAAATTCCGAAACGGAAAGCCTGTAAGTGGCCGGCCTTTTGTATGGATTTTTCGAAACAAAATTCCGCAACGGAATTCCATATGTATGTAGCCAGCCTTAATTAAAACAACAAATTGAGACTCAATAAAAAATAATATTTATAATCTGTTTAAAATGTACAGTAGACAAAATAATAGCTAGGTACAAATTAAAAGAAGCGTCGTTTATACAAAGTGCATGAGGGGCGCTAGGTTTACAAAAAGACTAGCAAAACCAAATCTTGTGGCCACTTGAGCGATAACTGAACGGTTTACTAACAAACTGGAAGTAATTAGAATGTTGCCTTTCACGAATGCGCGGCAATCATTCCAATTTATACCTTATTACAATGACATAAGAGTCACATAACGCGCGTCCTTTGTATTGAATTTCCTATGGCTACTTAGCGCTTAAAAAAAAGACTTACTTCCTGTAATGAACAATTTTCTACTGGCAAGTTTTATTGCGCAAGTTAACATCCCATGGCCATTTTGACTCTGTTAGATGGAATGGCCACATTTATAATAAAAAATTACGACTCCATAGCTAGTTACTATATCAGATAGGCCGTGAGACGTTTCTCGCAATAAAAACGTGCACACTTAGTGAAATTCATACAAGACAGTGTGTTCAAGTTTGAAGATGACTACAGTCCAAGTAGTACCAACATCTACCATTGTGTACAAGGAGTGTTTACGCACAAGATGTACGAACTAAGAAGATACGAATAACTAAAAGACATTAAATGCAAATAAATGTTACTACGACACTGTACTGTACTTTAGTAAATCGATGATTAAATGCTCTTGTAATCAAAGGTAGATGTCGGCCACGAATATTAATGATGAAGACACGGTCTAAAGCTGATATCCAACGTTTCACTTGAGTGACTGTTCATTTTTTTAAATTACACAGGAATCTTTCATTTCTTCAATAAACGTTCATCTGCTCTTTACATTTCATTTTTCGGTCATCATTCGGTAAGCGAGTGAAAGATGTATAGTTCTAAAATTCAACAGCGTTGGACTGGTTCACAAATGAATTTATTTTCATGTTCATTTTCCCTTCGAGTGAAATATGCCGAATAAAAGATTAAAATCAACAAAAACTGAAGCGGCTGATATCTGCTCAAAGGTGTGTTCCCACCGCGAACGTTCACGCGTTCGCAAGCATTTGTTAGCGAACGTACACATTGTGATGCGACCATAATGGCTGCTCAGCAAAAAATGCCAGATTTTTTCCAAATTCGAGTAATTCAAAGTCAAAGTCAAATAATTTATTTCAAGTAGGCACATTAAAGGCACTTTTGAACGTCAAATAATATCGTAATCATCTATCTGCCTAGCCTTATCGTCACTCTATTGGGGTCAGCTTCCAGTCAAACCAGATACAGCTGAAAATCAGTATTTTTCATGGAGCGAATGGTCTATCTGATTTCCCCAACCCAGTTGCTGGGTAACACGATATCCCTTGGCAAGACTGGTTGTCAGACTTTCGGACTTCTGACTGCCCGTTACAACTGGCAAAGATCTACGAATGACAGCAGGGACCAATGGCGTAACGGGCTTTCCGAAACACGGAATGTTTCTTCGAGTGCGAGCAAATAAACGCCAGCCTGTGTTGTAACTAGCTCATATTATTTAAATCGCGTTTGGTGCTCAAATAGCCACAAGTAAAACATAAACCAAAATATTTATAAAAAAAAATATACAATTTAAAATCCTACGTAAGTAATCAAACATTTATGTTGACAGTATTGAACCAAATGAAATAACATTAATGATGGCAAGATGAGGAAATTATTATTTTTGGAGTACTTATTGAAAGAACATAGAAATAAATGAAACATTCGTTTTAATAATGCTATTGAAACATATTTCTAAAAGGTATGTACTGATCGAATAGAAAATTGGTAGAGTCAAAAAAAAATCGACTAAATGACAGTAGTCGAATCAATTAGGTAGGTATCGACTTCTCCGCTATAGTATGAACTAAAAGCTTGTAAATTAGGTACTAAAGGCTAGAAAGCACCGTGCGTAGGGAAAAATGATCAATATTCCACAGAGTCAAATAAAATTAAACAGCGAAACTTCACAAACGTAATGGATATCGATATCTATACTCCATTTGATATAAGATTATACATTTAAATAAACCTTTTTTACAGTCCGTTCAACCGATTTCAACTTCTATTACGTTGGTGGCATGACAAATGGCAGCTATTGTGTAACCTTTTTTGCTTTTAATGCCATCCTTATGCCTACGGTATAGAAGTTAAAATCGGTTGAACGGACTGTAAAAAGGTTTGTTTAAATTTCTAATCTTATTTCAAATGGAGTATATAGTCCTCTCTGAGAAGTTTCGCGAATATATTTTATTGAACCATGTGATTACAAACCATCCATTTTAATTCCGTAAAGGCACTCCATTATTAAATACCTTCTTTAATAATAATTGGAACATTTTACAATTACTTTAAAATTTTATGTTAAAATATTTAAACTTTAAATTCCCCGGCCTATCACATCGCGTAGTCTATAAATTAACATACTATATTTATATTATTTACATTTAAAGTACTGAAATTTAAGCTACAATGTTTAGCAAAAACGCCATTAAAATAACGCCCTTATCGCAGTCAATATAAGGTAGAATTTGGCACGCTTTTAGTATAGCTGACGCACGATGCCAAAAGATTAAAGATCAATTTTCACCTAGCTACAAGACGAGTACTGTTTGATATTAATTATTTTTCTGTAGAGCATCGTTTAAAGAAATCGTTCAAAAAATATGTTTTTGACGCAGAAAAAAATAGTCATGTAAACCATAATATTATCATCAGATAACGCGTACCTGGTCTGAATTTAAATCCTTCTTTGAACAATACTCATACAGAACGTATACAGTATGTTAACTAACAAAGGGCGTTCCCGTTAACCTGCAATAGTATAGCGTGTATACAGGCTAAAAAAATTATAATCAATAAAAAAAAAAAAAAAAATTTTTTAATTTATATATTGAAATGTTCACAAAAAAATAAATTTAAACGTAAAAGAAACACTCTGTACACGCACACTTGTATTTCAACGTAGAAAAACAAGTGTGACAAGTGGGCGTGTACAGAGAGTTTATTTTCCGTAACAATTTAATATTTTTTGTGAATATTTTACTATAAAAAAATAAAAATAAACTTATTTTTTATAAGAGTTATATTTTTTTTAGCATGTATAGACGCTATACTATTGCAGGTTAACGGGAACGCCCTTTGTTAGTTAACATACTGTATATTACAAAATTCATTATAAAAATAAAATAAAAATAAAACTAAGCTTCGTCAATATGAACCGTCTTGTCATATCACTATGTTACAAATGTTACAATGCGATTAATTAATGTTTTACTAACATTATTGGTAATCGTAGGCGCAACTCTCAACATTGAAAACTTAAAATTAAAAAATATATGGCTATTAAACGCAGAGTCGATGTCAATTGAAGATTTTACAAGCATTTTTGTAAGAAACACATATTTCTTAAAACAGGTCCCAGCGAGCGTACAAAACGTTATAGCTGTGCAAGGATCAGTTGGCGCGCGGCCAAAAATGGAACTAACATCGCGATCTTGTTTTTTCAATGCAATTAATTACCAACAACGCCCCCTGTCAATGTCATTCAAAAGTCAAAAGATCCTCATAACACTGTACTTTCTAAAGGCCAGCGCAAGAAATCATAATAAACTAAAAATAAATTGTCTCTTAAACAGACCAATCAGGAACGTAGATTTGGTTGTATGACCAAAAATGATTGGTTAATTAATTATGATTCATCACTTCAACAATATTAATGGCCATTTGCACAGTAGTCTGGGAGCTAGTGTTAAAGCTTCGCACATCATTGTTTTAAAGCGAAACTGTTGCGATATCGTCGAAAATGTTATAGTTTGTAATGAAAATAAGTATTGAATGAGTGTCATGGAGGCGTGAGCATAAAGATGTAAACATTATTATTATATGAAACGGATATGTTCCGAGTGTTTACAATAATTTATTAATAATATTTCTATTCAACATTCCTTCGTAAATATTGACGTTATTTTATCATGAGCGTGGGTGAAGAGCCCGGTTTTATTTCGCATCTATTCTATTTATATAAGAAACTTCTAATAACTACCAAAAGAGAGTATTTTCTCCGTTGATATAAATATTATATTACAACAAGATACATATTATTAAAATACTTTCGATTGTTTTACAAGACAACACCATACTTTTTAGTTGAAAAGCTTACAAATAGTAGGAATATAGTAACATTTAGGAAGGACACGTTTTAAAACACATGAAAAGTCACGGCCATTACAACTTTCTTCATTGACGTTTAACATTTAGAAACGGTTTATAAATATTGTCATTTCCTGTCATACTGAAATAAAGTACCTATAACATGTGACTTACTTTAAAAGTCATCAGAAATATCTTTAACCTGTCTCCGTGACTACCCCAGCCTTTGCGAATTGGTTAGCTTCAAAGTTAACCCTGATATCGTAAAGGGTACCTACTGCAAAAAATCTAGCCTTTTTCCCATGAGGATAGGTATAAACTACCGACGCAACGTACTTTGATCTTTGCGTACACCTGCCTGGTTCTTTTACGTTCATTCATCTCGGCTTAAAAGCCTTTTTTGAAATCCATCACCAATAAGACCAGTATTTGTCTTTAGGTGCACCCCAGTCACCTTCGCTACTACATTGCTGACATACGAGTATTCGAAACGTATAAAGTACCCCTACCAACGTTTGTAAAAATACTTTTCCTATGTATTACAATCGGGTACGAATTCAAAACGGCCTCCTCACCCCGCGAACACGAACTTAGCCGACTATACATTATGTACATTTACAGACTAACTTTAAACCACCTGTTCCGAGTCAGCCCGCGTACTTGATATGGCATCTGTGGTGGTCGACGTGGCGGCACTTCTGTACAATTTTAAATTTGACTCTGTGTAATCTAGAATTTTCCGGCTGGAATGTCTGATGTATAGCATTTGTCTATGGTAGATTTTTAAAGCACCTTTGATGGTTATGTATGTGATACCGCCTAGGATGGTTCTATGTAGGTTGTTTTGTATGGAGCGGAAGAATATTTTGCCTATGATGGTGGATATGGTGGGTAGTAGGAGTGCTGAACAGAAGATTCGTGTGGGTGATAGGTGTGAGCTGTTGTTTTGGTTGTGGTTGTTGTTGTGGCCGGTCACTATAGCGCCTCTGTCGCCTTCCACACTGGAAATAATAATAAAAAATATTATTATACTGACAA
This sequence comes from Lithophane semibrunnea, assembly GCA_947363905.1. Classification (NCBI taxonomy): domain Eukaryota; kingdom Metazoa; phylum Arthropoda; class Insecta; order Lepidoptera; family Noctuidae; genus Lithophane; species Lithophane semibrunnea. Next base: position 9,097,706 of record OX376209.1, on the reverse strand, counting down.
TAATACCCCCCCCCCCCTCTCCCCCCATCCTTCGGGGAATACAGGCGTGATGTAATGTTATCTAATATAGAATGAAAATAGATTTTGAGGCCATGACAGCCACATACGGGATGGATGGAAGTCAAGATGGATCTGACGGTAGAACTGAAGATTTTTGGTAGAATACAGTGTTTACGGAGGACAGTGTGAAACCATCACAAACAACTGCTTGTACCTACTCACATTATAATGACATTAATTTGTACATCAGCAAAAACCAGCAACCAAGGCTTTTTTGCCGTTTATTATACTTGACTTAAGGATTCATTAAAGCAAGCCCTATATCAAAAAAATGTAAAAAAAAAAAAAAAACTATAGGTACTCACCTGCCAAACGGCAGTACATATGACAGCGCTGGTATCTTGGCGCAGTACTTCCTCAGGAACAGCAGGACTGAGTCCTCCCAGTTGTACATCTTCGCACTGATGAGCGTCACCGGGATCGTGGGTAAGAGTACTAGGAGAACTAGGGGATCTGCCGACTCCATCATCTCTAGGCCTTCCCTGTGACCAACCACCTGGAAAAAAAGAGAGGGGGTTTTCAATATGATTCATGGTGAAGTGTGTTGTATCGGTGGTACACACGGCTACACATCAAGCTATATATTTCCAGTATAAGCTGATCTCGCATTGTACGGAAATCCTATACAATGCGAGATCAGCATAAACTGGAAATGTATAGCTTGATGTGCAGCCATGTGTACATAGGTTATTATTCGGTCATCAGGGGCGTCGCTACCACAACACATCAGCCTTATTAAGGGTCCCCCAAGCTACAAGAAACACCACGTGAGTAAAAAGTCGTAAAAATATATCCAAAAAATATTATCCAAAATCTCAAATTAATGAAGACAAAATAAACAATTGCGCTAATTTCAGAACTAGCATACCTACATAAACCGAAAAGATTACGCCATATTTCCTCTAGAGATATGATCCACCTATACATATTAGTAAAAGTTTAGTTTCAATGTCGAGTCAAGTATTGTATCAAAAGATTTTTTTGATCGGATCCGAAGTTCACCTCTGGCCATGTTAATGGTAACCTTCAAGACAAGATTTGTTTGTTTATAATAATAATGATGGCATCAGTAGCAAAAACTATAATCATTTTTAATCGGTCGAAGGATACGAAATGAGACACAATAGAAGTTTTATTCTATGGGCGTTTAAGTGTCCCTCAGTGGTGATTTTGTCACGTTCTGTATACGGACAACAAATTAATGTTCTCAATTCAAACATTTAAAATTAGAGTGTGTAAGTGTTTTAGTTCAATAGTATTGAAATAAAAAAAACAGTAACCATGCCATGAACATCATGTCATGATCTGATCATGCTGAGTGGAAGACTTCTTGTCACAGTTAGGACGTACAGCTGCCGAGTATTTCTGTTCTGTGCTCGCGATTATTGATTTTGCTTATTTTTTAATTTTCGAGAAACACCGCAGTGTCTCAAGACGAGAGCCTTTGATCCATGCGTGTTGCCAGAGATGACCTTTGGCACTGAAACTTGGTCGCTCACAATGGGCCTTATTAGAAGGCTAAAAGTCGCCCAAAGGACAATGGAGAGGGCTATGCTTGGAGGTTCCCTACATGATCGAATCAGAAATGAAGAGATCCGGAAGAGAACCAAGGTAACCGACATAGCCCAAAGAATTGCCAAACTTAGTGGCAATGGGTAGGGCTCATTCCTTGCAGAACATGATGTGGCCGAAAGGTTCTGGAGTGGCAACCGCGTACCGGAAGACGTAGCCCGTTGGAAGGCCTCCCACAAGGTGGACTGATGACGTTGTGCAGGATGCAGAATCCGGTGGATGCAGGAAGCACAGAATCGGTCGAAGTAGCGGTGCTTGGGGGAGGCCTGTGTCCAGCAGTGGACGTCTTTCGGTTGAAATGATGATGAATGATTATTCGAGAGAGAACAGATCTTTTTGTATACAGTATACACGTATGTTTCTGTGACAAATAAACCTATTTTCGTTTCTTTCTTTCAACCAAAAATGCACCAACTTAGCCGGAGAAGGTTAATGATTTTTGATAATTCAAGCATTGTTTTCGTTGACATTTTCGTATACAAGTCTCGTTGGATCTTGCAGCTCCACTATGAAACTTATTCTGCGTTCGCAATTTATTTGCCAAACATGTAAACAAACATGAGTTTTAGAAAAAACAACTGTAATGCCTACATATAAGGTTCAGTTTGCGCTACAACTTCATATTTTTTATGACTTTTTCTACGGTACTAGTCAGTCAGTCTAAAATCAACTTTATTTACACTTGCATAAAGTTAATGTTTGTTTAGGTGGAAATACAAAAATATTGGTTATAAGGATTTAAATAGACCTTAGGTAAATTTTTTGAATAACTTGAGTCGAACAATTAGATTTAACGGTCAATCAACCGTTACGAGACTCACAAGTCGGTTAGTCACACATGGTGAACTAGTGATTGACATGCTTTAGCATAATGTATTGTATTTTATGTATGTCCTCCTATTGTAGATTTCGAAGGTTATCTAACAACAAAGTATAAAAATATCGTCTGGTTACGACTACAAAGTACCTAATAGTCGCTGTAAAACTACAATGTTTTTAAATATCCTCGTGTTGAATCAACGTGAAGATAGATATGGTGTACTTTTATAGACGTGTAATCCAGTTCCAACTGAATCCATCCAGATTGTATAACTAAAGTCTGTTTTTTAATCTCATAGACTTATTTGACATTTCAAGTGATTTTTGTTGGTTTTTCAATTTGGAGTTTGACATTTGCATCTGTCAAATTAGTCTACGAAATTGAAAAACAGACTTTAGTGTAATTTTTGTATCGATTACAAAATGCTTGGGCTTCATGAGCCAGTCAAACAAAAACATAAATATGGCCGAAAACGAGTTTTTATAGGATTGTAACATAAACAAAAAAATAAATGCAAGGACGAGGTCAGTAAGTACATTCACCTGTGCTTATATAAATATGCGGCATACGTAGTATATATAGGTCTTTAAAAATATTTCCTGTAAAGCATAATTGACCATATAATATAGAATTTATCGACTAAGTAATACATATCTGTTAGGCGATCAAAATAATTAAATATCTTAGGTTACTGTTATGTAATTTACAACTATTGTAAGTTCAATTAACAACAATTAATAACAAAGCAAGGTTGTGCCTCCATGAGTACATAATAAATACTTTATTTTATTATCTTTTAACACAACCTTGTTAATTGAGTTATTTACTCCAATGTAGTGTGTTAATTATTGCAATGTGTAATAAGAATTACGTTCAATTTAGTTAAGTAAATAAAATATTGAAAATAAGTAGTTATTCCTGAAAGCTGAAACTGCCCGAATTCAAAATTCTACAGAAACAATAAATTTTCTTTACTGTAGATTTTGAAGTAGTTTTCTAGGTAATATAAGGTCCACTATTGGGCCCTAACTAATGGATTGCGTCCATCAATGGAATATGACAAGGACAATAGGTAATAGCGTCAGGGCTCGGACAAAGGAGTGCCCATCGAATATAAACCTGCTAGTTCAGAGAAAGTGGTGACACAACGCATTAGGTCAGAGTCTTAGAGAACAGAAATCTTGGTCTTTACGGAACCATGTGTTTGATTTTAACGCATTGCGATGAACCGCAACAATATGTTTATATTGCCTTTAAGTTTCTACTTTGTCAAACTTCTTGCCTGCATGCTAAAAAAATGGCGGAGCTCATAATGTCGGAGGCAATCTATTATAAATTTAAGTAGCTTTTCGTTTCTGTCTGTGTGACCACGATGTTCTTTTTCTAATTCCGCAACGGTGTTCATCATTGTTTTGAGAAGTCTTAAAACAAAAACAAAAAATCTTACGCTTAAAAATAAATAAAAAAACTGGATGTTTTGTCAAATCGTAAAAATTGTGCGAAACAGGCCGGGTCGCTTGTATAATTATATTGAATATGGCTTCCTTCCGCTCCATTCCCATGATGGTCTTACCCTCAACCATGAGGAGACGAAGACGAATTAAACTTTCCATCACAATCTGAATGACTTTGAAGGATATTGCTAATTCACTTCATAAGTTCGAAAAATTTGTCTGCACAGCAACGTAAATAACGGAATGAATGTTGTTGAACTGCCAAAATGAAAGCCATTGCTACTGTAAGTGTAAGTTACGCAGGGAATATGCATGTGATTCAAATATGGGCCAATTTTTTTTTTTTATAATCTCTATTACTTCAGAATTATGCCTCCATCAATATTTTTGAATAAAATTTATTTTTGAGTGAGAATTTTTTTTTTTTAAATTCCTGTCTGTGGATAATTCAAATACTTGAAAAGCTAAGAGCGGATGTGACGTAACAATCCGGGATAACAATCAAAATGTCAATGTCAAGTCAATCAACAAGTGTCAAGTCAATGTCAAACGCTCATACAAAAAGGAGTGTTTGACGTTGACTTGACAGTTGCTTGTTTGTTTTCACGGTCAGTGACGTCACCACACCAAGCGCGCCAAATGGAGGGCGTTTAAATACCCCGGATCGGTTGGATACTTAAAAAAAAATTGAAGTACTTTAAATTGCTTTTTTGCCGTCGAATTTTTTTTTAACTATTATTTGACGATGTAAACTATCGAATAAAAATGTTAAAACAATACATGCATATTCCCTATTACCCCGCTGTTCTAGAAAGGATCGGATAACACAAAGGTAAATAAGAAATCATAAGTTTATCTTATTACGTATACTAGTACAGTTTTAAAAGGTCAAGTGCAAAGTAATTTATAACTTTATTATTATTCACTTTCATCTCATACTGTGGTGACGTTTCACCGCTGTTTACCTCAGGAAGTACAAAGTTCAAACATTATAATTACGATTAATTTCTTAAAGATTACGAAAGTACGTGTTATCGAGAATATTGAATACGATATGCTCTGAAGCTCTTCGTCGACACATAATTGGCCAAAGACACATCAAATTCGAGACATTAACGGGACCCTTTTTTTTTTTTTTTGAGTTTGGTATTTTATCAAATGACTTGTCCCGCTCTGGGCGGAGCTGGAGGGCGTGTCAGACTTTTACTGACTAAAACCCACCCGTATTGCTTCAGTTGCCTGTTGCCAAGGGTCCCGGTATCCCTTTCGGACTTTCCCGCAACCCTGGCAGGATTAATGGGATAACAATTAATGGGAACCTGGTGTTATTTCGTGCCGATGCGAGCAAAGATCCAGAAATTACCATACATGCATTACTCTCACTGTTTTAAATAGAGTAGGACAAGCATACGCGCTCCTGCAGGAAATAAGATGGCGACCAACCGATTATCCTTTAGAATTAAAATTCGCGAGCACATTCGTAAGAAGCTGGCAGTATCATCATCATCAGTAACTAATTTTAAATTAACTTGACTGGGTTACAGGTACAGCGCATGATACGCCGATGCTATAACGGCGAGAGTCGATGATAAGGCGGTTCTCTCGAACTCCTCAACAAACTGTTCCATAAGCAAATAAAAACACGGAAATTGGTTACTTTAACGCAATTGTTTACATATCGTTAGTCGCATAGACTTCGAGTGCGTCTTGCATCGCGTAACTTCTTGAGCAATGGTGGCAGTGGTGGCAATGCGCAGTGAAATAATACACCAAGTACTTTAGTATTCCATTCCAACAATTCCAAGATATATACTAAGAATTCTAGGGACTATTCACTTTTAGCGACTTTTAGGGGCTTTCAGCTTCTAAACAATATGACGGAGAATCGGACCATAAATTTTCACATCTATGATACACTTCAGCATAGCTTTCCACAATACGACAGGTTGTGGAATCGAAAATGACACATTTTCCATAACTAATTTGCCTTGCTCCCGACTCCCGACAGCATATAGCTGTCGGCAGAATGGGGATTGTATATTTGATTTAAACTAACAAAATTTTCTGGTATTGGATTTGTGAACAGCTTTTAGCACTTCTGATAACATTGATTGACGTTCGATTCGGCACGGAAGCGTATCGAACGGTTGTGAATAGCTATGCGTGTCTCTCAAGTATACATTCATAATGAAGTATTTTTAGAAGCAATTATTATAATTATGTCCTCTTAATTTAACTGCTAAGGATCGTCATGGGCATTTCGTGGTTTAACAAATTCCTGTGGTTTTTGTTAAAGCCAGTGAAACAAAATGTTTTTTAAATCGTACAGCTAGTTTAGGTAGAGATTCGCACAAACCAACCCGATAAACCTGAGCAAATCAGAGTCATGACATTCAAGTCAGAATGAATGACCGAAACAGACCAGTAACTGTTCACATATTAAATGAGGCAAATAAAATTGAAGGGGCAGAACCAGCTTCAAATTCAAATGACGACGACGATGTTATCAATATTTTTTTCATACCCAAAAAAAAACGCCCATACTTGAATACCCTAAACAAACAACACAAAACCATAATGTATGTCACGATGACCGTATGATCAATTAGGTCCATACCGTAAATTAGTTAGCTGTCTGCGCCATCTTTGACAAAGAATCGCGATCTATAACTGTTGTAGACACTCTAATTGATCACAAAGTAACAGATCGTGAGAAACGTGTGAGAGAAGGTTTAGTATACTTTGCACTAGTGACTCGTCATGCCTACGGTCAGATCAAAGCAGGTCAAGTAGATATTAAAAACGGAAATTGTGTATGCTTCTAGGCTTCCTGGTATCAAACGGCAAATATTTAACTGGTTTATTTCCATTGATAGTTTACTAACTTTTGTTTATTCATAAAGCTATAGTCAGGGTTAATGCAAACAGCAATCTGACTATTCATAAAGCTATAGTGAGGAGGGTTAATCCAATCAGCAATCTGGAAGTAATTTTGCCAAGTCGAGATGCAGACTTAGAAAGGTGAAATGGCAGTGGGTTAGCCATATCTATCGAAGGATATGCAGCCATTGGAGCAGACGAGTCCTTGATTGAAGATCTCGAATCGACAAGAATAGCGTCGGACCCTCCTCGGCTAGATTGACCAAAGAACTTATAAAGGCTGCTGGGACCGACTGGATGGGGAAGGAAACTAGATGTCGTGGCGCAACTTCGGAGGAGAGGATATTTTATAATTAACTATCCTAGACTATCGTAAGTCTAGGATAGTTAATTAGAATGTAAATCAGTCATCGGTCTATTTCCAAACTAGGGGACGCTATTACTCCGTAAACATAATCCTATATAACCCTTCGATCATTATGATATGTCAAAGATGACGCCTATTGGCACACACAAAACATGCTTTCATTTATAATATACTTACGCTAGGTATGTTGAACTCAAATAATTTCAGACAAGCATTAGTTTTCTCATTAAAATCTTTAATGAGAAAATATTTGCTTAGCATCCGTTATGTAAGCAAAGAGCGTGTTCTAATGTGGCTAGGCATCGTTCCTCGATTGGAAAAAAATAATTAAAATCTTCGAACCGAGTCCTAGGTTTAATTACTAGGTAATTTAATTGCTAGCGGCAACCTTTACCTTATGTAATACTTATTTTCTGCGTTTAGAAACATCGAGTTTCTTAAATTTTCCTTATGAACGACTCAATATTGTGTATGTTCATGGAATTCGCTACAAAAATAATAAATATTTTTTGTTCGTTACCCCTATGACATAGCCAGATTTTTGTAGAATCATTCAAGGAAATATTAACTCCATATTGGAACTAAATGCGTTTAATTGACTTGAAAAGGTGAAAAGGTCAGACTATGAGGACATATTTATTTTTATCTCACATAACCTTCTTCACATTCATACACCATACCTCTAGTTGTTATTAAATTGATTGCATTAGCCATATAAATATTTGGTTTCAGAGAATTGGGGACAATCAAAAGAACACTGTTTTTAAAGGAAATTGTGCCACATCAGTAGTAGTTCATGAATTTATTAATTATGCATTTATTCCAAGTATATTTCCAATACAGTCAAGTTCAAAGTTACCAACAGTGTACCTATGTTGTTTTCGAAAATCTACATTAGGATTTAGAGTAGGTTGGGTAAGTTCGGCGCTTGGATATGACCGTAAAAATAAAATTCGGAACACAATGTTTTCAACATTCAAAATATTGCCAAATTAGCCGGAAATTTGATTCGTTCGGTCTTATCTATCCTAGCGCCGAACTTTACCCCAACCTACTCTAAATTCTAAAGTAGATTTATGACTATTTGACCGAAATGGTCAGTATACCTAATCATAATCAAGTTCATGAATGACATTGAATTTAATGTTCTAGATTTAGATTAAAATATAAATTATGGACTTAATTTAAAAGGCTGCTATGAACTTGTCGAAAAATAAATTATTTAACGAGTAGGTACAAATACATAGAATACTTCAAAATTCTATTGCGTGTCAAATTAAATTTAAATATTTCGTAATGCTGCTGATTGGATCTGCCATGCTATGGTACTATTGAAGAAATTCATATCTTAGCAGTTTGAAAACAAAATCCCGTGAACACGATGACCACATCTGTTACCGCCCCGGTTCTATAACGGCCGAGCGCTGCAAACAGAAATAGTCCTTACGGTGCATAGATATGAACTAATTCGATGGTACCTGTCTACACTCCAGCATAAACCGTTAGTTTATCATCATCATCGCCATCCTCATCATCATGTCAGCCGAAAGACGTCCACTGCTGGAGATAGGCCTCTCCCTTCTCACATACATCGAGTCTTACATTTTAACTAAATAACGGGTACCCAAAAAACAAAATCGAAAACGATTATTTTGAAATAGGAAATGGCGCAGATTCTTTTTATCATTTCAAATTCAAAGTTTATTTTAAAATGGGATTGCAAAGTTTACAAATGATGCTTATATGTAATTCTTAGGTACAACTTTACAATAAAGACGGGTGAAGTTCTGTTCTCCTAGATAGGCTAGAATTTTGCCTGTGTTAAGGAGAGACAGTGCCGTACCCCTAATGGCGGATTATTACATAAATATTATGTGTTTAAAATTTAAAGTTTGAAACAGCATCAAATCTGGACATAAGTGTAGTTACTGTAAGTGTACAATAGTTATCGATAACAGATAAGTATGTCAACAATTTACAGCAACAATACATAAACGTGATAAAAGACAATAAGTTCAACTAAAATAAAAACAAAAAATAAAAAATCATAAACCCATTCATATTCAGAATCAATATCAAATTAAATCAAAATTGATATAAAATCAAAATAGAATCAAAACAAAATAAAATCAAACCAAAATTATAAACAAAATTAAAATTAAAACCTAGATTAAAATCATAAACAATATGAATGTATTTAAAATTATACTATATTTATTATTATTAATATTGATACAAGACGTTTTATCTAGAGTGTGTGGGTATATGTGTGTCTGTGTAGGTGCATTGTGTTAAGTGTGCATGTGTGTATATGTGAGTGTGCGTGAGTAGTTGGGTGTGTTAACATGATTAATTTGTGAGGAATAATTCAGTGTCATCATAATTGAGGTCCAGAAGGAGTGTCTGTACAGTTTTTTTACAATTGTAGAATGGAAGTTTAAAGATTGGGCATTTTGCATTAATTTTATTATAGAGAGATGGAGCAAGATATAGAGAGAATCGTTTTAAGGCGGTACGTGGGGGTGGAATAGTACAGATTAAGTCTTTCCGACGTTTAGAGATAAATGTCTGTATGGAGTTCTGGAATGTTGGATTAAAACTATTTTTAAAATGTACTGTTGTCGAACATTTAAAACGTTCCAGGATTTATAAAGTACGGTCGTTGGAAATAAGATCGGGCGAAAGGTGGCAACTTTAAGTATGGCTCTATGAGCGATCTCTACAGGCTTCATCACTGTCTTTGCAGCTCCGCCCCAGCAGGAAATACAGTAGGTGATTAGTGATTGGCAAAGAGCGAAGTATACATTCCGGATAACTGAAGCGTGTGCTACATGTCGCAGTGTTTTAAAAATGTAAATGAGTTTTCTTACGCGGCCGGATAGGGTATTAATATGTGATTTAAAATTTAAGTGCTGGTCAATGAGGATACCAAGATATTTTATTTGATCTACTGGAGTAAGTGATGGGCACTGGCAAGCCTGCTGCAACATACAACTACATGAATGAGCTTTTAGGGACATAGAGAGATTTGGTTGGGAAATTGAATTTATTGAGAAAGTAATAAAATTAGTTTTTGTGGTATTCAGGGTCAAGGAGTGTGTATAAAGCCAACTTAGTGTGGAGTTAAATCCTTTTTGTGCAATTGACTGTAGTTCCAACCATGAGTTAGCGGTGAAAGTTATTGCAGTGTCATCTGCATAAGAAACTATTTGGGCGTTTGGTAAATCTAGGTTGCAGAGGTCGTTAATGAATACAAGGAACAAGGTGGGCCCCAAAATACTTCCCTGCGGCACACCGTATTCTATAGCAACTGTATCACTATGGTAATTGTCCATTGTTACAAATTGTGAACGGTTTGTTAGGTAGCTTTTAAATAAATTAAGTGTTGAGCCCCTTACACCTATACATTGTAACTTGAGTAAGAGGGTCGGAATGGGCACAGTACCAAAGGCTTTTGTGAGGTCTAAGAAAATGGTCAATACTTTTTTATTATTGTCTAAATTCTTCACTATGTGATCAATCAATTTGTGTATTGCGTCATTAGTGGATTTCTTTTTACGAAAGCCAAATTGTTGTGGTGACAATATATTATAATGCTCAAGATAGTGAATGAGTCTTTTATTTATTAAACGTTCGAATATTTTTGATAAGGTACTAAGTACCGCTATGGGGCGGTAGTTATTTACTAGGCACCCATCGCCGCCCTTGAGAATGGGATGAATGGCTGCCTTTTTGAATGAAGTAGGAAAAATGGCTAAGTCAAAGCAAAGGTTGAAGACGTGGCATAGTATAGGTGCGAGAGATGTGGCATAACGTTTTAAGAACAAGGTGGAGATACCATCCCAGCCGGTAGCCGCATTTGTTCGTAGCATATTTACGGCTGATATAATTTCATCAGGATCTGTATTTTCCAACACAAATGATTTTTCGAAGTTAGATGTGGGGGGAAGTGATTGTTTGCTGTTTATACTATTTGCAAGATTCCTCCCAATACTTGCAAAAAAATGGTTTACGTCATTGCAAGACTGTGTTGGAGATGATGAAGCTGATAACAACTGTGTGTAAAAGTGTTTGGTTTTGGTAGTATTTGTAATATTTTTAATAGTTTCCCAGAGTTTTTTAGGGTTATTCATAGCCTTATTTAATTCTAGAGAGTCGTATTTTCTTTTCGCTTTTCTTAATAATGCTGTACAAAAATTTCTGTATCGTTTATAGGTGGTACTGATTATGAGGTTGTCAGGCGACAGCTTTACTTTTTTATGTAGAGAGTCACGGTTACGTATACACCTCAGCAAACCTGGCGTTATCCACGGTTTCAGAGTTTGTTTCTTTGCAGATACCTTTATTGTTGTAGTGCAGCCTGCTATGGCTGTTTTAGTTAGTCTGATAAAGGCATCTGCAGCATCATTTGGATCCATCACAGACAGAATGGGTGCATAGTCTAAACCTGCCATAACTGTGTCAAGAGCGTCGAAGTTTATTTAATTTATATATTTTGTGGAATTTGATTTAATAGTAATTTTGTTAAGGCAGAACAGAGAAGAGTAATGATCCGTTACAGTTGAATCATATACAAGTGTTAAAGGTTTATGCTTAGAGCGAATTATAAGGTGGTCTAAACAGTTACTTCCTCTTGTAGGCTTCGTATGTGCAGGTAAGAAACCATGATACGCTAAGGTATTAAGATACTCGTGAGTTCGTGTAGTTATGTTTAATGTCTATGTTAATGTCTCCTGTTATGATTACAGTTTTGTAGATAATCAGCGACTGAAGTATTATATTGAGTGCAGCGAGGAATGTATGAATATTGTCGTTTGCGGGTGATCGGTATATGCAAAGTATTGCTACATCTGAGTCTAATTTTAATATTAAACCAGAGGCAGATCCGAAAAAGTCAGGCTCTTCGTGAGCAGATACAAGAGTGGATTTTACATAGACGACCACTCCGTCGCTCTTATTTATGTGTTTGGTGGTGTGATATGCAATATAATTTTGTAGAACGGGAATGTGGTTGTTACTGGAGCATTTTAACCAACATTCAGTCAGTACCAGGAGTTCACACTGTATATCGATACGGTGTAATAAAGTTTGTAAATCAGGAAAATTTACATTAATAGATCTAATGTTTTGTGAAAGGATTTTCAATTGATATGTAGATTGTTCAATATACTTTTGTGTCTGTTCTGGGGTGCATGTGTGTGAATCCGATACAGAAAAGTGATCAACATTATCGATTAAATCATACGTTTTGTTAGACATTATAAATGTAGGTGTCTGGATGTGGGTTATGAAATAAGGCGGTCATTGCGAGTTATTATGGGAGTATGTGGGAATATTTGTAGTGTATGTTTAATGAGTGTGTAAAAGTTATGTTTGTGAGCGTTGAATTTGTGTGTTGTGTATGCTGTAGAGTATGTCATGTTTACAATGAATTCAGTAAACACAGGATAAAAACGTAGAACACATTTAGCATAAAAAACATTATTTAGTGTAAAAATAGGACAAAACAGAAATACTAGTCATGCATTATCCTTTGAATGCAGCTGGTTGAGCTGTCTTTCACTTCTTATAACGATAGACTGACTTTCTGGATCCTTCTTCAGCATGATACGTCCGTTTGATGACCAACAAAATTGAATTTTGATCGCCTTAGCATAGTTTCGAGCTAGGTAGAAGAGTCTCTTGGAGGTGGCAGTCAGTTGTTCTGCTATAAATATGACGGGGGTATTCGGTACCATGCCTAGGCTAGCGGAGCTCAGTTTGTTGTTAGAGTGGTGCTTGTTATAAGCTTTGACAGCTGACAAAAAATTAGTTTTGACAAGGGTATTTGTAAATTGAATTGAATTTGTTCTCATTTAACTATGAGAACACTAGAACGGACATAGAAAGATAACAGAGATAGCAGAATTTGAAGGGCATTAATGTGGCAGAAAGCTCTCTTGTTATCTACGAAGATAATACAACCGATACAGTATAATAAAGAAAATCGTTAGTTTGATATTACTGAAAAAAGTAAAGACTTGAAGGGCATATTTTTTTGCGAATCGAGAAGAGGAATCTTCAAGTTTAAATGAGTCGATTAAAAAATGTTGAAATATCATGCCTCGACAACACACGCGCTGTCGAAAATAAACGAAAGAATGGGAGGAAGTTTAGCTGGCAGAAAATGCCTAAGGCAAATTCCACCTCCACACGATTTTTTTTGTCCATAAAAAATCAATACAAGATCAAATCTTACCTGCATAACAGTGACAGCTCCATACGTAATCGCGATCCAGTATATAGATCCCAGGAGTACTCCTCCAGCGATGAAGGGACAGATCTTGTGGGTGATCTCTTCCATGGCATCCAAGAGTGCCACAAATGCTCCCATAGACGGAAACACTACAATATATTCTGCTTTACACTGTGGACACAGCACTTTGCGGGTTATGTTGCCTCTTTGCTTCTCGTCCACCCACCGTTGAAGGCAACTTTGATGCACCTGAAGCAAGGAGAGATTATTTTTGTGTTAATTGATAGAATTAACTCCCCACACCTGGCATACAGATTAGATATCACATCATTATGCTGCATTACACACGAGTTTAGTAAGTTTAGTCATTAAAGCCTAAACTAGACTAGTTTTCGTCAAGTTAATGGGATCGGCTCGTATTCACTCTCTCGGAAACATTAATTGAGCATGTACACGCAAGGTATTACTGTAAGTGACAATTCTACTAAGCATTAGATACTATGCTCGTGTGAACGCTGCAATAATGATCACCACATTCTGGCAGTCAATGCATTACAATGAGACAAAACTTGTTCAAAATGAAAGGCACTGTGCTCAAAGGCACAGATGACCTTCCTTGAGTATTTACAACGTAAGGTCCAAATAATTAATATGGTTGCCGTACCTCTTATACTTCCACATTTCTAAAGTTTGTCTATACCTACTATCCATACTCATATTATAAATGCAAAAGTATGACACTCTGTGTGTCACCGTTTTACACCTTAAAGACCGAATGGATTGCGATGAAATTCGGCACACAGGTAGACCTTGGCCTGGGTTAGGACATTGGAACTTTTCATCCCTGAGGTACGTTCCCGTAGGATGATTTCCGACATCCACGCGGCCGAAGCCGCGGACAACAGCTAGACTCTCATAAAGATAAACAGTAACAAAGATAAAACTAACTATAATGAGTAATGACCCATGTTAAGACGTTTACAGGCCTTTACAAGCGGTAGTAATTTGTAATAACGGCCTTTCAAATGTAATTGTGTCAACGCATTAGATCTAATTACTTAAACGACCCTTAGTCGTGTAGGTCTTAACAAAGACTTGGAAAAAGCCTCTACGTAGAGAGATTCATCTGATTATTATGACAATAAATTAGTATTATTAAGGTAATTGGAAGAGTAATTATCGAGTGCCAGTAATAGTCCGGCATTCGCTTGTCGCCCGCCTTAGGGCAGAAGACATCCATCAGGATTACCATGCGAAATAAAGCCATGTACTACAAGTCTTTCATACAAGTTACCAATACACATGTAATGAATAAATCAATGATAATCGCTTAACTGAAAATTCAAATAAGTATTACGATGAAAGAAGTTATAATACAAGGGTGACTAGCTTGTTGCCAATATCGACAATTATGATAAACAGGCTGTGTGGATGCTGTTGAAGGCGGATTTAGCCAAAGGGTTAAAATAAATTTTATGTAGATAGCGATAATTTGTTTTAAGTCAAATCTCCTATCCAATTCAACCGACATTCGATATATTTAATGAATCCCACAAGCATAGGGTCAATGGATTAAGCACAAAGGTCAGGGATGCATTTGACAATGATGCTCTGTAACCGCTGGATCGATTGTCATTGACGCGACATGTCGCAATAATTTAATCGACAGTACTACCGATCAATAATGCAAATACACAGTTGATAAAAATCTAGTAGAATTTAAAATAATATGTTTAAGCTTAATTATTATAACAGTTAGTTGTTGGTTGTACTCCTCTGACCAAGTTATTATTCACGCTAATTAAAAATGAAAATTACATAGAAAACGCTAAGTAGGTACTAAGTATTTTTCAAGCACTACACTATTCAGGTCACCTCCAGTAGATTCGAATAATAAAAAAGTCATTTCTGATTTTATTTGCGTATTATCCAAAGCTTTCGAATGTGTTGATCACAAAATTACGATACGTTTATTCGGAAATAAAACTATTTCGGGATTCGAGGGTGATGTTTTTAACCTTGTTCTCCTAGTAATAACGGTTACATTCTGGTGGTACCATTATGATGGTTAAGAAAAGTATATCGAACTTAGATCGATGGAAAATGTATTTGGAAGAAAAGTTTTTAAACCTAAGCCAGTTCTTTTACGTGACCTTTCAGCAGCGAATAATCAATAGCAATTTAGGAATTGAATGGACGCATCAAGACAAACAAGATTGATAGTTATTAGGTACAATTTGACACTCACCAACAAGTAACGCAACTAAATTGACGTACGCAACAACACGACGTATTGAGAACTATGAGAACTCTAAAATATCATGTAATGTAACTAGCAAGCCCCAAAACGACATTGAAGATTAAAACTTCATTAGAATATTTTAGTCAAGATTTCCTTGAAAATAATATTAATATTAATTATGATTCAGAAACGAATAGACGAATGCATAGACTTACTTCCTATCTACGCAACCAATAGCAAGGTGATCTATCTTTCTGAGGTTTAGTAAAATCTATCTATATTTATAGCCTTTTCCCAATTATGTTGTGGTCGGCTTCCGAGGTTTAGCCAAATGCGGTCCTACAATTTGTTCTACATTGTAACGAACGTCCGAATCGGATGTTCGTCGGTCCGATTGAGGCCGATAAATGACGATAAGGATACAAAGACCCAGTACTACTTAAGTTCAAGCACCTGTAGCGAGCAAACAAGACGGCTATGGAATAAAGATCTTTATGCCCTTGAAACAAATGACCTTTTTAGTTCATTCGCCGTTAGTTTTAGCCGGCTGCGGCGGATCCCACAAGGAGGGTAATGTTTTGAAGGATGTTGCAGTTACTTTGCGATTTTGACTATAATTTGGTACAATACACTGGGTTTAGAACACCCAATTTTAATTTTAAATACATAACAATACACGAACGAAAAAAAAATTGGGTACCTATTTCAGAATTTCTTTGTTGTTGGGGGCATAGAAATAATCCATGGTTGTGCTATACACCGCACTGCACCGAATTATTAGGTGTGCCACAGGGGCAGGTCTTAATGCAAATTCTATGTTGATCCAATTAAAATACAATGTACCCGCAACACGCGAACAGAATGCCGCGACATAATAACTTCGTGGAATAAAAGTAAAGGTAGATTTTATTTCAATAATTCAATATGAGTTATACCTATCTATACTTAATTAATTCATGAATGTCAGAGCAACAATAAGCAAACCATCACTCAGTGAATCGCAAATAGCAGGAAACGACTACGCGGCAGGCCCAGAAAGAGATGGCGAGACTCCTTCTTAAAGGATTGGGCTCGGCATCGCATTAGACCGGGAAAAGTGGAAAGAGGGAAGAATAAACCTTTGCCCTACAGTGGGCCAACACAAGCTTACAATAATATACTTAATTCAGTGTAAAATTACTTCAACCCATAGATAATTTAATCACAAGATGCATGTAAACAATCGTTTTAAGGGTTTCCATAAGGAAAATGCGTCATATTACATACATGAAATGATTGTTTTAACATTAAGGAAATAAAACCTCAAGGAAAATTTAAAAAAATAACCTTCGATGCAGAATGAAGAACCTTTGCTCTTAGGCTTAAGGTTGATGCGCTAGGTTAACCCGCGAAATTCAAATTTTCTTACGTTTTTTGCAATTTGCATGTCAATATCAGTTTGTATGTTGATCTAAATATTATTAGCGCTCGTAACAAATATTGATTTACAGAATTATAAACATTAGAATCAGCAATACAACTCTCTAAGTTCATGAAAGTGCCAAATGTCATGATTTCATGAAATAGTCATTCAATACACTTACATGAGCTTAGAGAGGTGTATTGCTGATTTTAATGTTTATAATTCTGTAAATCCATATTTGTTACGAGCGCTAATAATATTTAGATCAACATACAACCTGATACTGACCTGCAAATTGCAAAAAACGTAAGAAAATTTGAATTTCGCGGGCCACCCTAGCGCATCCCCCTTAAATCAAAACATTTATTCAAAGGCTGAGAATCAGAACTTTTTGAACTTCAAAATTACATAACGACGACTGTCTCTCAAAAATGCCCGCCCTTCACTACTTTCTCATGTGATTAAGATAAATTTTGAGACTTTTGGTGGTCTGGTTTACAGATGAAGAACAGGTACAGTACAAGTGAAGTAAAACTGAAGGGAAATAGAAGATTCACCATAAGCTGCTACGAAACATAGAAAGGATCTGATGAAATCTTTGCAAATACGACACCAAACAAAAGTGTTAGAAAAAAAATGCAATAAGTAAATGAAATAATAATAAATAAAAAAGCCTTTTATCTTTATGATAATCAAATAAACTTAAGATAATCAACAAACAATAATAGTATGACACAGACTACTCCTATAACCATTCCTTAGCGACCCTAATTCTTTATATATATTAATGATAAAAACTGTCCTGTATTCACTTTTCACACACAATAACAAATGATACAAAGCTAAGCTACAAGCTGATAAGGTACTAAAAACAATTATTTTCCTAATTATCTTGATGATAACATACATTCAGTGAAGATAAAATAGATACTGTGGTTTTAAAAATAGGTGTTACGTAATAAAAAATAAAAAAAATTCAATATCGGTCCACAATAATTGACAAAAAAATTGATGATCATAAATAAAAAAATTACGAATTCAGAAAGTCGTCCTTTTTTAAGAAGTTGGTTAACAATGGCTACTGCTTTAATGTATTGTATATCAAACGCAAAATAATTGAGATTCTTTGTCAGCTTTTTTTTTTGTTTGCTTTTTTAAATTTTGTTCAGTGTAAACCTCTCCTTTCTAAGCTATTTCACAGGCAGTCAAAAAAAAAATCATAGAAAAATTAATAATACAATACTTTGCCATCAACTATTTGATGAAAATGAACCTGTTATTTAGTTCTCTGATAAGAAAAATAATTAATTGACTTTATTATAAAAAGGTTTCTAATTTCTAAGTTGCCCAGTTTTATTTTATTACTTGTATTTGGTTCTATTCAAACAAACTTTTTTGATTTTTCTGCTACAAGTCTGCTACACAACATTCTAAAGGACAATCTCAAAACTCATCAATATTTTATCTGAGTGGACAAGAGTAATCTTGCTTATAGAATTGTTTATTTACATCTCCAGATGAACTGATAGTGATAACCTTGATAGTACATTGACTGACACAACAAGAGATGACAACAGACTCATCAATAATAATCATCTAAATAAAAGTATTGTTTGTTTACATTAATAATGTAAATATATGTTTTATTTTCTTGCGCTAGCCTTTTCCTAAATAGGTTGGGGTCGGCTTGTAGTCTAGCTGAATACCTGTAATAACCGCCAGTGATTGCCTATCTAAGTTGTCTGACCTCCACAACCCAGTTACATGGTAATGGGATTGGTTCTGGTTCTGGTTATCAGACTGTCAGACTTCTAACTACCTGTAACAACTTTCAAAGATCTACAACATGCTTTCCAAGGCAAGGGGGAGGGGCGGTGTCTTTCTTCTGAGTGCAACAATAAGACACGGTGAATGTTTTTTACCCAGTCTTTGGCAAACATGTACTTAGGCTCAATATTCCTCATCAAAGTAATCATCTCCTTGTCCTTTTTTTAAATTAATTTGAGTTGGTGCAACACTAATATTCCTTGCACACATCTCTATCAGCTGTCATCTCAGTATTCACATCCTCTTCAGACATTTTTTCTTTCTCACAGTTCATTATAATATTCTTAGTCTTTAATCTTCATAGAGCCAAGTCTTTTATATTAAGTGTTTTATAATAATTAATTAATCAAGCAATAATGATACAAAATTACCAAATAGGAATGCAATTTTCTTATTTTAAATTTGTGAACTTTCATTGGTTACGCATACAAACAAATTAAACTAATGATATTGCACACACAAATAAGACTGCCACATAAAACTTACACAACACATTTTCATTTCACAACGATAAATCAAATTACAATACAATTTTATTTGATTGCCTATACTAGTGTTTACTCAGAACAATTTTATTGGAGCAAACAATACATACTTTCACTTCCTTGCTTGTTTATATCAGGAATCGGAAGCACGGGTTATGACCGCGGAACATCTAAAACAGGTTATAACTATGCACTTACCCATTTCGTGGTCCCGCTGCACTTACAAGGCTGTACCCAAGCCGCCAGCCTGTCATCAGCTTCTGTTGCAAAACACACCCAACACGACTTCGTATTGTCATCCTCAGCAGGCTGCAAAGCCTGAGAACTAGCCAAACTTGAAGGCTGCGCCCCAGACACTGGCTTTTCACTAGACATAATCGTGAAGTGCGTTTAACACCTAACGATACAAAAATTCACACTCAAAAACAGACGAGCGTACCACAACAGTTCTCAACAACAACTGACAATGTGCCAATCTTTGACGTTATTGTAACAAAACCATATTTTTCTCCGCAAACGATAAAAATACTTTTGTAATTAATCAACAGCTGTTTTTGTAGCAAGGTTTTTTAGAAATTTCGTTCGTTTTGACAAGACTGGGAAGTTGTATTGGTGGTCTTGTCTTCAAAATGAATGGTCAAAAACGTGAACGAAATAGTGATGTGACTCTAATCGCTCTGTCTGTCTCGACTCGACTACGTGAACTTTTTAAACTCGCACTCGATGACTCCAGTGACATAGTTATTCAAAAACATCCATTCGAAAGGCCCCTGTGCCCATTGCCAAATAGAACCTAAATCAATGTTATCGAAGGGGTCTTCTAAACGATGTTCATAAATCCAAAACCCGACTAACAATAACAAAATAGACGACGACTCGAACATCTATTTGCTGTCAGTCTGACAGAAAATTGAAAATGACATGTGTCATTGTTGCGGTTGCCGTATCTGACCGCAGAGGGCCAATGTGCTTGAATGACCAAGAAGTCTCATTTACTGTGTTAGCATTAGGCACAGAGCACTGTGGCACAGCCTGTGGCACAGCCTGTGGCACAGAGCACTATAAGTATATTACTGCCCTGTGGTGTACGGTATGGTGTACGTAACTGTCACTAACGAGCCACATTAGAATGTTTACTGTTGTCGAACTGAATCAGCTTGCGTTTCGTCTGGCTGTGGGGAGAAAGTAGAAAATATAATTATAAGGAAAAATGTAGCACTATTTTCTATTATTTTGTAAAAAAATCGAATTTCACAGCCCTCCAGTGACTAGAGTCGAGTCACACAAATGGAAATACGGAACTTTAGCGATTTGAAACTCTAGGAAACTACTTGTGTGTGTAACTAACTACCGAACCCTACACTGTGTGTGGTCGATACGCACTTGGCCGGGTTTTATTACTAAATTCCCGTGTGTACAAAAAAATACTATTCATACTAATTCATACTATTCATACTAATTCATATTCAACCTAATATTATAAATTTGAAAGTTGCGGCACGGAGATAGATGGTATCCCGGGGAAGGACATAGGCTACTTCTTATTGACATTCCACGCGGGCGAAGCCGCGGGCGTAGCCGCGGGCGAAGCCGCGGGCGAAGCCGCGGGCGGAAGCTAGTCATAATAATATATCCACGCGAAAACAAACGATAATAAACATTAACAACAACAATCGACTCACACTCACTCAAGATTTATATGTTTAGTAACTTTTTTTTGTTCAATCCGTAATAAGTTGCGTTCCAATATTCGAAACTAAATTATTTTCTGTTCCTTTCTCTCGCGTTTGCTTATTACATAGAAACGTCAATTTGACATGCTTACAACTATCAAATCTATCGGAACTAATCGGAAGTTTTGGAACTGGAACACAAAGGTTAAAAGGTGTTCAACTCAGCTGCTTGATGCTTCCGCAATTTCTGTGTGGTTTCTAATACGAAACTGAGTTATTGAATGGTTATTGTTTAATTATTTCAATTTATGAGTGTAAATACTTTCATCACCTAAGAAGAATTGGACTTAATTCCAGAAAACTGTAAGTTTTTACAACTGCAACTTTCACAACCAATAGTTTATGTTCTGCCGTTAGTTTACTGTAAGTTATCTTGTACGAATAAATTATTAGTTTCGTAGTTTATTTTTAAATAATTTTTAAATCACCAGTCGTATTCGTTTCTCTTTTAAATTTCAACGCTATCATAACCATACCTTCCATTTACATAACATCGAACGTGATTATGTTGATCTGAAATTATTTAATAAATAAAGTAAAAACAATGTTTTTACCTCAGACCAATATGTTGGTCTGAGTTTTTTACATACTTATAACTTTAACACTGCGATAATGTTTTTGAAACTAAACGTAATTTAAAAAAAAAACAGCGAGAAGTCATCCATAGTTCGTAAAAAGTTCCTAACAATCTGCAAATAAAAGATGCTCAAAAAATATTTCGATGATGGGTAGAACATGACCTGGAAAAGGACATAGTATATCTTTGTGCGACATCCCATCTAAAACTGCACAGCCTGATTGGTTTACAAACATCCTGCATCAGCCTGACTCACAAACATGAACATCCAACATATTCCCACTAGCCTAAAGTAAATATATTAATAGGATTAAATAAAACCTACTAATATAAATTTGGAAGTATCATCTCTCTCTTTCATATCATACATAATGCATCTACCCATAATTGTATGTATGTACCTACTTAATTTCCTACTCATACGCTATAGTAAATACTTGGAATAATTCATTTTTTTTAAATCTATGAATGAATTTTTTTGCATGATGTACATAGTTTTATACCTACCAAATTCATATACAAAAGTTGTATTTGAGGAAAATACTTCTATTAAAACCAGTTTGAAAACCAGATTCACAAATACGGGGTGATCCCCTTTACACTTCATAATAAAATTGCAGAACTGCACCCTGATTGCATAACACACTTTTAATCACATTCTGAATGATTTTGAAGGATATTGCTAATCCATTGCTTCTTATGTTTGTCTGCTCAACAACGTAAATAATGCAATGTTACACAATTACCCTGTGGCTCTGTGGCAATTTTGATTTTATTTGTGCTGTCTCAGCTGTCTTGTAAGCTGCTCAAGGGTGATAATAAATCAGCTTCAAAGCCAAGTAAGGTATAATAATTAAAGCTCATGCACTGAGATTGTACGTCGTGTCGTCGTCATTATGACAAATCATGCCGGCGAGCGACCGGTTACCCTTGAACAAACTTACAATCGAGAGGGGAATGAAATGACGTTTGAATAAACTTGCGAATTCGCGTCTGGTACGTCACTAGCCAGTACTCGCGAGTTGCGCGTCTAATGCGCGCGTGTCTACCTACAGTCGCGTCTTCCCGCGCCTTTTCCAAATATCGAACAAGGTACATTTTATTGTCACTTTCACTGTATATTTTGGTGTTGCATCACTAAGCGAGTATGCGAACCTGCTTACATACATGTGTTCTGCGATCACAGATATTTCGTAATGTGTAATCTTGTTTTCTACCTATCTCTTGTGGATTGTGAAATAATCTCAAAGAACGAGTGTCTATTTTTTGGGCTCTAAAGCAGCCTTTGCGTTTATCTACATGTACCTAATTTTTTTGCGAAGTTAGCCAATTTCAAAGTTCGCTGAATTGCAAATTTACATGTGGACTCGACCTATCTATTCAATGTGAATTATATTGATCAAGTTTTGTTATAAACACGGTGTTAAACATTCCGTAGACGGTTACCAGCTTTAGTGTACTTATAACAAACAAAGATCAACAATCTCCATTCAATTTGAATGAAACAATGAGTCGATGTTACCTACAAATATTTTTCAAAACATCATGTTGGATGATAGTGATGTTCTGTTGCATTCAAGCGGGTATGGAAGTTATGGAAAGCATGTTTACAGTGCTAGTAGAATGTATCTGAATCTCTGACTTTGGCCGTTTGTCCACCGCACCGTGAACGGGACCAACGAGAACGAGATGACGACGCCGAAGTAGCGATACTAAAATTCAGTACATTTACTATGGCCGCGTAATCTCGTTTCTCAATGAAGTCCCGTTCAAGGTGCGGTGGACAAACAGTGTTTGGGTGTTTCTGAGAACGGAGAAGCACGCTGCACGTTCTTGATTGAACTCATGTAGTCCATGAAAGTCCCAATACTTACCTACAGACTTTCCAATGACCCATCGAAATATTAGAGTACTTACCTACCAATTCTCAAATATTTCTCTCTTTGGCAAGATTCAGCAAAAAAATCATGTGACTCCCAAATTTACAAACGCCGTAGTCATGTGTTTTGCCGGTAACGTTGAAAATACCTTTCGAAAATCCGTGCGCAGATCGTGAGTGGATCCGTGATATAATAATCATTAGCAGTCGGTAGTACCTACCCGTTGTACTAATGGTCCTAATGACTGCCTTCTGCTGTTATTGTTGTTCTGATCAGAATTGCAAAAGACTGACTTATGGACCTAATGCACGTACGCACGGCTGCTACACATCAATCTATACAGTTCCAGTTTATGCTGATCTCGCATTGTATAGGATTTCCGTACAATACGGGGTCAGCTTATACTGGAAATGTATAGCTTGATGTGTAGCCGTGTGTAAGGTACCTACTATTTGCATTTAGGGAGGGGTTTTATAGATATAAAACGCCACACAAACTCATGCATGTGGACTTGCGAAGTATTATTAATATTGGTACATAAATAATACATTATAAATAAGTACCTACTTCGTTGTATAGGTTACCTATCCCCAAAAATTGGTCCGAAGGACCAATGCCAACAAAAAAATTGAGTTTTATGAGGGAAACCTTAACCTAATTATGCAATATGCAATACCTACCTACAGATTATGATTAAGCCTTAAGCTATCAAAGTAAGATGGTAATTTAAATATTTAATGTAACATGATTACGAGTAACTACCACAAATCTGTGGCATCAAGTTAACTGTAAAGATTGAAAATTTGATCAAATGTAGACGATTGATAACTTTTTTTTTTCTTAAAATAGGTAATGTAGAATAATAAAATACAGTATGTTGTTATAAACTTTTAATAAGTAAACTATGCAGATATAATATTTTATAGTGTTGCAATGATTGAACAAGAATCATCATTTAGTAGCGTTGCAACACTCGTCAGATTTTCTTGAAATTCTTGGCTGTTTAAATGACTGCAGATTACAATATCCTTATACATAAAGGTACTTACATAATGTAACTTGCATGTCTCCTCATGTCTGAGAAAATTAGAACCCGAGCTCAGTACAAACTATTTACTACATTTGGTCAACCTTTCAGTGATATTGATGAATTCTGGCAAATAAGACTTAGGTATCAATTTATTGGATTCACTGATTTGTCTCAGATCCGTCGATGCAATATTTCTCATAGGCAGGTCATTAACCTTTCCAAAGAGCTGAGGTGTCGGATACCTATTAACTTTATCTTGGAATTCCGAATAAAGTTTTTAGAGTAATTAATATTGTTCTGTGCGTTGACCTATCATGGCTAAAGGACGTTAAGAAACTTGTTGTACGCCTTTAGGTCTTTATAGGATCATTATCATCTTCAGTCCACTGCTGGACATAAGTAGGCCTCTCCAATCGCAGGTCATTCAACTATCGTCCAACTGCTGCCACCCTTTAAGGCTCCCGCAGACAGGCGCGACGCGACACCAGTAATACAATTTCCGTGAAGTTTCATAGCAATTGTTCCACCAGTGTCGCGTCACGCCTATCTGCGGGAGCCTTTATAGGATAGGTATGAAGAAATGTCAATCATTGTCTCATAGCTGTTAGCAAGTCTGCACATTGTCTCAGACTGTTGAAATGTGACACACTTTCTACCATAAATAAAATTTAATCTATACTAATAATATATTATAAAGCTGAAGAGTTTGTTTGTTTGTTAGAACGCGCTAATCTCAGGAACTACTGGTTGGAATTGAAAAATTCTTTTTGTGTTGGATAGTCCATTTATCGAGGAAGGTTATAGGTTATATAACATCACGCTACGACCAATAGGAGCAGAGCATAAATGAAAAATGTTGCAAAAACGGGAACAAATATTCCTTTTTGAGAGCTTCCGTTGCGTGCGCTGCGTAAACGGTTAAAGTTATGCAAATATCATGTATGATGGAATTGTTCCTCTTTAAAAGTTCTAAAAAAAAGACCGGGGCAGCATATAACTGTTTTTTTATGGTAATCAAAGTTGTTTGAAATTAATGCATTGTTTGCGAAGGAATTTTACCAACATAATATTAATTCTTATTCAAATAAATAGTTTTAACATCAAGGGTAATTATGTAGCAGTAAAATTCTTTTTATTTCATTCGAATCGGACATTTAATTTCGAAGTTATCACGAGTAATGCAATACGCGAACCGTTCGACGCCGGCGCCACGCCACGTCGCGCCGACTCGCGCCGCGACGTTTCCTACTCTAGAGAGGAGAGGATGGGCACTAGGGCGTGCAAAACCGGAAGGTCTTCAAAACCGGTTTAGCAATTCGGTTTTCAAGGCCCAAAACCGGAAACCGGTGTTAGCCCCGGTTTTGGCTACATTTATATAGTTTTTATATAGTAGAATTTTAACAAGAAAAAAATATTCTAAAGATACCCACAAAATCTACAAATAAAACAAATTTTAGCATATACCTTTTTAATCAACCATTTATGCCTACCAATTCGCAACCCATCCAGCGCAGCCCGCCTCCGGGCACCAAACTCGTTTGGCGATGTCCGGGCTCACCTGAGATATCGCCACCACTCATGAGGGTCGTGTAATGCGACGACGATAGACCCCCCAATCTATCGCTCGCTGGCACTTCCTAGGGAAGCATCAGATCGCCATGATGCCTCCTACGCCGCCCTGTTCTCCTGGGACGAATCGGGGCAGCGAGGAAGTCTTCCTCCCTGACGCGCTCCGCCGCCTCCCATGCCCCCCTGCTGTCGGCCATGGCCTTGGTCACGGGCGGCAAGGAGAGGTCTGCCCAGATTGCTGCTGCGAGAGCACGGCGCTGCACCACCCAGGCAGGACAATGCTCGACGGGTGTGGAACGCCGTGTCCTCGCACTGGTGGCACACGGGAGTCTCGTCCCGTTTAGCCACCTTGTGCAGGTATTTGCCAAAGAAGCCATGCCCTGACAACACCTGCACCAGACGGAAGGACATCGTCCCGTGTCGCCTCCGTGTCCACTCTTCCAGGATCGGCTGGATGGCCCCCACAGTCCAGTGACCAGCACTGGGCGTCTCCATCCTCAATTCCTCACCCTCCATTCGCTCAGCGTATGGGTTTGAGTTTCCCTACGCCATCTCTTAACCACTTCAGGCAGTGGGCGCCTGCCACTCTCCGCCGGCAGGTCTGCCCCACGTCAGTAGACTACGGCGAGCACCTGCGCTTCCAGATACCCGTATCCGCTAGGGCGCATGCCGCTTCGGCTGATACTGTGCGGTATCCGTGTATGACCCTGACTGCCCTGACTCTCTGTGGCCTCCGCAGTAGAGCCTTGTTCTGGGCAGACAAGGACTCCGCCCACACCGGGGCCCCGTAGAGCGCCATCAATCGAACCACCCCCGTGTTTAGTCGTCAGCGTAGCAAAAGACGCCCTGCCCGGGGGTGAACTAACAGCGCAAGGTAGTCAGGTAGGCAGTAGTCATAACTTATGTGCGGGGGTCGCGGAGGGAGGAGTGTTAGTGGGTATAGGTTGCGTTCGGATATATTTGATGACTCTAAATTAAATATTTCTTGAGTGCGTTCGAAAAAAGTTGATTTAAATCAAATGTAATTCAATAACGGGAAAACCGGAGGTAACTCCGGTTTTGTCTCCCAAACCCGGTTTTAAAAAATCGGTAAATCTTGTCCGGTTTCCGGTTTTTAGCAAAACCGGAAAACCGGGTATGCACACCCTAATGGGCACACGGGTAGATCATGACCTGGAATAGGACATAAGTTTTATCCCTATATATTCCCACGGGATCGAGACCTACGTGGGTGAAACCGCGGGGCACAGCTAGTTTTAATATAAATAGTGTAATGCATTCAGACAGCGAATAATAAAATGCAATAGTTTCAGTAACCTTCTTATTATAAAACCGTTCTACTCATTATCATAAACTAAATTCTTACATAAAAAGTCACACGCAATTTTGAAGAAATTTAATCAAAAAATGTTACGTAAAATAATCACATGCAAAGTGCCGGTCGGATAGTGTTATTGAGTTTTCCATTAGGAACTTCTCAGTAGCACCCCGGAGGGATGTGTGCCCGGTTGATGGCAGTAGGCTCGCCACATGGGACTAAACATTATACTGGCGAAATGTGGGTACCTAGTACCTACCACATCTGCCTAATCCTTCGTGGAAACAAGCCGTGATGTTATGTTATGAGTTATGATCATATTATGAATAATTGACTACATATATAGGTCACCAGCCTCGCTTTCAATTTTGTGATTGCCAAAATTTCCATTTATTTATTTATTTTATTATTTATGTACACACAGTAAAATACAAAAGATACGACATAATTAAAATATGAGTACAAAGGTAATTTACTTATTTTGCTGATCCTATTTTTACGTCCGTTCATGATTAACCGGCTAGATATTTTTAATTAGTTACTAACTACTATTTTCCTGACAAACGTTAAACTGATATTATGTAGGAGGTACCTTTACTTAATCAATCTGTAGGTACTTAATTATAAGTTTCAAGGATGTATCCAGTCCGTCTGTTCTGAAAAATCTCTCCGTGAAAACTTATGTGAAGTGAACTAGTAGAGAGCTGTCATTCTACCTGATTCTAGGGATTGACTCTATTGACAGCTCACTTCACCTAAGTTTTCACGTTAAGATTTTTCAGAATAGACCGACTGGTACCTACCTACGCAAAAAATAATATCTAGAACAGTTTGCTGCCTCCATTGTAGTGTTATGTAATCTGATGTTAACAAGATAAGATTGTTGGTGACACCAATTGAACTCAGTTTTATACCTACTCCACCATATATGTAATATTTAACTTCACTTCTTATAATATAAGTTATAATTATAAGGAACATGACAAGATTTAGGCGCGCGCAGCCTAAGATTTTGGGGGGTCACCATGTTTTTGTATATGCCCATCGGGGCACTGAGACTCAAGTACCTACAGTTTTTAGTTAGTAAAGCACGTAAATGATTTTGGGGGGGTCATGTCATGACCCCCAGGACCCCACCCCCTCGGACCGCGCCTGACAAGACTCTTGTCATATTCTACTTCTGATTCTGATTTTTTAATTGGTCTTGAAAACCAATTACTAAAACAAATAACACTCATCGAGTCCACGCGACGTGACTGTGTAGATTTTGGTAGAAGACTATAAGTTCATTTGAATTATTTGCATACTTATTACTACATACAAATTATCAATCTTATACAGGCTGTAAGGGTAAACAGTCTTGTCATTCAAACCATGACCCATGGTTTGAATGACAAGACTGTTTACCCTGTTTACCCTGTTTTTGTTTTTTTTTTTTGTTTTTTTTTTTTTTTTGTTGACTAAAATATAAAAATAAATGACCGAACACAACAAAAAAAACGTCATTTTCATTAAAAGATTTTAAAAAGTTTCTATCCGACACCGTGCTCTCTAGTGAAACAGCTGACTGACTGAGGGAGGGGTCGCGCTCGCGGCCGGTCAGTTCACATCCCGTACCCCCCACCCGTGTTGAGACGCAAGTTCGTTGCCCTAGCGCATAGGACAACGAACTTGCGGCTCTTGTGGTAAAATGTAGAATTAAAAAAAATAAAAAAAAAGTTGTCATTTTCCATTGATTTTACGTTCTATAAATGAAACCAAACCACTGGTTGCAAGGATAACGGTGTTTACCCTAACACCCCGTATAGAGTAGGTACGTACTTCGGAATGCCAAATTCCTCCAGCGAAGAAACATTGTTGTACTCACAGAACAGATAAAAGAGGTTGTACTACACCAAAAACTATTACCACTGGTATTTGTTTCAACTCATATTTATTTTCTACTAGCTTCCGCCCGCGGCTTCGCCCGCGTGGTATGTCGATAAAAAGTAGCCTATGTCCTTCCCCGGGATACCATCTATCTTCTTGCCAAATTTTATCGAAATCCGTTCAGTGGTTTAGGCGTGAAAAGGTAACATACAGACAGAGTTACTTTCGAATTTATAATATTAGTACGGATTCCGAACGGATACCAAAATAAATTCAAAGAAATAAGGTACAGTCAGTAAAAATGCTTTGTTTTGTATGTATGATGTCCAATAAAATGTTGACTCTTGCGATCTGCATACTGAGGCGGATGTAATGCAATAATAATGATACATGCAACAAACATGTTATTTACGTTTATTGTGAAACAAGTTATCCTGTACGCAAACAAAAAAATACTGGTTTGAAAATCATTCGACCGTGTTTTACTTAAAGTCACAAAGAAGTTCGAATTACGTTTCTCGTATATGGTATTATGGTCCTTAGTTCCGCAGTTTCATGGTCCTTAGCTGCTTACGGTGGTGCATAGTCTGCTGAGGAGAAGGAGAGAGTGGCCATCATCGGCCATCATCATGATTTGCGTAGCTTTTTTCAACTGTGGACGGCTTCCAATCTAACCGGATACACCAAATACCAGAACTTTACATGGAGCGACTATGTGACCTCCACAAATCCAGTTACTGGGTAACGCGATATGCCTTGGCAAGACTGGTTCTCAGACTGTCGGGCTTCTGACTACCCGTAACGACTTTCAAAGATCTATAAATTACAACTGGAACCAATCAATAAACTCAGCCTATAGGCTCGAGCAGACTGGCGCGATATCGCCGGTGCGACAGGCAGCGCGACTATTGTCGCACCCGCGATATCGCGCCAGTCTGCACGAGACTTATAATGCATTCCACTGTACGCGAGCCTCTCCCACAAGTTGTCAAAACACCCGGATCCCCAATTTTATCAGGACAAAATCGGGAATGGAAGTTATTAAGAGTTCAAAGCTCCTTGGATCGCCTATCGCAGTCCGCTGTCATAATAACCAGTTTTCTTCGAAGTTGTTACTTACAACAATCTCTAGAGCATATTTTTGAGGATAACGAGAAACATTCAGAATTTGACCTTTTATTCGGAAAAAAATACCTTATAATTTATAAGTTTTTTTTTTTGTTTTTTGTGTCTGTTTCGGTAGGCTAAATATCTAAAAAAAAAACAAAAGGTTTTGGCAACCCTACCCAAAAAAGTTGGCCGTGCAAAGTGATCACATCTGATTCTGTCACATGCGTTATGTGAGCCATGTTTCAAGTCACGTACACCTAAATATACCACCGCCGTTAAAAAAATAAAAAAATAGTAATAGTGTGCCAATTAATAACAGGCATAGAAAACAACACAGTCTATGAACAAAAGAGTACGTAGACTAATTAGATTATTAACCAATTTACCTGACGTAGGTAATATCAAGCAGAAAATGATAAGGCGCTACTGAAATAACACAATACTGTTACGTTTTCGTTTAGGTAAAGGTAAACTAACTAAGTACCTACTAGTCAATTATTTACTTAGCCAGGGACCTACATCATGGCATCTACAATTTAAAAAAAAACCTTAATTGGATGCGTAGTTCTCGACTTTGTCTTTAGTATTTATTGATTGAGAGATAGACAGACAGACAGACGTTGCGCTTTATAATATTACGTGATAAAATAAAATCTTTGGCATAACCGTTGTAGATAACGGCGAAAACTTGATTAGACAAAATAGTTACAACAGAGAAACGGGTTCCTAAAATTCTATTCAAATGAGGATAACGTCTGTTCCCCGGAATATGTTTGCAAACTCTACCTATGACGTAATCTTTTTACGACGTACAGGGGGCCAAGTCTACTAATTTACAAACGTGTCAGTGGTCTCACAATGATCAGTTTTTGACAGATATGCCATACAAAATCTGTCAAAAACTCATCATTGCGAGACCACTGACACGTTTGTAAATTAGTAGACTTGGCCCCCAGGTACGTACGTTGATTCAAATGCTAAAATAAGAGAATTAATTATGATTGCATAAATAACATTGTTTTCCGTCACCTGCGACCTGGGAAATACGTGGTGACGAGCGTTTGCAAAAGCGAAACTGCTACTGTCGTCGAAGGATAGGATTTATGCTCGGCAAGAATAAGTTTAATTTACACCATTATTATAAATTCACCGTCATCTGCTGGGGAGTACTCGCGCCACTTCTTCCCAGCTAAAGCAGTAGGAAGTGGTGAAGGGTGGGCGTTTTGGGGGACTATCTTATGTAATGTTGTGATGTTCAAAAAATGCTTATTCTCAGCCTAATTAGAATAAATTACATATTTTGTTGTTTTTTGATTCGATTTTGATCTGCCTAACCTTTGTCCTACTATAAGAAGTATTTTGCACATTCAAATTTACATAATCTGGTTCAGAAAGTCCTAATATTATAAATTATAAATGCTAGTCGTTTTCCAAAATTGACAAAATTGTTTTCTTTTTAATATTAACTGTAGGTGCCTAGGCAATCATTTATCATCCCACCCCGTTCCTCAAAGTCAACAAAGACTATCAGTGACTTAGTTTGACAGGCCAATAACCTGACTGGTCGTACACACAGCTACACGTCAAGCTATACATTTCCAGTTTTTGCTTATCTCGCATTGTATAGGGTTTCTGTACAATGCGAGGGCAGCTTATACTGGAACTTATAGCTAGAGATGTAAAGAACTCGAGTCTTTTGAGTCCTAAATTTTAGGCTCAGCTGACAAATTGCACAGCTCGACTCGTTACAACAACACCCCCAGACTAGAACACTTAAGTCTACATAGAGACTCGAGCGCAACACAGGTCTTGATTCGAGCTCGAGTCGTTTCACGCGACGAGTCGCGCTCAAGTTCTTTTCCATTTGGAGTTCCTTTATAAATAAATAGGGAATAAAATATAAGTCGGAATAAAAATAATATAGGAAGTCGCGGGAAATAGCTAGTGTCAAATAATCTTTCCTATTAAAATAAAAGAGGTAAATATAAGAAAAAATATTTTACTCATCATGAAAAATGATTCTAAACATAAACAAATCACATTAAGTACCTAATTACTTAATATACCAATATTTTTTATTATATAAACGTTTAATCAAAAAAGTCTAACCATGATGCTATGTCTATGTATTTTTAAATAAATCAACCTTGATACGCACAAGACTCGATACACTCGAGCTCTTTTTAAGACTCGAGTTCTTTTTGAGACGTGAGCTTGTTTTTAAGACTCGAGCTCTTTTTGAAATACGAGTTCTATTTTGGTGCTCGAGTTTTCGAGAAAGGACTGCAGATCGGCTCGACCCTGGCTCTGAGTTTTGTTATTACACCGAGTCTTGTAAAATTGAGCCGAGTCTATCGAATTAAGACTCAAAGACTCGAGTTCTTTACATCTCTACTTATAGCTTGATGTGTAGCGTGTACTATCGTTAAGCTTAGGTTTTGTTCGATATCTATGCTGTCGTGAACTCGTGAGTTGAGACGTTGATGTGAGAATATTAATTCATAGTCCAACACAATGGATGGTGTAAAATCCAAGGACATAATTTAAAAATATTATCTTGAATGGTTAAAAAAGAAGACATTTGTATAGGTATTTTATTTTATTTATGAAGATTTTTTTCACATGTATATCTTAACCTAAACAACTTTTGAAGGTGTTAAGATGATATTATAAGTAACTAGCTGCGCCCCGTGGTGTCACCCGCGTAAGTCTCGGTCCCGCGGGAATATCGGGATAAAAAGTATCCTATGTTCTATTCCAGGTCATTTTCAAATTTCATCCAAATCCGTTCAGCCGTTCACTCGTGATGGCGTGACAAAGGGAAATAGGGATTCATTTTTATAAATATAGATGTAACTTACCTAGTTACTCAAAAACATTACCCTTATTCTGGGGCAGCAAATAAGTACACACGGCTGCATAACAAGCATAGATACATTTCCTGCTGCTGTAATTGTACGGAAATCTTATACAATGCGAGATCAGCTTATACTGGAAATGTTTAGCTTGATACGTAGCCGTGTGTACGTAGGTCCCCTTTTTTGGTGGTCTAGATACTACGTCTACGTTTTTTAGCCTTGAAGATAAGGAAATACGCATGATTGTAAATCTAATCATAAAAATAACTGTATTTAGCTGCAATGGCTATCATGTAAGATGAAAAATCATATTATTATTTGTCTTCGTGGAGGTCACATTCAGTTTCTTTCCCATGATATGGAAGTTTGATAACTCCAACATACCTAACCTACCTCCCAAAAAATTAATTACTTACCTACTAATAATGCCATACTAATCTGACCCTTGTGTGATTGTTTTCTAAAACCACATCCGCAGATGCAAGGTTTTACCAAGCCAATGACATCTACCTTTCTGTAGTTTATACTTAGGGAAAACGAGTCAAGGTCTTTTAAAACTTCGTTTTACTTTTCGATAACTACTATTAGTGCTAATTGGACTTGAAACCCATTATACACTCGTAGTATCATAGTAGATTAGGTACCTATTCATAGTCAATCCATAAATGTTGCAATAAGCGCGGCGAACAAACTAATGTGCCAGTTATCCTTGATGAAGTTCTAATAACATATCGTTATGACTACGGAATGGTATTACTTTGACAAGTGTTGCTCGGCTAGGCTATACATACTGCATAGAAGCGCAGTACCTGACAAGTGTGTAGTACGCGCGACAGATCTTGATACTTGACAATTTGAGATCGTGTTGGTATGTCACGGCCGATGTGTAACACTCGATTTCGGTTCCAATTATAACGGTGCTATATAGCAATACTTGTGTATATAGAAGAATGGTGTTTAAGATTTAATTCTTTTCCCTCTTTTTCGTTGAAGTTCGCTGTTTGTAACATGTTTTAATTGGTCTGTAAATTCGTGGTTCAAAGTAGTCTAAGTATAATGATTGATTGTATATAAGTACATTCTTACACATATCAACAATTTCTTCGAGTGCAATCAAAATTCTAATCAATGAAGTTACTCCAGTAGGTAAGGTACCATCGCGGAGACTGGCGATGAACCACTTTTCAACCATAATACAAAGGGCATAAGAGTGAAAAGTAGTTCACCGACCGCAAATGTCCGCGGTTGTACATTACCTTAACATTTACAAACATCGAGTAGTAGGCACTTACTTACTATCTGATGGTAGATTAAGGTCAGGTCCGTCAGGGTCAATTGCTATGTGTTATTTTACTACAGGGTGAGAGGGTTTTCGTCTATTTCTTTTCGTTCCATAATAATATTTCCGCTAAACGAATTCACGTTAATTGTAGGTTTAGCTTTTTGTGAGGGACCAAAATCTCGAATCCAGATTCAGATATTCAGATTGAGAAAGTTTTGTTTTAGAAGATGACAAAAAAACAATCGGCTCTGGCGGAACTAGATAATTACGGATTCGTTGCTATGTAATTTATTTCTTAGAACTTATTTATAAAATTCTAGCTAGCTTGGCCGCTAATAGCCAAAACGTGTTGCAGTTACTAGATAATGTTTTAGATTCAAATTGAGGTTAAATTAAATGCTATACTAGTTCATGAATCAATTTTACACATGGCCTGAGCGATCGTTTACTACGTAATATAGTATTTACTCTACAAATAGTGTTTAATCCGTGATTATTTGCGCAATTTATTACTCACGAGGACTCACGAGAGATCTAAGGCTATATACATAAATGTTAGTAACTAGTTACTACAACGATGGCCTTAGAAACATATTGTTGATGTCTTTTGTCGTTTTTATCAAGTTAATTTTAGTTTTGTCTGACGTTTTATTTCTTTTCAGTTTTCATCCCAGCATTTTCCCCTCACAAAAACCATAGTCATTATACCTATCTCCGATGGTGTTATCAATTTACGGCTTAACCACAATCGAAATTGAATTTAAATTGAACTTGCTCGACCTTTGATCGTTATTTAACTTGCTACTGTCGCTTTTGTTACGTTGTTTGTATAATTAATTAAGTACTTACTTTTATTGTGAACAGCTGTTTAAATACTTCAACAGTTCAACGGTTATTTGTTTTTGACGAGGTTTATCAGAATATCTTGATGCGGGACTTGAAACCCTTTCGTGGATCAGATAAGCACTGACGTACTCGATATGATATTGATAATAATCAATCTAATCATATGCAGAATGCGTAGATTCATAAAAAAAAACTCTTCTGTTACTGTTACTCTAATTTTATTTCTTCATTTAAATAATTTGTTATTGCTGTAAGTGGAGAATTTTCTGCAAATTCGCAGTATCCATCCACTATCCATATATTATATTTATTATTGCCAATATTTGACATTTCAAATAGTAATACGTACTCAAAACTTGAACGTTTAGCTC
Source organism: Lithophane semibrunnea (assembly GCA_947363905.1). Lineage (NCBI taxonomy): Eukaryota > Metazoa > Arthropoda > Insecta > Lepidoptera > Noctuidae > Lithophane > Lithophane semibrunnea. Next base: position 9,061,919 of record OX376209.1, on the reverse strand, counting down.
GTAATCGTAACTACGTGCAAAAATAGCGGATCTATTTAAAGATCGCACGGTATTGCATAAGCGGTGACTGATTGCTAGTCTGTCACCCACACAATACATAATTTCCTGGTTCCCCCTTTGACCACAGACGAACTGTGTCATATCATAGCTTTACCTCTTAAATAAATTGATCCATCGACTAGTTTTTATAATGGGGATAACAATCAACAATCCAATCCAAGATTTAGCAATAGAATCAAAATGGGTTTTTTGAGTAATAAATCTCCTGAATCAATGGCTCTTAAGAGTTTAGGGGTTGATAATTATTAAGGATGAGCGCGTATGCCTATCCTGTATAAACTAGCTCTGCGGGGTAACTGCGTAAGACACAAAGGCAATGCCTTTCATTTTGACAGTTTAACAACATTCATGGCGATATGAACTTTGTTGAGCAGACGAATTTTCAAACCTATGAAGCAATGGATGATAATTGAAAGTGTGTAACGCAATTAGGGTGCTGGACCATTGCATTGATATTGGAATTCAAAAGGCGATTTTAATCTCATCAGGCAAAGGCACGGTTGCCGGATGTATCGAGCGAGCGAGACGTTAGGGTTCTCCATTAATTTACATACAGAAACTACTACAGTAATATAATTTGAAGATTTAATATTGTATCACATTAGGTTGAACAAAATACTAGCAGATTTTTGACAAACTGAAGCGTAGTCACGCCATGAGAAAAAGTATTAACCCTGTGATGGGATCGATTATTCCCGATGTCCACCACTTGTCTGGCCACCACTGGGGGACAGCGAGACAACTTTAAAACATTATTCTCGTTGTCCACCACTGGGGGACAGCGTCACAACTTTGTAAATTATTTCCATTCGCCACCACTGGTGGACAGCGACACGGATTTTTTAACATTCCCTATGGCCGCCGTTGGGGGACAATGGCACAACTCTTTTGATCCGATTCCCACTGGCCATCAATTTAAATTGTTTAATCTAGAGACCGGTAAAGGATAGCTTAATATACTTACGCGTACTTATACTTTGCATCTGTGCATAACGTTAAAAAGAGACAAAAAATATATCTATTCTACTCTGCTCCTTCTACTTGCGCAAACGCAGCATGCGTCATTATAACTACGTCATTAGTGCACTCGTCGCTCCCATAACCAGCCATGTCCGATTTAAATACTAGTGGTTCCAGTTCATCAGGAAAAGTGCATTTAACATATATAAATAGAAAAGGCGGGACAATTTTATTACACGGAGGATATGAATATATAATAAAACGAAAACATAAAAGTGGTTTAATAATCTGGGAGTGTACTAACAGGAAGAAGAACAAATGTAAAGGACTTATCAAAATCAAGGTAAGTCCATAATAATAATACACTATAGTAGGTATATCACACCTTATTTAGTACTCATTTTGGAATTGTTTATTGTTTTATAAGTAGGCATGTTCGAAATTTTAAATTCGATGACATCGTTATTAAGGCCGCCATTTTGTTTACTCGTAGGGCCCCCATTTTGTTTACCAATCCCAGTATAACGGTAATGTGAGATGAATGTGAATAAAAAACAACTTTTTGTCTATGGTGATGATTTGATATGTCTTTTTTTGTAAAAAAAAAATATTAATTAATATTTTTTGTTGACCTAGGATACCAATATAATTGAAGAAAAGCCACATCTATGCCAACCTGATTTTGCAAGAAATTTTGTAGAAGAAAAAATACAGCAATGTAAAGATAAATTGGTTTCTCCTCAATTTCCACCAGTGCCAGCAACCTTCAACGCTATGGTGAGTGAATTCAAAGTCATACCAAGTTTGATTCAAAACATACCGTCATTTCAAAGCATCAAGTCAAGTTTATACAGACATAGAAATACAATCGCTGGAATAAATAGGCTTAAATGCAAAAATGTGGAAGAATTCCAAGTTCCAGAAGATTATAAGGACTTTCTTTTAGCATACTATTCATATAACTGCAACCGAATTGTAGTGTTTTGTATTGAACAAGCCAAAAATGTAATCTGTGAGATTGATCATTTCTTATGTGATGGTACCTTTAAAAGCTGCACAAAGCCATTCACTCAACTTTACTCGATACATGGAGACTTCAGAAGTACTGAAAATAGTACTAACATAATTCCGCTAATTTATGCATACATGAGTCGCCGTGATGAGGAATCCTATACAATTCTTTTCAATTTAATCAAAAGTCAAGTTCCTGGATGGCAACCTTCAAAGTTTTCAATTGATTTTGAGAAAGCTGCTATGAAGGCCATAAAAGCGACATTTCCGTCAGCTACACTTAAAGGATGTCACACACACTTTAAAAAAGCAATATGGAACAAGGGCCGTGATTTGAAACTTACAACATCTGCTGACATATTCAAATTTCGAGAGGTAGCATTGACTACAGTACTTCCATTACTGCCCGAGACAGAAATAAGAAACGGTTGGCTCTATATAACGCACAGGGATACTACGGATCCTGATATTTTAAAGTTCAGGAAATACGTTGAAGAACAATGGCTAAAAGATGATTTTATACCAGTTTGGTGCGTTTTTGGGGAAAGGCATCGAACGACAAACGCTGTCGAAGGGTGGCACCACAAACTAAATTCAGCGATGAGCAAGAAAAACCCAAACATAATGCACGCTTTAAGCGTTCTTCGAGAAGATGCATGTTTTTTCTTTGTGAAAAAAATGCAAATAAGTCAAAAAAAAAGGACGTCCAACAAACGAAAAAAAAAGTATGTTTACAGCGATCAGTTTATTCAAGAAACCCAAATGGAACTTGTAAACGGTCAAATATCTGTAGGCCAATTTTTAGAAATTATGAGAAACTAATAAGTACTTATTGTATTTTGTTTAACTATGTGGTGTTTAAGACTTTTGAGTAGTACCTACATTATGTTTAATTCAAGAAACCCAAATGGGTCTTGTAAAGGCCAATTTGATATTGTGAGAAACTATTATTGTCTTTTTGTTTAACTACATATGTGATTTTTAAAACTGTTGATTAATTTATAATATTTAATTTTTATTCCTCCGTCGAGGAATAGGATAATAAAACTGTGATTATGATTGTAATGTACTAGTCGATTTTAAAAATTGTAGCCTGTCAACCAGCTGTGGAAATTAAGTCGGTTAATTACCCACTTCAATAAAAAATAAGCAATCAAAGCTATATTATATAATACTAAGTAGTAGGATCATTTTTTAATACTTGAGTGAAACATTTAATAAAAGTTGATTCAAGAATATGACTATTATTTACCTACCATATAATTTATAAATATTTAAATTAGTCTTACCCTTAGCCCTGCTAAAAATCGAATCCGTAAGTATATTAAGCTATCCTTTACCGGTCTCTAGATTAAACAATTTAAATTGATGGCCAGTGGGAATCGGATCAAAAGAGTTGTGCCATTGTCCCCCAACGGCGGCCATAGGGAATGTTAAAAAATCCGTGTCGCTGTCCACCAGTGGTGGCGAATGGAAATAATTTACAAAGTTGTGACGCTGTCCCCCAGTGGTGGACAACGAGAATAATGTTTTAAAGTTGTCTCGCTGTCCCCCAGTGGTGGCCAGACAAGTGGTGGACATCGGGAATAATCGTGATGGGATAAACTCACAAAGCCGCTTTCTCTCACCTAGTGCAAGGCAAAAATAACACCCAATTGACATTTAATACAAGATGCTTCAGTGCTTGTGCCTTATCGGTGATTATACTTATTTATGTTACCGTGCGTTTGCACTGGCGAAACATTTGCTACAAAACATGTTGAAATCTCTATCTTCTGTCAATATTCCATACAATTTTTGACAGGAACTAGAGATTTAAACATGTTATGTTGTAATGTTTCGCCAGTGCAAACGCACGGTTAGGTGTGGTGATATCAAGGATTTACAAGTTGCTAAAATTAAGCTACCATTCGATCGACAACTGTACATATTTCCTTTATTTGACTTTTACAACTTGCACGTGGGGATAAAGCGAGGATTAATGTTTTAATTAGTGAGATCATTATCATTAAAAGGATGTCCGAGGTCCGAGGTCCTACTGCTGTGTTGATAACTTATCGTAGTCTGACGTTAAGCGTAGGCTCCTCTACCCCCCCTACAAATAAGTAGGTTACTTTTATAATAAATTCATGTGATATGTCAGGCTTGCTTCGGTTATATTTCTATCAATAAGAACTTTATGTATAAACTGGTAAGTTTGTCCATTTTTTTTTTTTTTTTTTTTTTATATTAAAAAAAAACGTTGCCCCACACTAAGAATTTCTTCCTGTATCGTGGGTGCGTTTACAAACATAGAAACATACACTAACACCCAGACCCGGAACAACTACTTGCAGATCATACAAATATTTGTTCCGTGCGGGGATCGAACCCGCGACACGTTGCGCAGCAGTCCATCGCTCAGCCACTGCGCCAACCGTGTCGTCCTGTCACATTTATCCTGTTTACAGAATCTGTTTCCAAAGACTTCGCTATTTTACCTCGCTTCGTGTATCGAATTAGGTTGTTGGATGCTACTAGCATATTATCATCCAAAATATAATTGTGGGGTCCGTATTTCCAAAATTGACTTGCTTACGTAAGATTGAAGTTCAAAAAGATCAAATTATTATCAGATTCAAGTATTGTTAGTGTGTGAGGCTATCTGTTTACTTATCACATTCGTTTTCTCATCATTAGTCGATCAATTATAATGAGAAGAAGTTCAAGACCTGTATAGATAGTGCCATCCACGAAGAGGCGCCCAATTCCGCGATTACTGTACTGTATAAGCTGTACTAGTACGGAGCGGAGCGGAGTGCGGCGCGTCTTCGTGGATGGCACTATCTATATGAGGAAAATTGGATTTGTTTATTCCTTTGGTATTTCCCCCAGAACTGAACTTTGATAAAGATGTGACGGAGATGAAGTCCCTATCGCGTCTTGATCGAATATCGATATAATTTATTGTTTATTAGATATTACTTACTGTTTGTTTGGTTATAGGTATTTAGTCGATTTATGTTTTATCATAATTGATGACAGAACTCGATCCAATGTTAATATCAAGGATCTTCATGCTATAAATAATTTAGTACCTAAGTAGGTACCTACATAACCTCAAGCCACAACGTACTCCGATACCTTCTATTCTGTCTACTGTTAAAGCCTTATGTGAAAGTTTCCGCTTATTTTCCTACAATCCCTTTAAGGAAATACGAGACGGTGTCTACATACCCAAAAAGGAAGTAGAAGAACATGCATTTGTTCTTAAGTTTTTAGTCCTTTTGCATGCTTTAGCCAGGGCCCCCACTTTCTAATATGCCTACTTCTAATTTTCCTCTATTTTGCCATCTTTAACATCCTTCTTTATTAATTTCTGGCATGAGGCAAACGAAGCCCAAAAACTTCAAATTTAGGTCAGCTCCTCGGATGTTATTGCAAAAATTGACAAATCGGAACTCTTATGATTTACTCCGGTGTCTGTATTTCGCAAATCCCGTGTAACTTACCGTGTCCGATTTCCCAATGAGGCTAGCTGTAATCGACGTTGACGGTGAATAATATCAAATCGAACAGCAGCAAAACGTCACAAAGTTACAATAGTTTGCGATCAGTCACGAGGTCAATGCCGATGATACGTAATTATGACTTCAACACCGAATAATGACCCAAAATTAAGTAACCGATAAGAATTGAGAGAAGAGTTTTTTTTTCTACATTGATTGTTATGTAAGTTGTCTCAAATTACATTTTATTTAAGATAAACGAGTAACTGACAGACACAATATCAAATTAGGGTGTAGACTTGTACAGGCGATGATAGTTAATTCCACACATTGTTTTTCTGCAAACATAGGTACCTATTTACATAATTTATTTAAATTCTAAATAATTTGACTAGCTTTTCAATTTTGAATAACAGTTACTGACAGCATTGTCAAAATGTCGTCAAAGTATGAATACATAAGTATATAAAATAAATACTATAAAAAAAACTACCTACTAGCTTATCGAAACATTATGCAATTCCAAAAATAATTGTATTTATTAGTCTCATATGCTGTTAATTCATTACTGAATCATTAACATATATACATATGCGGTCTCAAAAACAAGCTTCTTTGATTTTATTTGTAAATAGATTTGATTTATGAAGTAGTAATAAAACTATGTTTGATATTTAGCAAGCAATCATAAAAGTCAGCATTTTAAATATTTTATTCAAATCAAATTGTCAAGTATCAAAACTATTTCTTTCATCTATTTCTTTTCACAAGCAAATTGTATTTAAGTACTTCGATACCTAATATAATAATTAGAAGGTTTTTATGGAACTAGTTTAGCTTAATATTCTAGCACATTCTATCCACAATAGAAAAGAGTCCTAATGGTGAATTTCTTCCCAAGCCACATTAATTTAATTGATTAATTAATTAATCAACTAAGATTAATTGACTAATTCTTTCCACAGCTCTAAACAAAAGGTGCTCTTCATAATCTGTCACACTGATTACAAGATTATGGTCACAATTACGGAAAGAAGTGATTACTTTCACTTTTATTTACTACCTACTTATATAACAGCAATGAGCAAACAAATGTGTCTACGAGTGCCTCGACGGTGTAGTGCGTCTAAGCGCCACTGAGCTTGAAGTCTTGGGTTCGATTTCCATGTCGGGCAAAGTGTTATTGGGTTTTTCTATCAGGAAATTCTCAGTAGCAGCCCGGAGTTTGGATTTGTACCCGGTTGATGGCAATATGCTCGCTCCCTGTTACATGGGACTTAAACATAACTGGCGAAATGTGGGTGTACTACAGGTAGTCAGGTACACCTCTGCCTAGACAGAGGCTGACTGGCGGCTGACTCGATTAGGTACTCGTAGATATAACATAACATGGCTGTTATGTTATATCTACGAGTAATCGAGTAGGAAACTAGGAAGCCACCGTCGTTCCCATTCGTGTGTATCGCCTGATCGTCTGTATCGATTTCTACAATTTTATTGTGCTTCACAATCGGCTTGAGTGGCCATTGTTCTAGCACCCGGCTGTTTATTTTATAATGTGACTGTACTGTCAAGTTTTGAAGGCAAACAGACATTAATATGGGTACTTACCTACGAGTCGCATTAATATCGGGTACTTACGACACAAGACTTTAGTACGAGTCGCTTTTTCAGGATTTAAGTAAGGACGCATTTTTTTTTTTAAAGGCTGTATGAGCCTGAGTAATTTTTTTGCATTATAGAACTTACGTTCTTAAATATTGTCGAGGTGAATTACTGCGTATAAGAAAAGAAACAAAATGCCTTCTCAAACATGAGAATGAGACATCATAAAATTTAAATGATAGGTCATGGTGACTTTGTTGGTAAAACGAAGCAGTGAACAAATTAACGAATTATTAGACGGTAGACACCAAAACAATAAGTCGACCGAGAAATAAACCTAAAAAAAAAATATTCAAAAAAAAAAACGACTTCCAAACAAAAACCAGTCGAATTGAGAACCTCTAGAAATCGGTTAAAAAGACCTAGCATAGCACCTAGCATAATAATTGCTACACCAACAAGATATTCATAAAATGAGGATGGGACACTATTGAACTAACCAAATTACTCCCACCTTTCGTAGACAAAGACATAATGACTATTTATTTTTATGTTATTATGAAGGAAACATCCATCAGAATAAATGGCTGTTTCCTTAGCCAACTCTCCGACTCAAAGGCCATATCAATTTGAAAAGAAGGTACACACAGACCGCCGGATATGAAACTAATATCGTTTATTTCAGGTGATTCAGGTGTTCACGAAAAGCCAATTATAATTTATAGACGCGTCTATTCGCCTTGAGAATTGAGAACGTTGAACTATCGTTTTTTAATTAAGGCCTATTCAGATAAATGCGATGCCGCTGGTCGCGCTCTGTAGTGTAGCGATATCGAATCGGTACGCGGTACTGGAGCCTGCGGGCAAATGACAATCGCTTTCAAAGCGTTTCGTACTTCTACAACGACTTTCAATAAGACTTTCATACGCTTTTCTGTAGCTGTAGCATATGCCAATCCGATACTTATTTGACTTTTCCATCATCGTTATCACCTGATAGAATGTCACTGTCACTTGGCCAGGCCCTCTGGTCCGCCTTCTGGTTAGTTACGTTTGACCGGTATCGCTACCGCGCGACAACGATATCGCTTGTATCTGAGTACGCTTTTACTGGGTTTTAATGATGGTGAGCAATTGTTATTATTCCATACTAATATTACAAATCCGAAAGTAAGTCTATCTGTCTGTATGTTACCTTTTCACGGCTAAACCATCACGGATTTCGACAAAATTTCGCAAGGAGATCGATGGCATCCTGGGTAAGGACATAGGCTACTTTTTATCGACATTTCACGCGGGCGAAGCCGCGGGCAGAAACTAGTATTTTATGTATAGAAAAGGAACTTTGTCTGCCAGCCTGTTACTTTTTCACGCCTAAACCATTGAACCGATCGTTATGAAAATTTACATATAGAAAGCCTAGGACCTGAAGGTCATTAAAGGCTACGATTCTTTCTGGATATTTGAATTAAAAAAATACACGCACACGAAGTCGCGGGAAACAGCTAGTTTTATTTTAATAATGTTTGAATTGCACTATCAGTTGCGTTGAACGCGACGTGCATTCGGCCGGACATTATGATAAAATATTTGACCTCTTGTGGCCGCGACTAATGAGTAACATTGACACTATAGTACAAATAAGATGAAATGACACTGAATCTAGCCGACGACGGCGACGTATTCTGTAAAAATCTCAGTGTGAAAACTTAGGAGTGAGCTTCTAGTGAGCTGTCATTCCACCTGATGCTAGGATTTGACACTATTGACAGCTCACTTCATCTAAGTTTTCACGGTGATATTTTTACAGAATAAGTAGTCAGAAGTAGCTATGTAAGCGACGTTTAACAGACATAGGTACATACGTAAAAAAAAATGTGGTCTACGGTGATTGATTGAAACGTGTCGGTATTACCTACATCATTTACATACTATCGAGCATGCGTGTTTAAAAATACAATTTCCCTATATTTCAGTTGTTAGAAACGTGTTGAAACGGCAAAACTAAGGCGGCCCATGTGTAACAATGCAATCATGTAAATAATGTACTTACATGTACCTAGGTATATAATGTTACGAAACATCTCAAATTACAATAATAGAAACCGAAAAGGTACCTATCTACTACTGCGGCAACTGCGGTTTTTGGTCCTTCGGTACAAATATAGCATCTCTTAGTCCTGCAATTGCATTCATTTTGAGACTTCAACAACATTCATTGCGTTACCATTTAAGTTGAGGAGCAAATTTTTTTTCGAACTTGTCAACCAAGAAAAATAATATTGTGAAAAGACAATATCTTAAAAAAAAAAAAATAACTTTCTCAAATCGCAGCACATAGACTGCTAGTCACCACTGCGCTCTTTGACATTGAAATAGCTAAGAATAGCTAGGCCCTGTTTACTTTTGTCCTAGTAACAACGAAATCACGTGCTTTGACAACAATCATTTTGATTTTTTTCCAACCCATTGCGTAAAATATTAGTTAGGGTAAAAACAAAAAACTACCAAAAAAAATCAATCCGCCTAGCCTTTTCTCAACTATGTTGGGGTCGCCTTCCAGTATAACCGGATGCAGATGAATACATGTACATATTTTACATGAAGCGGCAGCCTATCTGACCTCCACAACCTATTTACTGGGTAACACGATACCCCTTAGTAAGACTGGCGTGCTTTCCGTGGCCTGGAGGGGTCTCGACATGAGGTAATAATATTGTCAGTATGGTCATCCATCCAAGATCCGACCGCGGCAATCGATCGGCCCGTGCGACTGATACGTCGCCACGAAAACAAAAATCCTCTTAGTAAAGTCTGCAATCTTAGTAAAATCTACCTCTTAATAAAATAAAGATGAGAATTCTTATGTGCATGTTCAAAAAATACAAATGGTTTCCGTTGTTTTCCACTAGCCTCGAAATAAATTCATGAATGCTAAGCTCGGATTGTTTTCGAAGCAAAAACTCAATATATTCAAATAAATACATATGCCGACGACGCACCGCCGTCTGCAAAAGAAAAACTATCCATTACCTGCGCTCAATCTTCAAAATATTCCATGGTTTATTTTTGAACCGTTTATTTTTACAGTTCAGTGCGAAAAATGATCGAAGAGACAGTTATCGCTACCTACTAGAATAGTTGAAACAGTAACCAGATCATTAATACTTCAAACAAAAACAAACCGTTATGCAACTGATAGTGTGTGCTGTAATACAGCAGCATCTACATCCCTACTACAAATACTTGAGAACACGATGGAGATCTCGTATCTGATACGTAACAAGTATATTTGCTTAATATCTACTTCCATTGGTGAGAAAACGTGTCGGCTATCGTGACATTTTAGTAAATATCTGCGTGATGTTATCGTGACTGTTCGTTTATGCCAAGTAAATATCGCCTAATTTGTTGTCCGTTGTAGGGGAGACCTATGTCCAGCAGTGGACGTCTTTCGGCTGAAATGATTAATATGATTTTGTTGTTAACCTGAGGGCCTAGACAAATGACAATCGCTTCGAAAGCATTTCGTATTTCTACAACGACTTTCAACAGGATCGACATAAAGGTTTTCGTTAGCTTATGTCAGTCCTATTCATTTTTGCGTCTTCCATCATCGGTATCGCTGATAGAATGTCACTTTGTCTAGAGCCTCTGTTTGGTCAAGATCTCTGCAGCGTAGTTTTTGGTTCTTCAGTTTTCGCAGCCAGCCAGAATTAAACATATCGGCAGACTTATTGACTTACTAATCGACGCGGCATTGGCTTGAGCCGGTCAGAAAGAGTTTCATGTCCATCCAATAAAAGCGAAAAAGACGTTTGTCATTTGCCTCGTTTCGGTTCCGTGTTCGGACGACGCGACTCATCACCGCGACAAGTGTGGTACTGGTAATACGTCATCGGCTCAAGCCGATTCCGCGTCGATAAGTGTGCTCACTCCCTTAAGGCACAGTAGTTGGTTGGTTCCTTTAGTGTAGAAGCTTTTGAATTCCCTATGTTCTGAGTTTTGACTCCCCCTCTAGATTTAGGCTCTTTTTAGGAATTCTGGGTCGCTTAAATGGTTTTTTTTCACATTTGACAAATGATTCGCGTTTGCAGAACAGCGGCCAAGCTAAAATGATAAGGATTAAATACTTATTGAATCCATAACAACAATGGTATTGTGTTACAGCCCGTAGAGGCCTTAATCGATTATAGAGGCCACGTACCAATTCAAGGACAATTTCAGCCAAGTTTCGATACGCATAGACGGTTTTGTTTTGACCGGGATCAGAATCATAATTATATCGATTAAAAACAAATCACGTAGCACTGTCCAGAAACTTAAAGCAAAAAGGTTTTTGTTTTGTATATAAAAAAATACATGTTCGCATTTACTAACTTTTACACTTATTCTTGTAAGTATCTAAGTAAAATCGATAATTAGGGGGATGCGCTAACGGTGGAGGTATACGCCCTGCTTGGGCGGAGCCCCGCTGTGTCCTCTTGGAGGCGATTGGCGGCGGTGACCTCTCGCATCCGGCCCTGGTCCAGGCCATGGTACGGAGCAAGAGGGCATGGGAAGCAGTCACCTCCTTCTGCGAAGCAGTAATGCTCGCGGAGGAGGAGGTGGAACGCGTGAGGGAGAGGCAAAGTTTGCGCCCTCACGCCCCTAACCGCCGCCGTTGGAGACACCCTGGGCGTCGGGAATCCCAGGCAGATTCCCGGCCACCATAGGCGCGGGCTTGCGGACGGCGAGCAATGGGTAGCTCGCCGTCCGATTAGGACCAGGCCCGGGTCGATGGCGCGTCGTGTTCCACGCGCGCCTCAAAGAGATGTCAGCACAATTGGTGGGGTCCGCTAGGACCGATGCCTGGGCGGGTTGCGGGTTAGTCCGAAAGAGATACCGGGACCTTGGGCACAGGCAACTGAAGGAACATGGTTTTAGTCAGTAAAAGTCTGACACGCCCTTCCGCTCCGCCCAGAGCGGGAGAAGTCATTGGATGACTTCCCAATGGATGCGCCCAGGGGATGCGCTAAGGTAGCCTGAAGCTTTCGCTTTAAGTATTTTAAGTTCTGTGTATGTTGTGCGCCCTATTAAGAACGCCCAGACAAGCAGTACTGACACTAATAAATAATGTAAATATAATTCACCTTGACACATTCAATCCTGTACATAAAGTCATTGTCTTACGTGTTTAAGGCCTGTAACCTATTTAAGTACAGTTTGTTAATTGCTTTATCAAAAGTCTAACAGTAGCCCGTGACGTGAGAGCACCGTGAGAACAACCAGACGTGTGGACACAAGGACCAAGTAATTTTGAATTCCGAATCGCGAATCGCGATTACTTACACGAATATTGACCTTACTGGTGATGATCTACAGAAAAGTCTGGTGCTGTTGTACTCGCAACCGACGCGGCGTGTATGAATGTAGAACGAAAACGAAGGAAAAGGAGTAAGTAAGGATCGTAGCAGGAGCGTTCTGTAGTTTCTCTCTACTCTCATGGAGAGGTGTGTGTATGTATCTGTGTATGATGAATGACGTCAAATGTGTAACTTAATTCACATGTTTTTAATTTAAAATAATCTAATCCAATCCACGTTTTCTATAGTCCTTAGTACTTAATTAATTACTATTCTAAATACATTCTTATCGATTTTATCTCTACGTGACATAGCCCAGGAGATACGAAAACTGCTCTGATCGTTCCATTGTATCATACTTATCTCGAGATAAAAAAATCATTGAATAATCGAACATAGGATTCGGTGATATGGGATAATTGGTCGTAAAGAGATAAGCGTAGAGTAGTAAATCGGGTTGAGAGCTTTTGCGTCAGTTGTGTCCATGTGTTGCTAGATGGTGTACGCACGCGTAAGATGTATCGTTATTAGTAATTAATTAAGTTAGGAGACTTGTGATACGGTTTTGAAGTCGTGGTCGACCTCGTGTGGTGAGTGGTTCGGAATTTGGGAATATGAAATTCTTTATTTTCTTTATTTATTTTTTTGTTGTATGTATTTATCTCCAGGTGGTAATTATGTGAAGAAGTCCTAGTAAAATTCAAAACTACCTGCGATTAGAAATATATTTCCAATGGCATACAGATACTAGGTATTTATTTATTTTATTACTATAAAAGGATTGGTTGCTTCAGTATTTCTTAGCTTTCAAAAGCGCTAATATAAAATCCAATCTGAATAAATCCAATAGTGTACATAATAAATAAAAAAAATAAGTAATAAAAACTAAAACCCAACTACGACTGAAAAGGTATAAACAAGACACCACAGACAGACAAATTAAAAATCTGGAGTCACACGTGTAGTTGGGTTTTAATTTTTATTACTTAATTATTTTGGGGTTATAATATATATATTTTTGAAATGTGCTCATTAAGCCCTTTCATTTGATACCCAACATGGTACGTAAAACCATTTTTTTTTAAGTTCCTCACTTGATGTCCTCTAGAGGGCGCCATTTTTAATTTAATGTGACTTCATAGCCTATAACCAGCGGACAATCAAGACGCTTCTAACGATACCTTATTTGTCAAATTGTGATGAGTGGTTTAGAAGATACAAGGGAACAGATGAACATACATACATACAGGTCAAAATCATAACCCTCCTTTTTCTTCGCCGTAGTCGGGTAAAAATAGACAAAGGCTAAATGGATTAATTACAATGTAATCAATCACGTGACCTGTATACAATCTGATCTCCATTATAATCGTAATAATCATAGGTAGGTGAGATGGATTGAAGCTCAACAAACTACTTTTTTGACATTTGAGAATATTTAGGTGCCAAATCGCAGCCATTACACGACTTCCAAAATTCGTTATTTTTGTTTTTTTCGTTAAGAAATCTTTTTCTGAAACCTCTAACAAATTCGGATATCAGTAATTAATAACATAGTAACGGTGACATGAACTTAAAACATTATCCATATCGACCAAGTGGGAAAAATACGTAAAGGTAACTCAAAAACTACCTGAACAAAGCTAATAAAATTTACTTGGGAGTTGGGACCACCGCGCAAACATCCTCTACCAAATTAAAAAGAATTTTTAAAATCGGTCCACAATTGAGGAAAATATCGATGAAAATACTTTTTTTTTTGTAAACATACATAAATTCGAACATAGAACATAAACAAGTCGGTTAAATAATGGCTGCCTTTGTTTACCTGTCTGTGAGCATCTTCAAAAGCAACCAAAGGATCTTGACTAAACTTTAATATTATGATGATTGTGTATTAGTACTTCCTCGTTGGTCTAGTCTAGTACATGCTAGACTATCGATATCGCAAGAGCAACCGCTGAACGTGTGTTCCTACGATTTATCCCCGTGTCGACCCGCAAAGCGTAGCTATTGGGTTTTCCAGGCCCAGGGCGGGGTAACTGCGTAACATACTTACAGTAGCAATATCATTCAAATTTTTTTTTTTAATGTTTCTTTTGAATGTCCTCAAAGGGTGCAGTTAGTGACAATAGGCTCGCCTCTTATTCCTTGGGAGCTATACAACGTGTTGTTTTTGATATCCCATAACTCTAGGGTTATATTTTTTAAGTGAAAAGAACATAAAATCTCCTAGAATAGGTGGTCCAAAAATGCATAGTTTCGAAGATATAAAATAGACTCTCGATGTGTACAGTATGCAAGGGTAAACACCATTGTCACTCCAACCATGGGTAGTTGACTTAAATATAAAAATAAATGACCCAGTAACAACAAAAAAAAACCTTATTTTCATAAAAAGATTTTAAAAAGTAAATATCCGTCACTGTCCCGATACTCATGGCTACGCGTTCGAGAGTGCTGCGAAACAGCTGACGGCCGATCATGTAACGTCTCGCGCGCCCCGCCCGCCCCCGCCAACCGCCGGCCGCGGCTGGTCGTTGCCCTTGCGTGTAGGGTGAAATATTCTTGTGGAAAAATGTAGATTTTCTTTAAAAAAAAAAGTTATATTTTTCCATTGATTTTACGTTCTATAAATGAAACCAAACCACTGGTTTCAAGGACAACGGTGTTTACACTAACACCCTGTATAGGTATCTAAGTTTCATTGATAAATAAGAGTTATTCATTTTTATTCAAACCAATCATTCATATTTAAAGCTAAGAAAATGCGACGTTGTCATATTTCACGTAAGGGTGTTTTACATTAATAATCGTGACTTTGTCGAATTATTTTGTATGAAAAATTAAAACAAAAAAAAATGATGATTGAAGAATAATTCATATACCAGTTGGTTCTTTGATATGGTCTCAATCATACCCTAGAGTTATGGGATATAAAAAAAAACACATTGTATTCCTTAACTAGTTGCGCCCCGCGGTTTCACCCGCGTCAGTCTCGATCCCGTGGGAATATCGGGATAAAAGTATCCTGTGTTAATCCAGGTTATAAACTATCTGTTTGCCAAATTTCATCCAAATCCATTGAGTAGTTTTTACGTGAAAGAGTAACAAACATTCATCCATCCATCCATATTTACAAACTTGCGCGGTTATAATATTAGTTAGATTATCAAAAGGTCCTAAAAGCAAAGCTGGCAAAATGTGTTTGGATTCTTTATAAGTATGTCGGTCTCTTTGGAAAATAAAAATGAATATTATTCATTATATTTTTTTTTCCTCTTTCCAGATACCAACTAAGCATAAAAATCGGCCAAAATGTGTCCCATTTGGCCGTTGCACCTGATCATCCTGTACATGTTGGCACTATGTCCACTATGGCTTATCTGCCAAGCGGCGCCGACGATGATCGCGACCTTCAGCCCAAACAACGTGACCGTCAACATGAACGAGTATGAATATGTCGATGTGACTGTTGAAGGTTAGTATAATTGCAATCATCTTATTGTGGCAAAGGACCACACTGTTCCCTAACGTGTTACGCATGCGCTAAGGTAGCCCACTAGCCCGCGTTATTAAACTAGCGCCATTTAGTTTTAAGCCATTGGTCCCGGCTGTCCGGGACGTCAGAAGCCCGAAAGTGACATCCAGTCTTACCAAGGGGTATCGTATTACCCAGTTACTGAGTTGTGGAGGTCAGATAGGCAGTCGCTCGATGTTAAATACTGGTATTCAGCTGCATCCATGCATGAAAAGGCTAGACAGATTGCTTGATACCTACTGAAAATTTAAATTTTGCGAGCTACCTTAGAACATTCCGCAGGCAAATTAATTCTAAATCACAAGCTATTTAATTTCAAATGGATCGAAAAATGTGTGATTACTTGACTATGGTATAGTTAAACTTACGTTGTGTATGTTAAGTTATAAGTAAAGGACACAAAATAAAAACGACTTATCCGATTTCTAACTGCAATGGTTACTTTTACGGCAGTTCAAGTTAAAAAAAGGTCTTCGTTTCATCAGTAGTAAGAGTAATATTGACTCTGAAAGTACCGCACTTCGCTGTGAAAAAGAAAATCTTATAAGCGTACCTTACTTAGCAGATCGTAGCGTCATTGGTTGGCTATAGATAATTTCAACATACTACTACCACCATATCATTGAGAAATAACGAATGGTGCAATGCAGCTTGTATGTATCGATTGCCCTTCGCTCGGTTCGTAACTGGTTGGTGGGTACCACTCTAATTAACGATCGAGCCAAGGACATGTTTGTAGTGACGACAATAAACAAGGAGGTAATTGTAAAAAAAAAATAAGTATCTACCTGTATTTTACCGCAGCGTACAACTTTTGGTGAAAGTATTGGGGAATAACATAAATTCAAAAGTAAAACAATTAAACATAAAGACTCGTTGACCTGTAGTCATTACTGACTGAGACTGTCGATCATGAGCTCTGGGTTTAATCCCCAGTTCCGGCAAAGTTTTCTATCAGGAATTTCTTAGCAGCAGCCTGGGAATGTCAAAATACAATTAAAATGTCAAAATAAAATTCAAATGTCAAAATACAATTCCAATGTCAAAATACTATTCAAACTTCAAAAATATTTGACATTTCAATAGTATTTTACGAGCCTTTAGTCGATATAATTAGATGTTCAACATTCTATCTATTTAATTCTATCTTTCCATTCTCCCCTGTCAACCGTCACGCTTTCAATCACTCCCTTCTCTTTTATATCATTCCTAACACAATGCATCTATCTTTTCTTTGGCCTTCCTTTCCCGCTTCATACGTGCGTTTCCCTCCTCATCACATGCCCATACCATAAGCCAAACGATTTCCTTTCGACTTTTCACCTTCAGGGAATGAAGTTAGATATAATGTATCATAAATTTTATTTTAAAAGCTGTTTCAACTTACATGTAATTTACAATTTCCTTGTCACCCAGGAACAGGAATGCAAGCAGGCGACCAGTTCAGGTTGACAACAAGTGACGATCACTTAGCCGCAGCAGATTGGAACTCAACGTATCAGCTGACAGACACTAATGTCCAAAACAATAGGTTCGAGGGGAAAATGCGAGTCACCGGCAAGTTCCTTGGTAAGACACGTTTTGTTTTTTTTTTTTAGCTTTACCTACTAGAGAGATTTGACACCTAATAGAGAGATTTGACTAAACGACGGGTTAGGGCTGGTGCAGGCCTGCACCCTAAATTGCGTAACACACTTTCAATTACAAACCGAATGCTTTTGAAGGAATTTCCATTATAATGTTTGAAAAATTCACTTTTTCTGTTCATTACCCCACTGGCTCAGCGTAGCGCAGCACGTATTTACCTACTGTTTAATATTTTATATGTTTTTTTTTAATATATCAAACCCCGCTTCATATCAACGCTAAATAATCTGATTAATGATCGTCATTAGTTTTTTCATAACATTAACCTGGTTTTATTCAGTATCAACTTGACTTACCCAGGGCCTGAAATCCGTCACAAGATGTTAATGTCATTTCAGTATTAAGCAGGTTGAAATAAACTCATTTAACTTAATAAATAAAAAACAGGACGTTTTTGTTTTAGTTATAGGTAATATTGTTATCAATCAAGGCTATGAATAGTTTCCAACAGCTACACCTTGGTCTTAACCAAAAAGGCTGAGAAACGATAATTCGGAGGTAGGTCGAAGTAGGTGTTACTTTTCGTGAAAGGCGCTGAGCTGATGATGGACAATTTTTCCGCGAACAATTTGGAATCGTATGGAAATCTAACGCTCTCGCGGACAAATTGTCCGTCTGCTCAGCGCCTTACCATCCAAGAAAAAACGAATGTAGATTCAGTCAGTCATGTAAGAATACAGCAAAGTCATCGTATTTATCGACCGCTTCCTAAAAATACTTACGGACAGGTAATTAAAAAAAAAAATCACGATCCCTTGCAACTTTATCGATGGAATAAATATTGGACGGTGATGATCATTAATAAAGATCCTCACGTGACAAATGTCTTCGAATATTTATTTTTAAGCCCAAAACACACACAGAGCGGGTGCGGGGCGGGAGCGGGTCGGGTCGTTTTCATCGCGTGAGTCGCGCGATTCATCGTGTTCACACAGAGCGCGGGCGCGGGGCGGCAGCGGGTCGGGCGCGGGACGGCAGCGGGTCGGGCGCGGTTGTACTTTGACAGACGGCAGCGGTTGCAGTGTGAAAATGTTGGGTGATTCTGACACGGACGAAGAATTATTATTTTTTACTTATTTTAAAGAGAAGAACGCGAAAATGGAAAAAGTTGTAGGTTCTTGACATTAATAAAAAAAAACATCAATATGGAGAATATCATCGATACGTGTATTGCAACGAATGTAACGCCGCTACACCCTTATTGCTATTCTGTAACCATTTTACCTTGAAAACTTAGGTGAAGTGAGAGTGGAGTGAGTCATTGTCATCGATACCTACTGATGCTAAGGCAGTGACAGTTCACTCCAAGCTCACTTTGATATTTTACTACACTTAGTTTTTACAGAGATATTTTTACAGAATAGCACAACCGCTCCCGACCCGCTCCCGTCCCGCGCTGTTGTGTCAGCGGGCGCGGCTCCCGCTCCGCGCCCGCGTTCTGTGTGTTGACATCCATATAATTCCTTGAATTACAATTTATGACACCCGCCGTACTCCCGCGCCCGACCCGCTCCCGCCCCGCGCTGTTGTGTCGGCGGGCGGCGGGCGCGGCTCCCGCGCGGGTCCCGCTCCGCGCCCGACCCGCGCCCGCGTTCTGTGTGTTGACATCCATATAATTCCTTGAATTACAAATTATTATACCCGCCGTACTCCCGCGCCCGACCCGCTCCCGCCCCGCACCCGCTCTGTGTGTGTTTTGGGCTTTAGGACATGCCGGTTTCCTCACGATGTTTTCCTTCTTATTCAAACCATTTATTTCAATGAAAGAGATGGTCAGAAAGTTAAAGCTAGTTGCGTAGATCTCTCTGGAGAAGAACGGGCAAGAAACTCCAAGGACACTCTTTTAATTCAAGATATTACAAAATCCTGGGTACATTATTCGTATTGCCTCTTTATGTGAGAACAATGTAAAAAGTAAATAAAAACAATTCTGAATAAGATTAACCGAAGCATTATTTCATCTTCTAAAACGATACTATTTGTCCACAGGCAGAACCAGTGTGGTGGTGCAAGCACAGCGCGGAACACAGATGCTAGAGGTGGGCGGCACGCTGCCAATCATAGTGATCAGACCAGAGAGGGTCATAGACACTATATTTGTATCCTCTGTCGCTACTTTTGTGAGTATTTTTTTTTTAAAGCCTCTTATCTGACTCTATACATTTTGCTTTTGGGATCCCATACGCTCCAAAATTTTGTAACACACATTAAGGAAAACCATTTCCTTCACAGGAACTCTAAAGATTTAAAAGTTCTAATAGAATACAGGCTTGTTCGTTCTACGTATTATGATCATTATAGTTTTTAATCAGAATTTAAATAAAAAACCGTTTCGCCGTTTATTTACATTTCGCCGCTGGATAGCCAACATCGACCAGAAAAAAAAGGAACAATTGACGTATAAAATTATGAAAACGTATGAATGAATATATTTGTTACATGTTTTAACCATAACGTATCTGAATATCCGTACGTACGTACCTACACACAAATAAGACTACGAAAATAGTATGATTACCTACTTCACATGATTAAATGCAAGTTAAAAGACTTTATTATCATTATATATTACTGATAATACTTATTATATTTTAAACTAATTAGCTAATTAACCATATTCAGCTTTTACTATCCGGTAATTGCGCTTGCGCCACTGCATTTAGGTATTGGTGATTTGACTACATTCAATATGCACTGAAAACTACATTAAAAATCTGTTCTACCTATCAATCTCTCGACATCAAGTTGTTGCTAGAAACTTCCATATTATAGTGGAACAGAAAATACCACATACTGATGGGATGAATTCAGCATATCATATAAGACGACCGGTATATTCATGAAATTATTTCAGGAACGTTATGGAAATCCAATAAACCCGATTTGTTTTATTACCTCACACGCAATAATATATCGTTACCGTGGCAAAACGCACGTAGCTGCACTCCCGGCGGGGGGGCGCGCTCGCGGCATGTGATTTTTCAATGTAAATTCTGATCTTCACAAGTCGTTCGCTATAGTATTTTAACATCCATTGCTGATTTTTTATTTAAGCTGTTTTATTTACATAAATAAAGTGCTGCGTAGAGAGAATGTAATTTTACATTGAAATAAAGGAATAGTAACTGAAAAAATGATTTAAAAAAAAACCGGTGGAATATGATTCAAAATAAGCAGCTGAATCCCCTGTTATTTGCGGAGTGCTGTCCCTTACACCCTGTATGATATACTAGCTGCGCCCCGCGGTTTCATTCGCGTAAGTCTCGATCCCGTGGGAATATCGGGATAAAAAGTATTATCTGTTTGCCAAATTTCATCCAAATCCATTCAGTAGTATTTACGTGAAAGAGTAACAAACATCCATCCATCCATACTTACAAACTTTCGCGTTTATAATATTAGTTAGATAGATTATAAAAAATAATTATATCGTTGTATTTCAGGTATCACTGATTTTCATAAACTTCGGTTGTGCCATGCACTGGCCGACCGTCAAGGAGGTACTCAAAAGACCTATAGGACCGATCATAGGAATGTGCGGACAGTTTCTCTTCATGCCACTTGTAAGTACCATTTAGCATAAGCATAATCAGCCTATAATGTTCCCACTGCTGGGACACAGGCCTCTCTGTGAGAGGGAGTGGGCCATAATCCACCACGCGGGCCCTGTGCGGATTGGCAGATGACACATGTCTTTGAATGTTTGGTTCTAGGACATGCCAGTTTCCTCACGATGTTTTCTTCACCGTTTCGAGAGAAGTGGTGATGAAATAATTTACACAAAGTAAAGCGCCTGTTAGTGTTCGAACCAAGTACCATTTACTACCACATAATTATTTATTTTTGAGGCACCTTCAATTACAGACAAGACTTTACTGAATGACACGCCTTCAACCTTCAATGTATTTAGTAATACAACTGACCATCGATTGACAGCGTTGAACGCAAACCATCCGGAGGAGGGCTTGCTTGTTTACCACCCAACAAAATAAAAAATAAAAGGTCTTTTAAATGAGAATGATGGACAGTCCTTTCACACCTTCGAGTATTTTACCTCTGACAACAGCAACCCAATAGGAACCTTATTGCAACGAGAATAAAGATCACAGTGATTTTGAAGTGATGCCAAATTTAATTTACATTGACGTTTTGAGTCGTCACCACTGATCACTCCCCAGTCGTGTCGGATTGCCGTCCCATCAGACTATGAGAGTGAGTGAAGAGGGTGTTCATACACACTTGTTCACTATAATATCTCTTGCATTGTGGCCTAGTCCCCGTTGAGAGATCATGTAAGGTCTATTTAAATCCTTGTTTCCAATTGATGTCACTTAAACACACATCAACTTTATGACAGTGTAAATAAAGTTGATTTTAGACTGACTATTACTGTTGAAACAGTCATTAAAAAATTGTGAAGTTGTAGCGCAAACTGAACCTTATGTGTAGGTATTACAGTTGGTTTTCCTAATACTCGTGTTTGTTTACATGTTTGGCAAATAAATTGCGAACGCAGTTTAGTAATCTGCCTGCCCATGTAACCCCAAAACTGCTTCTTTCCAGATGTCGTTCGGTCTAGGTTTCCTGATCTTCCCCGACGACCCGGCCATGCGGCTGGGCATGTTCTTCACCGGGGTCGCGCCCGGCGGTGGCGCCTCCAACATCTGGACCTTCATCCTCGGAGGAAACCTTAATTTATCGTTGGCTATGACTTCTATTTCTACGCTCGCGTCTTTCGGTAAGTTGGTCCAAGATTTCCATCAGAAACTGAACTATATACGCGTTCTTTTTTTGAGCGATCATTTGTAACAAAAAAGTCCAAAAAAAATTGGTATTTACTTGAACTTTGTCATGTATGACATTGAGTTTGTTGTTCCAAATCTTGATAATTAACTCAGATTCTCAATTTCAATACATATAGTCGTGTGTACACACCTACATCCTAATCCTTGTGAGTTTGTTTGTTTGTTACGCTTGCACGCTAAAACGGCTGAACGGATTTAGATGAAAGAATTACGCGGGTAAAACCGCTGGGCGCAGCTAGTTGTGCTATAAAAAAGTTATAAGCACATACTAATTCCATGTTCTCTATCTTCCAGGTTTCATGCCCATGTGGCTATTTTCCCTCGGCCAAGTGGTGTTCCGTAACGCGCAAATAGTGGTCCCGTACACCCGCATAGCAACATTCGTCATTGGGCTGCTAGTTCCCTTGGGCATCGGTCTGGGCATGCAGAAATGGACGCCTAAGATAGCTCGATTCATGGTCCGAATCCTTAAAGGATTCTCTACGACTTTGCTACTTTTCATCATTGTTTTCGCTATAGTTACCAACTTGTATATCTTCGAGCTGTTTACTTGGCAGGTAAATAATAAACGTTTATTTTTATTTTTTAAATGTTTGCTGGCAAATCGATTTAAAACAGAAAAACAAAAGACACCTGTAATTTATTTACACACACACACACACATCATCATCATCATCTGCCGAGCCTTTTCCCAACAATGTTGGGGTCGGCTTCCAGTCTAACCGGATGCAGCTGAATACCAGTATTTTACATGGAGCGACTGCCTATCTGACCTACACAACCTAGTAACTGGGTAATACGATACCCCTTGGTAAGACTGGTTGTCAGACTTTCGAGCTTCTGACGACCCGTAACGACTGTCAAAGATCCACAAACACACACACACGTGTGATCTTAAATTACAGGTGTATTTTGTTGTTTAAAAAAAACTTTTTTTCTCCAAATTTCCTAACAATTTTTGCCATCACCAAAGAAGTGTATAAAATGTACATTGAAGGTACAACTATTTCACCTAACTTTTCTTCGTTCTCAGATCGTAGTAGCCGGTATGGGTATCCCCTGGCTGGGTTACTGCTTTGGGTACTTCCTGGCCTGGGTGTGTCGTCAGCCACATCCCGACTCGCTTGCCATCTCCATAGAGACTGGCATCCAAAACACTGGCATCGCCATCTTCTTGCTGAGATACGCGCTCGGTCAGCCTGAGGCGGATCTGACTACAGGTATCATCATTTTCTTGTATCCCAATTTATATGGGGTCGACGCAACATCTTTTTCTCCCATACTTCTTAATTACTCGTCATCTAGCTACCTAGATGACGAGTAATTAAGAAGTATGGCCCTCGTCTAGGCCCTCTGGTGACTACTCACCAGAGGGCCTAGACAAGCTACAATCGCTTCGAAAGTGTTTCGTATTTCTACAATAACTTTCAACAGGATTGACATAAAGATTTTCGATAGCTTATGTTAGTCATATATTTTTGCCTTTTCCATCATCGTTATCGCTGATAGAATGTCACTTTGTCTAAGGCCTCTGGTATGTTCACTAAAAACGACGATAAAAGGGCTAAATTATAGAAAAAAATTGGACGTATCATACGCCCCTAAAGTGTAGGATACAATGTGTAATTTAAATAACTGAAAATCATATTACGCGAAAAAAAATCACCTGTTCCATACATTTTGAAAAGCTATGCGAATATAAATGTAAATGTATGGAGCAGCAGTATTTTTTTCGCGATATCAGTGTTTGCGCCATAGTAAATGTTGTTCATAATGATGGATACAATGATCCCTTTTCAGGTCCAACACCATTTTAGTTACACCTTCTTTTATAATTTCTATGATTTTTTTTGCAAATAAAATTGTATTCGTTACTAGATAAATATGACTAGAACAAGTGGTTACGCTGAAGATATTTCTACAATCCGTGTACCCCCTGCGGCAAAAATGTCGTAACTCATACAAGGTGGAACTCATCCGCTGAAACATTGCATCTCCTAAATTAGTCTCTATCCCGTTAATAATAAAACCTATTTCATCTTGTTATATTATGTACAATTTCAGTGGTACCAGTATCATGCGCCATCATGACTCCAATCCCGATGACATGCATCTACATCTACCAGAAAATAAAGGCTTGGTGAGTAATCATTTTATTTGTCCATCAGTTTTGTTTTACACTCAATATATTAAGGGGACATACCATAAACTTATAGCCAAACACATATAGTACGAAGTGTTAGCCCAGTTACGCACGGGTAATTTTTTAACGAGACTATTTTTATCGCACACTGCATTTTCAACTCTCGGCGTTAAGCAGTGCGTTGAAAATGCAGTGCGCGTTAAAAACGCCCCTACGTGAGAGCTATGTGTTGCATTGTTTCAGTGCGAGAATGAGATGGAGCTATACAAGACGAATAGCGCCATCCTTTCTCCGCAACGGAAAAAGATGGGTGTGACACTTCGCTATACGACCCATGATTATGACATTTTAGGTGACATTTATTGTTTGAGATAAAAAAAAAATCGCATAATTATGTATAAGTGGAAGGAGGGGATGGGAGGCCTTTGCCCTGCAGTGGGACACAAACGGCTGATAATAAAACTGTAAGCTAACTGCGGGATTTAAAACGCAACGCAAAGCGTTATTTATTTGTCTAATGGCCATACTTTATGGTAGGTCCCATAACATTAATGTCATTATTGGTTGCCGTAATATTTGCTGCTCACTTTTTAAATGTTATTTTTTGCATTGTGTGTGAGACCAAGTTATAGCAATGCCGCTAATTATAGATTGAAATGAAATGTAATTTATTTGCAAGAATTGTAGTACATTACAGATGGTCGGGTTTTTTAACAGTAAAGTTTCTAAAACAATTCGGTAAAACTAGCATGCAACATTACATTAATTAAATAAATGAATGAAGCTAATTGCAAACTCATTGTGTATCAGAGGCTCAGAGGTCCGTTGCCCGTTGACAGTATGTAAATTAGAGGACAAATGATGAAAATAGTAATATCAATATGTATAAATAAATAATGTTTATTTATAAATTGATAAACAACAAAAATATACAATGTGCCGCTACAATGGTGACATTAATTTAACACACGTATACGATTTCGCGTATTCGTTTAATGAAAATATTTAAATTTCATTAAACGTTATTATTTATTGATTTATTTACAATTTTCTAAATTACCATCCTGGAACAACCTGTACTTAAAGAACTGTAGCGAAGAGGTCATTTGCCGGGGTCACGGATCATATGTAGGCGAATAAAAGGAAAGCCGCGCAATTTCTTAGAAATTATGCCGACAAAGGATCTTCACCGATAGAACGTAAGCCAGCTGGTAGGTAGCTTCATGAATGAATCTTTTACACAGAGTGATCTCAATTGTGGTTATGTTTTTATTATTTAGTTAGTTTGAAAATTAAAATTTTTCAATTTACGAATTATTTTTATTTTATTATATTTTTTATGTTTACTGGCCACTAGCCCTACCCGTGTGTTAAATTAATGTCGCCATTGTAGCGGCACGTTGTATATTCTATTGCAAACTTTCTTCACTGCGCAGTTATAAAAGATTTTTACGACATTGCTATTTCTTGGTCCATTCTGATTACAAAATACGAGTTTACAATGAAAATACATTTTGGGAAGTCATATAAGGCCATTTTTGAAGTCTGAAAATCAGTGTGGGGTTATCAATAATTATCATCATTGGGGTCATTTAAAAAAAAAGAACAGTAATAGTGTTTTTTTTTTTTCGGAATATGTTGTAATGTTTTTGGTTTGTTATCTTGTTGTTAGCCAAAATAATAATTATCATTATCAAATTGGTTATTCATTTTTCACTATGGCAAGTCCAATAGGATTTTATGAAATGGCAATAATTTCCCAACTAAAAAAAAAGGAAAATAGTCCAATAGGATTTTTTGAATTGGTAATATTATCGGCAGAAATATAAAAATTGGCAATAATGACTTACTGTTAAAAAATATCATCTAAATTAAACGAGATACTTTTTTTTTGTTTTTCATATAAAAATATACATCAACATCATTCACGGTTTGTCGTGACAGTATGGGAGGTATGTCAACATGTACTTGTACCGGGTTGAGGTGTTGGGTTCCGAGTTAACGTTCATTGTGGACGCGTGCTATTGCTTCGCTTGGTAGTTGTAGAAGGCTGTATGATGTTATGAGGCTTTTTTGAGGAAATTCGTGCATTTAGCGCTTTTGAAATTGTTTTTTTTTAAAAGCTTTTGAGTGTGGTAATGAGACTGCGGGTTAAATATGGAGGATAAGGAATTAGTTGGTAGACATTTCAAAATTCATCTTCATGGGATTCTCACTCAGTACTCAGATAAATAATAAAACGTTAAAATCATCTTATTTTTTTTTTGTCCTAAAACAGGCTCACTGACTGCCAAAACGGAAATTAAAAAAATAGGGCCCACCTGCACCACAAACCAGTTAATACATTTAGGAGTAAACGAAGTTAACACATCATTGTCTCTATCAATTTCAAGTGATTGTTTGCGGCCGGGGCCCCCTTAAAATAATCATGTTTTAAATTCGTTTAGGCTTAACCGTATTTCGTGATTGAGGTGCGAATGGGCCGACATGTATTTATATTTTAGGTTGAAGTCACCATTTCGGTGAAAATCGTATGCATTGGTTCTGCGTGATAAAGTGATAATGCTACTTGCATGGTTATAAATATAAACTCAGATATAGTCAGGGTGTTAATTAAAAACTAAAAATGTGTTCGTAATTACTAAAACTTTACTGAAATCATCGGTGTGACAGATGGTTTGCTACATAGCATAGAGATGCAACTTTGTAAATACTTCACGTCAATATCTTATTTGTAAATTTTATTCGAGACACAAATATTTAAACATAATACTTCACGTCAATATCTTATTTGTAAATGTTATTCGAGACACAAATATTTAAACATATTATACTTTACTTTTAATAAGTTGGTGAAACTTCACAGATTTGTTGGGTCTGTATAATAAATTAATATTATTTAATCAGATAACCATGATCCGCCTTACATAAAAATGTCATATTTAATAACTCAGCTCAGACTGACTTAGTGCGAATTTCACCAATGAAACTGAACGCGATCAGCAGATCTAAACCGAGTTCAAGTGCTGTCAGTGACAATATTACAAAGGAAATAATGACAGCTCTTAAACTTAGTTTACGTGCTGATCGCGTTTAATTTTATTGGTGAATTTGCTCTTAGTCCTCTGGAATTTCACCGGACACCGGACAATTTCACAGGACAGCCCACTGCTGCTATCTAAAGTTATAAGATAATTTTCTTTTCTGTGTCTGAGAGTTTAGAATAAACTGTAATAAAGTGTCAGAAGTTTCGTCAACTAATTAAATGTAACGTTGGCTGCTAAAATAATCTACACTAAAGTTATAAAGAGAAAAGATCTGTATTTTTGTTTGTAATGAATAAACACAAAAACTACTGGACAGATTTTAAAAATTCTTTCACCTGTATAAGGCTATATTATCACTGAGTAATGTAGGCTATAATTTATAAAGATGCTGCTGCCGCTGGCGGAAGCTAGTATATAATAAACCAGGTGGTTTCTCCCATTGAAGGTTTTGTCTCCAACAACATTTATGAATAAGAAAAGTCTATTCTTGTTTCCTAACTTGTATCTAATGCTTCTCACTTCTAATCTATAAAAACACCATGTTTATTAAAGTATTCTGAATTATAAACTTACTTAGACTCAATTAAAGAACTTTAAAAAGTCCTGTCATAAACATCCACCATCGTGCTCGCACATTTTATGACCGCGACTGCCATGAGACTTGGCGTTTAGTAGACATTAAAATTACATACTTCAACGAGGCACACCGAGCGCCCATCCAGCACTCGGTGTGGCAACACGTCGTGTTCTGGTTTGCGACTGGTCAATCATCATCCTGAGGATGCCTCGTTGAGAGGTAAAACACGTGTCGATTTCCTACAGGGTTTTTTATGACTCTTGGAGAATAGTCAAGCGGAATAGATTACTAAATATATCTACGTCTATTGTATTTTATAATGGATTTCCGCAAAGTCACGCCTGAATCAATTAACTATCTGAAGCTACAATAATTACTTATAATTCAGAATACAAAAAAAAAACACCAAGAAAGCATACCCTACTAATAAAACCAATGATTACAGCTTTGTCAACCGACGAAAGCACAAGAAAATGTTGGAAGAAGACATCACCCCACGAGGAGATTCGCCACAGCCCGCAATCATCTCAACCGCTGATCTATACGGAAGGTCCAACAAAGGTCTAAGTGACGTCGCCGTCACTGACGCCAAAACTGACGTCGAGAATGACGGCAATGTCAACCCCGCAGTAGTCAACTAATACGTATAACAAGATTTGAACTCTTTGTTTAGACACTTGGTGTATTTGTCAAGTATTTGCGAAACTTGTAATACAAAATAGGATATTTAAAACTATGTCGTTTCCGATAAAAAATGCATTTTCGTAAAACTGTCGCTTAAGTACTGCCATCAGGGCTTGATATGCCCTAATTATACCCTAATGTTATTGAAATAAAGTTCATTATGTATTAACGAAATAACGCAATTATTTGTGCAATAACACCAAGTGTAAAGCCAGCATTAGATACCTTTTGAATGACTCAAGTGAGTGTCGATATAATTAAAAAAAAAAGTTAATTAATTTCTAAAAATATATTATTGTTTCATTATTCTGTTAGATAAGGGCATCCCGCCATACATTATAAATTATTTGGAAGGAACTCTATAAAACAAGCAATATTGTAATAAGTGGTTACTTTGTATGAAGAATGAAAATGATGTTATTCTTACGAGAAATTTAAAATAAACAAAATAGTGTAGAAAAATGCTTCAAAAATATTTTAATAAACAATACTACGAGAAATAGGTATAATTTCTGAACATATCTTGCCATGTGCAAAAAATGAACGCAAATATTTACAAAAGATCTTGTTATACGTGTTTTTGCTATCATAAAAATATTTTTTCTGAAACTTTATCTTGAATGTCAGTTTATTTTTACGGGTGCTTTTACATCCTCTATGAAAAATTTTGAACGCATTATTATGTATTTTTGGAGAACTTGTGATTTTATTTAATTATTTATTGTTGTACGGGCCTTCATATGTTTTGGCGCCGTACATAACTTTACAAAGATTTAGAGCACATTATTGCTTACTAAAATCGAAGATAGAATTTAAGTTTTTATTTATCGATCCGTTTTTCGGTAAGTCGATGATGTGTCTTACTGACTTTTGTCACATAATTGAATGGATTTCACCTATAAAATTGTATGTCACTCGAACAAAGTTATAATTATTTCTTAGTTTTTCTTTCTCTGCAATAATGGCACCTAAATGGTTAGGGGTATTTCACATGCGTTTTTGGTGTTGCCAGAAGAAAAATATTTATAGAATGATAGTTTATTTTTCTGCTTTGATTTTAACGAAGAAAACTGAACAAATTTTTAAGTTAAAATTGTTTTTTTCATTGTCAGTAAGGATTTTATAGTAGAAATATATAAAAATCTCAAATATCTGGCAACCCTGTGTGGTAGAAATAGTATTTGTTTGCTTATTCTTTTTTTTTTAAATCAGCTTTTTCTTTTCTCATTTTATTTTTGCAAGATCTTGTATTACTATTAAATTAATAAGATCTCGGTTCGTATATTATCGGTGACTTTCGCAACTCGTTTATAGGTGAAACAGATGTGAAATAAGGCTGTCGTTGGTTTAAAATGTTTGTTATGAGATCAGTATTGCGTTAAGTTATGTGAGATCATTATTTTTTTGTTAATAATCTAATACAAACGTTTTTCATGAACAATCAATTCTATGGTTTTATTTGATTCGATTGATCGAAACCTCTGTTTGAAGCATCTCTGATATCGCTCGAGTTTTGAACGAGGCATGAAGTCACGAGGCGTGGAGTCAGTTCAGATTCTTCCCTTGTACTGTTTACCAAAGCTTGTGCTGAAGTCCAATCTCAGAAATTCACTGTGTATAAATATGCTCATTTTGATTCGTAGTAGAAAAAATAAGGAGGCGAGTTGTGACTTAAAAAAAATCTTATTACACACATCATACTTTATATGCGTTGTAGTTATTACCTAGGTGCGTCTCCGCGTACGTTGAAACGTTTAGGGATCTCGCGGACTAGACGGCCACGACTCCAGCCAGTCGTGGCCTCCTAGTGGTATTGTATGGTTTGCGGCTAGTTGGCCGTTGCGACCAAGTGTGCTATTCGTATCGGTTTCCATAGTTTACCTGATCGCTGCGACCACTGGTCGTGGTCGTATCCGTCTAGTGCGCGAGATCCCTTAGTGGTCGAGTGACATCATTTCAGCAGATAGGTGCGCTACCCGTCGCCATTTCGCTATCTATACGTATTATAAATTAAGAGTAAATAGGGTCGGTCCCCTCTCCATACAAACGCTCTCGCCTGTTTTCTCTCTGGTTTATGACCTTAGAGCAATGATTTTTTACAGTAAAATAAATATCAACTATTATATTATGCCCCTATGTTTTCTGTTTTGATGATACATTATCTGTAGAAGCAATAGAACTCTCAGAAAATGCTCAAAATTTCCTGTTTAGACCGCTGTCATCAGAGGCGTATTGTACATGTTTGACAACTATTAATGGAAAAAAGAAAAAATAGGGGGCGCAGTAAATATCTTTCTTAATCAATTTATAAAATATCTTTCAAATTGGTCCAATATTGGAGGAGGAAATAGATGAGAGCCGAACCTCGAATTATGACTTTTTGTATGGAGAAAAGACCGACCCTATTTCCTCTAAAAGCTGCTTCACGAGTCTATGTGACCGCGTCGTTCTTCTAAAGTACGCAACGCGTATCTCACGATCATAATAGAGAATTGATTCAAGAGGTTTATGTGTATAAAACTAATATCTTCTTCAATGAGGAAGAAAGTCCCTACACAAAGAAGGGCGCATTGACGCATTCATCATGTCAAATAAAAATAAAATAATCTGAATTTGAATGGTCTATCAAAAAATCCACGACAGGCCGTCAGTGTGACACGAGGAACATAAACCGACTCAAAGAGTACATTTTCGTACTCACCTACGGTGTGAAAACCACAACTGGCAACAAAACTCACAATAATGAACAGTTAACACAGTTTTATCAATAAAAATGTAAGCCGAAAACCGACCAACCAAACGTGGGGTATTGGTACCTAACTCTCCGAACGGCTAGCTATCAACCTCAGCTATCAACATGAAGAAACAATATGACCACCCTACGACCACCTACCCCTACAAGATCCCCAGGAGACTGAACATGCTTAGCGTGCCTCGGAAAATATTTTACGAGTCTATGGAAGGGATGCCCGGTTACACCCCTAGGGGCATCCGAAAGTCTGCCTTGAGAGCTGTACTAACTGATAGAGTGCACGATATCTCGTGGCCATACGTTAAGCAAGTATCTTTCTTACACGATTTCTATAATAAGGAAGGTAGGGCGAAAAGGCAATGCAATATAATATGATATTAAATGTTGCTGAGGATACAAAAAAAACTTTGTAAATAACTAACTCAGCAGACAGACAATTAAATATTAGCTTATAAGTATTTAAATGATTTCTCTCACAATATAACTTTGCAGACGGTTAACGCTGATTAAGAAAATGTACAAACACCGATTCAGTCCAGGGCGCATAGAACGCATTGATCGAATGATCGAGTCGGCGAATGTAACCATGTACTCCAAACTGGCGAACTGTGTCCTTAACCTTAAGAATCAAGAAAACGCCAAAGACATGAAGAAGAAGAGAGGCTGGAGCGAGAGCGAGTGGAAGAAACATATGGATTATATCTCAACAGTTGCTGGTCCTAAGAAGATGTTCCATCCACCGCCCATTAAGGTATACCTACTCGACATAATTTCAACACCGGGTCCTCACTCTCCAGGAGGCAAGAGGAGGCACTATTTCCTTATGCTGAGGTTACATTGTCGCGTTATCGCGAACTATACTTCGCGCGCTGTTGCTCAGCGAGACGTCGAGCGGTGTGCCAGCAGAGAGACCGCGCGAAGTCGAGTTCGCGATAACGTGACAGTGTAGCCCCAACATTACGTAACGATTTCTACTAGTCCACTTGTACCGCAAGCCGCGTTAAGAAACTTCGTTTCAATAAGAAGATAGGTACGTAATGTCGTGGTTGTTACAGCGAGGAAGATCCATGCCGTTGGAAGCTCTGATGCCGCGGATCAACGAGATATCTAACATGCCTCGTTTCAAGTGTTACATCAGACAGTCGAAAGAGGCTTGGTACAGGGATCCGATAAAGGTGAATATGTTAACTGCTTTCACATTTTACATTTAGGAAAAGCAGCTTTAAAATTTCCACATAAAGTTTAGTTTACAACCGCATGATCTTTGTGACATATTCATTCTGAAATAGCTTTGTTGATATTTGTTTGAGTGGAAATAATGAGAATGACACTTGAAAACAAGGATTTGAATAGACTACGTTCCTTTGCATCTAAATGGGAGATTATTGTTATCTCGGATTTTCTAGAAGCATCCTGTGTGTCTTTTAAAATGATTTTATCTTTCTATCAACCAGGTGCCTCCAAAAGCTCTCAAATATGAAATATCGGATAGAGTTAAAAAGCTAGCAACTCCGAGAGTTCTAAAAGAAAATTTCTAGTTTCTTAATCATCACAACTCTACATGAAACACTGACTGCCTGCCATACCTACGTGAACATACTCAGAACCAAGAAGTATCGTCTAGTGAAGCAAAATATGATAAAGTTACTAAAATATTGTATAAAATGTTAATTCATAGCCTGCCCATATGCAAAAGACAAAGTGATATTACTCAAAGATAAATATCTTGATAAGTATCAACCAGCATTTAATTTTTTAAGAGCGACGGAAACTTTTGTGGGGGGAACGGGTGACGGAAACTTTTGGGGGGGAACGGGTATTTTTTGTGTGTCTAAGCGTAGAGCTGAAAAATACCTAAAAACTTTGCCCACGGTGAAATAAAGTCCTGCGTTTCGCCGGCCCTAAGGTCCGTATTACAGAACGTTCCTCAAGTCCAGCTTGATCTGCAATCAGTTGATCGCTGTTTGAGTATAGAATCAGTACTTGAGCATCGGTCTTATTCCAGAACGGCAATCAATCTATACTCAGCTGAATCACTCAAAACAAGCTTCAAGCAGAGATGTGTATTGTCTATGCATCAGCCTGTTTTCGTTTACGATTTATTATAATAACCGACTTTGATCCGATCTTCACTGGGTTAGAAATATTAAAATACACCATAGAACCCCAGTTATTTGGGAAATCAGCGTTATTATTTTATTCCTGAATAGTAGAATGCCCCATTTATTGAAGAAGTAAAGGTCTTTGAAGTGAAGTATAGTAATTTTGTAAGCAAAATTGTCAAGCTTAAAATACTTGTATTTGTGGCCTTAATTAAATAAGCTATTTAAAATGCCAGTTTGTCAAAACATCCGTGTGAAAAACATTCGTTTGTTGTTTGTCTATTTTTTTAATTATTTGTTTAGCTGATTTTACACTTTTAAAATGGCAGGACGGAAGAAAAATTTTAGTACTTTGGAAAATGTTCAACCTTATAATAGAATTATCGTTAAATAAGTTATTATCATTATCTACCTCTTCAAATATATCGATTATGATTTTGATAGTAGGTACCTACTAAATTTTTAAAAATATCAACAGAACTCGACAATGCACTATTGGAACAGAAGAAATATTGACAATTTGACATGACAATCTATGCTCAAGCGCGGTCTCGACCACACTTGGGTGATTACAGATTTGATCACTGCTTGGGTTCGAATGAGTAAGTGAGTAGCGATCTAAAATAAAGCCAAACTCAGTTGAACTAAGATCGATGAATCTATCATATGCTTGAGCAACGTTCTAAAATTAAAAGCGGGCTTAAAACTAGTTTTAAACAGAGATCAATACTTGAGTTTCCTTCTGTAATACGGACCTAAGTAGGTACCTACTACGCTTAGTTGGGTACATTACAAATTGAATTGCTCCATCCATGTTAGCGTATCGATTTCCTATCGAAACTAATCAAGGTAAATAAAGCAATAGATAGAGGCTTTTGTCCAGAAGTGGGCTGCTATTGGCTGAGGATGATGATGAGCTTATGGCGAGTTCTTGAGACCAGTGTTTATATCGGTGTACAGTCAGGCTAAGTGAAACATGACCCACTTTTACGATAAATCGTTTGAAACCGTCAAAATAACAAAGATTTCACTCCTTTACAGTGCATGACGACTCACTCAGAAATTGGTGTCAAATAATATTTTTTTTAAAGCTCCTAACAAAGATGGAGACTGCAACAGATAATTCTCTGTGTAATTAAATGGCAGATGACAAGGAAATGTATGTTTACGCGAATGTCGACCTAATTGTATTTGAATGTCTGTAAGAAAATAAGCTTATGGTGGGTCACAACTCAATTTTTTCGACTGTACAATATCGACCCCAGAAGTTGCCCAAACAACTATGATAACTGTTATAAGACGTGCTACACACATGTTCAGAGGCTATAGACAAAATCCCTTTTCTGTAAGCGTTAACGCCAACGGAAAGATCAAATTGTATGGAGTTGACATTAGCTTTAGAGATGTCACGTAACTGCTGCTGTCAACTCCATACAATTTGATCTTTCCGTTGGCGTTAACGCTTACAGAAAAGGGATTTTGTCTAGGCCCTCAGGTCGGCTTAATTTGTCGCTTATCAGCATATTGATATTTGTTTATTAGTGACAGCCGCGCCGCGCTGCGCCTGACCAGGTGTGCGCCGGCCCTTAGTGTCACAAATCACTCAACAAAGTGATCAAGAGAATAAAAAGTTCGAAATACGAAATGTCAATGAAATCTACAAACACGGTCGTCACCAATCTGTCAGTGTCACAAATCACTCAACAACAAAGTGATCAAAATGTACAAGTACACACAATAATGTATCCGTAAAAGTAATTAATTAAACATGTAAGTATTTTAACGTTCAAACCCGGCTACAGACCAACACCCACAGCGAAACCCTCCTACCGGCTTTATACCAGTCAGCACAAAAATGTCTACGCAAAAGTATAAAATACTCCAAAATGCCCTTCGACACAAAGCCAATAGGAGAATTCACATGCTCAGTACTCCTAGAAGGAATTTTCAAGAAATAAGCGATGATATGCCCAAGTATACTAAATTAGGGATCAGGCAATCTGCTCTAAGTGGACGCCTGAAACAAAACAGTGAAATTGCTTGGCCTTATCTAAGGTGAGTTATTTCTATAAGTAAGTTCATTAAGTGGAAGATTATATGGCTCGGATCAATCGGATCTGATGACGGGTGATAGAGAATAGAGATGCATGGACAAAAAATGTTTACTGAGCTGACCCCAAATCAATGAAAATAAATAAAACCCAACTACGGCAAAAAAGTGAACTAAAAACTTTTTACAATAATAAATCATACCGCCGAATTGAGAACCTCCTCCTTTTTGAAGAAGTCGGATAAAAAGGTAAAAAAGACATCACAGACAGATAAATTCAAAATCTGGAGTCACACGTAATCAGTTTGATTTATGGCCTAACATGTGTGACTCCGGATTTTGCATTTATCTGTCTGTGATGTCTTTTTTATACCTTTTTACCCGATTACGGCGAAAGAAAAAGGAGGGTTATGATTTTGACCGGTATGTATGTATGTATGTTCATCTGTTCCCTTGTATCTTCTAAACCACTTATCACAATTTGACAAATAAGGTATCGTTAGAAGCGTCTTGATTGTCCGCTGGTTATAGGCTATGTGACGTCACATTAAATTAAAAATGGCGCCCTCTAGAGAAAATAAAATCAGGAACTAAAAAAAAAAATTGTTTAATCGTACTATGTTGGGTATCAAATGGGGCTTAATGAGCACATTTCAAAAATATATAGATTATAACCCCAAAATAATTTTAATAAAACTTAAGCCCTTTCATTTGATATAAAACAGGGCCACATAAAAATTGTTCAAGACTTTATGACCTCTAAAGGGCGCCATTTAATGTAACGTCACATAGCCTATAACCAGCGGGCGATCAAGGCGCTTCCAACGATACCTCATTTGTCAAATTGTGATGAGTAGTTTAGAAGATTTGAGGGGATAAATGAACATACATACATACCGTTCAAAATTGTAATCCTCCTTTTTGCTTCGCCGTAGTCGGGCAAAAAAGAAAAGAAACTAGGTCTCTGTTGCTATACAGATCTCTTATCTCTATCTTTGCTGTTCCCTACATTAAGTTCGAATAGCTCGTCAAAATGTAGAGAACAGCTGATTATTTTGTGGCGATTTCAGGGTTGCTCCCTTAGTGAAAGTTGTTCATAATTATGAGTACAATGACCCCTTAAGAGGATGTCCAATTGACCATGAATTCAATTTCACCCTGTATATATAAATATGTAGCAGGAGGAAAGGAGGGCTTTGCCCTGTAGTGGGACACAAATGACTGATAATAAATTCTTATCTCGTTTTATTTTTTGTTATCAAATTACTTAGCAAAGCCAGTAAACAATGGAAATGCTTACATTACAGACGTTTAATGGCCTTAAAAAGGATGTACAAAAACAGATTCAGTCCGCAACGACTGCAAGTTATCGACCGCATGATTGAAGCGTCCAACGCCACTATGTACTCGAAACTGGCCGACTGTGCTATAGACCTCAGAAAATCTGAACTAGTAAAAGATACGAAGAAGAAAAAAAGCTGGTCTAGTAGCGACTGGAAGAAGCATACGGAATATTTGTCGCAAATAGCCGCAAGTAAAAAAGTTTTTCAGCCGCCGCCTATTCAAGTACGTTTCCAACACATTCTGTAGTAATCAGGGGGCCTACCGCCACCGCTTACAGCAACTGAAGTAAGATTAAAATTATACTGCTGTAAGCAGGGGTGGTATGCCCCCAGGGGGCCAAGTCTGCCTGCCAGGGTTGCGGGTTAGTCCGTAAGGGATACCGGGACCTTGGCAACAGGCAACTGATGGAACACGGGTGGGTTTTAGTCAGTAAAAGTCTGACACGCCCTTCCGCTCCACCCAGAGCGGGAGAAGTCATGGGATGATTTCCCAACCTCAAAAAAAAAAAAAGGGGGCCAAGTCTACTAATTTACAAACGTGTCAGTGGTCTCGCAATGGTGAGTTTTTGACAGATTTTGTATGGCATATCTGTCAACAATGTGAGACCACTGACACGTTTGTAAATTAGTAGACTTGGCCCACTGGACTATTACGTATAGGTTTCTGAATATTTCTGGCGCATCACGCCCAGAATGCTATAGAGCTTGCCCGCATCCTGCGCACTAAGTAAGGTACATAGGTAGGTACATCTTTTTGGCATTAATGCAAAAGCAATTTAGTTACATACATTTCTTAAACGGTCCCTGAAGCCCGATTTACATTGGTCAAGTGTTTAGCGAAGTTGAAAAGTACAGTGGTGTAAACGGATTGGACAGTAGCGAGTCAAATTGGCTTGCAAGCTGCCTTTGCTGCCTTGCAAGTGGATCCAAATAGAATGACACACCTCGCGCGCTCCCCCGCGCTCTACTCGTATTTAAAATGAAATAAAGGAATATTATAATAATAATATATAACTTGCAGCGAGGTAAATCAGTGCCGTTGGAGGATCTTCTACATAGGATCGATATAATAAGTACACGGCCTGACTTCAAGTGCTACAAGAAATTGTCGGATGATGAGTGGTACAAAGACCCTGAAAAGGTTAGCTTGTAAAATAATTTGGTGTTATTATTTACCCCAGCCCTGGGGGACTACCACCACCCCTTACAGCAGTATTCTTTAAATCTTACTTCGTGGGGGAAAGAGATGGAGCTATACGTCCTGTAGAGCTTCATCTCTTTCCTACACTTAAGTAATAGGTATTAAAATAATACTGCTGTAAGCGGTGGTGGTAGGCCCCTGTTAATACTTACCCCATACACGGGGTAAGTATTGCGGCGGCGGTGGGATTATTAATATTATTACGTATCTCATTCCCCTTAGGCAAAAATCTGCATCCGCAACATCCCTAGTCCTACACTCCTAGTAGGACTAGGGATGTTGCGGATGCAGATTTTTTAATATCCACGGATGCGGATTTTTGGTGGCTCATTTTTGCAAATTGTAGCGCTGTTTTACGTTGTTTGTTGGTCATCATTCAATTCGCGGCAATTATATGTATTTAATAAAATAATTACTAGATTATAATCATTTAAATATCAATATAGCTCTTGAAATAATATGTATTTGATGTGAAAATGTGACGATTTAGAGCTATAATGATGATTTATATGATTATAATTTTCATTTTGTTGATAATGATGTTACTTATATTCATCCCTTTCCACCCACACCTGCATCATCACGGCAGGCCCAGGGATAGCAGGATTAGCTGGACTCCTTGAACAAGGACTGGTCCTTATAATTCTTAAATAGAAATAAGTGGGAAGAGGCTTTGCCCTGCAGTGGGACACCAAAGGCTTTAAAAATCACATCATCAAGTCATCTTGTCAGACAAAGACTCGTCATATTTCCTGTTTCAAATGTGTCTTGGGAAGAATGAGATACATTAATGCTCGAACGTAGTCATTTATCGTCTATTATGTATCAGGTGTCGCCAAGAGCCTTAAAATACGAAATAACGGACAGAATCAAGAAGCTAGCTGTACCGAGACCTAACCTTGGGGACCGCTAACAGTTGGTATTTGTAAGGCTAATTAATCAACAAAAACATTTGCTAAAGTGCTATAAAGGCTCTTTTGGCGCTGAGTGAATGACATTTTAAAGAAAATAGAGAATTTTCATAAATAATCGTCGCCTCCACAAAATGGGTCACTAACACCAGGGGAGTCTATCGCCTTTAAAGAAGATACAAAATGTCTCTGTGTAAAACCGTGTAAAAAGCTTCTCGCATACAAAAATTGAATTTGTATTTCGAGTTGTCAAATCATAAATCCAGAGAATCGCCTTTCGATGGTCGAGAAACTGTCCCCGTGTAAGTGAGCCAGATTACAATCGATAGTTCGGTACGCAAAATAGTGTAGTCCTGTGAAAATGAAACCGGCTGTCTAATCTAATCACAAAATAAAACGAACATAATATTTATTGGTTTTATTTACATTTTCCAACTGATTGTATCTACATAAATACTTCATTAAAAAATGAATACTGAAGCTTGTAATAACATAATTTCATTATCATTCACAGATCGTTTGTCTACAAATTAAGTAAAAATAAATAGGTGAAGCTTAAATTTACATTGATTTAGCGACCACGTTTTACGTGTGCTGGATGATTAATTCTATAATTGTCTCTGGTTTATACGAGACAATGGATGACAGCGTTGGTGAAGTCTTTGGTTGTGGACTGTCCGCCGAGGTCCTTTGTCCTCACTTTGCCGTCTGTCAATACCCTGTGAACGGAAAGGTTGTCGTGTAATATTTATTCCAAAAGTATTTAATGAAAGTATAAACAAAGGTAAATTCTAAATTCTTTCTTTCGCTCACTAAGGGAACCAACACATTCATCTGTATTATGAAGGTTTCAACTTTATATCTACTTACCAATTTTCCCAACAAATATTGATTTAATAAAATGATTTAATTCTGATTGAAAAATCATCAACGAACAGGGTAAAATCAACCTCAATAGGGATAATGCCTGGGATTAAGTCAGTCAGATTTAAAAAAAATATTAGACACGTATTTTTTGTTTTATCATATTTGATATTAATAAAAAATGATTAAGATAAAACGCATTAAAGTTGAGAAGTGGGGGCTCGCTACGTCAAAAGTATAACATCTACATACTCGTGACGTCATGCCACATTTTAACTGAATGTATCGCCGTAATCTCGTAAAAAAAGAAAAATACTTGTCAAATATTTTTTAATAATACAAATGAAGGATAAATAAACTGTCGTCATCCCTAATCTCATAATAAAAAGCATCATTGAGGTGTATTAAAATTTTGAGTTAAAGTATTAAAATAATCAAATCAAGTCAGTTTTAGCACCATTTGCTCGTAGGACAATTTGCTAATAGGACATTTTGCTAAAGTGTCGTTTTATTACTAGGACTTTTTGATCATCTAAGGAAGTGAATCGAATAGTCAATCAATAAATATCATTTGCTCGGTCAGTCAGTTCGCTCATGAACGACGCTAAATATTTCGAATTAAATATTAATTCACGAAGTAAATATTTACTTCTTAAATTCGCCCAATCGTTCGAACTTCACCTCCTTGGGCACGATCAAATTATACTTTAAATTCATAATCTCAGATAATTCAACTATCTACTATAAAGGTGGGTTTAGACCAAACGAACATAGAACCAGAACAAGAGCTAGAGCATTCTCTTGTTGATATTCTTGACATTTTAGTATGGAGAAACCACCGAAGGAATGTTCTGTCCCTGTTTACACAAAAAGAATTTGGTAGAGTGGGGGTAGAATGTGCATTCGCTCGCTTGGTCTAAATCGACCTTTAGATGAATGCTTCATAATTTTTGAGTGACCATGTGAAATAAGGTCTTAAAAAAATATTGGTTGTGAAGGAATTTGAATGGATCATTATTTCAGATTCGGATATCCGACTTACTATCCGTTTTATCAATAGGGTATACATACTTGTTGATGGCATTCTTGATCATTCGAGAGTAGGGGTGCAGGTTGACGTGTGCAAGCAGATTAGCGGAACACAGCAACATGGCCGTTGGGTTGGCGATGTTCTTGCCCACCGCGCCTGAGAATATGTGGCGAGCGCCCTGGAAACAAAAATAGGTTTTATTAGTATACAGTCAAAATTGACATATTTACCCCGAACGAACTTATAACTTATCCAGGTAAGTTGTTATTTAGAAATAAATAGGGACATTAGTGGCAAATCTTCCCTTTAACAATCTTATCATAAGTAGACAATAGGGAATATGCATGTATTTTTTTAATATTTTTATTCGATAGTTTACATCGTCAAATAAAAGTTAAAAAAAATTCGACGGCAAAAAAGCAATTTAAAGTAGTTAAAAAAATGTTTAAAAGTATCCAACCGATCCGGGCTATTTAAACGCCCTCCATTTGGCGCGCTTGGTGTGGTGACGTCACAGTTCGTGAAAACAGACAAGCAACTGTCAAGTCAACGTCAAACACTCCTTTTTCTATGAGCGTTTGACATTGACTTGACACTTGTTGATTGACTTGACATTGACATTTTGATTGTTAGCCCGGATTGTTACGTCACATCCGCTCTTAGCCTTTTCAAGTATTTGAATTACCCACAGTTTTTTGGGACTTTTTAAAAATTAATTTCTCGCTCAAAAAGAAATTTTATTCAAAAATATTGATGGAGGCTTAATTCTGAAGTAACATAGTTTATAGAAAAAAATATTTGACCCATATTTGAATCACATGCATATTCCCTATTCACAAACGATCCCATTGGTGCAGTTTGAATAGGTGCGTTTTAATTCGGGTGGAGAATGTCTATTACTTTATAGTACAGTATTAGACGTAGCCAGGAGACTACCTACCAAGTTTCCAACAATTATACTGGCAAGGTTGTCCACTATGTACATGTACACTACGCACATGACGTGCTACATAT
Source organism: Lithophane semibrunnea (assembly GCA_947363905.1). NCBI lineage: Eukaryota > Metazoa > Arthropoda > Insecta > Lepidoptera > Noctuidae > Lithophane > Lithophane semibrunnea. Next base: position 9,019,739 of record OX376209.1, on the reverse strand, counting down.
ATCTGACCTGCTCGAACACAGCGCACTCTGCGCTGTAGGAGGCCCCGGCGACCACGCCTGCGCCGCCGACCAGGCCGCTGGCGAGGTTGTCCACTATGTTACCATACAGGTTAGGTGTCACCATTACGTCGAACTGGTTTGGGTTGGACACCATCTGCATAGACGCGTTGTCTACGATCATCTTCTCGAATTGCAGACGAGGATATAGCTTTGCCATCTGGAAACAAAAATTGGTGTGAAGTTAATAAATATTGACTAGTAGGTCTGTAATGGCAGCAAAGGTGGGATGGAATTATTTTGCTTGACCACCAGACGTACAGCGGGGTACCATCCGCACTTGGTCGAAATACCGTCTAATCGTACTAAGCACTTCTCTTCCACATTTATTATGCGCACGGCCAAAGTGTGGAACTCTCTGCCATCATCTGTGTTACCTTCCACGTATAACCCGTCAGCCTTCAAAACAAGAGTGTACAGGCATCTTCTGGGCTTTCTCGTTCCGTCATAGACCTCATCCATCGCTTTCCATCAGGCGAGATCGAGGTCAAGAGCAGTCCCATAAAACAATTTAAAAAAAGAGTAATCTCAGGTATGTTTTCGCCCAGCACCGAAAACCGAAAAATCGCTAAAACCAATTCAAAATGTTTATCACTAATTTACCTTCAAAATGAATACTAGTGACTAACCTCTTCACAGCTGCGCAAGAACAGTCCATCACCAAGCTTCATAATGTTAGCCTTGTGTACGGCGGTGACCTTCTTGCGGCCCATCTTGACCGCGTAGTCGAACGCGAACTTGGCGATACGTTCTGACTTGGCCGCTGTGATGATCTTCAGGCATTCCACGACACCTGGAAGCATGAGAACTTATACACTACTAGATTATGATACTTGGTCATAGATTTAGAGCTATACAGGGACGAATTAAATTAGCTGGCGAAACTTCAGGTATCAAAATCTAAACAAATTCAAATTCAAATATTTTTATTTGTAGAACATAGGTAAATACAGATGTCAATATTAATAAAAGTGAACACTATGTCTTGCCGTCAACGGCGCACAAATATTCTAATAATCGTAGTTTCTAATTAATTATGAATAAATACAACAAAACATTTAAATCAACAATTTAACATAAAAAAATCAAAATTAATAATCTAGAAAACATTCATTATTTCTGTAAATTATTGTAACAATATAATACCTCATAAAAACATTAAAAATTCAATTAAATTTATAACATATAAATTATCAAAAAGTTAGAAAAATTAAATATCCCAAATTGAAAAAATAAATGTCAATAATTATAATTTGTCATCTAGGTATTCATTTATTGTGTAATATCCTTTTATATATAATAAATTAAGGACAGCCTTTTTAAAATGGTGTATGTCAAGATCTTTTATTGGATTGGGTATCTTGTTATAAATTTTTGGTGCCATTCCTAAAAAGCTTTTTGAATATAGCGCAGTCTTGTGCGGAATAGCACATATCTCTTTGTTGCGTCGCTTTGATTTCAATGTTAGAAACAGATGCAAGTTTAATTTAACAAATACTGCTGTCTCGTAAATGTATAAACAGGGCAAAGTAAGAAGTTTATATTTCTTAAAAAACGGACTACAGCTATCAGTTTTTTTTAGCTTAAACACAGCACGTACAGACTTCTTTTGAGCTTTGAAAGAAATTTCCTTGTCAGTGGAATTTCCCCAATACATTATTCCAAAACGTAACGTTGAAGAGACATAAGCTTTGTATGCTATCAAAACTACGGACTCATTTGCTATTTTTGCAAGATTATAAAGCGCATAAGAATACTGGTTAAGTTTTTTACAGACAGCTTCTACATGACATTTCCAGTTTAGATGACTATCCAAGTAAAGTCCTAGAAATCTGGCACTGTTGGTTTCAGGTATTTTTTGTCTGCGTAACATATATTTAAATTTTGTTTTTTTGTTCTTTATTGGAACGTCATAAATTGTGTTTTTTCTATGTTTATTTTTAGGTTATTCTTACATAGCCAGTTTATTATAGAAAGGATGGAATTATTTATGTCATTTTCATATGATTCTAAGCTTTTACACGGTACAATAAGTGTACTGTCATCGGCAAACAGGACCGTTTGATAGTCGGTACATTTTGGCAAATCATTTATAAATATGAGAAATAGCAAGGGCCCAAGGACACTCCCTTGGGGTACACCACAAGTTGTATACCTAATGGACGAACTGTGAGCAACTTCTATCTTAGAATTAGGACAAATTCTATTTAAAACCGTGATTTGTTTTCTTCCACTTAGATAAGTCTTGATTAGGCTTAGTATATTTCCTCGGACACCATAGCGTTCTAATTTACCCAATAATATTTTATGATCCACGTGATCGAATGCCTTAGACATGTCCATAAGTACTGCGGCAATGGGATTTTTTTTTGTCGACATTAGTAACAATTTCAGCAATTAGCTCATTGACTGCGTTGTTAATATTTCTATTTTTTCGAAATCCATGTTGTTCTTTAGCAAGGATATCATTTGATTCAAAGAATGAGTTTAGAGATTTATATATTACTTTTTCAAAGACCTTGGATAATACTGGTATTAAAGCTATTGGACGATAATTTGAAATGGTTGTTTTATCACCTTTCTTATGAAGTGGCTTAATTATAGTCGTTTTTAACAAGTTTCGAAAGTGACCATGCTCTATGCATAGGTTAATTATAAAACTCAGTACGGGTGCAATTATATGCGATACTAATTTTAAAATCTTAGTAAAGATTTCATCAAATCCTGTGCTGTTTGTATTTTTTAGCGAATTAATAATTTTGAATATTTCCATAGCATCTGTTGGTGCCATAAAAAGGGTTTTTGGATAGTAGTCAATGACAGATACTGCATTACCGTCATAATAATTCCTTGCAGGCTGTACCGAATCTATAAAATAGTCATTGAATGCGGTAGCTATGTTTTTGGGATCATCAATTTTTTTATCACGAATAAATATTTCTTTTACAGATTCTGGGGGAAAGTTAGACTGGCACCTATTAATTAATTTCCATGTAGCCTTGGTATTATTTTCTGCACTATTTATGATATGACTGTTTTGAGACTTTTGTGTTAATTGTATTACTCTTTTCAATTGTCTTGAATATTGTTTAAGTAATTGTTTGTTTTCAATATTCGGTGATCGCCTGTACAACCATAACATCTCTCTCTTACGTTTGCTACAGTTTTTGATACCTTTAGATATCCATTGCGGAGATTTCCTACTGGAAATCTTTTTTTTCAACGTCGGGAAGCACAAGTCGTAAAAAAGTTTGAACAGCTCGTAAAACGAATTAAAAGCCATTTCTGGGTTTGTGCCATTGAATACTTCAGCAAAGCTTAAGTTACTAATGGCTTCAACGAACTTAGATTTATTCTCAGAGCTATAATCTCGACTTAATACATACCAGTGATTAATTGAACACGTCTTTTTCACAGGACACTTAAAGAGTTGGGCGGTATGGTCTGACAGGGCCAATTCTAAAACTTCTCCAGTAACACCTCTAACATTATGCACAATGTTGTCTATACACGATCCACTAGATACACGTGTGGGTTTTTTTATACTCGGCTTGAGATTGTAGTTCAGTAGTAGGTGTTGAAATTCAGTGGATAATCTTGATTTGTGCAAAATATCGATGTTAAAGTCACCGCAAAGCAAAACCCCTTTTCCTAAGTTTCTTCCACAATAGTTTAAAATTTGCTCAATTTTTTCAAAGAATACAGAGGTAGCATCTCTCGTGTATTTGGGAGGTCTATAAATGCAAATGATAATCAACTTATGAGCTAACAGTTCAATGGCACAACACTCTATAAAACTAGGCAGAATAAATTCCTTAATGTCTACAATCTTGAACTCGTATCTATTTCCAATTAGTATACACGTACCACCACTCCTGGTGTTTCTCGAAGAATATGTTGCAAGTTTATATTCAGGTATATATAAGCGCATGGTATCATCGACTTTCATATTGTGTTCTGTAATACACATAACATCTACTGTTTTCCCCTTGCTTATAAGTTCATTTAAATGAATGCTTAACAGGTCCGACTTTTCTATTAATCCATTAATATTTTGATGTAAGATATTGAGTTGATTATAAACGAAAAAAATCATGCTCTGCTTTGCTAGAACTGTTTTCAGTTTGGGTTGACTGATTGATATATAACTTGTTATTATTGGCCACCGATTGGTTTAATAAGGTATCCCCGGCAATAGTATTATCAAAACAATGATGAGAATTAATACTATAATTTGTAGCTTTACTAACTTGTGCTTCTGAACCTAGATAATTTATATAGTTCATTAAGTTTTGAAATATTCTAGCAACTGCTTTATTATTTACCGTTTCAATATATTTACGGAACATTTTGTATGAGTATTCCACACAATAATTGGAATCAAAAAGATAAATATGCATATTCCCACAATTCGTTATCTAAATACATCAAATGATTAAACATTTCAATACGCTTATTAAACAACGAAAAATTGTTACTTAGTTTAAAATTAGGCGAGCAAATCACAATATTGGTGTTCATCACGTTTCCAAGCTCCTTTTTTATGTGGTCTATTAAAAATCTATAATTATTGGAGACTTTGAAATCTCTTTCACCAATATAGATGATACAATAATCTTCATGGGTAAAGTTAATGAGTTTTTTATCTAAATTCGCAAACAACTGCTGTATCCCTCCATTTGGTATGATATAATGACAGAACTTACACCCTGTGAACGTACTTTCGCCTATCTCCAATATTTTATTCACATTATTACTAGAAATCATACATATTTTTTTGTATTTAACGATTTCAGATGACATACTCAGGTGGTTGTTGGATACGCCACAATTGCGGCGATAAGTCCCCTCTTTGAGGAGTGGCTAGAGAGGCGCCACGGCGTCCTCACCTTCCGCCTGACGCAGGTCCTCACCGGACACGGTTGCTTCGGGAGGTTCCTGTTTCGTATAAGGCGGGAGGAAACGCCCGGGTGTCACCACTGTGTGGATCGCCCGGAGGACACGGTGGAGCATACGGTGGAGGTCTGCCCCGCTTGGGCGGAGCCCCGCCGTGTCCTCTTGGAGGCGATTGGCGGCGGTGACCTCTCGCGTCCGGCTCTGGTCCAGGCCATGGTACGGAGCGAGAGGGCATGGGAAGCAGTCACCTCCTTCTGCGAAGCAGTAATGCTCGCGAAGGAGGAGGCGGAACGCGTGAGGGAGAGGCAAAATTTGCGCCCTCACGCCCCTAACCGCCGCCGCCGCTGGAGACGCCCGGGGCGTCGGGAATCCCAGGCGGATTCCCGGCCACCATAGGCGCGGGCTTGCGGACGGCGAGCAATGGGTAGCTTGCCGTCCGATCAGGACCAGGCCCGGGTCGATGGCGCGTCGTGTTCCACGCGCGCCTCAAAGAGATGTCAGCACAATTGGCGGGGTCCGCTAGGACCGATGCCTGCCAGGGTTGCGGGTTAGTCCGAAAGGGATACCGGGACCTTGGCAACAGGCAACTGAAGGAACACGGGTGGGTTTTAGTCAGTAAAAGTCTGACACGCCCTTCCGCTCCACCCAGAGCGGGAGAAGTCATTGGATGATTTCCCACCCTCAAAAAAAAAAAAAAAAAGGTGGTTGTTGGTAATCGGCGGTAAAATTTGTACTTCCGGAATTACACTATTATGTACGTCTTGAGGTTCTTGAGCACGTTCGTGTTGAGTATTCTTGGATTCTTTTTTGGATGATGTAGGTCTTCCCGATTCAGATTCAGATTTTTTCAGGGAACTTATATCTTCAATAATCCCTTGTTGTGTTAAATACTTCAACGGAGTTAATAACTTTCTTGTCGTCTTTGAATTTGGTGACCCTACGTCGGTTGTTAGCATTTTCGCTGTTTTTTTCAAAAGCTCACATTTGGTACTAACCTCCGTTATTGCTGATTTTAAATGACTATTCTCGATCGACAATACATTTATCTCTTCATGGGCTGATAATAACTCCAATTTAAGTTTTTCTATTTGATATTTCAATTCTTGGGTTTCGATACATTCATTTTCGGTTATGTTTGGTAGACTATTTGTGCTGCCATCTAGCGTTGAGTTATTTGTACTAGATTCTTCGAATGTAGTCTCCGATAATGACTGAGTTCGTGTTCTACGTAGCGTGATATTCTCGAAAAAATTCATTGTACAAATGAAATTGTTTTGAAATTATAATGGAAAAAAAATTGATCATTTAGCGGGGATCGAACCTACGACCACGAGTCTCTCGAATAATTTAACTCGATGGTGTAACTACTAGGCTAAGCGAACTTATTAGATTAGTTCGGAATTGATGACCCCACTTTGGTTTTGGTTATAGAAACAATAAAACCAAACAAAAAAAAATGTTTTCTAAAAGCATAATGTAACTAAGGTGTATTCAAATCCTTGTTTCCAATTGATGTTATTTCCACTAAAACAAACGTAAATTCTATGAAAGTGTACATTAAGTTGATTTTAGTTTGACTAGTACTGTTGAAAAAATTATGAAAAAAGTTGTAGCGAAAACTGAGCCTAATGTGTTGGTTACAGTTGTTTTTAATAAAACTCGTATTTGTTTATATGTTTGGAAACTAAATCGCGAACGCAGATTACACTATCTGCGATCGTTGACCCCACTCTTACTTGAAATAATATGAGTCAAGAAAATCATTATTTATTTTTATTTCATCGTGTTTAGAGATATCACGTATATGAAAATTGCCAGCTTATTAATAAACTCTATATTATTTATGACAGAAATATTTTTTTCTTACAATTACAATACAAAGTTCTTTATGGGCGCCTGGTAGCCAAAATTGGAACTAACGCCACCATCTTGGTTTTTTAATACAATTTCCCCTCCTGCCCTCCTGTAAAGCCCTCCTGTAAATGTCATTGAAGCGCCAAAAGATCCTTGTATAGCTGTAAGAGTTCTTATTTAGAATCCATCATAAAGTGATAGAAAAAGAGAGAAAGGTCAACTAGGCTACAGCTACTTCTGATGGTGGCACGTGGTTCATTCATTTAATTATTTGCCAGTATACGTCCAAGTGTCTTTTTGCTGCAGGTATTTGCCAAATGGCAAATAACGCAAATAGCAAATACCGTCTACTTGTCGGTTTTTAGTCACACATCAAAGGACAATTTTTTTTCTAGTTATTTGCGTTTTATGTAGCAAACTCATTTGCAGATGGCATGTTTGTAAATAAATCAAATATACGATAAAATAGCAAAAAAAAATGGAAAAGAAGGTTTGTATAAAGATTTTTTACTCGTTTGGTAAAAATTGGGTCATTACCCATCCTCATGTCTTACCGGGCACGCTCTCATGCTCAAGCGCCGAGTACTCTCCCTCCGTCTGTTCTCTGATGATGATGCAATCTACGTCCTGATGGCGACTCTTCACGTTGGGCAATGACTTGACATGAACCACGTTAGCGAAGAGGTCCAGTGCGTTACGGAGCTTCATGTTCAGGGTTTGAAGCTCACCGGTGTGAGAGAAGTCTGGGGTCGCGAGGATGCCCTGGAAATTACAATTATACAAAAAAAAAACATTAAACTGTTTACTGAAATAACCTAGTTGGTCCGAAGGAAGGTGATCACATTCATGATACAGAGTAATCCTAATGCTGCCGTCCCAAGGCACGCTTTCTCACAGGCCGGATCGTGGCAGGCTAAGCCGACAGGCCGTGGGAACCGTCGATCCGATGAGGCCTGTGGTAATACTTGGCACGGGAAGCGACAGGCCTCGAACAGGCGTGGCCGCGTGGCAGGCCGCGACAGGCCGCAGGCCGACAATCAAAGTTATTTTTCACTTTTTTTAGTGTTTGTTTTGGAAGTCGGTTGTTTTTTTTTTTTAAGTTTTTTCTAATTAAAATTGCGTTTTCGTGAAAATATCGTACTGTGATATTGATGGATTTTCTAGTAGTTCTCGTTGCAAGTGGCCCAACATGACCATCTTCTTGGGTGATAGAAAGAAACAACTTACATATGATATTTACCTTGATACAGCACTTGTTCCTACCGATGGAGTTGACGACATCTTCTAGCGGCGCGCTCAGTGTGGGGTTCACTTCGGAGAAGAAGAACGACTCGAAGTCAACTGGGATGTCTGCCGCCTGGTATACAAAGCAATGTCAACTATACATATTATAAATTTAAGTCGCTTTTCGTGTATGTGTGACCGCGTTGTTCTTCTATACTACGCTACGGTTCTTGATGCGCTGTTCACCCATCATTTAGAGAATTTATTACGGAAGGTTTATATTACGTCCATAATACATTAATATTAAACTTACATAAAATAAATAAAACTCGATGTTATGTCATATAGTATACCTAGGTATTTTACACGTTGATTTTAACTGTTAAATACAACTTGCTGCTAAGCGAGCGCTTGAATTTACTCATAATTGCTCCGGTTTTCGTCTCAGGTAAACATTTCCGGCTAAGGTATACAGTACTTACTACGGGTGTTACCTATTAACACTTTAAGCGACACTTAACGCCTAACAACACTAAACTTCTATTGTGTCTCGTTCAGTGTTCTCCACACACACACCCACACACCCCCTACACCTACATTTCGCCAATTATATTGAAGTCTCATCATAATATGCCCGGAACTATAAGCTTAGAGCGATTTTGAACGCATTCGAAAAAGGTGGTTTCGGTCCATGCAAATATTCAGTCCACTACAAAATGCCAACCATTGGCAGATTACTAAAAACGGCGGATTATCTAACTTCTAACTAATATTATAAACGCGAAAATTTGTAAATATGGATGGATGGATGGATGGATGGATGTTTGTTACTCTTTCACGTAAAAAATACGAATGGATTTGGATGAAATTTGGCACACAGATAGTTTATAACCTGGATTAACACATAGGATACTTTTATTTACTGATACGCGGGAAACCGCGGGGCGCAGCTAGTAGGTGTATATAGGAACAACAAATTACGAACTAAAGAGCTTATGCTGCTTATGGCCGTGCGGCGAAGTATAGAACTGTGTACCCGTACAGTCGTGCATGAAAGAGTCGGTAAATGGCGGATTATCGACCTGAAGATTTACACAGCATAATCGATTCCAGATTCCGATTAATTCGAACCAGTCTCGACTCACAAAAAAGGAGGATTATAGCAGTTGTCGGATAGACGAGTGATGGATTAACGTGAGAGTAGGTACTGTATTTCTTTTGAAGTTTCTTACCTGGAAGACTTCCTGAACTGAGTAGACGAGCTCGGGACCGACTCCATCTCCGGGGATCAATGTGCACTTGATGCGGCCGTCCGTCGAACTTGATTGCTACACATTCAATACACATATTATAGCCCTTATTTTCATTGTCTTAGACGGCATATTGTTCTATGCTAGGTATACATTCGTTCGCCAGTTTCTCGTTTCGGATTAGGATTCAGAAGGAACTGGAAGGTTATGTAAAAGCTAAACGGTCGTAAAGCCAGCTGATTCGGCGCTCACCATCGTATATACACACATCTTATTCCAGTTTATGCTGATCTCGCATTGTAAAGGATTTCCGTATAATGCGAGGTCACCTACTAATCAACTTAATTTACACCAGGTTAAAAAGTTGATGGAAGGAAAAAGGGAGGCCTTTGCCTTTGCCCAGCAGTGGGACACATTATAGGCTATTCAAGATTTCTCGAAGAGGAAATAACATCGATTGAAATATATATGGAATATACATATTTATACATAAAGATATTAACACATTACTGTATCTAATCGTTAAACTAATGACTGTTTGATGTTATTACTAATCAGTTTGAAGAGTAATCTCTTATGCTCACTATGTATTTAGCCCAAGTACTTCTGGTACTTCATAATTCCTGTTTGTATACTATGTTTCTATGCAATTGATTTACCTACACTTTATGTTTTTAACTTAGTAGTAGTTTAGCTTTAATCCTGTACCTATGGCTATACCTATACATCATACCTACTTTACATAATTATACATTTATTCCCTACACCTAATAAACATCATTGGATGTATAACTGCATCTCACTCACGTGTCTCAGTGGCGAGACGCAATTACTGTGTGTTAATAATAATAAACTAGACTATTCATACTATGAAACAATCGCTAGGACTTACAGCAACCGATGCTACTAGTGATAACATTGTGGGGCTAGGTCAAATGGTCGTAGACTTGACACTATCGCCACATGTAGGAGTCTTGAGAACAAATAGCTGCCATTTGATAAATAAATGCCCGTAACTTTATACTCCATTGATACCTAACGCAATTGAAGTTCAAACGCCACATGTATATCGATATACTTACATAAAAGCAGTTAAGTATATTTTTATTTAGAAACTTACCTGATTTTACTAAAACTAGAACTTACTGAACATCCTAGCCTTTTCTGAACATTGTCAGGTTCTCTTCCAGTCTATCTAGATTCAGCTGAACATCAGTGCATTTTATTTTACACAGCAGTGAACATATACACTACCAGTTATGTTAAATGACCCAGGGTTATAGTTAGCAATGCGTTGGATAGCACAGAGGCACTGCAATGTGGTTGCATGCTAGACATAGATGCCAATCAGAACACTTTTAACTGGCAGGAAATTGTTGAGACATTTAAAAAAACCGTAAAATGTGCTTTTCCTTACCTTTGTACTTTTTGGTCTGTAATTATGTAAATTCAATCACACAAATACCATAGTATTACAATAACTTTAGAACCCAAATAATTTTAAACAACCCAATGTTTGCTTTGAACTTTCTGTTTGAACATGCATTATTTTCGATAATTTTGTGTCTCCAGTTAAAGGGTGTTGAACTAAATCTAACATTTAACATCATTGATCAGTAAAATCATGCTACATATAAGACCATCCTATTCTCTAATCATTTGTGTCAATATTGTATGTGTGTTTGTTTGTGCCAATGTGTGAAGATGTCTTGTTCCTGTAGGTATTTTGTGTACCAATTTGGTATGTTAATATTTTCAATTTTGTACAAGGTGTTTTTGTTATATATTTCTAGCTAGAGAATATGCCAAACTTACACACCAAATAATTTTTAAACAAAATGAATAAATTACGAAACCAAAAGAATTTAGATCTGCCTTTAAATAATTTACCCAAAAGAGGATAAATAAAATTTGAACAAAATCATTTTGAATTTGGAATTCTTGAAAGATAAACAGACAAAGTTTTTGTCTATTTTATAAAAGAATAGAATGGTATCTTTTAAAACATAATTACAAACAATGAAATAGGAATGGGTGCATGCATTATTGCAATAATGTGTAGCTTACGGATCATCTGAAGTCATAGAAGGAACCTTCAAGCTATAACTTAAGAAAAAGTGCAGTATAATATTTGTAATTTTAAGTAGAATTTATAATTTCACATGAAAATTATTTTGATACCAAAACAATAATAACTTATGAGCCAAATAATAATTTAAAATTAAAAGAATTTCTGTGAAACTATCTGCTAAAATTTTGAAGGTATGTGCTTAAAAGTAATGAAGCAAGTTTTGTTATTTAGTTTGCAAAACTATTAACTTTTTTATTTTTAAACAAATTGGTAAAAAAAATACAATCAAAAAAACTATTCACGCTCTTGGGGGTCAATAAAAACTACAATGAAGAAATAAAGAAAAAGTATATTTTTAATATAAATAAAGGCTGTTTGTTGAAACACTTGCTGGACCAATTAGATTTTTTTTTATGTAACGGTCCAAATAAGCAAAGTTGCCCAGAAAATTGGAAAAAACTCAGTCTTCTTTCTATGGGATTTTAGTATTGTGACAGGACATCTGTCAGATCAGCTAGTTACATATAGTTGTACTTGCTTCATTACCAGTGGAGAGTGGGGTATTAGTAGACAGTTAGTATGCTCACCAGCGTGCTGATACCATGTGGTGCGTAACATACGTTTTTGTTCGCGTTTACCGTTGAAGTGTGCACTCCTTTGTTCACATGACTCATATAGGATCCCTGAGAAAATATTAAGGTTATTATTGCACCTACGACAAAAAAATCTTACCATAAAAGATAAATGAGCTGAAAAAGTAAGAAGTTTAATTTTGTAACTTTTCAGCTTATGTTTACCTATGGTGTTTATAAAGATTTAGATTGATAGATTAAGGACAAGAAATACATCAAGTCATGTGGAACCGAGGAAAAGGCACATAACACTTAAATTATTAAGGGTTCTCAAACTCCATTTTAATCAGGAAAATGACGTTTAAATTGCGGTTTCAAGTGGATATTATTAGCTGCGATCACGTGAGACGTCACTGTAAAAATTACATATAAGTATAATAGTAAATATGTACATTTCAATAACATTATCCTGGTACATGTTATGATGTTCGGCAGTTTAGGTAAAACAAATTTAATAAACAATATGCGAAACGGAAAATCATAACAGAGAAGTTACGAAACAGCCAGGGCACGACATTGGCAATAAATTATTTTATAAAGAATCAATCGAATTCATACTGTACCTGCATCAACACACGGCACACATTTCTAGTAAGAAGCGACATCCTCGATTTTTTATAGAACCTTTATGGAAAGGCTTTTATATTAAAAATTATTTTTGGATCTAATTTCTGTAAAAGACGTAACCTAACCTATTTCGCGTTCCGTTCCATGTTAAATGACAGCTCTTCATTCAATTTACTTGGCTAAAATCTAGATAAAGTTTAAACCAAACCACATGATATAAAGCCCAGATAAATATAGGACGTAGGTACCAAACAATAATTATGATTAATTTTAAGTTATAATATTAACAATTAAATATCTATAAAATAATAAATACTGCTTTGTCGATGTTAATTTTACTAATGTGCACAGACTACTTAGAGAACTAATGTGGAATGGAACGTAACGTTTTAGTTGCAAGGTTTGAAAATACTTTTTTTTTTGGTAAATATTTCCTTTTGATACTAAATTGTTACTAGCCTAAAACACACACAGAGCGGGTGCGGGGCGGGAGCGGGTCGGGCGCGGGAGTACGGCGGGTATAATAATTTGTAATTCAAGGAATTATATGGATGTCAACACACAGAACGCGGGCGCGGGTCGGGCGCCGAGCGGGACCCGCGCGGGAGCCGCGCCCGCCGCCCGCCGACACAACAGCGCGGGGCGGGAGCGGGTCGGGCGCGGGAGTACGGCGGGTGTCATAAATTGTAATTCAAGGAATTATATGGATGTCAACACACAGAACGCGGGCGCGGGTCGGGCGCGGAGCGGAAGCCGCGCCCGCTGACACAACAGCGCGGGACGGGAGCGGGTCGGGAGCGGTTGTGCTATTCTGTAAATATCTCCGTGAAAACTAAGTGTAGTAAAATATCAAAGTGAGCTTGGAGTGAACTGTCACTGCCTTAGCATCAGTAGGTATCGATGACAATGACTCACTCCACTCTCACTTCACCTAAGTTTTCAAGGTAAGATGGATACAGAATAGCAATGTGGGTGTAGCGGCGTTACATTCGTCGCTATACACGTATCGATGATATTCTCCATATTGATGTTTTTTTTTTATTAATGTCAAGAACCTACAACTTTTTCTATTTTCGCGTTCTTCTCTTTAAAATAAGTAAAAAATAATAATTCTTCGTCCGTGTCAGAATCACCCAACATTTTCAAACTGCAACCGCTGCCGTCTGTCAAAGTACAACCGCGCCCGACCCGCTGCCGTCCCGCGCCCGACCCGCTGCCGCCCCGCGCCCGCGCTCTGTGTGAACACGATGAACCGCGCGACTCACGCGATGAAAACGACCCGACCCGCTCCCGCCCCGCACCCGCTCCCGCCCCGCACCCGCTCTGTGTGTGTTTTGGGCTTAAAAGTATTGGTTACAAAATAATAACTGAGTCATAGCATTTCTGTAAAAGTAACAAGCAGTTGTTTTTAAAATACGACGTTGGCCGGTTTGTACCACACCCTTAAAATATGACCACACCTTTCTGACCCCGCGTCCTATTTATGTGTGTTTGTAGATAGGTAAGTGTGTAATTATGTAGGTTTGTATGTAAGTATGTTCATGTGTTCCCTCATAATCTTCTAAACTACTCGTCACAAATTGTACAACAGCGGACGATCAAGACGCTTCCAACGATACCTTCGTTGGAAGCGTCTTGATCGTCCGCTGGACATGCCTCTTGCCTATGGGTTTAAGCCCTTGTTTATACATTTTTAGTTGAATTTTTAGTCGTAGTTTAAGTTGCGTTTAAGTTTTATGATTTTTTATATTATATTGTTAAGTACTTACGTACAAAATATTAGTTAGGTAAGTACCTGGGTACATCATTAATTTGGATTTTTTATCATATTTGAGAACGATGTAAAAAAGACTTACACATTAGAACCATCCAGAGTACAACAAATAGAAACAAACAAAAATAACAATTCAAAAATAAAATTTATGCCGTGGCAGCTAAGAGATGAATAATAACAATGAGTAGTATGAAATGAAACTGAAAACTAGCAACCCGGTGTTGAATTATCGAACCAATGCCAAGTGCGAGCGAATTGATTTTACGTCATCATTCAAGTAGCTGTCACGGCGCAACATTTGAACTCGTTGTCTTGAAAATTAAGTGATTTCGGCAAAAAAGTGATACAGAATGCATGTGACGACTTCGACGTATGTTTAATTGTTTTATAAGCCCTAGGATATCGTGAATTTTATATCGGTCTCATTTTTAACCTGCTACGTCGAAGCTAAAAGCAGTGTGAAATCGGTGAGTGTTTTTTTTAAATCATACATTTTATTTTATTTTATTGTAATACATGAATTACCTACTCCAAAATTAACGGCAATGCAAGGTCCAGAGTGCCATCATAAGCAAAAATTGGAGAAAATAGTTATTTTAATTCATAAAACTATTTTAGTCGTGATCTGAGGCCTAAGTTAAAATGATTTGATAACATAAGTATTGATGAACCTCTGTAACAATGATAATATTCTCGGCTTTATAGTAAGATACTTGTTAAATAAAACTGTTGATAAGAAGTCGTAGGTCAAGTCAGTCTTATTGATTATTACTTACATTTATAAAGCTGTGTTCATTTCAATATCTGCCAATTTAGATTTACATACAAAAGAGTAAAATACGTTCACCCCGAATTTTTAATTGTCTTTGAATTTGAATGAATTAATGAACATTAGCAAATTTTTCGGAAGACCGACCGCGACTTTGCGTCGATCGTAGCGAACGTTAAAAGGCGACGTTTGATAATTCGATAAAATATTATTTTATTATAATATACAGAATACCTAAGTAGTCCACAACGTATGGCAGTTTAAAAGTTATTTAATTTCCCCGTATAATGTTTAAAAAGAGCAATATCTGTATCAATCTTTGATAGCAGTTTATCTGCTTTGATTTTTATTATCGTTTGATATCATATCCAGATTTTTTTTACAACTCGACTTTGAATGGCATACCTTTATAGTACTTACATAGCCTACGAGTTTTACAAGAGGGGCACCGGCCGCTACCCCTTCCTTGGTGATTCTAATAAGGGGTATCCGATTATGTAATCCAATAATCAAATCAAGGGCTATGTTTTAAATAAGTAAGTAGAAAAACCAGGTAGGTTGGTTGGCGAACCTAAATAAAAAAAAAACTCTCAGTCATTCTCATTTCCTTCCTTCAGTTCATGTTTTGACGTGAATAGTAGTAATCAGTAGCTCAAGCCGTGTTGTGTCTATTGTCTATGGCCCAGTCATATCCTGGCCCTCTGTGTCCCAAAAAATGCAGCCGTAGCGACCTCTGCGCTCCCAACAGCGATGCTGTGGAGGTTGCGAAGTTTTGTTAAACTACTTATATTATTTCGATGTTGCGTGTAATTCTTGTATAGGTACTATAAACGAGCAATATTTGTATATTTATAATATTTGTAATCACGTTCTCGACTCGAAAACGGCTCTAGCGGTTTCGATGAAAGTTGCATTATAGGGGTTTACGGGGGCGAAAAATGGATTTAGGTAGATCTTATTTCTGGGAAAATTTGTTTTCTCTATTTTCACCCGAGGAGCTCGCTCGACCAGCTATCTAATTGCGTAACACATTTTCGTAAATGATTAAGACGTAATCTGTTTCATTTTGACAGTTCAACAACATTCATTGCGATATTTACTTTGTGGAGTAGATTTTTTTTTTCGATCTTATATTAGTAGGTAATGGATGATTAACAATCTGTACTATTTGATAATATGTATCAGTGGTGGCACCCGCAGTACAATTTACCAATAGATCTATAAAATAAACATGATATTAACCTTAGAATTATTATTGGTCCATAAAAATAGTCTGCCATAACATTTAATAGTGACTCTACCTACAGCCATGTGAGCCTACATCATCGCTGTGACCGCTAGTTTGCGTTGTCATACCCGCATTCGGCGCATACCAGTTATACCCGCTCAATTGCCTTCCAAAGAGGCGATTAAAACGAAGTTTTTCGTACCTACAACTTTTTCAGTTATTAAATTAAAATCTCCTTACCTCCAAAAAAACAGGGTTTGTCTTTGACACTTTGTAGTATTCATAGTGAAACAATCAATGTAAGCGGTCTTTTAAAACAAAATACCTAGTACCTACCTACTACCAGTTTTCACTCGATTTGGTTGGTGAATTTTCTTTGTTTAGCACTACCAAGAATTAATTGTAAGTATTTTTGACAAGAATCTGGCTATTCCAAATGTCCCGCCAAGCATTGCAGCAAGCCTTCATCACTGCGAAATTATAGCAGTAATCCATATCAAAATCCATACTCTATACCAGCCGCAAAGTTGATAGATAGGTAGCCTACTGGGACCATGAGAAGGACATAGATTGAGGCTGTTAACACAGGCGAAGGACATAGGTGTCCTGTTTATCCTGGATACTTGTATTAAAAACCGGCCAAGTCCGTGTCGGACCACGCACAATAATGGGTTCCAAAGTTGGTATGAATTTATCCCAAAAACAAACAATATTGTAGTTGAAAAACATGTTCTCCCAAACATCGATCGATTTAACAAAATCAAAATCAAAATATTTTATTTCACATAAACCTACATGGGCACTTATGAAACGCCAGAAGCTAGGTGCACGGTTCCAATTGGTCGTTTCCTAAGGAGAAGAGCCGGCAAGAAACTCCATGGTTACTCTTTTAAAAATAATTGGCTTTTACAATACTTTCAAATTACAGTGTTGGTAGGTAAACTTACAACAAATGAACGACTTGTTCAATCAATCAATATCTTTATTGTGGATCATAACGTCGCTCGCATGACTAACGGTCCTATCTCATTTTTTAGCTGATTTGAGTTAGGACAAGTACAGTTTTCAATTCGTAACTCTTTACATTTTTCACTAACCGTCGTTTCTCTATGTTATTTGGATCTCAAAATATAACCATTTTGAAAGTCAACGTATCTCATATTAACTCAAAAAAATTATTACTAAAAAGCCGAACTCATTTAGGACTTTTAGTAAAATTTAAACTCTAACTAAGAAAATTAAAACTACACGTATTTGATTTAAAAAAATATCCTATCTCAAATAGGACTTTTTAGTGAAATTTTGTATCGTGAATTATTTTTAAAAGAATTAGATTTACACTGAGTTAGGTACGCTTTGACAGTTAAAAGAAGTTAACTTTATGGCACTTGACAATAAGACTTAATTTAGGCCGGTAATTTCATAATGTGAGACAGGGTTGCGGGGAATATAATCACACCACATCGTCCGTCACAGCCACGAAACATATACCACCCATATACTACAAAAGCAATCATTCCGTGAAAGATTTTAAGGCACTCTCACAAAATTTGCGGCTACTTTCTGTTCAAAAAGATGATACCGGTGCAATGGTAGATTGGAGACAAATGATGGAATTATCTTTTATGAAGACTGATCCCTACAATTTTTTTTTCGAAACCGGTCACTCTGCTGTAACTTCTCGTTCATTGACATTAAGGAGGCAAGTTTCTGGAGAATTGCACTCATAAATTTTACCACTGAATGTAACACAACCAAAGATTTCTCAAGAAAAGTACAACGATCTAATGGCTTTGACTGCGGGTGACACCCCAGTCATAAGGTTACCCGAATTCGTTTCATTTTATCGTTCACTGTATCATTAAGATAGTACCTATAAATTCAAACTGCAAACCGCCTAAAAATAATTACAATTTAGTTTTAAGTTTTCATAAAAAGACTGATTTTATGATAGATACTCAATTACTTGCTTCATGTGATCTCACAATATGACTGAATGATTAGGTTTTTAAATTGTTATTTAATTATTTTTTATTTTGTTTGCTAATAATTTGATTAAGTATACTTTTATGTTGTTTTTAAAAAAAAAAACTGTCTTTTTAATTGTGATTCTTAAAAATAATATTAAGATTTTTTAAACGTGTTATGTTCCTCTTATGTTAAACTCTTTTTAACCGACTTCTTCAAAAAGGAGGAGGTTCTCAATTCGTCTGTATGTTTCTTTTTTTTTTTTTTTTTTTTTGTGTATATGTTACCTGATTCCTCCGCCAATTATGAATCGATTTTGATGATTCTTTTTTTGTTTGGTAGGTTATGCTTCAGAGGTGGTCCCATATAAATTTTATTAATTTTGCTTGCGTAGTTTTTGAGTTAGCTTCAATAATTACGTAGTTTTCCCACTTTGCGATGTTGATGACATGTTAATTGACTCCGTCACATAGCAGACAACGGTATACGAATTTGTGTGGTAGTTACCACAACTAAAAAGTGAAAAATAAAAACTTTTTACAAAAAAAAAAACAACCGACTTCCAAAAAAAAAGTGAAAAATAACTTTAATTTCGGAAGTCGGTGGCAAAAAAAAAAAAAGCAAAGACACCGACTTATGTCTGTTTTTTTTTTTTGTAAAAAGTTTTTATTTTCGTAATAAAAATTTAAACAGCTAAATGTTTTGCATGTTTTATTTCCAAACTTAATCCAAACCGTAAAGTCGTAAGTAGAAAAAAACTGTTCAGATTGATAAATAAAGTTTTCACAAAGTGTCCTATCTGTTTTAATAATTAAAAATAAATACTAATATTGAAAATAAATAAGTAGCTATATCGTAAAATTAAAGTACGATAAATACTCTTTACGAATAAATATAATTAAATATTCAGAATTGCCGATAGATTATAATTTTATCGTAGTTAGATATGTCGTAACCGCAAAACGCTTTTCCTGAACAATTGACAATACGGAGATAGGACTGTTAGTCATGCGAGCGACGATAAGTAGGTACATTATACAGGTCTAAAATAATTAAATTGTGATCATCTATGTCCCGTCCTTAGGGCATGTTCCTTTACTTGTGCTGAGACCTTACTTCTTGCCAAATTTTGTGATTCTATCTAGGTCAACGGGAAGACCCCTTTTCTATAGGATTTCATTTATTTGCGAGTACATATCAAAATATGTCGCATAAATGGCCGTATTTTTTTATTGTGTTGACTTAGCTTAGCTTGATTTTTTTAGAAATCTAACGGATCGTAGACTAGACCTGACCCTATTAATTTGAATTTGATACCTTGACGCGTTTCTGAGAAAAACGGTCTTGACAGACTGACCTGACTGACAGACAGAGCGACATACGTACAACAACTTAGTGGTTCTATATGAGGGGATCCACCTCCTTTTTTTCCTTTTGCGGCACGGAACTCTAAAAACGATGAAATACAAAATGCACGCAGATGAATTCGCGGGCAACAGCTAAGTAGTCATTTCTTTAAAAAATCAGCATCTAAAAAGCAGTTTGGCTAAAAGTTTATTTATTTATTCTTTCAGTAGTTATCTGAGACTACAAGAAGAAGGTACCTGATACCCACGGAATAAATAGGGCTTCCTTTATTGAGAGTCTCCATATATACTTACTTCAACATAATATAACATCACGCCGAGCCTATTGTCATCAACCGGGCACAAATCCATTATAATTGTGTAAAGCCATATTTGTTACAGTCGCGAATCATATTTAACTACAACCTGATACTGACCTGCAAATTGCAAAAAAACGTTAGAAACTTTGAATTTCGCGGGATACCCGGACGCCCTCAATCACTTCCATTACGCCCGAGATAAATAATAATGTATCACAGACATGAACCTTGAAATATTGTCAACGATAACAATGTCTTTGCCTTCAGCGAGTATGTAAAGTTATCTAATTACTCGCCTTATCTGAAGTCACACAAACATTTTTAATTGTTAAGCAACCATAATTATGATTGAGATAAAGTGCGCACGGAATACCAACTCGTCAATTATTACTGTAACGAACGAAAAGAATTAGGTAGGTATCTGAGAAATATTAACAACAGCGACGTTTTGATTGGTTTTTACCCGGACTGCCAAGGAAGGGTTATGTTTTTTTAATATTTTTAACAAGCCCGATGGTATTTCCCATCGACAAAAATTACGAACTTCCATGGAAACTTTCATCGTATTATGACAAAAGCTTACAAAGTAGAGTACGTAAACGCTCTGAAGTGGCAATAGACCGGCTATATGTTAAGAGTCGGTGGCCATGATTGTAGAAAATCAGTCCAGAGGCCCTAGAGAAAGTGACATTCTATCAGCGATAACGATGATGGAAAAGGCAAAAATGTATAGGACTGACATAAGTTATCGAAAAGCTTATGTCAATCCTGTTGAAAGTCGTTGTAGAAATACGAAACGCTTTCGAAGTGATTATCACTTGTCTAGGTCTTCTTGAGTGGAGACCGTTAGCATGGGCTGGTCCTCGAATAGATGAACCGAAGACCTTTAAAATGTGGTTGGGATAGAAAGGATGCGGAAGTTACAAAATTGTTTCCGCAATTTGAGAGAGGCATATGTCTCTGTGGGCTGCAATAGACAGAGAATATTAATTATGAAGGGGAGTTGGACCCTACAAACTGATGAAACTTTTTAACTGCACCTGTGATTTAGTGATTAGACCACCTGTCTCGGACCCAGAGGTCCCGGCGTCAATTCCCAGTGGGGCTAAAATGTTCTGCTCAGTTTGGTTGGTGGCCCACCATCTTATCTAAGTCTGTCGTCATAGCAACAATGTTAATAGCATTGTTCTGTTTCGTCAGAGGTAAGATAGCCAGTTCCTCTGTGGTTAATGATTTCGGGTGAAGCTCGCTTCTACCTTCGGCCTGATCATCACTTACCATCAGGTGAGATGTAGGCCAAGAGCAAAACAAAACTACAGACTATCTGCTACGATCCTTACATGCTCCTTTTGAAACTTTAGGGGTATGAGGAACAGGGTGTAAAGTTCACTAATCCACCATAGAAAAGGGAGGATCCTGCGACCAAACGGGTGTTGTGTCTGGCGGGCAACCGTCCAACTATTGATGTTAGGTTCTTGTATATATGTCCATTGCACGGTAAACTTTAATTGAGCGATGCAGGATTTATGTGACGTCAGGTCTTTGATGCGTAGTTCGCTTGGGCGATGTAGATACCGCCACAAAACTGTATAAATCCCAATGAAATATTGGGGGCTCAGCCCTGCTGTTGAAATACCATTGGGGGGTCAGCCATCCCCAGGCCCTATAGAGTATTTGGCCTTAATTGACCACTTTCTTTACTCATTTCTTTTTTTATTATTGCAGAGTTAACAAGTTAAAATGTCGAAGATAAACTTAGATGAGCCCAGGTTTGACCAGTCAACGTACTGGGGTCGAGCAAAACATTTTTTTACCCTCACCAACCCACTGAACGCGTTCGCTACAAACAGCCAGTTAGATGAGGCAAAACAGGTCGTCGAAACGTTCAGGTTTGTTCATCATGTTTTTAAACCCGCAGCACCGAAAATCATCATAATTCTCCTACAGTTATCCCAATTTAAGGCTCGTGCAAACTGGCGCGATCGAGATCGCGCCGATTCGCGCCTGTACCTACTTATGTTCGAGCCCTTTGTTCGCTAAAGGGCAAATTCTCAATACGGCAAATTCTCGTATGGGCAAATTCTTATAATGGCAAATTCGCATATGGGCAAGAGTACAGTTAAAATGAAAGTCGTTTTGAAATAATGAAAATTATATATTCGTTATAAGCATTCTTCAACTTGACACTTGCACTTAAACTAATAACAACAATTCCAAGCATTCTTTAACTGTAATTAAATTGTTAATTTGGTCGTTATTAATTTTTGTAATTTTTGTATTTTTAATTATTTCCGTTGCGTTTCTTGTCGCTACAATGAATATTATTTTGTATGATTTTGGTTTCTTGTATAAATGCCTCTTTTTTAATAAGGTTATAGCCTGAAATAAAGAAAGTTTCGGTGGTATTTTAGTATTCAATCTTTTATGCCACCGTTCAACGGCGTTTGTGGTCCTGTGATCTTCTCCATAACAGTTGTGATAACATTTATCCATTGCATGATGAAATAATAGCCGTCTCTTGAATGCATAAATAGCCTTCTGGTATAACATTTGGAGGTAGTAAAGCTAATTTTGTAATTAGTTTAGTAATATGACGTCCTTCACTTGAGTCTAGAAGACCAATTTTTTTACTTGTTCGCCAAATGGCCTGTTGATAATGGTAATAACACCCGCGTACTTCAACATTTGGGTACACAGTTCTTAACGCATTGATCGTAGCTAATTCGAAATCGCATTTATATTTCTGGATGTTCAGATGAAATTGATGTTTTAAAATTGTAAACATTCTTTCATATGTTTTTTCGGTTTTGTTCGGGAGTAAAATGTAGATAAGTGGTACGAAATTTGTTTGTATCGTTTTCCGCCATATTAACGTGCAAAGTGTATATTTGGTAAAACGGCTTTGGAGTTGATTTGAAAGTTCCATCTCCGTAAAATTTACTTTTCTCTCGTAAAATTGTTAGTGATAATGACGTACCAAAAAAGGTAATTTTTGAGGTTTCTTCTTTACAGTTCTATCTGTTCTCTTATCACGTTTACAACTTTTGTTTTACGTGAGTCATACAGGAACGAACGGCTTTTTGGTAAGACAAAATAGTTTACCTACCTAAAACTTGTGTAGGGTACTGTATTGAACTTGCCCATATACGAATTTGCCATTATAAGAATTTGCCCATAAGAGAATTTGCCGTTTTGAGAATTTGCCCTTTAGCGAACAAAGGGTTCGAGCCTATGGGTGAAAGTTGTTCATAATGATTAGTGCAAGACCCGAGAGATTTCGTGTATGAAAGATACACCTTTTAAGTATAAACTGTTTTTAATGTTTAATGTACAGTCAGGCTAAGTGAATCATGACCCACTTTGACGATAAATCGTTTGAAACCGTCAAAATAACAAAGATCGCAGATAACAAATGCGTTACCAATGAAATGCGAATGTCGACGTAATTGTATTTGAATGTTTGTAAGAAAATAAGCTTATGGTAGGTCAGAATTCAATTTTTTCGACTGTACACAGCCAAAAACCATGAACTGGTCCATATTTAGAAGTTGTAAAATAGTACGATTTTGAAAATCACCTCTTGTTCTGGTAGGTGTCTTTTGGAAAGGGCCTTGAAGGCTGTAAGGGCCCCATATAAAGAATTTGACGTTTTTCTTTAGATACCACTTAATATCTTGTTGGTCGCAATAACCTATTTTATTGACATTCCGAAGGTGAGAGAATGCTTAGTTAGTTCAGTACGAAGTTTTGAGGTCTGGTTCCGAGGGCCCCGTGAGCTTGGGAGCCCCGGGACATTGCCCCGGTAACCCTCAAGGTAGTTACGCCACTGCTAAATTCATATAATCCTATTGACATCTTGAATCCGACTATTTCATGAAATCATGACGTTTGAGGATTATTCTAACTTAACGAGTTGTATTGCTGATTCTAATGAGTATAATTCTGTAAAGGCACATTTGTTACGATCGCGAATCATATTTTAATCAAAATACATCGCACACTGACCTGCAAATTGCAAAAACCCTAAGAAAATTTGAATTTTCGGGCTACCTCAGCGCATCCCCCTTAAACTATTATAAAATATTACATTAAAACATATTGGAGGAGCTCGTGGCTAAGTAATAACAGCCGCACGGGTCGATCCATCAGGTTAAGCAACGCTTGCCGGGGTTGGTCTGTGGATGGGTGACCATCTTTACATATGGAGATTCCTCCGTGCCTCGGTAAGCACGTTAAGCCGTTGGTCCCGGCTGACATTCGAGGATCTTTGACAGTCGTTACGGGTCGTCAGAAAGCCCGAAAGTCTGACAACCAGTCTTACCAAGGGGTATCGTATTACCCAGTTACTGGGTTGTGGAGGTCAGATAAGCAGTCGCTCCATATAAAATACTGGTATTCAGCTGCATCCGGTTAGACTGGAAGCCGACCCCAACATAGTTGGGAAAAGGCTAGGCAGATTAATTAAAACATATTGATGAGTTTGTAAACGATATAATTTTGTTTAGCAAAGCAACCGCGCTAACGCCTAGTGTCTTGAACTTTGTTTAAAAAAAACATTGGGTCAAAATACAATGGCATGTAGATGTAGAGGGCGATAAACTAAATATCTGTTTGATTGTTGCTGAACTGATTTCATTTGTGTTATTGAAGACATTCAGTAAAACCAATCGGCCTATAATTTTCCTATTCCTGGTACTCATTTCTCCTCTTTATGAGATGGAGAGTGCCCGCCGTGCACCATGTGGGCCTAGATTTTAAGAGTCTTATGACATAGTTAACTGATTCAGGCGTGACTTTGCGGAAATCCATTATAAAATACAATAGACGTAGATATATAAGTAACCTATTCCGCTTAACTATTCTTCAAGAGTCATAAAAACCCTGTAAAAAATCGACAATGTTTCACCTCTCAACGAGGCATCCTCAGGATGACGATTGACCAATTGCAAACCAGAACACGACGTGTTGCCACACCGAGCGCTGGACGCAAACACCACAAATTGCTTATGATCCTTCGTTATATCGAAAATACTGCAGCATTAATTTTAAAATTGTGTCTACACTCTCACGCGTAATCATAGAAAGACTGATTTATGTTAAGTACATCAAAATACAAGCACAGCAGACGATGATTGTGGTCCTGGGTTCGATTCCCGGGTCGGACAACATATTGTATTTTTCTATCAAGGATTTCTCTGTAGCAATCCGGGGCCTGAATTTGTGCACGGTTGGCAAAAGGGTTGTCGAGATGCAGCATAAAGGCTATGCAACAATGCGACGCGACGCCGCCGCATTGTTCGCTGTGAAGTTTTCTCAGAAATTGTTTTGTTAAAAGACGCGTCGCGCGACAAGTCGCGCCAGTATGTAAGAGCCTTAACTCTATCGAATCGATATTCGGGGGTTTAAACTGTTATGAAAAATTAAACACCCAAAGCGTGTGTCTGACACTTTTTTTAAATCTCTATAATTTATCTTTATTTATCTTTTTTTTTTATATAATAGAAAAAACAAGAAATTGCCCCCCGGTTATGACGAGGAAAAACTATGGGCGGCTAAATATCTGTACGACAGTGCATTCCACCCCGACACTGGTGAGAAGGTGATCAGTATCGGACGCATGTCTGCGCAGGCGCCTATGAACACTATCATAACTGGATGTGAGTAACTTATGAAATCCATGCTAATAACTAGTAACTAGTAACTATGTCTCTCTGTTAATTTTTCACGCCTGAACGGCTGAACAGATTTCGATGAAATTTTCACACAGGTGAAATGCTTGGTTCGGTTATAGGTACACTTTTATCCCGGTAGCACGTTCCGTGGGATAATGGCGGCCTCCACGCGGGCCCGAAGCCGCGAGCAAAAGCTATTTGGGGTTGAGTTTAGAAATGTGCCTCACTAAAGACAATGTGAGCTTATTTGGGGGTTTTAGACGGTCTCCTGAATCCTCTACAACATTTTTTTTTACCCGAAGATGCAATTTTTTTTTTATATTTTTAAATTAATAGTTATGAGCCCCGCGAAGCGGAGCCACGTGGGCTACGCCTTACTTAAAAAAATATATATATATCATACTTATAACATTTTTTTTTACCTTGACCTTCGAGTCGATTGACATTGACCTTGAACTGTGTCTCCTGTGAACTTGTGGGCAACTAAATTTGTAACGTTTCTTTTTATTTATTTTCCAGGCATGGTATCGTTCTACAAAACAAAGAAAGCCATCGTTTTTTGGCAGTGGATCAATCAAACGTTTAACGCTCTTGTAAATTATTCAAATCGAGCCGGCGACGCAGTTATCACCCCACCGTAAGTACTACAGCTACTCAAGCCTCGGAACAAACAGGCGCGATATCGCCTATAAGTGTTGCGCTGCCTTTAGCGCCCGTGATATCACGCCAGTTTGCACGAGCCTTTATCAGTAATCGACTATTCTTGTAAAAAGTATGAGAGTCGTAAGGGTAAGGGACTTCAGTATTTGTTATTTCTTTGATTCTATTCGACATCGACCGAATAATAGATAAAATGACAGATAAACCATAACAATCTGTCATTTTGTCTATTCTTCCGTCGACAAAACATACGTAATGGGATAACAACTTAGGAGTTACCTTTGGAATTATGGGGTTGCTTGAGGGGATTGTCTTAAGGTGGGGTTTCCTTAGGGGCTATGAAACTCCAATAAAACTTTTAAATTGTTGTATTATTTTACAGGCAATTAATCGCGTCTTATTGTGCCGCGTGTGGAGGTGCCTTGAGCACTGCCCTGTTCCTCAACAGTAAAGTTAAGGTAAGAATTTAATTCTCTTCGTGCACAACAATCAAGTTACATTATTTTGTTATTAAAGAATGAATAATTTGTATTATCAGCTTTAAAAAAAAATGTTTTTTTTTTTCGTGACAAATCTGGCAAAAAAGATAATGATTAGAAGATTCCACATTGTCAAAGAGTTATTATTTAAAAAAAAAAACAAGATAAGGGCGCCGTTTCTCTGTGGTTGAGGATTCCAGATAAAGCTCGCTTCCACTTTCGGCCTGCATATCACCTGATGGTAATCTGGTCAGGCCAAGAAATCAGGTCAAGAAAAAAAAACCTCAACCGTTTTACGAACTGTAGT
Organism: Lithophane semibrunnea; assembly: GCA_947363905.1. NCBI lineage: Eukaryota > Metazoa > Arthropoda > Insecta > Lepidoptera > Noctuidae > Lithophane > Lithophane semibrunnea. Next base: position 8,992,665 of record OX376209.1, on the reverse strand, counting down.
GCGATGATTTGCACTCGGTTTTTTATATTTACAGTTGTTACCAAATCACAACGTTCCCATTCATTATCTTAACGCCAATAAATTATGGCCAGGTGTATTTTATTATCAAAACGATAGCCTATCGCGTATTTTTCCAACGTTATCTTCTATTTCGGTAGTGTCAACATTTCCAGTAATTGTTATATCAAAGTATTACACGTCACGGAGAGGTGTGTCGTGTCGTGTCGGAAAAACAGTGAGATTACGAACTGTTTACATTTGAAGAAATGCCTCATAGCGATTTATTTTATAATGTCACGCGAGTTCGATGTCTGAAAAATAGTTATTTGTTGAAAAAAAAATGCTAATTATTACGAAGTCATATGGAAATATGTTGATGGAGAGAAAATTTGAAGTCAAGGAGAACTTAGTATTTAATTTAAAAGGAATATAAAGACGACCTATGAAAACTGGATAAGGCTATGAAAATGTTTTAAATTTAAAAATTTAAAAAAAATTCTATGGATACCTTGACATCTGATTACGGAAGGCAGATGGTATTTAATCACTAATTAAATTACGAGTACTTAACTACAATATCCAAACGATTATTGTAATGAATAAAAAATATAACATTGCCTACTTGACGAAGAATTCTGAGTTTCTGATTGACTACTATCGCAAGATGTAAAGCCAATATGAATAATACTCATAGATCATCTGTTCAAAGGCACTAATATTTTGCTATTATATTACGATATTGCAATGCAACCACTCAGTGATCTATTGCATCGGACTCGTGTTTGACAGATTTGCAATAGTGTGTCATGAAAGTTCACTTATCGCTTACATTATAATTGTGATAGTAAACAAATGTGCTTGTTATGTTACCCATGACGTCAGACTCCTCCTACTTGTTTCAAATAGTACGTAAGTAATATTTTAATCCGATATGTGTAGGTACCTATAATTATGTCAGGTCGTATTTAGATTCACACAGATTTTACATAACTTTGCATCGTAGCTTTGCATTTGCAAATACGACTGCCGTATACGTATTAGTTTGAATAATTAGAACAATTGGGTAATTTTGTCAAATATGCGACGTCACAGCAACTTATAGCAATTTCTTGCGATGACTACATGTAGCGATTGTTGCCAGAAATACCGATTCACGATATTTATCGATTTTGCCAACTTTCTAGACGGGTCCACTCCAACTGTTTGGTTTTTTCCTCAAGAAACCATCTCAGACATTCTGACCATTATAAAAAACCTGGACTTAAAAAGAGACCTTGACCTCTAATTTTGTTACGGTGTTTCTCTACATAAGTTTCGGATAGAAAACACAGTGTAGCATACAAGAGCGTTCATTCAAAAAGTTGGCAAAGTCGCAAATAGCAGTCAATTATTTACCTGTTTTGATTAATTTGGCAATATTAGGTACTGTATGTAAATATAAAATGTCGCTAACTAGTGAACTCGATTAATAATTAATTCGTTTTAGGTGTAAAAAAAGGCATTTGGATATGAATACTTTTTTTACAGCAATTACTTATAGCTTTCATAATCAATATTTTAGGTCATTCGTTATTATTTCATATTTCCATAGGTAGGTAATATTGTCAAATTAATCAAAACAGCGAAATATTTGACATCTATTTGCGACGTTACCTACTTTCAGAATGCACGCTCTAACACATTTGACCTTTTAACTTTAAAGTGATTTTTACGACCTCATCATCTGCCCACTGCTGGGCACAGGCCTTTCTTTGCTTGGCAAGTGCCAATTCCCACCCCCGCCAGACTCATTCAGCTTCACTCCAATTGCGTAACAGACTTTCAATTGCGTAACAGACTTTCAATTGCGTAACAGACTTTCAATTGCGTAACAGACTTTCAATTGCGTAACAGACTTTCAATTGCGTAACAGACTTTCAATCACAATCTGAAGGATTTTGAAGGAAATTAGAATAAATGCTGTGGAAATGCGTTCTTTACGTGAGGGTTAGGAATGATATGATAAGACAATGGTGTAGTTTAAAAGAAGATGAAGTGACGAACATTTAAAAGAGTATGCTGAGATGGTTTGGTCATAATATGAGAGGATGAATGAATGGCGTACTAACAACGCAGATGTGAGTAGAAACGCCCTGGGAGGACATAATATACTGACCTTATTGGTGATGTTCTTCAGAAAGGTCAGGTGCGTAGTAATTACAACCGGCGAGCGATGTATTAGGTACCAGAGTCCCTAGTGTTGTGTGGCCCTAGTGTTGTTCTTTTAACCATCTCGACTTTACGCATCCACAGCGTTCGGCGCTCCGATTGGCCCTGCACCAGTGAAGGTCAGTGAAGAGCCGGTCGATGCGTAACGTCGAGATAGTTAAAAGAAACTCACACTTATAGGGCCTTAGATGTATGAACGTAAACGAGGCAAAAGGAGTATGTAATTATCGTAGCAGATGGCGTGCTGTAGTTTCCCCCTACCCTCATAGGAAGAAGACGAGAGTTTATTTAGGTGTTGCTATTCCATTACTTCATAAGTTTGAAAAAATCGTCTGCTCGAAAACGTAAATGACACAATGAATGTTGTTGAATTTTCAAAATGAAAGGCATTGCCATTGTGTGTTGCGCAATTACCTCCCAGCACGCGTAGCATGACCACTGTAGAAACGGGTTTTGTCGACGGTAGCGTAGACAAAATCGCAGATAAACAATCGCAATCTGTCATTTTGTCTCTTATTCCGTCGACAAACCCCGTTTTTATGGCGGTCATGTTACGCGTATGACGTACTAATAAATATTATAGAGCAACTTAATAAACTAGATTTCTCCAAAACCTCCGGTAACTGAAGTTGCTAGCAATCATTGCTGTAAAAATGCACCTTGTAAGCGTAGCTTTACTTAGTAATTATTTGTAATTAGAAACAAACCCATTGTGTTTTCTTTTAAATTATTAGTTTTTGTTCATACTTGCACTTGTTATTGCAATTTAATTAATTTTCGACAATGACTTATTTCTAGGGCATGAACCCACTGTTCGCGCGGTTGGTTCCCTTCGCAGCCGTTTGCGGCGCCAACTTCATTAATATCCCCATGATGAGGAGCACGTGAGTACATAATTATTGTTTTAGAATCATTCTCTTGCCCTTATTCCAATTTGTAAGTGGCTAAGTGGCTCGTGGTTAAGTAATAACAGCCGCACCTAATTAGTTAATTAGCAAAATTTTATAGTGTCCGTACCAATATTACATAATAAATAGAATGACTTGGCCATTGCACAGCAACATAACCACATAAGAATAATCTACTATTTTAACACTTTCACTGTCCGTGCATTACATATGTAATGTACTGAAGAGATAGTCCTATTACGTCCTTACCTATATGACATGTAATACACTAGTAGTTATCTTTTTATCCAACATCTCAGCGAAATTAACCAACATTTAATAATAGAACTTTCTATTGTTTGTTTCAATGTGTTCAACAATATTACACGCAGCAACAGTAATAGTGCACGCGTAGCATTACCACCGTATAAACGGGTTTTGTCGACGGAAGAATAGACAAAATGACGAATGAACTAGAAATAAAAAGACCTAGACAAAGATCGTTAGACATGAAAGACAAAATGACAGATTGTAGAAAGATTTCTACGATGGATGTCAAAAATGAAGAAACGAACTGTCACTTTGTATAGAAAAAGCTATGTCTATTCTTCATAGAGATAGAAAGCGCCATGCTACGCCTGCTGCAGTTCATAAAATTTTTCGTCACTAACACTACCTAAACAGATAGATAGAGGTAGGTAGTCTATCTATTTAGGTAGGTACTTAGTGAAAGTGACGATAAATTGTATGAACTGCATAACTTTGTAATCATATCTATTTATATAGGATTACAATGTTACTTATGCAGTTCATTTAAATAGAAAACGGGACTGAAACTGAAACTACGGTATATTTTAGTTTTTCTTTGCTTTATAGGCTAAACACTAATTGTGTTAAAAAATTTGAAGGTTGTGTGTCTGCTAGATGATCGGTAATTGAGTGCCATGAGTGAGTGAGTGGGTTCAAATTGAATGTAATTTGGGAATGTACCTAGGTATATTATTCCCTCTTGGTCACTGAAATTCAGGCTTCTAGCTCTATCCACACCAAAGCACTCGAAAATGTTCTGAATGGCTTCGAGAAAAGGATGGGTACGGCTGTGCCTTTGTTGATTTCGATTCGACATGGCGGGGGCACGAGATTAAGATGCTTAGATTGTGCAGATACACACCGATTAGATATTACCTACCTTAGATTACCTAATTAAAATTTGAAATTGAAATAGCATCCTTTCTTATATCATCACATTGTAATTTCAGCGTAAAAGCTGTTGCTATTCCAGGAATGACATTAAAAGATTCATGCTAATGACATAATGACATTTGAAATATCAAAGAATATTTTCCGTTCACATCACTAGTGACACTAGTGTCGCTGTCAGCGGTTTGTTTACATGTGTGCGTGTAGGGTGTCCATATCCTAACCAATTTATTTTTGAAAGATTGTATTTATAATTCACTTTGACTTTCATATACCTACTAATAGATATTATTAACTGAGACCATAAAGACGTTTTCGATATTTAAATCTGAATTTACGATCGGTATTATCTACAGACGAAGTGTAAAGGCTCTTACATACTGGCGCGATTTGTCGCGCGACGCGACGCCGCCGCATTGTTCGCCGTGAAGTTTTCTCAGAAATTGTTTTGTTAAAATTCGCGTCCCACGACGAATCGCGCCAGTATGTAAGAGCCTTAATTCATACTTTGCACTATTTTCTTGAGACCTTCAGGGCAGGGTTAATTCCGAAACTTTACAAAGTAGGTACTTATATTGTAATTGCTAGTTACAATATTATTCTTGTGATTATGATAATATAGATATAGACTGTAATACAGGTAAGTACTGTCTTAAATAAGGATTCTATTAATATTATTTTATTTCAGTGAAATCATGAACGGAACCCCTGTTTTCACCCCGGATGGTGAGCGAGTGGGCGACTCCCAGATTGCAGCGGCCACAGGCATATTCCTTGTTTGCTTATCCAGGGTGGGCATGGCTGTTCCTGGCATGAGTACGTATACTACTTATTACAAATTGGGCAGCTACCCTACATACATAGGGTTTCATGTAGTTTGCATGACACCGCTGTAGTACGGTGCGCTATTACATCAATACAATAAAGCGCAGGTAACTAAATTTTGATCAAGGTATCGAATTTAATGTCTTTCACACTCGGGCGCCATGTGAGATGCTCAGTGGGGGGGGGGGGGGCACACTCGGGCGCCGCGTAAGACGTGCAGTGGAGGGGGGGGGCACACTCGGGTGCCGCGTGAGACGTGCAGTGGAGGGGGGGGGGGGCACACTCGGGCGCCGCGTGAGACGTGCAGTGGAGGGGGGGGCACACTCGGGCGCCGCGTGAGACGTGCAGTGGAGGGGGGGGGGGCACACTCGGGCGCCGCGTGAGACGTGCAGTGGAGGGGGGGGGGGCACACTCGGGCGCCGCGTGAGACGTGCAGTGGTGGGGGGGGGGGGGGGCACACTCGTGCGCCGCGTGAGACGTGCAGTGGTGGGGGGGGGGGGCACACTCGGGCGCCGCGTGAGACTTGCAGTGGTGGGGGGGGGCACACTCGGGCGCCGCGTGAGACGTGCAGTGGTGGGGGGGGGCACACTCGGGCGCCGCGTCAGTTGCGCGGTGGGGGGCACACTCGGGCGCCGCCATGCGCCACATGCGCCGTTACACGCACCGCCCTATGTCGTGGCCCTGGCCTTATGCTAAGAAATGCAAAAACCTTATAATATATTTTTACCTACTTGTCGACTGCGGAATTATATTCTTTCGATTCTCCAGTTTCTTTGCTTATCCATTTCTTTACATGTGTCTTATTATTTTCCAGCCCTGGTGCCAATAATTACTAACACGGCGGTTCAGAAGCGTTGGTTCAAGCCCACCTCGCTGGCCATCGTTCCGTTCCAACTAGCCTTGGTTTGTCTCAGTGTGACGATCTCCACGCCATTGTGCTGCGCCTTCTTTGAACAGAAAGCCACCCTTAGTATCGACACCATTGAGAGTGACTTGAAGGTAACAGAAATATTTCAGTGGGTGCTTAATAAAATGCATTGCTGCCTGGTTTCGAACCCATGACCGAGTACTCGTAAGGCCGTGTTCTAATATAAGCAATTGTCGCATTAATTTTGTTAGGTCACAGATGAAGGCAGATGGTCCACTCCGCAAAATCATTTAAATATAAAAGCAACTCTTGTTACGACTTAATAATGTGCAATTACGGTCGCACAGCGCTATATGTATAATTAGAATTACTTACAGTTATAATCACCTAGAAGGTGCCTCTCTTTCTATCGCCTATATCTTTTGACTACGTTACGCCCACTGAATTAGACAAGTCAAGCCCGCCTCGTACCTACTTGTAGCTTCATACCTAAAATGTGGAGTGAATCATCTGTATTCATCCGTGGTTCGGTTAACCTGACGTGTTGTCGTACTCGCGCGTTCGGGTGATGATCAAATGATCGCTACGATCGCGTATTCGTGAAATAATGACTTAAATTAGGACACAGCTGAAGTCGAGACCGTTACTGCAGAGCTTCATTAGTTTCATCACCACTGCTCTCAAAACTGTGAAGGAAAAAACGTAAAGAAGCCGGCGTATCCTGTGACCGGAATCCGAAGACATGTGGCATATCCACCAAACTGCACTGGGCAAGCATGGTGGATTACGGACCACTCACTGTTTCAGCTAGGAGGCCTGTGCCCCAGCAGTGGGAACGTTATAGGCTGAATACGATATCATAGAGGTCTATCATCTGTATTAGTATTTTTGTAGTATTTTTTGTTTTACATTGTTCTCACGTATAGCAGCAACAAGAATACTGTAGCCAGGATTTTGTAATATCTATATCCATATTTAAAAAAATGCCCTTGGCGTTTCTTGCCCGTTCTTCACCATAGAGCTCTACGTTTTGGAATGGGCAACTAGCTTCAACTTTCTGACTAACTGACCGACTCTTTGACAATTCAAAAGTGCCTGTTAATGGTTTAATTGAAATAAATGCTTTGAGTTTGAGTTTGTAAGACAGTGTGTTTAAACAATAACTGTTTTATATTTTACAGGAAAACGTTAAAAAAATATCTCCCGAGACGACTACAGTATACTACAACAAGGGACTGTAAGAAGCAAGTGTGACCACGAACCGAACCAAATTATTAAATAATTTTGTTACTCACGTGTACGTAACACACGATCAATCATAATTTTAATCATTTTGAAGGATATTGCTTCATAAGTTATTCGTCTGCTCAGCAACGAAAATAACGCAATGAATGTTGTTGAACTGTCAAAATGATTGATCGATTGTCACGTAATTACGATGCAGGTTTGCGATCACTCGAATCGATGGTGAACGTGATCCAAGTGAACTTTGTTTAAATCTCTTAGGTATGTGTTTAAAGCATTTACTTACTTACTATTTTTTTGTAGAATTTTTGTCATATCGACTGCAAATTGAAGAACAAATCATGAAGAACAAATTATAAGATATTATGTATTCCGCCGTTTTTTCTCTGTGATGGGATTATCCCAAATCCCCCAACCAAGGCTCGGATACCGGTAACATTTTCAAACCGTTATTATGTACTTGACTCAAAACCTTTACCTTTACTTTTTTCGGGTTCGTACGAGTAAACCGGTATTTTACAGGTTTTGGAGGAGTCTTTTTCGGATTAAACGGTTTAGAGCAATAGAAACGATACGTACAAACGATCCGTTTATACGGACGCACGATAAACAAACGCCGCATGCTGCTGTTCCGGTTTTATTCAGCGCGCGCATCCTCACACGTAGTCACAAGTTGCAACGCATTTACTGACATGCCCTTCTTCGAATAAACTGGTCAATTTACATAGGTCAAGATCATAGATATCCGTGGTCAAGATAAAGTTCTTCAAACGTTCACGTTCGAAAAGTTCGGAACGAAACCGACATAAAACGGTATTTTTTTTAACTGGTCCGAGGTTTGCCTCCAATTTGGGGGATGTGGGACCGAAGGCTTTGTGCTTATACTTTATATCATTATTTTCAAGAGGTATATAACTTGTTACTACTAGTTTTTAAGACAACACTCGTTTTGTTATAAAGAAGAATATTTATATGTTTAACGTGTTGAATTTGTTATATATGTCGTAAATGGATTGTAGAATCCGTTGTTTTACAAAACCGCTAGTTGTTTTACATAACAGCTCCGTTTTGTAAAACAGCGGAACGTCATTCTGCTGGATTGTCATTGCGCTACGTTTTACAAAACGGCTATACACGTTTAGCCGTAATGCAGAAAGGCTTATCTGAGTTGGGGATATTTTCACTCATATTTACTATTTTTTTATTTCATCATGGTCGCCCTACACCAAACGGCTAAACGTAGGTAGCAGTTGTAAAACGTAGCGCAATGACAATCCAGCTGAATGTCGTTCAGCTGTTTTACAAAACGGAGCTGTTATGTAAAACAACTAGCGGTTTTGTAAAACAACGGATTCTACAATCCATCTGCGACATAATTTATTTATTATACAAAAGATGTATCATTAACTGTAGTTCAACGTTACATTTTCTATCTTACAGTTTTGACTGTTGTGAAAAAAAGCTACATGAATTATTAAGCTCTAAATAGCGCTCTTGATGTAGATATTTATTTTTCGTTTAATAATTTTGTTTATGCTTTTACAATAATTTATGGCCCAACCAAGATAAGCATATTTTTAAGTAATGCATTTTTTATTTTATGATTGAATATAAAAAATAGGCAAGGCGCATCGATACCCATCATGTTTGGGGAGTTTCGCTAGCTAATTTAATTTGACTCTGTAGTATACAGGGTGAAATTTTATTCGTTTTAATCCTCTTAGGGGGTCATTATACTCATCATTATGAACAACTTTCACTATGGAGGATTAAGAACGAATAAAATTTCACACTAAGTAAAATGGTACAATAAGTAATAAATTGTGGCTAGCCTGAAAGAGTCATATTATTAAGAGCTCAATATTCATATGATATATATTTGTTATGTTACTCCTTCGATCTGACCACTACGCAGGGGTTTTATTAAGAATTGATTTAGCAATAATGTGCTATACTTACATTCCAAAGATATTCCTTTTTTCGTAAGTAATAATCTTATATTTATATAAATATTGTGATGTCAATTATTTTTGACCTGTGTATACATAAGCTGACAATAAAATTGTGACTCGTAGGGAATGAAAACTTTCAATATTTATAATATGTTTTTGCTATAAGTATTTAATATAATTGTTATGTTTATGGATATCAGTATATTAATTTAAAAAATATATATTATATAACCATTTTTTTGTAGTTGTATTTTAATTTTGCTTTGGTAGCTACGTAGGTCCTGCTCCTATGTCCATATATATATAAGAATAAGAAAGAAGCCTATGTCAATAGCAATGATTTATAATATTTTATTTCAATTAATTGACAGAATAAAACAGTTAGGCTGCCATCAGACGGACTGCAGCGCTGCAACCGCGCGCAGTCGATATATTCAACTGCATGCAGTTGAATATATCGACTTCGTTCAGCCTGACGGTATCAACCACAACCACTTTAAATTTAGAAAATAAACTGTTACGAAACTGGTTGTCTTTTGTTATTTCCTCGATACCATTATTATTCCGATAACTTTGTAATTGTGTGGTATGTCATTTAGATTCACAAACAATCTATCCACAGTTACCACAGTATCCTTCCATACCTACTAATTTCATAAAGGCTCGTGCAAACTGGCGCGACAGGCAGTGCAACCCTTGTCGCGCCCGCGATTTCGCGCCAGTCTGGACGGGACTTAATTCACTAATATTCAGCGACTTGGAAGAAGAAAAGTTAGTATTATGGGATTAAGTATTCATTAAAGGTACGATTTTCAGCAGGCGTAGCATGGCGCTTTCTATCTCTACGAAGAATAGACATAGCTTTTTCTGTACAAAGTGACAGTTCGTTTCTTCATTTTTGACATCCACCTTAGAAATCTTTCTACAATCTGTCATTTTGTCTTTCATTTCTAACGATCTTTGTCTAGGTCTTTTTGTAAGTAGACTATTTCGGAAGAAAGTTTTCTATCCTTACTGTCAAAATCACACTGACAACCGATAAATCCTATGATAAAATAAAGAATTCTGAGTCGAATTATGTAAAAAAGTGAATTTCGTAAAAAGTGCAGTTGACTCTTTCTACTTTGCTGCCGTCTCGTACTGTCTAATGTCTACAGGAAACGTCATTTTTGTCTACTCTTCCATCGACAAAACGGTGCTCATGCTACGCCTGCTGGAAGAGCGGTGGCCGCCACATATTATCTGCAATTTACCGGCGAATGACATCACTGAAACGTTATTTTTCATCCCTTTCATTTGATGTCACACGGTACAGCATGCAAAACTTTATTTTTAGTTTTCTTATTTTCCTCCGAAATTAACTACCTTATTCCAAAATTCATTTATTTACGTAACACGTCTGTGTTTGGGTCACAGGAATTCATGTGTACCAAATTTTAACTTAATCGGTCCATTAGATTCGGAGCATTGGCTGTGATAGACGGACAGACAGACACGAGTGATCCTATAAGCGTTTAGTTTTTTATACGGACGTACGGAACCTACCTAATAATTATGGTTTGGATGCCACCCTCTGGAAACTGAACCTCATTGTTAACACGTTCTCGACAGTTACGTTAATCGGCAGTTGAGCGGATTGCATTTACTTTACGATACGTCATTTTCATTACATTTATAAACTTATTTCAATTTATTTCAAGGGCATGAATCCAATTTTCGCGCGGTTGGTCCCCTTCGCAGCCGTAGCCAGCGCTAATTTCATTAATATCCCTATGATGAGAAGCGGGTAAGTTCTGGCATATCACATTATTTCACAATAGTAAGTAAGTAGTATGTACACACCACACAGTTTCATCGACGAGGTACCTACTACCCCATCAAAGACATAAATTCGTCACAATCATAGACTACTATTTATACTGATATCACAATCGCAACGAGCTCGTTGGCTGGTTGGTCAAAACTAGCCAGTATTGAATGGTGATGCGATGCGCTGGTTCAAGTTCAAATCCACCTCAAGCCGTTCTCTTTTTGAAAGTATTCCTTCAGCTCAATTGACGCTAGGACCGATGCCTGACAGGGTTGCGAGAAAGTCCGAAAGGGATACCCGGACCCGGGCAACAAGCAACTGAAAGAACACGGGTAGGTTTTAGTTAGTAAAAGTCTGACACGCCCTCCCGCTTCGCGCAGAGCGGGAGATGTCATATGATGATTTCCCACACTCAAAAAAAAAAAGTATAGTTTTAACAAATTCAATGCAGAGCAGTATAATATTTTAAAGCTTGGGGGTGTCCTCACTTAGTGACGCTGTCTGGTAGTTCTTCTGACTTGATTCTAGCTAGATTTTATATTTCAGTGAAATCATGAACGGAACCCCTGTGTTCACACCGGATGGAAAGCGAGTGGGCAACTCCAAGATCGCAGCGTGCACAGGCATCTTACTCGTGTGCATATCCAGAGTGGGCATGGCTATGCCCGCCATGAGTATGTATATTATACCTACTTAGGCGGGTGGGACAGTTAGCAAAATTATACAGAATGTAAAAATACAGTGAAAAGTTGGGTTCTCAACACTTGGCGCTGAGCCGAGTGCTGAAAACCCAACTTTTCAAAAAAACATACAGACGAATTGAGAACCTCCTCCTCTTTGAAGAAGTCGTTTATCAAATGGATTCGTATCACAAATTCACAAGCATCATAACATAATACATTCTCAGACCAAATTATTTGGTTAAAATTAGATGTAGGTATCGTTTGTTCTTTCACTAAACATCAACGATTTCCCTCCAAGTCTCTATTTTCCCTGTTACCACCTCATAAGTGTGATATTACTTTTCAGCACTGGTGCCATTGTTAGCGAACGCAGCTCTTCAACGGTGTATCTTCTGCCCCGACTCGAAGGGCCTCATTGCGTTCCAACTATTCATGGTGGGCTTATGTGCGTCGGTCGCTACGCCATTGTGCTGCGCCTTGTTTAGCCAGAAAGCCAACATTAGCATCTCAAGGCTAGAACCACCCTTGAAGGTACCTAAGATAAATTACCTATACCGTGTATCGCATATTGACATAATATTAACTTAAGAACACGCTGATAGTGTACTTACGTACTGGAAATAATGAGTATTTTTTTAGTATTCACCCGATTACGGTGAAGCAAAAAGGAGGGTTATGATTTTTTACATAATTACTTATCGATACCCATCACTTCTGTGAAGTTTTGCCAGCTAATCTTCTCTTGCCTGTAGCAATAAAAATAAGGTAAACTATACTGGTTTTGGTGGTAAGGACTTGTACGACTTGCACAAATGTGTTTCTCTGTTGGGATTACAAGCGCATGGCGCATCTGATCACATCTGATTGGATCATGTTATTGAGAGATCTGAATTAAAAATTTACTGTTTTCTATTTTGACAGGCACAGGCGCTAAAGCTATCTCCCAAAACGGATACGGTGTACTATAACAAGGGCCTGTAGGTAAGCAGCCTGCAAGTGAGCAGATAGCAAACTGTACTGAATCACCACTTCGAAAAGCATGAAAAAACGACACTACGAACTTTTGCCACAGGTGTCGCTACTAGCTTTTCACTCACGGAAAATGACAAAAAACGTACAGCACCAGTTTACAAAAATTTTGGATTCTGACAAAAATACCGCGCCGTGTCTCGTATCTCGTCGCGTGTGTAGAATTTGTAGATAGGTATGTCTGTATCGGTTGTAATAACAATCAATCTGCCTAGCCTTCCAACTACATATGTTTGGGTCGGCTTCCAGTTTAACCGGATGCAGCTGAATACCAGTATTTTACACGGAGCGACTGCCTATCTGACCTCCACAACCCAGTAACTGGGTAATACGATCGGTTGTAATAACAATGGAAATAAATAATTTTCTAAAGGATTACGATTAAAACGCTTTAAAAAAATTGAAGCTAATTAAGTAACGGAATCTCTTGCGGAATAAAATCGTTTTCAACATAGAGTCGGAATAAAAACATGGACTTTTTGGTTCACTCTGACCTTGATTCTGCAACGCCTGTAACTTGCGGCAATGTTCTTTGGTGTGGCTGTTGTAGATGGATTTTCGAATCCACTGTTTTACAAAACAGCTCCGTTTTGTAAAACAGCTTGGTCAAACCGTCTGCAGTAGGTATGTGCAGGAGGGTCGTGGCCTCTTTGCTATGTCTTGCTACGGTGGAACAGGCGTTGAATAAAATTGTGTGGACGTCGGTAATGTTGCCGTGTTCAACGCTCACTCACCGTCGGCGTCGCATGTTATTTACCTCACTGAATTGTCTTTGGCTTCACGCCATGACGACACAGATTATTTGATTCCTTGCCACCACGTGGCCGCTTCATCCTTGAATAGGTAGGCTAAACCACGCAGAATGTTTGAGTCCGCCAACTGCGCGCAATCGCTAAAGGCTTGCACTCGCCCGCGACACCGAGTCTGACCGAGTTGAGCAACTCCCTAAATGATCCTGTTTGAGAGCATTAGAGTGAGGCGATAATCGTCACCACGTTTTCGTTTGAAAACGTAGCGTGGCGTTGCGCGGCGAGGAAAAGAATGCGTAGTTGCTGTCTTGGTTGGCGGACGGCTAATCCCAAGTAACACAGACGTGCTGAATAAAGATTGAGTAAGAGCAATCATCAAGAGCATAAAGCTGAATACTAAGCTGAATAACGTCTGAGTACCTACCGTCTATTCAGCTGTTATTCAAGCAGACCCCAATTTTGAATGCTTAACGCTGAATAAAATCTGAGTAGGAGCTTAATAACGTTTCAACTAGCTTAATAACTTTTGAATAACTGAGTTAGCTTAGTCGAATTGGTTATTGTATTCAGAATTTATTAAGAATTTAAATTATTCTTCAAATTTTTGCAAACAATATTCATATACTTAAATTGTGAAAAGCAAAAGAATTCAATTGGATTAAATATTTTAATGTCGATGTCGAATTTAAATGTTGATTTGACATGGTGAACTTATAAAATCGGTATAAGTAAATTTGAATTTACAAGTTAGGTAGAGGTCTGCTATAATGTTAATAATTGTTAGTGCGCAAGTAATGTTGTCGTGAATTGTATGTTTTTTTTTTCATTACTTATGACGCGCCGCGTGAATAATCAAGATAACAGATCGTAAATAGTATTTTCATGCATTCATACTAGGTCTGACAAAAGTACTTGTGACGAAATAGCTAATACTACCATTTGAATTCAACAAAATAACTTGAATCGAGTTGAAAATGTTGCATTTTGGTGATCTCGTAAATTACTTGTAAGTATAGCTTACAAAGATTTTTAATGGCGATCGATTTTTTTAACTTGAAAAAGAGTAGTCTAAAAATAAATACGTACAATAATATTTTAATTAAGCTATATGCGCTTTACGAATACAAATATGGTCTTTAATTTGAATACATTAGTTTGAAACTCTCTATTATACTGAAAAAAGCTTAATAAAAACATAAATAATATTGTTTATTCAGCAGCTGAATAATTCGTAAAACATAGAATCTTATCCAGTTTAAAGATAAAATAAAAATAATTATTCAGTATCAAGCTGTATAATAGAATTATGTAACAATATTATTCAGAAGGTGATACGTTATTCAGCAATTAGCTGTTTCAAACGCTACTACTAGCTTAGTACTGCTTTATCAATAGCAATACAGATTATGGTTATTCCGATAAATGCTACCGACCGCAACGGGGCTGTTTTTCAGCTTTAAGCCACATGGAATGCAAAATGACGTCTGTATATTAGTTTTACGGTGATTGGTTACTAAGCGTAAAGAAGGGAAGGACAGAAATACAGAATTTATTAAGCGTGAAGAATTTTAAGGGTCCGAACTCAACCTAATTCAGCATTTGGCTATTCCCAAAGCTCTTATACAAACTATATTCATCTTTGAACTGTAAAAGGTTCTAAATGTGTTCTGTTATCTTACTTATGTGCTACCTGATGAAATACGCGTCTACGCAGTAAGCCTTCCTCGGAATGGCCAGGTTAGGGAAAGATACTGTATGTAGGTATATCGTGATGGCCACGATATCGTGAGACGACCTAATTGGCCTAGATTGTGTGTACTTGTTGATGTTTGTAAGGGCTGATCACATACAAGGAGATTTGCATTCAGAGAAGCATACCTATTCTAAAAGGATAGATATTTAAAGTATACCTAATTGAAATAAAATAAATCCTCAAAGAGGTCACTGTAAACATAATTATGAACAATTTTTACTTTGTGACCAACCCAGCTAAAAAAGCAGCTGCTCCATACATTTATATTTTTTTAAATGTCTTGAACATATCTCAGGACCTTGGGGTCCCGGACCTTTAGAAGGCGTGGTAGGGGCCGAAGCTAACTCCCAGAGGTCCCTTAGACAATTTTAAATGGAATGAGGCGCCAACCGACGATTATCCCTGTTCGCACTAGGCAAGTGCAGCCAAGGACAACCCCCGGTTGGTGTAGGACTTTTACAAGATATGGAAACAAAAATATTGGATTATAGGTTTAGGTGGCTTAGAGAACTGGTTATCTTGAACTATGGAAAGACTATGGCCCCTACCTGACCAATGTTTCATATAAAATACACGGATAAAATGGCAGGGGGTGAATTGCACACTCAATAATGGGCCCCCGAAAACGGTCGCTAGCACAAAGTGTCGCAACGACAAGGGGGCAACATGTCCTGAGGTGCTTAAGAGGAGTGGAGAGGTATTCCACGGCTATCAGGAAAATCCCGGAAGTACGGTCAAGATCCCTACCAGCATCTTACTGGAATACTTCCTTCTTCCGAGCGCGTTTGCTGAATCTCCACTCAAGCCGGCCAATAAAGGCAAGAATGAGGTGGGAGCTCCGTTCCTCGTCAGTGTTCACTCTAGCCGGCTAATAAAGGCAAGCCAGAGATGAGGAACAAGACTTCTCCCGGGAGGTAGGGTCCGTGGGGTCGCTACTGCCTAACAGCTTGCTACATGCTGCCCTGCGGGTTTTTGTATCTCTCTTGGTCTGACTCTTCATCCTAGACCTGTTCCGGCAAAGTGAACTCTACCGGCACAGACCAAGGAGCGCGCAAGCCCCACCGTGAAGTCAACGTATATATGGCGGTGGGGCACACATTTATAATATTATTATCGTAGTATATAGTAGAAAAATGCTGCTATTCAGCTGCATCCGGTTAGACTGGAACTGGAAATCAACCCCAACATAGTTCTGAACAGGCTATAGGCAATTGATAACAACTCACAAAATGTAGGGAACAGCTGATACATCACGTATCATGACATGAAATTTTAAATAAAAATAATAATGATTTAACTATAATGCATCGACCCCTTAAGATGTTTTCAGTTATTTCAATTATGTGGAAGTTGTTATCCTGTCGATAAGCCCCAGTGTTATTTTCACTACTCATGGACTCAAGCGCCCGAGTTTCGCGTTGGGGCTACCATACAATTTTGGGGCTACTATGGTTGCAGGGCGCTTGACTAAGTTTAGTTCAATTTAGTTAGTTGTCTGACAACAATGGAAGGACAACCCGTCCAAAGATTCTAATTATGTAGTTAGTCTAATTACTTATGTGTATTTGTCACAGATGGATTGTCGAATCGGCTATTAAACATAACCGCTAGCTGTTGTACAAAACCGCTAGTGGTCATGCAAAACGGCCAATTAAGCAATCCATCTGCGACATTATGTACTACTCTAGTGCTCAACATGCATTCCTATACCTACTGTAATGTCAATATTTTCCTGTCGTCTAAGAAGACATTCTTTATGTGACATACTTAGCTTTTAAAAAAACATTAATTAATCATGAACAATAACTTGAGTATTTATTTTAAATAATGTAGGTATATAACATTAACAGAGGCGGACTAGCAGTGTTGGCCGCACTAGGCCGTTTAGTACCAGCCGCCCCTTAATTTCTACTTATTTAGCGATGGAAATGTGTAATTAAAAACCACTGCATTTGCTATAATATTTTATTATGCAAAAGGTTACTAACATTAATTGAGCTGAGTTAAGCGTACAAGGTGGGGCAAAAGTAATGTCATAATGTCACGTAAAAAAAAAATGGGCACTATTTCCACGGAAAGATATTCTAAATAAAGGTGTAAAATTGATGACATTAAGCCAAAAATTATATTGGTCAAATGACCGCGGGCGCGGCGAGCGGCGCGGGCTGCTTGGCGCGGGGCGGGCGGGGACAACTATCGCCATAGCTCGTTCATACAAGTGCCTGCAGCAATGACTATATCTCTGACGCCGTCAGCCAGTTCAAATCGCCAAAACGCGATATTATACGGCCCAGAAATTGGTGTGTGCAACTTTGCACATACTTATCGCGCAGATTAGCCGCCCTAAGGCCTGGGCCTAGTCGGTCTTAGGCTAGTCCGCCACTGATAAAACAAGAACTAAGACTTTCTTTAAAATATGAATGTTTACCAAAATCGGTATTTTATAAACATAAAACATGAATTTTATAAAGATTCATTTCTGATTTGGTTTTTGTATCTTATATTCTTACGAAATATTTTCTCGAATATTTATATTTTATCTAGATAATAAATACTTATTATGTTACTATGTCTTTTCTTTTTTTTTCGATACAGACTGTAGAATCCTGTTAATCCTGTATTCAAGCTGATTATAGCACTACACTGCCTCATCACCACATCAAGCCTTCCGAGACGGCACTCTTCACTTTCAACCATTTGCCGCCATTCGTGGTGAACTGACAGTTATCATTAGTGACAGCGACCTCACTGACCTGACGTGCATGAGATAGTGTCTTAGAGCATTTACCCGATAGTGTTTACTTGGGTGCCCGTGGTCACAAACTATACTACAACGCCAAAAACAGTTGACGCCAACAACACTGGTTGGCGTTGGGACTAGTTACCGGTAACTCCATGGGTGACTCGTATAGATTTTGACATCGCTAGCGACAAGTCGGCTGTCAATTTATGCATTAGTCATAATAAGAAGCGCCCGAGGCGTACGTACAGCACGCTGCGTTTTGGGCGCTCAATAAAATTGTATAAATTTCTATGTTACGAATTATATCAAACGCTGCCGTTCAAGAGAGTGAGTCGAGACGCGCGCAAGACCCATGGGCGCCCACCCTAAACACGCCTTCGACGTGTGAACACAAATCAGCGCCGCCAGATTGCACTCTATTATTTTCGTGATTTAGGGGAAAAATTTATACTTATTTGGGGAAATGTTATTTTTGGGAAATTCACCTCACATTCAAATTAACCACGTCCATGCTGAGGTTGCCCTTTTCCAATGCGAGTGTGGAAATAGCTTTTTCGATCATGGACGTAGTCAAAAATAAGCTAAGATAAAGAAACCCTGCTTACCGAAACGGCAGACCACATAATTCGGGTGAGATACGGACTAGCAGCCCGTGGCGGAAGTTCGCAGTTTGAGTCGACTACTAAAGTACTAAACTGAGAAGTAAACCATTTCAATACCGAAAACGTCTACTCTGCGGGAGAGTCCATTGGTCCGGTTTAAGAACTGACAACTTATGAGCCTTTTCAATAAATAATATAAAAAATAGCATGTAGCGCATGTAGGTATATATTGTGTATTTCTTTGTTAATTCCGCTAAATAAAGTTTGGGGGTTTATTTTATTCTGAACTAGCTGTGCCCGCGACTTCGTTCGCATGGATGTCGGAAAACAATAATATGTCGCTTAGAAAAGTTGTACCTTCATTTAAAAAGGGGGAATCTTTCGACCAGGCCTGGTGATTTTTCCTAGTAAGAAACTGCCAAAAAACTTGTGTTTTTATTTAAGAAAATGCTTCTCTTTATAAAATATTAGCGGTGGAAGCACCTGGAGCGTACACAAAAAAGTTGCTAGGGTTGCTCACACGCGAAAGAGCTACATAAAGTTGGCCGTGGGAAAAGCAACCAATACTAAGATCCACCCCCGCAACGGATATCTGGCCCTGAGCTTTGTTAATGGTCAGGCTGACGGGGAATTGCACACGCTTAAAACTAAACGGGAAATTATTGGGATTGAGAGGAATTCTTGGAATAAAAACAACATCACCGGCGCCGCAACCTGTTAAGATTTCGGCTTCGATGACGTTTTGTTGGTGATTGGTGACTATGAGCCGAGTGCCGTTGCAAAGTTTGGGAGGACTTAAATTTCTGAGAAGAATTATTGGCACTCCGACTTTTAAACAAATTTTGTGTGCTGAAAGACCGGGTGTGTTAAGGGATTCTAAGAACTCTACTGTATAGTGTGTGGCATCTTCTTCTTCGGGAACCGTATTTATCGATGTATATTGTTGACTTTCCCCAGAAACATGTGCCAATATTTGTGTATTTATTGCTGTCCGATAGTCGAACAAATCAAATCAACCATAAGGCCTCTGCCTCGAATCTTGCGGGCAGCGGGGCGGCGGCGGCGGCGGCGGCGGCGCGGGTGCAGCAGGATCTTATGCGTAAAATCAAATGGACCGGTTCTCGAAAACAGCGGCGCGGCAGCGGCGAGGCGGCGGGCAGCGAGCGGTGCACTCCATTCAAGCGGTGACCGCCCGCGCGTCTGCATTGCAGTGTTGTTGCCCACAATAAATTGAGCGTTAGGAATAAATTTGAATCAAAAAGATGTTGCCGCCATTGTTCAGACATTTCTTTCGCGAATAAAAACAAATATCTCGACGACAAAATCGTGAACACAATACTACGCGGCTATAGTGACGCGCGATCTGCCCGCTAGTTTCGAGAACGGGTCTTTGATGCCCGCCCTGCTCCCGCGCCGCCGCCGCCGCCGCCCCGCTGCCCGCAAGATTCGAGGCCGAGGCCTTACACATGCCAACAACGATCGAATCGAATGAGCGGCGGTCACGAATCATACGAACAAATTACGAAGTATAGTACAGTTCGATTCAAACTTAATGGCGGCTCGGAACATGAGGCGAGTCGCTGCGCAGTAACAATTTCATGTGACAGCGGGGGTGAGGGGTGGGGTACTGCGCAGCTAAAAGCTAACTTCCGAGCCGCCATTAAGTCTGAATCGATCTGTAACGACTCGTTTCTTGACTTCTTAATTTGAACCTCATGAACGAAACCAACCAAAATACCAAATCAAAACCAATCAGATCAATTAGGAGTGAGGCGTCACAGATAGAAATCACAGATATTATAAAATAGCAGATAGCAATTGCTCCTAACGATAAAAAATATCTGTTACTTAAAATCACAGATCCTCAAGACTGTTACTGTTAAAACTTCGGATACGATTTTCGACTTTAACGAAAAGAAATAAAGAAGATATTCAATTGAGTCAATACGTATTTATCGTCTGTACAAAAATCACAGGCTGTGATTTTATAACAGATAGATACGATTTTCGACTTGAAATCAAAAGAAATAAAGATGATATTCGATTGAGATACGTATTTATCAAAAATCACAGGCTGTGATTTAATAACAGATATTTGGATCTGTTATTTTTTGTCACAGTCACACTGATCACGTTTATATCGTGTCGTGATATCGTGTTTCACCTGTTACAACCCATCTCTAATCTCTAATGCTCGGTTCCTATAAACAAAAACGAATCGTTTTGCTTACCAATGGTAGCATTTTTTATTGCCAAACTGGGCAAATAAATAAATTCGTAAACTAATTTTACCTGTGATATCTACTTCCATATGGGAGGGTCCACTATGCAAAGCTATGAGATTTTTGCTTCATTATTGGTAAAGATACAAGAGTTTTAATTTTAACCAATAACGGTCCGTTAATTATAGGAATAGGCCATAAGATAAATACTTTCAACGAATGACAACCCAACCAACAATTTATTATTATTATTTATTTATTATTATTATTATATTATCGACACTAAAGAAGTCAAAAACAAAGATACCTACACTAAAAATTATTTGGAATATCTGGGCGAAAGTCATTCTTCGACGGAGACTCTTGACACCGCGATTCAGAAAATGACATTAAACGAACAACGCCATCTATCGAGCACGAAATGATACTGTCAAAATATATGGGAAAACGTTCGAACACTCTGTAAGCTAAATAAACTATGTAGAAAAGTGAAAAATTAAAGAATAAATAGCTACCCATATTTTTTAAGAAATTAACATTTGTCACTATTCTTTCATGATTATCAAGATTTGAATGATAGGTAGCGCCACCTATCGCACCAATACTAAACTAATAAATAAACAACGCATCTGGAAAATTTTAATTAATCTAACTTTAGAGTTATATTCTATACACATTGTATCGCGTTAAGTTTCCGCGCAAAGAAAATGACGGTCATATAACAACACACGATCTCACAAACCTATTAATTAAGAAGTAAGTATCATTTCGCGTCAATAGATGTCGTTACGTGTATGTACATTACGTAATGAAAATTCCTTCTTGAACACTTTAAATTCATATATCTTTTGATATTTTGAAGCGATTGCGATGAAACAAAAACTAATTGAAACATCGAGTTACACACAATATTTGAGTATAAAAGTTAACCATATTGATTTCGTACTTTTTACGTGATAGTGGAACAATCAAACTAAAGAACATACAAACAGACAAACAGACAAAAAATCCAAAAATGGTAGAAATGGAATCTGTTGGTTATTCTTGGACAAACCACCAATTTTTTGTTGTATGTATATAGATTTTTTTTTTCATTGTACAGAAACGCCTCGTCTACAGATTTATTATATGTATATAGATAAGGGCATTTTTGATTAAGGTAATTTTGGGGATAAATAATTTTGAATAACATCTTGTTGTTCACACACGCGCTCGGCGCGCGCCCAATCGTAGCGTACTGACCATAGACTACTATCTATACGGTACAGACAGTAATGAACGCGCGCCTCAGGCGCCGCGTCCATCGCACACCCAAAACGCAGCGTACGGAGCGCACGCCCAAAATGCAGCGTACGGATCGCGAGCCCAAAACGCAGCAGCGTACTGAGCGCTGCGCCTGAGATGCTTATTCTAGTCCCTTTTACCGTGCGTTTGCACTGGCGAAACATTCACGACAAAACATGTTGAAATTTCATTTTATGGCAATGTTCCATATACAATTTTTGACAGGCCTTCAACATGTTTTGTCGTGAATGTTTCGCCAGTGCAAACGCACGATTAGACATTGGCAGTATTGGCAGAATAATATAGGTAGGTAATAGGTAATACGGGCTGGTATCCGCAACTCCACGTCAAAGCGCGTATTTTGCGTACGGTGGCAGAATAATATATAGATATATAAATAGTCGGTGACTAAAAGTCACGCATTAGAAACCGTAGTATCTCTATGTAGGGTACCTACTTAGTCTGCACTACTACACTAAAGTGCAAGACGTAAAGATGACCGTCTATATTGGCATACCCTAATCGCTAACCACAGACTAAGTAGTACGTCGCTAACCAAAACGATCATGTACAAAAACATGCATGTATACATTTGAAGCACATTTGACCTACATTTTGAATTAATTCTGGTGTAAAGCAGCTGGTTTTTGTTCATGAATTCAAGAACAAAAACACTCAGCACAATGTCACGTCAAAAAACTACTGCTTTATATGTATTACTTACCGCTATTATAACAATACCGGTGACCTTGTAATGCTTTTGTTGCGCAGCGCAGCGTTGCGCTGCAAGCGACTTCACGATACGCTTCGCGACATCGCGATGCGTCTCGCGACGCCCCGGCGCAGCGCGGCGGCGCAGCAGCACGCCACGGCGCGCTGCTGTGCGCGAAACCACTGGCACTGGCCTCTTCAAGCACCGTCACGTCACGTCGCGTCTCGGTGTGTACTGACCCTTATTTCACCCTTTTCGAGCAAAATTAAGCGGAAATCAAACTAGGTATCCTATTGGTCGATACACATCCTGTGTCGGAAAGACTGCTTTATATAGTTATCATCATCAGGGGTGGTCGTGAAGGTCCGAGGGGGAGGTCCTGGGGGTCATGACCCCCCCCCAAAACCATTCAAGCTGTCGAGAGACTGAATGATTTAAGTGCTTTTCTTACAAAAAATTGTAGGTAAGTACTTGAACCACAGTGACCCCGTGACCCGGAAAAGAAAAGAGCAATTTTTTTTCTTGTAATTTTCATAGTTGCTTGGTATTTCCTGCATATGTAGGCAATGTAACTCCTATTTATGTTTGAAAATGTAAATGAAATTTAACCTATTCGAGACTGGGTATTAAGGCCAGCATATTCGAGCGCAGTAGTCATTTAGCGCTACCTCAATCCCTGCGAGCTAGTCGCGCGAACACGTAGTTCAAGTGAACTCGCTGACCCCGCTGTGCAAAAATTTTGCGTCACAGTATAAAATTGTAACAGTAAGTACAATTAACTTTGTTTTACGGAATTCATGTTAATGTTTAGGGTGTTTAGTTTTTAGGGAAATATAAGCAACACAATTTATTTTATTACCTACCTACCATTGTTTTTATGTCACCAACACTGTTTCCTTTTCTTTCATAACTGTTACAGCGCTTCCGCACTACGCTTACGCTTACTACCGCACTACGCTTACTTATAATAATAAAACCGGCTAAAAGCGAGTCGGACTCGCGCACGAAGGATTCCGTACCATTATCTATAAAAACGGCAACGCCCTTAAATATTTATTTTATTCTAGTTTTTAGTATTTTTTGTTATAGCGGCAACAGATATACATCACCTGTGAAAATTTCAACTGTCTAGCTATCACGGTTCATGACATACAGCCTGGTGACAGACGGACAGACAGACAGCGGAGCCTTAGTAATAGGGTCCCGTTTTACCCGTTGGGTATGGAACCCTAAAAACAAGCATTATAATCTATAGAATTTTGGTATGGCAGGCAATTTCCCGCAGGAAGTCAGACAGTAAGTCGGTAAGTCAGCCGCAGCCGGTAAGTCAGCCGGTAAGTCAGTCGGTATGTCGGTCGGTAAGTCAGGAGATAACAGATATCTACACTAGTCACTATTTTGTGTGAAAGTACAACAACATCAACAACCTTGCATTATTATTATAATTTGTACAATAGATACCTACAGTAGGCGCGCGAGTTGAATTGATGCAGTAGGTACACTAGGTACATGTCTGACGCTCACGTAATAGAATCTACCTATTGCGCCTGAGCGTGAAGCAAATACTGCCGTCGCATCGTCGCGTCGCCATTCTAAATCCCATTCAAAAAATCGAGTTGTAGGTCAGTTCAACTGAACAGTCAGTTGAACTGCAAAGATAAAAAGTTTTATTTGCAAAAATGATCTTTGGTGTAGTTGTGCTACTGTTCTTTCTGTAAACTGTAATATTAAAACGAGTAGGTAGTTATAATATACGTAGAAAAATTATAATCAAACTCATCTTATTGTTTATACAGACTGATTTTTAAAACTAACACACACGGAAAATAACAATAATTTCTCGTATATTTTGCGGGGAACGCAGTGAGCTAGCAACAGCGGCACAGGTCCTACCTCAAAGACGCCTGGCCGGCTACTGAAACGAAGCGCGCGGGCCACCTTATTATATAATATCTTGTTAAAACAATAAAAAACTGTTTTGAGAAAAATGAACCATACAATATTCTTTGTGATTTTATTGCCTATTTTTTGACATGTTTTTCGGGAGTAAAAGTTGGTTCTACTACAAGTAAAAATAATAAAACGATCAAAAAATCGCGAAAAAAGGGAGTTTTCTCGATTTTTTTTGATCGAGTGAAGTTGTATAAATCGTGTTTTGAACCATAGAATAATCAAGAATATTTATTAAACTACAACATGTATTTTTATCAGATCAAACAAATAATTTTTGATTGTTTAATTTTGAATCAAAAATAGGTCGATTCTGAGAGTCCTGCCCTTAAAACTATCGAGTTCTTCGCTCGCTCTCATAACCCTAGATAATCTACTGTCATAACACCTATCCTAGCTTTCGCTCGAGCGCGGTTTGTCACTGTTTTAACCTGACCTATCCCTGGCCGGGGTACCCTATAGCTTAGTTACTGCGACCAACTGTGAGAAAAGTTAAAAAGAGGTTCAGTAGATAATTCAAAAAAGTGTGCATCATTAGAAGGTGAAAAAGATTTTAGAGTATCAATTAACCATTTCCCTAAAAATATTCTTCGGCACCAATGGTGACCCCCTCGAAATCTTGGGCTGCGACCGGGCCTGTATGTATCATTAAGAAATACCTTCCGTAGCATAGAGACAAGTCGATTTTATATGCCGGGGCTACATTGTCGTGTTATCGCGAACTTTACTTCGCGCGGCCTCTGTTGCTCAGCGAGACGTCGAGCGGTGTGCGAGTGAGAGCGCGCGAAGTAAAGTTCGCGATAACACGACAATGTAGCCCCGGCAATAGAAATGCATAGAAAATAGAAACCTTATTTACCTATACGTCTATGATAGTAGAACCCAGTAGTGTCGCGTCGACACGTCGTCGCGCGTCGCGTCGCCTGCTGTGCTGCTGCCTGCAGAGTAAAGTATCATCCATCAGGGGCATTATAGTGCGTGATAAAAGGTCTCACTCCATAAATGATTTATAAACCTCTTTCGTTCGCAGTTCTCTATCATAGAAGATTATTATCTATAGTAAGAAAAACACGAGAAACTCCTTCTATCAATTCTTGCCAAAGGAACGAATGTCACTTTTGAAATTCGAAAATAAATTTCGGTGTATTTACAAAATAAAAATGTGTATTATGCTGATTTCTCTGTAGATGTTAACTATAAATTTAAATAACGGATTACACGCCTACAAATCTGGTGAGAAGGTGATCTGGTGGTAGGTGGTGGAAGGTCTGGTGAGGTAGGTAGGTTGGTCCCACTGGAGTACCTCAGGCCCGGAAGTAAAATGTATGGAAATCTATGAAGACGCCTTTAAATTTCCTTCCGCGATAACGTTTACGTATTTCCATACATTTAATTTACGTGGACGTCCACGATCATATCGTCACGTTAGAAATTATAAAAGCGCTCAATGGGAATGATAAAAGCACTCAATGGAAATCATGGAAATCTATTGAGGTCAAATCTATCACTACATAATTATTATAAAATCACTACATATTATAAAACAAAGTCCTAGCTCCGCCGCGACCGCGACTGTCTTTCTGTCTGTTCGCGATAAACTCAAAAACGACTGCACTGATTTTCATGCTGTTTACACCAATGGATAGAGTGGTTCTCGAGGAATGTAGTATATAATAACCGACATCCACGCGGGCGAAGCCGCGGGCATCAGCTAGTTAAGTATAATTATAACCGTATTCATAATTGTATCTAACCATTAAAACTTAGTTGTCTTAGGCATCTTAAATTCTTATGTCATTATTGATTTGCCAGTCTATATTATGTAATTACGACTATACAACATTTTGTTGCAGAGTAAAAAACTATGGGATCCCCCATAGACTTGGACCAACCCCGATGGGACCAGAGCACATACTGGGGACGCGCCAAGCATTTTATAGTGCTCACTAACCCAATAAATTTCTTCGCTAGCGACCAAGATCTGGATAATGCTAAGAATATTGTGGATGAGTACAGGTTCGTACATTTAATATTATAATTATTCATAATACGTCACTTATCTTTCATTCGCAATGGGGAAAGACTAGCCTCATACAGACTGGCGCGACGTGACTCACGTAATTGTTTGCACAAGGTTTTATTCCCGTTTTGGATGAATGAATAAATGCTTAAACAAAAGCGAAAGTTGAAAATCCAACAACGCGCTTTTAGTTAGGCACTAGCAGCGCCCCGCGGTTTCACCCGCGTAAGTCTCGATCCCGTGGGAATAACAGGATAAAAAGTATCCTATATTAATCCAGGTTATAACAACTATCTGTGTGCCAAATTTCATCCAAATCCGTTCAGTAGTTTTTGCATGAAAGAGTAATAAACATCCATCCATCCATCCCCAGAATCCCCACAAACTTTCGCGCTTACTGAAGGTAGGCTGAGCTCAGTCAAAAGCGTGAGGTTACTGACGCGATATGAAGTGCTTGCAGCCTTTCCAATGTTTTCCCATCTTTGGATTTTACCAACTTATTATGTTTCCTGTCCGCACAAGCTAACTATTACCAAATTACGATGTGACGACGGAGCGGCACGGGCCACGGCAGATTGTCAAAATTCAACGCTGCGACGCGACGCCGTAGCTGTGGCCACAGGTGTGGCGTCCAATACGAAGAATTGTGGTGCGGTGCCTTTATGAACCGAATCGCATCGTGTGGCCTAGCCCTGAATCGTGGGGGATTACCATAACTATAAATCCAAACCGTCTCATTGATTTGGGCTAGGACGAAAGTTAGAATTCGTTTTGTAATTTCCACTTTTGTCCTAGTCCTAGCCTAAACCTTTGAGCCAGTATTTTGAGAAACGTAAAGTTCACACAAAATTGACCACTTCAGCTACGGTCTCCTAGAAGAGCGGTGGCCGCCAGATATTAGCCGCAGTGATGGCTGTCAAGAAAACTATGAGATTTCAATCTTTGGGCGGCGGGGTTTACTTTACAGGTGGTTTTGGTGTCAAAAAACTCCAAAGAAAACACTCCAACTTACGTTAAAAAAAAACATACAGACGAATTGAGAACCTCCTCCTTTTTGAAGAAGTCGGTTAATAACGTTTCAGTGTCGCCATTCTCGGTAAATTGTGGATTCTACACGTGGTGACGGCTCTTTTGTTTTTGACATTTGAACGGTTAACTTTGTCAGTATAGGTAAAGGTCGAAATTAAAAAATGGCTCGATGGTTTAAATCTGGATCTAAAGATAAAAATTGTTTTGTAATATGGGCGAAAGAAGATCGATAACTAAACTTAATTTTTTGTTAACAGGAAAACAAAAAAAATGCCTCACGGTTATGACGAGGAAAAACTTTGGCAGACCAAATATCTCGTCGACAGTGCATTCCATCCTGACACTGGTGAGAAGATGATCAAGATCGGACGAATGGCTGCGCAAGCGCCTATGAACACTATCATCACTGGATGTGAGTAAATTTAATGTAAACTGATATCCTTTTTCTAGGCTTCGAGAATTCTAATTTTAAAAAATCTGTCAAATACCTTACCTATATCTACAGGGTGTTAGGGTAAACACCGTTATCCTTGAAACCAGTAGTTTGGTGTCATTCATAGAACATAACAGGTCATTTATAGAACATAAAATCAATGAAAAATTACAACATTTTTTTTAAACTACATTTACCACAAAAGACGCAAGTTCGTCTCAACACAACGCGAGCGCGACCCTTCCCTCAGTTAGTCAGCTGTTTCGCTCGCGAGCACGGTGTCGGATAGAAACTTTTTAAAATCTTTTAATAAAAATAACGTTACTTTTTGTTGTTACTCGGTCATTTGTTTTTATATTTAAGTCAACTACCCATGGTTTGAGTGACAACGGTGTTTACCCTGACAACCTGTATAGTTGGGTAAGCTATGATGTAGCTTTATACCTACTTGAATTCATAAACGCAGATAATTTACATTCCATCGCCATTTGACTACTCAACTATCTACTTCAGCAATATGTAGTTAATTAAGTAGGTTCCTACCTATTCTAAGTTAATTTTGTAAAAAACCGGCTCAGTGCGTGTCGGAATACGCACAATGAAGGGTTCCGTAGCTGGGATGAATTTATCCCAAGAACAAACTTATCATTGTAGTTGAAAAACATATTATTCTCCGACTGAAGGAACTCCACTTACAGAATGTATGGGAGAACATGTTTTTGCAACTCCAAATGTAAGTTGGTAGATTATTACTCGTAAACTTGTAGAGCCTACTTACTTAGCTGTGATAGTTTTTCTTTTAATTTCGTTATACACACTACTGCTGTGAATTTTGTCACCTATCCAACAATTTAGCTGACAGGACCCAGGACACTTGACTCTACAAAAATTAGCACTTTAATTAATGAAATTGTTTGTTATTCTCAGGCATGATAACGTTCTACAAGACAAAGCCAGCTACTATGTTCTGGCAGTGGTTCAATCAGACGTTTAACGCATTAGTTAATTATACGAATCGTTCAGGTGACGCAGTTATCACCACGAAGTAAGTGCTGTTACAGTTTTTTTTTTATTCCTGAAATATTCATTATTTTCAGGTTCAGGTCCTTATCAACTGTTAGAGCCTGTGCACCCGGGCGCTGCAGCGCCGTAACGTTTTTAGAGCATATGCACACAATGCATTGCGGCGGCCGCGCGGCGCCGGAGTGGTGTCGCTGCTTATTTTATATACCCGTGGTATGCCACACGGTGCGTTCCGGCGTCGGGGTCGCACCGCACGTACACCGGACTTTCAACCCGTGAGACGAGGTTGGGTGTACGTGATGCGACGCCGCCGCGCCGCCGCCGCCGGAGCAAAACAACCGACCGTATCCCCACTATCCAGTTCATGATTTTTAGTCTAGTTTAGAGAATTTTGTGACAAGGGAATCGGCACTATTGTTATCCGAACTACTTAGAAATGCAAAGTTTCATTTCTACACGACAGTTAGAAGTTGATGAATTACGTTGATGCCGGGGCTACATTGTCGCGTTATCGTGAACTTTACTTCGCGCGCTCTCTCTCGCACACCGCTCGACGTCTCGGTGAGCAACAGAGAGCGCACGAAGTAAAGTTCGCGATAACGCGACAATGTAGCTCCGGCATGAAAGATACGTATTGTCAGTTACGTGGTGTGAATGTGATTCTAGAACCCCGAGTTCTTCTCTCTCTTGGGGAACGTTTTAGTCAAAACAAATAGCTTATTTGACATACTATATTTACGCTACCTCACCGTGTATGAATTATTTTAGTCGACCCTGGGTTTTTGGTCTATATGTTACCGGTAATCTGTATAATTGAGGTATTCTATACAATACGTAGGTAATGTATGGAATACCCGAGGCATCCAGGCAATGTATGAAATATTATGAATATTATTGTCCGTTACATACTTTGCCTAGGTAATGTATACATTTCCCAGGGATTGTATGGATTGCTGGTTCACCGGCAATGTGTAAAGTAAATAGATTTGGTCTATATATTTATCAATGTTATGTAAGTACCATGGGAGAAACGAACATCTATACACCGTAATAACCGTGCGTTTGCACTGGTGGAACATTCACATAAAAACATGTTGAAATCTCTGTTTTCTGTCAGTGTATCGACTCGCGTTCGCATTGTCACGCAAATTGTTGACGCGAAACATGTTTGACGTTTCATATCACTCGACATGTTTCGCCACATTTCTTTACAAACCAATTTCGTATCAAAATGTATCTGTATGAATCTAGTAACATGTTGTTAGATTTGTTTTGAAACTTTGGTCGGTTATTATAGTCCACACATTTTGTATTCCACAAACATGGAAAACCATGCCAAAGCTCTATAAATTTCATCGTGTCTACTTTGGACCACTCTATGTTTCGATATAAACACGGGATGTTTACCACCATACTCGGATAACACTAAACATCAAGCAATAGACAAGTTGCGAGACATAATTTGACATAAACAAACAACAGTGCGAACGCAAACGTGACAAATCTTTATACAAAACATGTCTATTGTGTATGTTTCTAGACAGTGCGAACGCAGTTTACAACAAATCTTGAGATCTGTCTTAAGACTTACTCATGTTTCGTACAGTGCGAACGCAAGTTCAACAATACAAGTAATGAGATTTGTTTCATGTGACAAGTTTCGAAACATCTACATGTTAAATGTTTTCTGGTGCAAACGCATAGTCAGGACTATCTTGCTTGCAACACACGGCCGCTATAGTAATACTTGCTAACAGATGTGTTCATCATGTGCACGTGATTTTTAACCGATGAAAACATAGGGGGAGGTTCTCAATTCGACACGTATATTTTGTTTCCAAATTGGTCATATGTAAGTTATAAAAATAGTAGGTACTTAGTTACGCAATGAGCTGATTGCACGCTACGCACGTCCTTCCGACTGGGTCGCGTGGAGTTTACTGCACAGAGCACTATACAAGTTTACTGCCTGAGTGCATGCTGGCTCGTGTATGAAAAAGACGAAACTGGGCAAGGGGAAGACCCTTCCCGCTTTCGTCTTTTTCACACATTGCCGGCTGCGCATTCGGTACTGTATAGAATGCCTAGGCAAAGTATAAAATAAATAATATTTGCCTAGGTATTGTACCTATAGACTACCGGAATAAACAGATTGCCGGTAACATACATTTAGTAGCATTTTCCTTTTGCACTTTCTTTAGAAGCTTACTCTCCGTACCGTTTCTTTACTCTGTGGTCCGGGAGTGTATTTGTTATATAAGTAGCTGTGGTATTAAGTATTAGTATTATTTTATCTGAAACTATAGTTTTTCGATGTTGACAGGGAAATACTTACATCTTATTGCGCGGCTTGCGGAGGAGCCTTAGGTACCGCCCTGTACCTCAGGGGTAAAGTTAAGGTAAGCATGAAAACACTGCAGTATTCTAGAATGTATGCCCTTGGTACAGTTATCCTCATTTTTTTTCATTTTGTTAAACTAAACACAAAAAATAATTCATGTATTAATTGTCTACTATCTTTGTTCCATAATATTGTATCAATGTGTAGCCATAAAAAATAATACACATTGAGCACAGGTTCAACCTAGTTCAAGCAAATATGCAACTGTGCTCTATTTTAAACTGTTATTGTATTTATTGTAAACGTGTCCCTTCTTATAAATAAACAAATTATTAGTACTTAATTGTAGCTACATACTGATACAGTAGTATAGAACACAAATTGTATTCAATCAAAATGAATTCTTGTCGATGTATCATACGATCTTCTTGAGGCTGACTGCAGTCACCCACTGATAAATATTCATGATATGCAAAAGGAATCCGTTTTTATAAAGCCTTTTAGTGAGTGACTTCGACTACCTCCGCCAGTTTACTGTCTCAGTTCTAGTGTTCACCATAAGAGTGCGTTTCCACTGAAGCGGAGACGAGCGGAGCGGAATCCACCAATTACAATGGTTGAAATCCTCATCCCATCTCTCGTGTAGTCTGTAATTGGACGATTCCTACACGTCTCCGCCTTAATGAAAACGTACCCTAAGAGGCCGCACGTCAATGGCAACACCTTAGCTTTATCCTTCAAAATGATTCAGGTTATGATTGACCGTGTGAGTGTGCCGGTTTTGTTACCATACCACTGAGGCACTGACGTGCGACCTCCCGCACCGTGTAATTCGCACCCGAAATATTGGCGGATGACGTCTACAACGCAACAGGTTCAGGCTCTTTTGGCGCTTGGCCGAAATCGGGACTAACACCGCCATCTTGTTTTGTCAATACAGTTTCTGTGACAATTTCACAAATGTTTACCAACAACGCGCCCCTGTCAATGTCAATCAGGCGCCAAAAGATCCTTTTAGCCCTTTTTTTATACCTATATCGGTCAGGAGTTTGGTATTTTTTAAATTGTTTATACTGATATCTAGGGAATGAACCCAGTTCTCGGGCGGCTGGTACCCTTCGCAGCCGTAGCCAGCGCTAATTTCATTAATATCCCTATGATGAGAAAGAGGTAAACTAAACTACTCAATTGCCAGATATAAATTACCGTATATAGTATATATACATATATGTATTGCTTCATTTATAATGGAGAAATATACCTATATTGTAACTTCTCAATACATAAGTAGGTACATAAATATTTAAATTCACTTTTTGTGTCCGTCTGTTTCGTTGTTCTTCTAATGTTACATATTTGATTTGCTATAGTGAAATATGTTAATAACTTAGTTAGTTTCCAACTACGACTAGCGACCTTATAGCAATGAGAATAAAGATCGCTGTGATTTTGACTGTGATACCAAATCAAAGGGAAAGAATAGGTAATAAATCATCGGGTTGACGGGTTGAGAGCCCGTCACACAGGGTAGCTATAGGATACCCTGTGTGACGGGCTCTCACGAAGGATCACATTTTATGATATTTTGTCCAAAACTCACCCCACTCCGTCTCACTTAGGCCCCGAGTAGTATGGTGCGAGCGAGATAAAATTTGAGGTAGGGTAGGGCTTTAAGGATTAGTTAGGATAAGTAGGATAGTAGGAAGTAGAAAGTAGGATATAGTAGGATTTTATCTGATAAGTAGATTGTTTTTCGATAATAAGTATGCCTTTCCAAGTGTAGCTGTGTGTGTATGTTTCTTGCAGTGAGTTATTATACGGAACGCCTGTATTCACCCCAGAGGGGAAGAAAGTTGGCAACTCCAAGAAAGCTGCGCGCTCAGGAATCTTACTCGTGTGCATATCTAGAGTCTTCATGGCTGTGCCCTCCATGAGTACGTATAACTTAATAATTTGTGCATTTAAACGATGGAATTATAGATGGCCGATGGGGCGAAAAGTTCTAGACAGCAACTGCGTTCCGGAAGACGCAGTGTGGGTAAACCCCCACAAGGTGGACTTATATTAACTTAGTGAGGTCGACCAGCAGCCGGTGATGGTCGCGGAAAACCACTAGATATGCGAAGTGCAGGAAACAGGCCTTTGTGCAGCAGTGGACGTTTTCCGGCTGAAAGACGATTAATTAACCGATGCTGATGAAGAGAAAGTTGCAACAGTGGGTGCTGAATGGTACTTCCTTTCTTCTCCTAAAATTGTTTGTCCGAAAATCATTATCCATAACACGTTTGGTATAAACTTCAGTAACCATAATGTTAAAAAAAAATCGAAATTTCGTTTTACATAATTATCTTCACTTCTAAAACTATTATGTCATAATATCGAGTACTATAATAATTGAATCTCCTAATTTTGCATGATATAAAGTCATATGTCCTAAGTATTGTATTTTAAAATGTGTATTATTATTATTCCGAATGTTCATTTATAATAAAATTGTTAGTCCTAAAACATTTGCAAAAAATTAAGTTTTAGTGACAGAAACGAATTGCTGTAAATCCGACGTCACGCAGTCTTGCCCTACCCCTAGAGTGTAATTTAAAATCGCGTAGGCGCGGAGGGGCGAGGCGGCCCGCGAGTTGAGGAGCAGGTGGTTGTAACGCTCGGCGCCGCAGCTGAGCCGAAGCTGTGGTGGTGAACGTTAAACCATCTGCGACGATAAGCTCGCGTAGGACCGCCGGAGCCCCGCAGCGCCGGAGCCGTGACAGAAGTAACCATGCCTGCTGCATGTTGCATGTTCGCTTGTATGCTGCATGCTTGCTTGCATGCTCGCTTGAATGCTGCATGCTTGCTTGCATGGTGCATGCTTGCTTGCATGCATGGTGTATGCTTGTTTGAATGCTTCTTACTGGGAAATAAATACCACATCATGTTCACAATTAATTGTTTTATTGAGCTGCAAACAACATTATTTGATAGATAACATAAACATTAATTAATTTGAATTTAGGACACATAAGTTTTATTGAAAACGGTTTTAAATCTTTTGTATATTATTGATTGTAATATTTATGGCAAACAAATTTAGGGCATACTGTATTCAGGGATTTCAATTTTATGGCACAAAAAAAACACGGACAAATGATTACTATGATAAAAAAAAATTATGGCACTAGATTATGGATAAAAAAGTTAGGGAACACAATAGAGAACCGTGCTGAATATCTAGTAAAACCTGTGTGTTCAATTCCCACCTCTTTCGTAGGTTTCGATTTCAGCCAGATTAAAAAAAAAAAAATAATATCTGAGTTTTAGCTCAAGAAGTGTAAAATTAAATTACCTTTGTGGGTATATCGTCTCTGGCAACAACTGCAGCGTCAGATGCCTGCTATGAGAATGTACTGATTATGATCTCAGCAGACTCTGTGACGTTTAACGCCGGCTAGACATCATCGTTTAATAGGAGACCCAGCCTATCCGCGGAGGTTTCCCGCGAAATTCAAATTTTCTTAGGTTTTTTGCAATTTGCAGGTCAGTCTCAGGTTATATTTTGATCAAAATATAATTCGCGACCGTAACAAATATGTATTTACAGAATTATAATCATTAGAATAATTCATAAATCTCTTTATTAGATTTGTTCCATTATGCGACTTTTTCATAAAATCATGACATTTGAGAACAAAAATTTAACGGGTTGGGTTTAGAAACGTGCCGCCTCGCTAGAAAGAATGTAAGGTTCATTTCTACATCCCTCGAGAATATCCCTCGAAAATATAATTGTTGCGGCATATCCTTACTAATATTATATCCTTAATCCAACTAATATTATAAATGTGAAAGTTTGTGTGTTTGTGTGTTTGGATGTTTGTCTCAATCAGGCAAAAACGGCTGAATGGATTTGGATGAAATTTGGCAAACAGATAGCTTATAACCTGGATTAACACATAGGATACTTTTTATCCCGATATTCCCACGGGATCGAGACTTACGCGGGTGAAACCGCGGGGCGCAGCCAGTCCGTTATAAGTATGAATTTCGCGGGCTACCTTAGCGCATCTCCCGCTAAGCTAACCGCCGGAGCGCGCGCGTATCCAAAAAAACACGGAAGCTAATATATAAAATGTCCTTGAAGCCTAGCTTAGGTACCAGCAAGAGAAAGTGAGAATGATTGCCCAGGGTTCTCCGGACCTACGGAGGATTATTTATCACATTAAATTCTATGTTTTAGCCCTGGTGCCAATTTTAACGAACTTGGCGGTTGATCGAAAGCTGTTCTGCCACTACCCGGCGGCTGTAGTTCCCTTTCAATTATCGCTGGTGTGTCTTTGCGTGATCTTCGCGACGCCATTGGGCTGTGCCTTCTTCGAACAGAAAGCCTCTATGAACGTCAATTCTCTCGAGCCGCAGCTAAAGGTATTAATTTTTTATTGTGTTAGTTCTCCCGACAAAAAAAAAACAGGTGCAATGCGAGTTGTAGTTGTGCACTGAGGGTTCCGTACCGTGGACGGAAATGCTTTTGTGACCGCAAATAAGTTAGAGACATCGTTTTACTTTTTCTATGCCTAACTTGTTTTATAGAATTTGTGTTCGCACTACACGAAACATGTGTAAGTTTTAAGACAGATCTCAAGATTTGTTGATAGCTGCGTTTGCACTGTGTAGAAACATATTCAATTCAATAGACGTGTTTTGTATAGAGATTTGTCACGTTTGCGTTCGTACTGTTGTTTGTTTGTGTCCCGAAACTAGTTAATAGCTTGTTTAGTGTTTTCCAAATGAGACGTTAAACATCGAAACATTTAGTGGACAACATGTTCTGTAAAGCATGTCAGTCAAGTGAACGTCAAACACGTTTCGCGGCAACAAGTTGCGTGACAATGCGAACGCGAGTCGATACATTGACAGAAAACAGAGATATCAACATGTTTTTACGTGAATGTTCGGCAGAGCACAGTAAGCGATCAGACTGCCCAATATGTCACCCTATGTAAAATTTATATATTTGTATATGTAAGTAATACATATGGTGTACATAATCCATACTAATATTATAAATTCGAAAGTAACTCTGTCTGTCTGTCTGTCTGTCTATATGTTACCTTTTCACGCCTAAACCACTGAACGGATTTCGATAAAATTTGGCAAGGAGATAGATGGCATCTCGGGGAAGGACATAGGCTACTTTTTAACGACTTACGAGGCGGGCGAAGCCGCGGGCGGAAGCTAGTAAAGAGTATTCTATTCAAGATTTAGCAATGAAAACCCACAGCTCCTCGGGAATCTTTACAACCTTTAACTTATTTATTTTCAGGAAGCTGCACTAAAGTTATCTCCCAAGGGGACCTCAGTGTACTACAACAAGGGACTGTAACAGCAAGTGAATCGAAATTTACCGATGTAGTATTAAATGTGTCGACCCAAGCACTGCCGGGTCGTACCTATAGATAGGTACTCTACGAAACCAGAGGCTAAGGCGGGTCTGAAGTCCTTTGGGTCAAAAGACAAA
The DNA here is from genome assembly GCA_947363905.1 of Lithophane semibrunnea. NCBI lineage: Eukaryota > Metazoa > Arthropoda > Insecta > Lepidoptera > Noctuidae > Lithophane > Lithophane semibrunnea. The sequence goes on along the minus strand of OX376209.1, from coordinate 8,955,591 downwards.
TACTCACTCGGTTCTTTTTGGGTAATAAAGTGGGGATTTGCTTATTTTCGCCTCCCTCTAAAATCTAGGCTATGTATTTGAGCCTACCTTTCAAGAGAGATGCTAAGTTCTGAGTTAGATTTTAGACTTTTTACATCAATTTTTCCTACTGAAGTTGTATAAACGATATTCCGTAACATCTTCTACATGATTGTTATTATATAAAGTACTGGTTTGCTCCCAAAAATCTTCGAATAAAATTCCGAATTGATTTTTTGGAATTTGTGTCAATTTGAATGAAATTCGATTCGATTCGGAATTCCAAGATGTTTTGTAGTAAGCCAGCCGTTTTGTTTACTGCGTCTGAATATTTAGATTTTTATACAAAGTGTAGGTCATCAAGGTGTAAGTCATCGATATATTTATGAACAAAAGAGTTTGCCAATCATGCCAGCTATTAAGACAAATAAATCACTATTGAGTTCAAAGATGCTGTTTCAATGTTATTCCTTGATCACAGTAGGTAAATATGCACTATGTAGATTTTCCCCTTTATTTATAAACGTTGCTTAAAATTATGTAATGTATGTAATAAATCTCTGCTTACTCTAGGGTTGCCAACCGTACCTAATTAGAGTTTATTATCTACAAAAGCACGCTAAAATACACTATTTTTTTCGATCGCTCATACAGGGTGTTAGGGTGAACACCGTTATCCTTGCAACCAGTGGTTTGGTTTCATTTATAGAACGTAAAATCAATGGAAAATTACAACTTTTTTTTTCTTTTTTTTAAACCTAGATTTTACCACAAGAGACGCAAGTTCGTTGCCCTATGCGCTAGGGCAACAAACTTGCGTCTCAACACGGGCGGGGGGTACGAGATGTGACCTGACCGGCAGCGAGCGCGATCCCTCCCTTAGTCAGTTGCTGTTACGCTAGCAAGCACGGTGTCAGATAGAAACTTTTCTAAATCTTTTAATGAAAATAACTTTTTTTTTTGTTCTGTTCGGTCATTTATTTTTATATTTAAGTCAACTACCCATGGTTTGAATGACAAGAGTGTTTACCCTTACAGCCTGTATAAGATCCTACGTTTTCTTAATTCTCAAACTTTTAGTCGACTTAGTAAGGGCGTGTTGTTTCACGTCCACTTTACGCGCGGGTAAACGACAAAAATGGCGCTAACTATCGTCAAATCAAAAACAAGCGTTGTTTCACGAAATAATGGAATAACTTTGACACAACGCTTTGTATTTAACGAACGTTAAATTTGACGTACGTATGTATGTTACGTTAACCATAACCAACCGTTTGAAACAACCGGTCCTTAGTACTTACCTTATAGTAATTAACTCCTATTTCTATAAGGATGATTATCAAAAGAAAACATCAAAATCATTTTTCATTGTTTTAACTTTGAACTAATCTGTCTGAAGTAAAGTTGGTGCAAGCTTTTGACATTAAATTGTAGCATAACGCGAGTTAACAATAACTCAATTTAAAAGACAATATTAATTTAAGTAATTGTTTACTTAAGGTACAGGTTACAAAGCGGGACGGCGCACGGTGGATCGAAAATCGGCTGTAGAAGACATAGGATCTCGATTTCTTAAATGTTATTTTTTTGCTGGAAATGACTTCTGCTGATCTTTACTATGTACAAAAATGACACCCGAGTTAATTCTGCCCAAAAACGAAGGAAATATATTTTTTTTACGAAAAATTTGTATGAAGCTAGTATGAAAAATCGAATTATCTCCTAAACGGCATGTTTAACCGTAATATCCTTGGAGGTGGTCATAGTGCTAATTATTTATGATTTTTTGGTTGCCGATTTGACGAAAAATTTAATGCCGTTTTTTTAAAAAAATCGTCTAAATATTTTTATTTATTTTTACATGTAAAACGATCCCTTTTAGTGTCCAAGTTAAAAAGTTCGAATGTTATTAACCCAAATATTAAGAACACACAAAACAAGAAAAATTAAATAAAAAAATTGCTGTTTTTTGACACATTTTTATTAATTTAAATAAAAATAGATTATCAAACTCTTATTTTACAAATGCTTAGTATTAATTCCTTAAATTAAATTATTTTGTATATAATATAACTTTAAATGTTACTACTATAATTTGTAAAATAAAGTAAAATAAATAAAAAAAAAGACAAAATATCATTAAATATTACAAAAAAAAAACCAAACAGACTCAAATACAAATTTACAAATATGTACATATATAATTTTTTTACAAATTTTCCTTGTCACTCTCGTTGTCAGACTCCAATTCTGAGTCAGCATCCAGATTGGATATATCCAAAAACTCGAACTCAGTTTCCTGAAATTGAATTAAGTCGAGAGTTTCAGCAAAAAAGCTCTGCTTTTTCTTGGCATCTAACTTAGGCCTTTGTGCACTTAGCAAAGGATCCGAAGAAACAACAAGCATATTAAAAATGTCTTGATTGGAATCCTGCCTCCTTCTTTTCCGCGAATGATGTTCTCGAAACCTCCTAAAATCTTTGTTTCGAGAGTCCCAATCGGCACAATATTATTTTTCTCGATTATGTCAGCCCCATGGATTAATAATTTATGAACGGTTGACGACATGTAGTACCAGTCGTATAATAATACGTACTTTTCTGTCTTTTGATGAGGTCTTCATCCAAACCGGTTGGTTTGGATGAAGACCTCATCAAAAGATTTGCTATAATTTTACAAGCAATTACATCTGGAGAGCAGGTCGATATAATAAAATTTAGAGATTATGCCCGCAAAACAGCAGAAAAGTACGTATTATTATACGACTGGTACTACATGTCGTCAACCGTTCATAAATTATTAATCCATGGGGCTGACATAATCGAGAAAAATAATATTGTGCCGATTGGGACTCTCGAAACAAAGATTTTAGGAGGTTTCGAGAACATCATTCGCGGAAAAGAAGGAGGCAGGATTCCAATCAAGACATTTTTAATATGCTTGTTGTTTCTTCGGATCCTTTGCTAAGTGCACAAAGGCCTAAGTTAGATGCCAAGAAAAAGCAGAGCTTTTTTGCTGAAACTCTCGACTTAATTCAATTTCAGGAAACTGAGTTCGAGTTTTTGGATATATCCAATCTGGATGCTGACTCAGAATTGGAGTCTGACAACGAGAGTGACAAGGAAAATTTGTAAAAAAATTATATATGTACATATTTGTAAATTTGTATTTGAGTCTGTTTGGTTTTTTTTTTGTAATATTTAATGATATTTTGTCTTTTTTTTTATTTATTTTACTTTATTTTACAAATTATAGTAGTAACATTTAAAGTTATATTATATACAAAATAATTTAATTTAAGGAATTAATACTAAGCATTTGTAAAATAAGAGTTTGATAATCTTTTTTTATTTAAATTAATAAAAATGTGTCAAAAAACAGCAATTTTTTTATTTAATTTTTCTTGTTTTGTGTGTTCTTAATATTTGGGTTAATAACATTCGAACTTTTTAACTTGGACACTAAAAGGGATCGTTTTACATGTAAAAATAAATAAAAATATTTAGACGATTTTTTTAAAAAAACGGCATTAAATTTTTCGTCAAATCGGCAACCAAAAAATCATAAATAATTAGCACTATGACCACCTCCAAGGATATTACGGTTAAACATGCCGTTTAGGAGATAATTCGATTTTTCATACTAGCTTCATACAAATTTTTCGTAAAAAAAATATATTTCCTTCGTTTTTGGGCAGAATTAACTCGGGTGTCATTTTTGTACATAGTAAAGATCAGCAGAAGTCATTTCCAGCAAAAAAATAACATTTAAGAAATCGAGATCCTATGTCTTCTACAGCCGATTTTCGATCCACCGTGCGGCGCGGCGGTCCGGATCCGAACCGCGGTCCGCCATTTGGTGACTCCTGATATACTTATGTAGTGCATACTGAGTAAGAATCAAAATACATAAGGAATTCTTCATCGCTCGTAGCAGTGGAATCTGTGTGGAGAATGCTACGGCGTAGTAGATCTCACTACTACGCCGTAGCATTCTACTACGGCATGGCATCGCACTTCGCTACGGCCACAGGCTACGGCCTATGCATTGACTATGGCTACGGCGTAGCTCGCAATAAGCTACGATCGCGTAGTTCGTAAACTTACGTTTTTTGCTATTTGCAGGTCAGTATCAGGTTATAAGTTGATCTAAATATGATTCGCGGCCGTATCAAATATTTGTTTATAGAATTATAAATAATCATAATTAACTACAAACTACTTTTTAACTCAATCTCCAGCATCAAGTTTACTTCAACATTTAAAATCATGGTATATTTGTAATTTTGTAATAAATTAACTAAAGAACTAACTAACTATACCAATAAATATAGAAACAAAAGGACCCTTAGGCGTCGAAGTATTCGTCCGCATCGCTGTCATCCGGAAACGTGCCCTAAGACTTGGCAGCATCGCCGCATTGAATGGCAATGCTAATTCTTTGGCCAAAGAACAAGCCAGCCTTCTGCAGGTGTAGCATGGCGCTTTCTATCTCTACGAAGAATAGACATAGCTTTTTCTATACAAAGTGACAGTTCGTTTCTTCATTTTTGACATCCACCGTAGAAATCTTTCTACAATCTGTCATTTTGTCTATCATTTCTAACGATCTTTGTCTAGGTCTTTCTATATGTAGACTATTTCGGAAGAAAGTTTTCTATCCTTACTGTCAAAATCACACTGACAACCGATAAATCCTATGATAAAACAAAGAATTCTGAGTCGAATTATGTAAAAGAGTGAATTTCGTAAAAAGTGCAGTTGACTCTTTCTATTTTGCTGCCGTCTCGTTCTATCTGCTGTCTACAGGAAACGTCATTTTTGTCTACTCTTCCGTCGACAAAACGGTGCTCATGCTACGCCTGCTGATCACGTGAAGTGTCGACCAGTTGGTGAGAATTATCCTTAAAAAGGAGATGCGCACTCGGGCCCCATGACCCGAGCGTTTCGACCCCAAACGGCTCAAAACTAGTTGCGTATACGGTTAGAGTATTTGCGCCGCTTGAGTGTCTCAGCAGCCGCAGCAGCGGCGCCAGCACAGCCCGCCGTACTAGGTACATGGGATGGCGCAAGGGTGTCGATACAAGTTGCGTCCCATACCAGAGGCCTTTTTTTTGTGTTTGGGAAATCATCCTATGACTTCTCCCGCTTTGGGCGGAGCGGAAGGACGTGTCGGACTTTTACTGACTAAAACCCACCCGTGTTCCTTCAGTTGCCTGTTGCCAAGGTCCCGGTATCCCTTTCGGACTTTCCCGCAACCCTGGCAGGCATCGGTCCTAGCGGACCCCGCCAATTGTGCTGACATCTCTTTGAGGCGCGTGTGGAACACTACGCGCCATCGACCCGGGCCTGGTCCTTATCGGACGGCGAGCTACCCATTGCTCACCGTCCGCAAGCCCGCGCCTATTATGGTCGGGAATACGCCTGACCACCAGAGGCCTACACACCTTCCAAGGCAACAACGTCATGCCATCTGTCTTTTTAAGCGATTTCCAAAAAGGAATTTCTGTATTATAGAACCCGTATTTGAGACGTTATGAACTAAACCACAACTAAACTATTTGTTTTGTAAAGTATTAGGCGCCCAGTTTTTTTCAAGATTCAAAAATATCAAGTCCGACTTGTTTCTTCCCGTTCCATAGACTAACTGGGCTAAAGCAAATAGTGTGGTCAGGTTGTATCTAACCCATATTGTAAAGTAATATATAGGGTAATCTAACCCAATCAATATACAGGGTGGAATTTTTAAGATGGGGCAGTAAGGGCTGGTACCTTAATTTTATAAGATAATATTTTGATCTAAACTCACAGATTCTGAAAAAAATTAAGTACAGTCAGCCAGAAAATGGGTAGTTTTCATTTTTTTTAATTGTTGCCAATCGACCTTGTTTCTAATGAAACATATTTAGACGGGGCCAATCCCCAAGGGAATCCACTAAGCCAATCTACTCAGCCAGTACAAATCAAATCCAGTCCAATTCAGAGCAAAATTTCAAACCTGCTGGATCGCCGACGAACTTATTCAGCGGTTTTAAAGTCCGCGTACTTGGCATGACACGGGCGAATAAGCTCGCCGAGCCATAAGTACGCTTACATACAGCTTGGCAAAAAAGAGTTTGGAAAAAATGAGGGCGCCACTACTGCATATAGGTCACTTCATATGGGAAATGAGTAAAAGAATTTAATCTTTCAGCCGAAACGAAACCACAACGCTGCTTGTAGTCAAAAATCTACTAGCACTAGACGGCTAAGTAGTGCCAACACTATAGGTCTGCATTACCATGCGTTTGCACTGGCGAAACATTTACAAGAAAACATGTTGAAATCTCTATTTTCTGTCAATGTTCCATACATTTTTTGACAGGAACTAGAGATTTCAACATATTTTTAACCAACTTCTTCAAAAAGGAGGAGGTTCTCAATTCGACTGTATGTTTTTTTTTTGTTTGGTATGTCTTGAATGTTTCACCAGTGCAAACGCACGGTCACTTAATAAGTAAAATATTTAGTTGTAATTTTCGACCGGGAAGCCTGTCGAATGGTTGTGATAGCTGTGGTATAGCTTGTATTCTGTGGCATTAAATTTACTGGCAGCCCTGGTGAAAACGTCAGTCTTGCTGTCAGACGTCACTTTGGTAGTTTAAATTCTTTGTCAAATGTCAACTCAATCAAACAAAATGCTTGTAGCAGTAATTATTTAGAAAATTCGTTTTTGTAAGAGACAATGAGATAAATATTAGTAAAATGTATAATCTCAAAGCGTGTATGGTGTGTTTCAGCACGGATGTTAAATTATTTAGCATGAACAGTGGTAAATTACGACATGATTTCCATTTGTTTTCTGGTATTCAGGTATGCATTGTTTATACTCTGTTTATCATATCCTTTTTAATGATTGAGGTTTAATATCCCGCTAGTTCTAATATATATAAATCCTTTTGTTATTTACAGACTTCCCACGGGGATGGCATGCCGGATTATTTATGTTTTCAGTGTGCAGCTGTCGTGCGAAATTTTAAAAGATTTCGCGATAGATGCCATCGAGCTCATTACACTTTGAAAGAAATTTTAAGCAGAAACAAAGAGGTAAATTACTTGACAACAGTTAAAACTGTTTAAAAAAGTATTTTAAAATATAAAGAGATGTACCTATCCTATAAAGTCATTTGAGTTTCTTTCTTTTTGAGGTTTTTCCCCATAGGAACCTACTACGCTTTGGAATGGGCAATTAGCTTCATTTTTCTGACTGACAATTCAAAAGTGCCTGTAATTGCTTTCAGGTTTGAGTTCTCAATAGAATAAACCCACATTTCGCCCAATTATGTTTTACTTGACTTAAGCATAACCCTATTATTATGTTTAAGGAGCCTATTGCCTTCAACCGGCCACAAATCCAGACTAGGCTGCTGATTCTAAAATATATGACATATTAATAGTATTAAGTAAATAATTATGGCCATTTCCACTTTACAGATTAGCCAAACAAATCTTGAAGACTTAAACCGCAACCTTCTTGGTATCATGCCGCCCCTATCATTCATGAGTTTAGATAAAACTCATTATGAAAAATTAACGTTCCAGTGGAAACGGCAGAACCGCATTGACTGGTGTAACTCCTCCAAACGTAATATAGCTGTATTTCACTGCAGTACACTCACTTCTGATTTCACTTTTGATGGAATAACTAATCCCAGTGAATTGGAATTCACTGAAGAAAAAATCAAAACAGACATTGATGAAACGGAACATGAAGAAGTACCGGTTGAGTATGAAGGTTCCAAAGATGAGTCTGGTGGCTTTGTCTGCGGCACAACAGAAGACACTGAAATACCAGATTCATTTTTGGATAATGAGAACTTTGATAGTGATCAGGATATTGATAAATTCCCCGACTTGTCATTGTCGCTTAATGTTGAGAACACGTCTGTAGATGGGACGGATATGGACGAAGAATATGCCACATTGATCCCAATTTCTGTGAAAGAGGCTAAGGCGGCGATTGAGGTGTACAAAATGTTCACTCAGGGTAAATACCACTGTGAGATTTGCAATAAGGCTTATAACAATGCAGAACGAATGAAGATACACTTACGGATGCATGATAAGGTGGGACCTATTTTCTACCTTACATTGGATTTTTTTTATTTTTATGTGAAACATCTAGAGGTCAATCATCTCTATCTTGAGAGTAAAACTCGCATGCCGTGATGGCAAACGGCATGACGCTCTCTTATGAGTTGCCCTGTCACATTATTTTTCTCTTCATATTTATTAATTGGTTTCTTTCATTATAAATTCTTTCAATAATTATCAATTTCGATATTTCACATCAGCCGTTACATCAGCATTTCAAAAAAGCATTTTTTTTTAAATACTTGTGTTTCTTTCCATTTATCGTACTCAATTAACCAATTCATAACATAATATTCAGTTCCAGGCCTCCTCTCTGTGAGAGGTACTGAGCTGTAGTACACCCTGCATGCTCTAAGTTGGCTGGTAGTTATCGCAATGTCTTGTCTCCAGAATCATCATATTAAATTTACTCGTAATTATCTCATTTTTTTTTATTTATTATAGCTTTATAATTTTTTTATAATTAATTACTTAAATCTTAATGAACTAATGAACTCAAAGACATCATTAAAAGTTTTACCAACAATAACCTCTTAAAATTCCTTTCTAATTTGACCCCAAGTTTAGACACAAACTACTCACTATGGAAGGCAACACAAAAATTAAAGCGTCCCAATTATCAGATTCCTCCCATCAGACGAACTAACGGGAATTGGGCCAGTCAGACACGCAGAAGGCTACAATCTTTGCTGAACACCTTAGCAATGTATTTCAACCATTTCCGGAAGTGAGACCAGAGCATGACGCCGAAATAAAAAGTTATTTGGAAAGTGCACAGCAAATGTGTCTCCCATTAAAATATACGAACCCTACCGAAGTAGCTGGTGAAATAAAACATCTCAAGGATAGCAAAGCACCGGGATACGACGAAATCGATAGCGTTCTTCTAAAAAATCTGCCAAAAAAAGGTATAGTAGCAATTGCCAACCTATTTAATGCCTGTCTAAGACTTAGCCACTTCCCAGGACAATGGAAGATAGCACAGGTAAAAATGTTACCTAAACCCGTTAAACCACCTAATGAAGTAGCATCGTACAGACCTATAAGTCTTCTGCCCATAATAGGGAAACTGCTCGAGAAAATCCTACTGAAAAGGATGAAGGTACATCTAAGTGACATCACTCCAAATTATCAATTTGGTTTCCGAGAGAACCATGGAACGGTCGAGCAAGTTCATCGCGTTGTCGATGTTATAAGCAGATCGCTAGAAAAAAAGAAATATTGCTCAGCAGTCTTTTTGGATATTAGTCAGGCCTTTGACAAAGTGTGGCACGAGGGCCTATTATACAAAGTAAAAAAGATGCTACCACATTCGTTTTACCAAATAATAAAGTCTTATCTCAGCAAACGATGTTTTGAAGTAAAGTTTCATGATGCACTTTCCGACTTGCATGAGATCAAATCAAGAGTCCCACAGGGAAGTGTACTGGGACCAGTTCTCTACACCATATATACTGCAGACCTACCAACAACAAACAAGACTACGGTTGCAACATATGCAGACGACACAGCTCTATTATACACACACGAATCCAGCAACCGCATCAGAAAACCTACAACAACACATTGACATAATTGAAGAATGGCTTGAAATCTGGCGAATTCACGCAAACCAAAGTAAATCGACACATGTGACCTTCACTCTCAGGAGAGACACGTCTCCGCCAGTTATACTTAACAATGAAGAAATCCCCCAAGATGACAATGCAAAGGACTTAGGCATGCACTTGGATCGAAGGCTGACATGGCAAAAACATATATGGACAAAGCGAAAGCAACTAGACTTAAAACTCCGCAGTATGTACTGGTTAATAGGACGACACTCACAAATGAGCACACATAGCAAGTTGACAGTCTATAAAGCCATCTTGAAACCAATATGGACCTATGGCATACAGCTTTGGGGTACGGCCAGCAACAGCAACATAGAGATACTGGAAAGATTCCAAACCAAAACACTGAGGACCATCTTCAACATCCCTCAATACATCAGTAATAAGAACATATATCTTGATTTAAATGTACCAACTGTCAAACAGGAGATAGCAAAATATAGCACCATCTACCAGAAAAGACTCTCAAATCACAAAAATGAGCTTGCCCTCAGACTGAGTGGAGATCAAAGCCTTCAGTATAAAAGATTAAAGAGACATAGCGTCTCAACCCTACAAGATAGATTCGTCAGGATGGAATGAGACACCTACCTGAGAAGTGTCTCACCAAGCTAAGGAGCCTAAAACAGATACAAGTAGCAGACAGAGCAGTGGCTTATTGTTGTGCACAACAGATTGCCACGACGCAGAAAGAGAGAAAAAAAAAAAACTTAAATAAAATAATCTATAAATAAATCAATAAATATATAATAAATTAATCTCTACGAAAACAGACTTAATGCCTACAGCATTTTCTACCAGTCAACGTTAGAGTGATGCAGAGACAAAACGTGCCAGGTGCAACATAAAAGATATAGAGCTCGGAAATACCTAATTATAAATTACAAGAACAAAATACTAATACATACATAATATTTTCCATTTGTTTCAGCATGTGAGCGGCAACTACCACTGTAGCCTCTGCCAGTACTACTATAAAACTGAGTTTTTGCTGAAGACGCACATGACTGATAAACATCTGTTTAAGTACTTGTGTAGGAAATGTACTGAAGTCAGTTTTGACCGGTAAGTAAATAGTTTTATTTATAATTAATTTTTTTGTATAAAATCGAATGCCTATTCTTACTTACACTAGGTAGCACCTTAATAAAAATGCGCTGTTGGATTTTGTACTATCGGCGCTTAGTCGAGGGTTGAAAATCCAATCCGCGCTTTTATTTGGTGGTAGTGAAAATGGCCTTATGTAGTATTCGTTAAGTGTCAAAATGGAACAAAATGACCAGATACATAAAACTTAAACTTCCAGATCATCCGCAAAACAGCACTACATCTGGACTCATTTACAAAACGGTAGCAAAAAGAATGCTAACTGGTACGAATCTAGACCGAAATGGTTGCAAACACGAGGAGGCAAGCGTGTCAAAGGAGTGGTGACAATAAAACCTGTTAAAAAGAATAGAAAATTACCTGATGACTTCCTCATCTACTCTCCTATTGGCCATGAAGAACAGTACCGGTTGGTTCAGGAAAGACAGCAGTCGCGGAACTACCAGGAAGCGAGGTATCAGTGTGATAAGTGCTACCGAGGGTTCAGGGGTATACTGACGTATAATAAGCATATGAAGAAACATGATCCTGTGAGTATGTGCTTATTTATTTCAATTTTACACAAGATATGCATCCATGGTATAAAATATCTTTGAATAAGTAAAGGCTTCTGCTATGGAATAAAGTCTATCTAATCTGTTACATTGGTAATAGGGCAGAATGCTCAGGACGTGCTTATCACACGTTACCTCAGAATGGTCATTGTGTGATGACTCTCTCTTTATTCCTATGTACACACGGCTACACATCAAGCTATACATATTCAGTTTATCCTGATCTCGCATTGTATAGGATTTCCGTACAATATGAGGTCAGCTTATACTGGAAATGTATAGCTTGATGTGTAGCCGTGTGTACTATTCATCAAAATACCAAATGCCTACCATAGTATTTTTGATACTAGACTTCTGCATTGGTGCCTGATTTTGCACAGCAATCACTAGTGGCGAGTTAGTAGTTCGATATATGTTTTTGACGTGACAACGTCTAATAAATATATGAACGCCGGCTGCACGCACGAAAAAGGATGACTCATTGTCCCGTTACGCTCATTGTAACGTTACGATCGGAACGAGAGCGCTACACGAGCGGTCGAAAGGCACTTGTTATGATGTTGTCACGTTAATCTATTGTCCGTAAACCGATCGACAAACAATTTTTTTACAAAATAATGTTTTAATAATATTTTTTTGTATTAATATTTTCAGGCACAATCCGGTCCTTTACAGTGTGACATCTGCAAGATCCACTTCAAAGATCAGAGGAAACTCTACAAACATATGAACATCACACACTTGTTCAAATACTCCTGTCAGCTATGCAGTTACGTGTGCTGTAATAGGTAATAATTATTTTCAGTTTTATTACTAGCAACCCGCCCCTGGTTCGTACGGTTCTTACGACTTGACAAAACATCGGGATTTTTTTATAATATGTTAGTTTAATATTGATGTGTTATGCTCTTAAACCTTTCGGAATAAACTCTCTAAATGATGGTGAAGACCACATCAAAATGCGTTGTGCAGTTTAGAATCCATACTAATATTAAAATTCTAAAGTAAATTGTATGTGTCGATCGTTATACTGTCGGCAAAATTTCAATTCATCTGCATTTTTTTTTTCAGAGGTCAAGCTCATATGCATTATAGATGGCATAAAAATGTGACATATGAGTGCCCTCATTGCAAGAGGGAATTCATGTAAGTTATATACACATTACAATAAATAAATAATGAACTAAATCGCAACTGAAGTAGGGTTGGAACACACGCCATCGAGAATTATCTCGTGCATGCTATTTTCAACTCTATTTTAGGTGTGATTTAGTTCATTGTTAAGTCTCTAAACCTGCTCGAGCATTTTGCTATTCAGTGTAGTCTGTAGTACTCAAAACTATAAAATTGTATGCGATATTTATTTCGTTCGGCGCATCCTACTGGGTGTTCAGCCCCTTTTTATATTTGTTACTATATCCGTGTTTAAAAAATGAGTTTATTTTTTATCTCGTACCGATAAAAAAAACATTTTTTAAACACGGTTTGAAAATAATAGTCCCAAAAATGTGCCAAAGAGTGAAAAATAATGAGTAAATATAGTGAAGTTGGTTTTTGGTTTTATCGTTGGTCACCTCATCGAACGGAAAACGTTCTAATTTTAAAGTCGTTTAAAAATATGACGAAGGAATATTTTTCACTGAAGAATGTTTAACGTTACAGGAAGGCATCAACGCGTCTAACTCACATACGAATAAAGCATCCGTCCATGTGTCTGTGCACTATTTGCGGACACAGTTTTGTGAGCGATTCGGGGCTATATTGTCACAAACAAATTGCACATACTGAAGAGGTAAGGTTGTCCTTGTTTTATACATGTTATTATGCTTGCATATGTATACTATAATATTAATAACTATTTTTGTTTGTAGTTCTTTGTCCAGCCCTTATGGTGGATCCTCACAGCCCGGCTCTACCGGCGGCTTGACCACAAGCAAATCCGCAAAAAAAAAGCCGCCGGTAGACGCCAGCAAGTGCGGCTGTGAATCGATACTCTAGTTCTGTGCGAACTGTTCCACTGCGGCCACGCGGTGCGGCCGCTGGCGTCGCCGGCAAAATGGCCGCCGGCTTTGTTGCGATTGCCGCACGCAAAGGCCGCCGGACCGACCACCATTACAAAAGATCCCTTGTTTTCCTAAAACTTGACTAATTAAGAGAAAAAACTTTTTTCTTATTTTGCAGGAGATAGAACTAAGCAATAAGATGGTATTGAACACGGCCGACCCTCACTACTGCGCTGATTGCGAGATACAGTTCATGTCGTTCGCAGCCTTCACCACGCATCTCGGCAGCTCTTACAAACATGCTACTACTAATCTGTAAGTACAAAATACTACAGAAACTGGCCGTCAATATGAAAAATGTATTGAATATGCATGTATTTTTAAAATATTATAATTAGTAAAAGTTTTAAAAAAATCGACGGAAAAAAGCAAGGGAATATGCATGTATTTTTTTAATATTTTTGTTCGATAATTTACATCGTCAAATAATAGTAAAAAAAAAATCGACAGCAAAAAAGCAATTTAAAGTACTTAAAAAAAAGTTTAAAAATATCCAACCCATCCGGGCTATTTAAACGCCCTCCAATTGGCGCGCTTGGTGTGGTGACGACACAGACCGTGAAAACAAACAAGCAACTGTCAAGTCAACGTCAAACACTCCTTTTTGTATGAGCGTTTGACATTGACTTGACACTTGTTGATTAACTTGACATTGACATTTTGATTGTTATCCCGGATTGTTACGTCACATCCGCTCTTAGCTTTCAAGTATTTGAATTACCCACGGTTTTTTGGGACTTTTTAAACATTAATTTCTCGCTCAAAAAGAAATTTTATTCAAAAATATTGATGGAGGCATAATTCTGAAGTAGTATAGTTTATAAAAAAAATATTTGACCCATATTTGAATCACATGCATATTCCCTATTTAAAGTACTTTAAAAAAATGTAAAAATATCCAACCGACCTGGGCTATTTAAACGCCCTCCATTGATTGACTTGGCATTGACATTTTGATTGTTGTCATAGACTGTTACGTCACATCCGCTCTGACCAATAGCGTCGCTTTTCAAGTATTCGAATAGCTCATTGGCACTTTTTAAAAATTCATAAAAATTATCGCCCAAAAAGAAATATTTTTAAAAATATTGATGGAGGCATATTTCTGAAGTAATATAAGAAGTTTATATTCAAAAAAAAATACTTGACCCTTTTTTGAATCACATGCATATTCCCTATTGTTTTATTGATGGCTTTATGAACTTTGATTACAGTTCGATAAAGCCGTCCCGCCGCAGTAAGACGGAGGAGCCGCGAGCGCGCGGCCGGCCGCGGCGCGGCGCCTGCTCCGAGATCGTCAACAACGGGCTCACCACCTCCAGCACTTGTGAAGTGGTAACTACGCAACTTTCTGAAACACTTGCATTGCTCGCGACTTCATCCGCGTGGAAGTCAAACAAAACATTCATCGAAAATTCTCGACAATAGTATATCTTTCAGTCAGTGAAAGAATGATCGAAATCGGATCAATACTTTCAGAGATTACCTATACAAAATCCATGCTGCCATGATAGTACTTACTAATTCCATACTGCTATGTCATTACTCCGACTAGTAAATAGTTATCTGTGGCGCACATTACATACAAACTTACAAACTTTACGTCTAGCTTCAGCTCGACACTTGATATTGTTACCTGTTCCAACTCAAGCAAAGTTTGAAGGGGAATCTGATCGTCGGCTGTAGATGTATGTTTGTGAATCTTATTACAATAATTTAATTAACGTTTTCTTTGTGATTTATTCGTTTTGATAGTGGTTACCTCGTTTAAATAGTCACAACTGAAAAATATATACAAATAAAAAAAATATGTTCACAGTTTTCAATTCGGAAATATCGACTTTTAGCATCAGTTACTATCTAGGAGAGGACACTATTATTAGGAGATTCTGAAGAGATCAGTTATTGACGTTCATTCTCCTTTTCCTGATTCAAGTTTATCTGTTTTATAATAATGTTCCAGTGCGGCAAGTTCCTATCCAACGACGTGCAAGCCCGCAAGCACTACGAGTCGGAACACCCCGACACCGAGTACCTCAAGCGATACATGTGCGACGTCTGCGGACACACCACCAGGGTATTTAGTTTCACTATTTACTCTACGTAACACCGGACCAGCGGCGGTACTCCTTACGAGCCGAAAAGCCCGGCTTGCCTTAAAAACTGAGCCAATCGATTTTAAAAAAAAAACTACTCCTATAAACTTCCAAGTCAATCCTTCATGTCGCAAGAATTGATAAGAATAATAACATAAAAACTTCGCGCTGCACCAGCCGCGCGCTATAAGTACAAGCTACGTATGATGCCAGATTTACATAATCAAACTAAGCACCGTTGCCAAACTGCCACAGTTGCGATCTCGCTCTAACACTATAGCGTTAGGCGGGATCGCATCCATGAATGAAGACGTCAATTCTGTAGTACATTGCATCTTTCTCGCTCACACACGCTTGCGGCAACGTCGCAGAAGCCAGCTTCTAGACCTCTCATTTTTTGCATAGAAAATGCGTACGTTTTTGATACTATTAGAATGTACTTATTTTGCAAAATGTTCTAATATTTAAGCCCGGCTTTTGAGTTTTTATGAATGGAACGAATCGTATGTTTGAAGTTCGCGCAAATGCACCAGCCGCGATGTTGACCCGCGTAAAGTGAGTTGCAAGTCCGCGAAGCGACTCAATTTTTTATTGTTTTGAAATAATATTTTGAGATCAGTATTTTATTTTTCAATTGAGGTAATGAATTACCTAGTTTTATTATTTAAAATGATGTGATAGTTATTGCGGCTATGTCATTCCTTATGCTTAGTAGTGTTTTTATCATCAAAATGTGAATTTGGAAACTGTGTTCGAAAAGGTATGTAAATACATTGAGTTTTCTGACAGTAAGTAACTCTTTGCTTCACCGTAATCAACCCCAAATTACTATAACTCGGAAATATAAACAATTAGGTAGGTATTTTTCTCAGTCGAAGAATATATTGAAATTGGCATTCGATTGTTTAGAAGAGTATGACCAAACTTAGCTAGCTGGTGCCATGAAAGACATCAACATTTGTATAGTGTTGTTTGTACGGTAATTGTAGTTTTGGTAAACCACTAAAAAACAAACCACTTGTTATAATACATCTCATCAAGATCACAAAACACAATAATTTTCGTATCGAAGATATTCTTCATAACTAGGCGTTTTGAAATAAAGATTAGAGTTGGCTATAGTCATTATGATTAATTATAAAATGTTATATACCCAATGTAATTGTAATATCTCATTTAACATTTTCAATCGACTTAAACCTTAAATTTCATAAAACTAAATATGCGTACGGTAATAGAACAACAAATCGATAATTTGGGGCCATCTAGCGGCTTTTCATAGAATAATTTTTATGTGACAAGCGTTGACAAAGTTATTATGGTGAAAAGGTCCTGCGAAGCGGTGTGGTTATGCGCGTTAATAGATGGCGCTCTTCTTCATGCGTAAATCGCTCACTTGTCTGTTTTTTTAAATCGTTAAAAATCTGTCGGCTTGCCCTGATTTTGACCCCTAGGCACGCCACTGCACCGGACAGTGGCGGTTGACCATTTTTCAACCTTATGCTCTTATTAATAAGGTTGAAAGTAAGTCTCGCCGCGCACATACCTAAGGCGCGGTACAGCGGTCTCAGTCAAACTATAGCTAATGCGCCTACCTACATTACGATTTATTTCGTTCTTGTAGACTTATGATTGTTATTCTCCGGTTCTTTCCAGCAATACGCGAACCTCATAGTCCACATGCGGACGCACACGAATGAGAAGCCGTACGGATGTCCGCACTGCGACCGTCGGTTCAACATGCCCAGCAACAGAGACAGACATCTTGTCGTAAGTCCCACAGCCCCAGTCCCATATTGCCAGCGCCAGTCCCATAATTAAAAAGATTATAAGCCAATAGTTTTTAAGATATAGTATATTTTCGGTTACAACCGCAGTATTCATAGTTTTTCGAGAAATACTATGAAATGCAAAGTTATTTTTGCGGTCGATAAAATCAATACTTTGCATGCTTTCATTCCAACTACGGAACCCTTCACTGTTCGTGGTCTGACACGCACTTGGCCGGTTCTTGATTGAAGACTATGCTCACATTATGTTAATAAACTATTTTCATTTGTATTTTGTTAAAAAAAAAACACGTTTTTACAGGTCCACACGGGTGAGAAACGATATCAATGTCAGCACTGCAACCGTCGCTTCACTCAAAGCAGCGCCGTCAAGCTGCACATACAGACTGTCCACCTGAAGATACCCTACGCGCCCTGGAATAAGAAGAATCGGAAGCGACGCAAGGTAATATTGGTCTCATAGTTTTATTTCGTAACTAGCGACCTGCCCCAGCTTCGCACACTTTTTATGACTTGACAAAACATCGAGATTCATTAATATAATATGTTAGTTTAATATTGACGAACACATAAACCTTCCGAAATAAATTGTCTAGGTAAATGACGGTTAAAACAGCATCAAAAGCTGTTGTGTAGTGTACATTTACCGCCTTACTACGCTAACGCTTTGTCTTCTTCTTTCAAAAATCAAATTACTTTTGAAAGAAGAAGACAAAACGTTGTGTAACTATACAGGCGCTATACAACGTTTATTAGTAAGGCGGTTAGATATTAATTTATGTTTACATTTACTTTTTATTTGTGCTTGAGTAATATTGGCGTGTGCTATCTGACATATGGCTAATAATTTGATTTATGTTTTGTGTTGCTTAATGGATTTTGCATACTATTTTATAGAATCAAATCTTGTATATCACTGAAATCAGTTGAGGAAAACCGTCGTGAGGTAGCCTGAGGGCCTAGACAAGTGATAATCGCTTCGAAAGTGTTTCGTATTTCTACAACGACTTTTAAAAGGATTGACATAAGCTTTTCGATAGCTTATGTCAGTCATAGACATTCTTGCCTTTTCCATCATCGCCGATAGAATGTCACTTTGTCTAGGGCCTGTGGATTTATAATGAACTAGCGGTCGCCCGCGGCTCCGCCCGCGTGGATGTCGGTTACCGCTGCAAAAAGCCTACCCAGGAAAGACACGGTCAGCAAAATGATTCCCAGGTCAATTCACAGACACCGACAGTAACATCGACGACGCAGTCATTATCCGCAGGCTGCATAGATTGTCTTTCTGTGTATGTTAAAGTTGTTAATGATGAAAATATTTAAATGTAATTAATACTAAGTTTTCACTTCTGCCGGCAGTCCCGGAGCGCAACCCGTTGTTTTAGGATAGAATAACTAAAGCGATTATTGTAGAGCTTCTCTATAAACAACATTTGACGTTAAATTATTTTCAGGTAACAAAATATACTGATGGTCGGGAGCCCCGACCCGTGATAGGGCAACGTAAAGTTGCCCATGCGTAAAACATTCTTTTCGTAAATCAATTCCTACTAATTTGAATGTTTGGCCCTGGGAGAAAAGAACTGTTGTTTAGCTCTGAGAAGAACTTTTGCGTAGGTGTAGTTTTAAGAACGAAATCTAAAAAAAATCGCACGAAAATTATTAGACTTCGCGCACGACCGCTGCGTAGGGAGCCTTACCTTAGCGTACCTTACTCATAGATCTAAACTCCCCTCCCGCACGCGCACCCACACGCCTTGATGACGCCCACTTCGCAACGGGCCGTGCAGCAGAAATCGTAATATTTTAATTTCGCCATAACTTCAAAACCAAACGTCCAATTTTAATCATTCAAAGACCAAATATTATCTACATAAACTGTACTTAGTGATGAAATAATTTATTTTGATAAGGATTAATAGCATGAGTAAAATAAACGCGTTTAAATGTAGTCCAAAAAAAATTCAAGATTTTTAAATAAAAAAACGGTTGTTGTGCCTCACTCGACATAGATAGGTATAGTGTGTCGCGGACTTTTTTGTAGATATTTATAAGATCTACATTTAATTAGAACATTTTATGGGTCTGTCTTTTATAGTTTAGGCAGCGTACGCAAAATAAGTAACTTTTCTGGTTGATTTTTTAGCGAAAAACCCAAATATCTTACGGAACCCTATTTTTTTCCAAAATAAAATATAGCCTATGTTACTCGTGGATAATGTAGCTTTCGAATGGTGAAAGAATTTTTAAAATCGGTCCAGTAGTTTTTGAGCCTATTCATTACAACCAAACAAACAAAGTTTTCCTCTTTATAATATTAGTGTAGATACACATAAAACACGCCCTCTTCCCATGGGGGTAGGTAGAAACTACAGAACGTCACCTGCTACGATCCTTACATACTCCTTTTGCCTCGTTTACGTTCATACATCTAGTCATACAATACACGCAGTTCATCTGATTAACAAATCATTATTATTTTTTCCAGGAGTTAGAAACGGCGGGAATGTCGACCCCGCTTACGTTGCCGCCGCCACACAAGTTAACTGCATACGACGCGCCCGGCGACTATCTGAACGCTTACATCACTTATAATGACGACTAACACATAATAAGTTCTGATTACTATTATTATAACGGGTGTAAAAAAAAACGCTTAACGAAGCCCAGTCACTTGATCTTCCGATCATTGTGATTATTTTGTTGTAATTAACCCTACCTGGGAATCTTGGATTTATTTAAGGTCAAAATTACAACTTTTTTACGAAAACAAACATTAATATAACATAACATTAAATACCCCCACGCCCCTTTACAGTTGCTTGCACCCATAAGCACAATTTTACTTGCGCTACCGTATTTTTCACATGAAAAATAAAAGCAATTATTTTTATAAAATGTTGGTTGTAATGGGCCTTCTTATACCCTGGATTAGGGCCACAGTGTGCAATCTTTATTCTCTAAATTTTACCGTTTTCTCCTGTCCATCATCAACTGCCTAGGCTTTTCCCAACTATGTTGAGTTCGGCTTCCTGTCAAACCGGATTCAGATGAATACCAGTATTTTACATAGAGCGACTGCCTATCTGAGGCCCTAGACAAAGTGAAATTTTATCAGCGATAACGATGATGGAAAAGGCAAAAATGTATAGAACTGACATATACTATCGAAAGCTTATGTCAATCCTGTTCAAAGTCGTTGTAGAAATACGAAACGCTTTGGAAGTGATTGTCACTTGTCTAGGCCCTCTGATCTCTATAATTCAATTAATGGGTAACACGATATGTCTTGGTAAGACTGCCCTTTTCTCAATTTATTTGGGCTGATTTTCTTCCATAAATTTATCAGCCATCATTTCAATGGTCACTGTCTTCCTAGCCATATTATCTTTCACAGAATCTATTCACTATGTCTTGGTTCACCTTCTCAAGTGCAGTGGTGAATCGTAGTAAGTTTTATGTATTGTGACTGTTCAATTGGTTGGTTGGTTATATCAGAAACGAATTCGTCCACCGTTTGGTCGTTTTACACCTCTGCTTCGGGGAAAACAGGCATGCTATGTGGCTCTATAGAAAATTTTCTAAAACCGCGTACAGACATCGCAAGGCGTGCGTTGCGAATGGTTCGTCTCGCATGCCTCGGACTGTGTGGACGTGTGTGCTCATAGTGAGCATTCGCGTCATACGATCGTTGCGAACGCCGCCTCAGTGCGAGCCGTGCGCTCCGTGTGGACCACAGAGTACATTATATTATACTGAAAGTGTGGACGCACGAGTGTTATTTGCGTTGCGCGCTGTCGAACACCGTGCGTGGTGGTTTGCGTGCTCAGCTTGAGCATGTGTCGTTTGGGACGCATGCATAAATGTACCGTCAGGCATGCGTGACGAACCATTCGCGACACACGCCTCGCGATGTCTGTACGCGGTTTTAAGTTGTATCTGTACTGCGAGCATTGGATTGCGAGCATACGTTCACGAGCACAAAGTTTCTTTGCTAAAGACGCTGTAACGACTACTGCCCTTTCGACTACTGTTCGGTTTGCAATGATAATTTTACGGACTGAATTACAAACTGCGATTACCAATACACCTTCTAAGTTCGATGATAATAGCAATAATTGAAGCAATATATTAGACATTTTCTATTCATTGTCGATTGTATAAAGTGATAGTGTGAAAGTTTTACGTTCAGTATTAAGTTTTCCGTTTGTGTGTCTGTGTACTGTTGTATTTTGTATTTATTTTGATACCTATGAATGTAATAGCTTTAATTTCTAATTGATTCTTCCTATTCAATTTAAAAAGAGCTTGTAATAACTTCAAATTGGTGCGAGCCTTTAGTTATACAACCGTGTAAATAGCCTCCACTAATCACTAAACTGAACATTTACACGGTTCGAGCCACGCATACTATAAAAGTTTGAGGAAAGTAAGTAGGTATGTCCTGTCTCATACAGGATTAAATTGCGGTTAACTTATACATTCGATCATTTCATAAAAATTCCCTTCCATTTTTAATGTATTGGGTCGATAGTGTCAGGCCATTGCGATTTTTTAATAGCTAATGCTAGGAATATAGGATTCAATTTAGTATTAAAAATCGAACTTCCAAAAAAATATATGAAATCACATTTATAATATAACCTTGTTTTTACATAGTGTGTTAACAAAATGTAAATAGCCTTTAGAATAATGCATTTAAAAACGCATTTGTTATTGCAAAGGTTTGTCTTCTTGATAATATGTGACTAACAAATAAGTGAATCTATTTATATTTATTTACAAATGGAACTCCAAGCACTATGCACTTGAATAAAAACATAAAAATCATGTTTTTGTTACATTTGTCAAACAAAGCGGGTCTGTATTTCTAATCCAGAGGAAATCTCGGTTTATACATTAGATTTGAGATAAGTATGAAATCGGACAGCATCGTTATAGAATAATAATACCAGTCTATTATTGTCTCACGAGCACGAGCATTGATCACCACGCTTGCCCAAGACGGGTTGGCGATTTCAGACTTATATTAACTACAGGGTGTAAGGGTAAACACCGTTGTCACTCAAACCATGGGTAGTTGACATAAATATAAAAATAAATGACCCAGTAACAACAACAAAAAAATTTTCCATTAAAAGATTTTAAGAAGTTTCTACACAACACATGAATAAATACAAAATAGGAGTCGCGCTCGCGGCCGGTCAGGTCACGTCCCGCGCCCAGGTGAAATATTTTTGTGGTAAAATGTAGATTTTCTTTGAAAAAAAAAGAAAGTTGTAATTTTCCTTTGATTTCACGTTCTATAAATGAAACCAAATCACTGGTTTCAAGGAAAACGGTGTTTACCCTAACACCCTGTATAAGTCCAGGTTTCCTCACGATGTTTTTCCTTCATCGATGTCAGTCATGCCCAAGATATACTAAGAAATCAATTTTCTTAGGAAGAGTGGATGAATTACATTATACAGAGTTATTAGTTATATGTCGGCAATCCGTTAAGGGGATGTAGGAGAGGTCATTTCCAGCGAAATAACCTCTTTGCCATTGTCAACCATTTTCGACTAATTTGACATTTTGAGATTTAAAAATGTATGAAATAAAAATATAAAATGTTAAAAGACTTGAAATTTTTTGACATTTGCATAGGAGTCAAAAGGGGTAATTTAATTGTTATCTAATTAGATTGCCAACATATAACCAATAACCCTGTATATTTGTCTTATATTATTTACAAATAGTTATTAATATCGTGTGTAAGAACGTATGTAGTGTGTTTATAAATAGTGAATATATTTAAGAATGTAATCAATCAGTTTATAATGCGCAATGTATCATTTGCCTTGTAATTTAACTAATACGAATATTTTTTAATACATAACTTTAATTCGTAATATCTCTTTTAATGTTATCCCTTTTTGATCGTTTTTAGGGCTCCGTACCCAAAGGGTAAAACGGGACCCTAATTTCTAAGGCTATGTCCGTCTGTCCGAGGATTAGCTCAGAGACTGTTGGTACTGGAAAGCTGTAATTTGGCATGGGTACATACATATAAATCACGCCGACAAAGTGGTAAAAAGAATCGTAAAAAATATTATTTTTAGGGTACCTCCCCTTCTCGTGGTTTTTTATATCGTTGGAAAGCACGTTTAAAAATATGAGTTTGTGAAAACCATTTTTGGATTCAGGGATCCGTTTGCGAAATATTAAGCTTTAGAGTGAGATTCAAGTGTCCCCCCAACCCTGCCAGCAAAATGGTTGGTTTTGTATATGTGAAAGAATTCACGGTAGTAGTATTATAACGAAATTAAAAGGAAAACTATCATCGCTACGTAGGCTCCATAAGTTACCGAGTAATAATCGACCAACTTAAATTTGCAGTTGCAAGAACATGTTCTCCCATATATTTTGTATGGGAGATCAAGATTTTCAACTACAATATTAAGTTTGTTCTTGAAATTATTATAGATAATGGTACGGAACCCTTCGTGCGCGAGTTCGACTCGCACTTGGCCGGTTTTTTATTACATTATGTGTAGTGTAGACAATAATTTTATCCAAACAATTGCTAGGATCACGGAAACTCAAAAGGGTTTCAATCTTACAAAAAGTACTAGGAGCACGTTATTTCAACTATTTACTCCGTTAAAATCATTCATTTATTTGTAGACTTGTGTGAATTACTCTAGGGGGTGTCATAATGAGGAGTTGTTCTTTTTTTTTCATTAGTGCATTTAATGACAATTTCGAAATTTTCATTCAATGCACCTACATGAACTTAGAGAGTTCTATTGCTGATTCTAATGTGTATAATTCTGTAAATCCATATTTGTTACGGCCGCAAATCATATTTAGATCAACATACCGTCTATTACTGACTAGCAAAAAACGTAAGAAAATTTGAATTTCGCGGGCTACCTTTGCGCATCCACCATGATTATAATTATTGCAACTACGACCGTTTTGTGCAACCGCTTTCGGCGTCGGGAAAACGGTTAACGGTTGCGTTTCGTCCGTTAGGATTGCAGAAAAAATATCGATATATCGAAATATCGATATTTTTTGTTCGATATATCGATATTTTCAGGCGATATTTATTATTTCGATATATCGATGTATCGATATAAAATATCAAGTATCGAAAATGTATCAAAAACGATATATTTTCAATAGCAACACCGTTGTCGCCGCTGACTAAAACCGCTGGAATTCAGAGCCGTAAAAATTATTAGTACTTATTTTCCTAGTTTGGTATTTACATGATTATAAAACTTGAACTACATAGAGTAAAATTTATTTTTGAAAATTCCACCGATATATCGTTTTTTTTTTTTCGATATATCGAAATCGATATTGATATTTTTTTTAAATATCGATACGATATATTATTATATCGATACTTTTTTACACTTCTTGCATCCCTATCGTCCGTCAAAAATTGGACAACTAAAAACGTTCTCATAATATAGTATTAAAATTAGTCGACAGGTCCGAAGACATCAACTACTCAAAAATTTGTTACGGATGAAATCCGCGGGCAGAGCTAGTTTCCTAAACTCTGTCTGTTTGTCTGAATATACGACGGTAGATTCCGCACCCTAACTAAATCGTGGTAACGAAACCATAGCGCGCATTTAAACAGGCCACCGCCATCTATCGAGCACATCGGAACTATTTCTACAGGTAAGTATATATAACTGTTTTTTTTTTTTTTATACTTACTGTACTATGTGTAAATTGTGTATGGACCAATTATTTGTGCATCATAACCATTATATTTCTCTTAACAAAAATATATTAACATCGTTGTAAATTGTGTATGGACCAATTATTTGTGCATCATAACCATTATATTTCTCTTAACAAAAATATATTAACATCGTTCAAATACTTTATACAGATCATTTAGACTAGCGATCTGCAACACGGCGCCATTATGAACAAAACTAGTTGGCGGGAGGAAGTTTCGTCTTATAGCTGGGAACAGAATATGCTCCTGCTTCCATTGTTCTGCCTTCACGCTTTCTAAAGCGGTGTCTGGGTTTGTTTGTGAGTAGAATATGGCTGTCTGTCGGCTGAAGGTTTCGAAGCAATCCTTTTCGTTGTCCCAGTTCACTTCAGTGACTAGGCGTACGAGGTAGGTAGGGAGAGCGCCCATGAAAGGTGTGTGGCCGTCTGTAAGAAGAAAAAACTATATTTTGTGTGGTGTAAGACTCGATTAGCAGAGCATTCAAACAATTTCACGCGGAGTCATTATTGCAACGCGTGCAGTGAGAGAGCGATTAAGAAGAGGAGAGAGCTTAGCATTCTAGAAGTTCAGTGCTTTCGTTTTCGTTCGTTTCGTTTGCGGTGCGGTGTCCGGAACTGAAAATATGCATGCACACCGCAAACGGCACGATACGCCGGATGTTTTTACTTAATACACACAATTAATCCAGCGCAAGATGAAACTGTATGACTTCACAAGCGTCATCAGGAACGTACACTCGTATAGTCCTACAAGCTATTTGGTATACAGGCAGCTAATTAACAACTAATTCTGAACAATGTTGTGAGTGTACTGAGTAGGCAATTCTTCTACATATTTTTGCCTGTATACCAAACTAGCTGCGCCCCACGGTTTCACCCGCATAAGTCTCGATCCCGTGGGAATATCGGGATAAAAAGTATCCTATGTCCTATTTCAGGTCATTGTCTACCCCTGGGCCAAATTTCATCTACATCCGTTCAGCCGTCTTGGCGTAAATGAGTAACAAACAAATAAACTTACTTTCGCATTTATAATATTAGTTAGGATAACAATTTTTTCAACTGTATTTTTTTTATATGAAATTAATAAAAAAAGAAAGGCAAACAGTTGACGAAAAATGTATTTAATTCAATTAAAAGTTGAGTTTAAAATAAGTAAAAAAAAAACAAACTTTTTCCAAGAGTTTGTGCAACATCAAATGCAAGCAAAAGATTTTCGTAGAGCCTACAAAATAATAATAATTTGATACATACCTAACAGTAACGGTAATGACAAAAGTTCCTCATTGCCACTGATTTCCAGTGAGAAGTATTCGTATAACATATTGCGCTTGTTCATTAAAAGCTCTGCCATTTGTTGGGCCATGTCCCTCATTTCACCTGAAACATTCAAAAGGACGATGCAAAAAAAAAAAAGGTAAGAAGAAGACGGCTGTGCAATTTCAAAACCTAGCAACTGACATTTCTAAAAAAACGGTGTTTTTGCATAAATCATAAATATCTAATCTATAAAAAAAAAACGATTTTTGAAAAATGACAGTTTCTAGGTTTTGAAATTGCACACTTAAGAAGTGGTGCGCCACTTCTTAAGTTTTATTGCCAGTTGGGCCTGCTTGTGACCTCGATCTCACCTGATGGAGAGCGATGGAACGATCGTGCCCAAAAGATGCTTTATTCCAGCTAAAAGGGTGCGTTTCATCTGAAGCGAAGACGAGCGGAGCTGTGCGGAGACGTGCAGGAATTGTCCAATCACAGACGAGACGAGAGACGCGATGAGGATTTTAACCATTGTGATTGGTCGATTCCTGCAGGTCACCGTTCAGCTCCACGTCTCCGCTTCAGTGGAAAAGTACCCTTACAGTAGGAAGGTGAAGAGCGATCGTTTTGGTGGCTGTTTTATGTACTTTTGGCGTTCAAAAAGTGCTGAGTCTCAACCTGATTTGGATAAACGATTTATAGTTTTCTGGCGCCATCTACATGCGCCACATGCGAACTACGTATCAAAGATCTGACTTCACACAAAAATCGTGACGTCACATAAATCCTGCATCGCGCAATTAGATATTACCGCGCGATGAACATATATACAAGAATCCAACATCAATCGTTGGGCAGTTGCCCGCCAGACACAACACCCGTTTGGTCGGAGGATCCTCCCTTTTCTATCGTGGAACTCATTCATGGAACTTTACACCCTATTCCTCATACCCCTAAAGTTTTAAATATTTAATCACAATTTTGCACTTTGGAGAGCGGTAAGCGAAAACATATTTGCATCAAGTAATCTCGTTCTTTTCTAAGTTTTAAAAGCCTGTTAAAATTCAGTAGCTGATGAATAAAGTCTCGTTCGATTTTTTGTTTTTAATGATAGATATAGTTCGGTTACTGGCAATGGGCTCACCCCCTATTACATGGGACTCAAACATAATCAGCTAAATGTGGGTACCTATCGGACATAGGTACTTCTCTGCCTAACCCTTCGGGGAATACAGGCGTGATATTATATTATGTAATTATAGTTCTTTCATTTGTCAAAGCGTGAGTTTAATTACGCACCTAATTCTGGATCCCACTCATTCTCCTGTGAGTTAAGTCCGAGCACAAGCAGCTCCTCTAAAGGCAATGGACTTGACAACTTAATTAGACCAAAGTTCTGGAAGTCATACAGCATTGTCTCGTAAAATAGTTCTTCTCTGAAACAGGAATAAAACCTTTTTTTTTAAAACCTTAAAATAAAAATCTGGCGACTTACAAAATGATGCCGATCCGGCCACGAGATTACACTATCTACAATTTCAACATTCGGTCACAAACAGGTAAACCAGAATAAAACCAGCCACCTGCGAGTCGGACTCACACACGAAGGGTTCCGTACCATTATCTATAAAAACGGCAAAAAAATCACGTTTGTTATATGGGAGCCACCTTAAATATTAATTTTATTCTGTTTTTTAGTATTTTTTGTTATAACGGCAACAGAAATACATCATCTGTGAAAATTTCAAGTGTCTAACTATCACGGTTCACGGTTCACGATGAGATACAGCCTGGGGACATACAGCGGAGTCTTAGTAATAGGGTCCCGTTTTACCCTTTGGGTACGGAACCCTAAAAAGTATGCGCTTCGGTAATCTTCGTTTTTCTGAATGACCACGTGCGTAAGTAACAGAGTGAGTAACTGAGGCAATGCTTCTAGTTTTGTATTTACTGCCGCGCTTTGTAGTGGTGCACCTATCATTGCGAGTGTGTTTAAAGTTTTCTCTCTGTCCGGTTACCTACTCCGGTCGCATCGTCATTTGTTACTCAAAAGTTTTGAAAAGATTTTTTGGAATTGCATAGAGTTGTTATTCTATAATTTTGTATATAGTCCTCCTTATCGATTTTGATAACGGCGACTCTTTAATACTATTATTTCCCAGCGTGTGCCCTAATATGACTCGCGAGACCAAATTTTGTTTTGAATACCCGGTCACAACTAATTAAATTAAAATCATTTATTTCAGGTACTTTAACCCATATCAGAAATCATCATACAAAATAATAATAATACAAAATAATCAAAATACATACAAAATAATCAAATTCATTATACAATCAACATTATCATTACAATAGTCTCTTATGTGCGACACTATATGTAACTTGTCTAATAATGCAATAGAGTTGTCTGGCAGAGTTATAGGTATAGGAGGGCTTCGGTCTCTCTTTACGTATTTTTAACCAACTTCTTCAAAAAGGAGGATTTTTTTTTTTTTGTGTGTATGTTACCCGATTACTCCGCCAGTTATGAATCGATTTTGATGATTCTTTTTTTGTTTGGTAGGTCATGCTTCAGAGGTGGTATCCCATATAAATTTTATTAATTTCGCTTGCGTAGTTTTTGAGTTAGGTTCAATAGTTACGTATTTTTCCCACTTTGCGTATGTTGATGACATGTTAATTGACTCCGTCACATAGCAGATAACGGTATACGAATTTGTGTGGGGTAGTTACCACAATCAAAAAGTGAAAAATAAAAAAAAGTTGAAAAGTTTTTATGCGTTTTTCGGTTAGTCTATCGATTCGCTTTAATAATTTTGTAATCATGGCTTTAATACAAAATAGGCCAGTACTTCCATGGTTGTAACAGCTCTATATTAGATCTCATTTTCGCGCGTTCGAATCTCCGAAGATAGACGATGATTGCCGAAGCGCATACTACATACAAACAGTAATATAACATGTTCTGTGGCTGTATGTGTCTACCATGGGGTCACGTGAGTGTCAAGATTATGTGATCTAGATATTTTTTTAATATACGGTTCGACTTGAGACTCCTTTTTTTTCGTCGGTAAAAATGTTTGATACTTACGCAAATCGAGTAGTATCACACAAATACAACTTCGTAGAATGCTGTATAAGAGACTTATGACAGTCTATACAAGCGATAAAGATCAAATTCGCTAATATTTCCCTCAAATTCGTATTACACTTATTTTCTACATCCAACCTAAGTTGTTTCACACTAGTCAACTTAGTTTCTATTCTCTCATACTTAAATGTTCTTGTTTTAAACGATTCCTTTGGATCTACGTAACTTAAATTCGCTTGGTCTAACGCTGTGTGAGTTTTATATTTTTCTTTATTTTCATTTTTAGGTTCTTCTACTATAGAATTGTCTAGAACGTCATCATCTTGTGCAGTATCAATGACTATTTTGGGTACTGAAGTGGCATTTTCTTCATTTTTCTCTTCTTCTAAATTCATTTCAGTGTCTTGTATGAGAGTTTCGTTAGGTTTAGTAATTGTGGGAAAGAATTTATCTATTTTCTGTACGTCTGAGTTGACTCGGACCATGTAACTAGGGTTTGCTTTGGCAGCATCAGTTGTTTTTTTGACGATTTCTTCGACCATCGTAGCGCCTGGTAAACGCGCCTGGAATGTAAAAACATACTTATAGTATAGAACCAAACAGGATAGACAATGGTTTTGGTATATGACAAAAGAGTGCTGGCAGAGTCTATTAGGGCAGAGAATATTCTAAATTACCCAGAGAAGTGGATAATTCGTCATTATCCTGGGGTATTAAGAAACTAAAGTCTACTCACCACATATAATATGTATATTTGTTTTAATATTTCGAGGTTTTTGACGAATAACACGTAAAGTTTTGCAAAAAGTTTAAAATGATTAAAATTAATCAAAATCAAATCAAAAGTTATTAATTCAAAATAGGCTGAGAATCAGCACTTTTTGAACGTCAAAATTGCATTAGACAGTCCCCCAAAACGCCCATCCTTCACCACTTCCTAGTGCTTTAGCTGGGAAGAAGAAGTGGCGCAACAAACTCCCCAGCAGCACAGCTGTCTGTTCAGTTAGAAAAAAACATGCGGGGGGAACTACCGATACAGTGAAAACTAAGTATATATTGTATACTTATAACGCACGGAGGTATATCTATGTACATATATACACAGTATACATATAGCTCATGGAAAGCGTGCGGTGACGATGACGCGAGTTTCACGCTTTTAGTTCACCCAAAAAGTACAGATATATACACAGTATACATATAGCTCATGGAAAGCGTTCGGTGACGATGACGCGGGTTCCATGATTTTTGTTCACCCAAAAAGATCTCAACGCGCCTTAAGAAGTTTTCACTTAAAAAATTATTCTATGCAATAGTATAATAGCTAAAGATATGGATCTATTTATATACATGGAAATGAATATGGGATATCCGAACGTACCTGCGTATACATAACTCTGGTCGAGTTACAGCTCAACAGTTTGCTCTCGATACAAGATTTGATCTTCTCTATGATTTGCTCCTCGTACAGAAACTGCACCTCATGTTTAGTTGGATGCACGTTTACATCTACGTTTCTTGGATCTATAAAACAAGAAAGAACATAATTATTTGTTTACACAAAAATGCTTTTACTCGGTTGCAGAATACTTAGAATGAAATATTTGGTAAATATGATAGATGGATAATTACTTATGGTCATTGAAAAAATGCTTATACAAGAAGCACACATACATACACTTACACATAACATAACAAAACAAATGAATAAAATATAATAATTAATACACGTTAATAAAATAATTTAACCTCATGATATTAATTAGAATAACTACATAAACCTAATACTAGTAACATTCAATCTGCCTAGCCTTTTCCCAACTATGTTGGGGTCGGCTTCTAGTCTAACCGGATGCAGCTGAATACCAGTATTTTACATGGAGCGACTGCCTATCTGACCTCCACAACCCAGTAACTGGGTACTACGATACCCCTTGGTTAGACTGGTTGTCAGACTTTCGTGCTTCTGACGACTCGTTACGACCGTCAAAGATCCACAAATGACAGCCGGGGCCAACGGCTTAACGAAAAACGGCTTAATACTAGTAACATTCTCGATAATAATTATATTTGATTAACAAACTTACAATCCAGTGAACCTACTCACTGGACGCTTGTTTTGTCCAATCTTTTATGGTGCCGTGCCCTAACCGGGTTTCATGTTGGATCTTACTTTATTTATCTATGTTGCAGCTGTTGTACACAATGCACTAAAGAATTTGAGTTTCAGTTGAGTTTCAAATGATTAAACACGAAGGGACTTACCACAAAAACTTAGACACTTGTTCAACGCGTGTTTAGCGTCAGTTTTATGTCAACAGGTGTTTAGGCTAAACGACTGATAAACAATTTGTGGCAATAAGGTAAGTGATTTGACCGCCTCGGTGGTCTAGTGGTTAGACTACCTGTCTCAGATCCAGGTCCCAGGTTTGATTCCCAGTGGGGGCAAAATTTTCTGCTTTGTTTGGTTGGTGGTAGGGCTTGTTCTAAGTCCGCCTGGCTAGCTACCACTATCTTATTTAAGTCTGTCGCCATAACAACAATGTTAACAGCATTGTTGTGTTTCGGAAATCGAGGTAAGGTAGCCAGTTCCTCTGGGGTTGAAGATTCCGGGTGACGCTCGTTTCCACTTTCGGCATGATCATAAGTTAACATCAGGTGAGATGCAGGCCAAAAGCTTACCAGACGCGGTAAAAAAAAACACAATTTCAAATGCACTGTTATGTAAGAAAACGATAAAAAGTTAAACTTACCTAATTCAAGACTGAGGTAGACAAATGCGTGTGAATTTTTCGGTAAATATGTGGAGTAAATAGAATCCACAGCTTTTTTAATTGCTGAAATAAAACATAACAATCTATTAAATAATCTAAACAACTGAGGACCGTGCGGCTGTTATTATTTAGCCACGAGGGCTAGGGTAAATGTCGTAGATAATTACATGATATAAATATGCTTATGTGTAGTATAAAAGTGCTCGTGGCTAAGTAATAACAGCCGCACGGGTCGATCAGGTTAAGCTACGCTTGCCAGGGTTGGTCCGTGGATGGGTGACCATCTTTACATACCGAGACTCCTCCGTGCCTCGGAATGGACGTTAAGCCGTTGGTCCCGGCTGTCATTTGTGGATCTTTGACAGTCGTTGCGGGTCGTCAGAAGCCCGAAAGTCTGACAACCAGTCTTGCCAAGGGGTATCATATTACCCAGTTACTGGGTTGTGGAGGTTAGATAGGCAGTCGCTCCATGTAAAATAGTATTCATCTGCATCCGGTTAGACTGGAAAGGCTAGCCTTTTCCCAACTATGTTGGGGTCGACAGATGATGAAATAATCTAAACAACTATCGTAGTCCTCAGCTGGACATAGCTTTGGGCCTCGCCCAATTTGTGTCAAAAAATCCGGTTCTCCGCCTTCCGCATCTAGTCTGTCCCAACTGCGATTTTAACGAGCATCTTACTAGAAGTTTCTCGGATTTTGGACTCGTTACGAGTTCGTTGGCAAAGGTACACTACTGACATATGGGACATGTGACCATTACGAAATGTGGATGCATTACACCTCTACAGGCCGGGCTCGACAGGCTGTACGGCGTGTTATGGCATGGTAAAGGATTTTTGTAAGCGGAAATGATTTTGAATCTTATTTTCATTAAGCTAGGACTCACATTTCGTTGATATCGTCACAAGGCTTGAGCATACCGCGGTATGCCGCGGAAGGTTTCGGCCATAAAAATTTTAATGCTTTACCTTGCCGTGACCCGACTTGCCCCCTAGTGAGTTCCGGCCTTATTTAACCCTTAGTAGAAAATAGTCGTGAAGGAACTTCAAAACAACAGTTAATAAGGTCTTACACAGTGAGTCCACGAGCCTATGATTGATGAACAACAGTATGGTTCCCTTCTTATGTGAGTAGTTGACGTTTGTGATACATCCGCGTAGAGACAGCTTCAGTGTCGGCTCCTGCAGCTCTATCTCCATTAATTCGCGAGCTATTGCGTTGCCATGGATCTGGGAATATTAGATAATATAAGGATTCCTTTAAGGCGAAAGCTTCAGGGTATTGCTGCTGCAGTTATATTGCTGATTCTAATAATTATAATTCTGTAAAGCCATATTATTTACGGCCGCGGATCATATTTTAATCAACTTACAACCTGACACTGATCTGCAAATTACAAAAAACGTAAGAAAACCGGGCTTATTTTGAAGTTGTCGCTTGCCAGGCGTATTTTTGCGGCTACCGTTTTGCGTTGCGAGGCGGTCCGCCCGTAGTGCGCGATGGTTCATTCATACAAAATGTACTAAGGTGTTGCAGGAGGATTTTTGCAATGCGTTACGATGCGGCGTAGCCCGCCCAAATGTGCGCGAGCCTTTAGTGTCCCTTTTTGGTATCCCACAAAAACCCGGAAATATTGCATTCAATTGGAAAATATTTCCACTCATTGCACTGGACTCCAGTGCAATTTGAAATTCAAATTCGAATCTGTCTGAAACAATTACTGAGTTGCGGTGCGGCCCGCCGCGGCTTCTAATTAATGTGCTTTGGCGCTTTTTTTTAATGTGCAATGTACTCTTAGCTTTATGTGACCACGTGTAGACACTCACGTATTTTTAACCGACTTCTCCAAAAAGGAGGAGGTTCTATGTTCACCTGTATGTATTTTTTTTTTATCAAATTTTACTCACAATCCGAACATTCTCAATCACAGAAGAATTCGTAGGTGTTTTCAAATCAGTGTTCTCTCCAAACTTTTTCAAAGTGAACCCAACATGGCTATTATGTATTGCATACCCTCCAACCACTTCCATTATATGTGTGTACTCTTCTGTAGGGCTTCGAAGAGACTTTTTACGGGCTATCACATTGTAGAACAGATCTTCAACTGTTATTTGGGTACCGTTGTTGCCTGCACATGGTTTCATTGAACCCTTAAGTTTTCCATTTTCATAGGATGCTCTGGAAATTTTATTTTGTAAAATATGTGGAACAATTCTTTATAATAAGAAATTAATTTATTCCTTTTAAGTATTAGTTTTCCTAACTTATTCCAAATCTAAGTTAATTTACTTAAAATCATGTTTTTGTTTTCCAAGTTTTTCAACCAAAAAGAAATAATGGGCTATTCAGTCCTGTCTCTTTAATGTCATGAAAATAACAATGACAGCTGCTATTTTATGCAACTAGCTGGTGCCTGCATACTCTTCTACGATCCAGAATAAAAAGTAGCCTATGTCCTTCTCCAGGTCATGTTACCCGTGTGCCAAACAAATTTCAACCAAATCCATTCAGCCGTTTTAGCATGAAAGTGTAACAAACAAACAAACAAATTCACTTTTGCATTTATATTGATACCAATATTGTTGTAATTTAAATTTAAAAAACCTTCCCCTCCTTTTTTTTTGTATTTGCAGATGAAATATATAAAAATTATATAGCCTATGTCACACCCACAATTAAGATGAACCTAGCAACACCACATAATTATGTTAAAATCCATCAAATAGTTAGGATTTAGGATTACTATGTAATATATATCAAGGTTAACATACTTGTACGCGCATTTAGCAGCAGCGGTCTTAGTGAGTATAGTGAGATGTGCAATGTGACTGATACTAGCCAGGGCTTCACCTCTGAAGCCATACGTGCATATCTCTTTCAGATCCTCGTACTCACGAAGTTTTGACGTGGTGAACCTCTCACAGACTATCTCTAGGTCTTCGCTTCTAATACCCGTGCCATTATCCTGAATCTGAATGATATAAAATTGTTATAGTGTGCTCTCATACTAAAACTGGGGTTAACAGATTTGAATAAAATATAAATACCTGCAAATACTTTAATCCGCCAGCTTTAACAGTTATCACAATATTGGTAGCTTTAGCATCCAAACTGTAATAAAAAACACCATCAATAGAACAGTATATTTAGCATTTTATTTTAAAAGTTACAAAACAATGTATGCAAGGATAACCTGTTTTCAATCAATTCTTTTAAAGCATTTGAGGGCCTCTGAACAATTTCTCCAGCAGCTATCCGGTTAACTACTTCTTCACTTAGCTTTTTTATAATACCCGGTTCACCCATAGTCTTGTCTATTTGTAGTAAAACTTGAGTTCAAAAAAATAAATCATTAGCCGGGTGGCCCAGACTGATCTTTGTTTACAAAACGAAAATATTGACAACAGCCAGCAGTGACAGATTCTGGATTCTATGGTACGATACAACCACAGAATAATTAAGTTGGTACAACTACAAGTTTGCTCTTGGTAAATCTATGGTCAAAGTCAAAATCAAATTACGCTTTATTAGAGGTGTGCCGTACTAGGTCCACTTAGTACGAGTATCGAAAAATACTTAGTCCTGTTCCGAATACTGATGAAGGATTTACTCAAATTCAGATAGACTCGCGTTCACCTTTGTTAGTTAACATACTGTTTAAATCATGATAGTTTTTTTGTAAAGCCAGGTATTTTAACATTTGTAACCACGAAAATTATCTGATGTTTGAGGGTTGACGTTGAAAAGCGCTATTAATATCATGAATGGTACAATTAATGATAGTCACTATTCATAAAATTCTCTCTTCGATAGAATAACTCGATGTACTTCGTACTAGGTACAGAAAAATACCTATACCTAGTGCGCTAGTAAATACGTCTCATGTGTCACTGTGGTCTGGTCCCGCCGTCCCGTCAAAGGTGAACGACTGAACGCACACATCCAAGCCAAACGCGTCGAACGAATTGAAGTCAACGAAACGCTAGGGACCTGTGCTAGGAACGGTTTTCTAGATTCGGACGATTCGGCGCGGGCAGGTGTGTGTGGTTTCATAGAATTTGATTTTTAAATTTCATAGAAATCTAAAACTCGTTTCGGTCGGTTCATTCGACGCGTTCAGTGTGCGTTCACCTAAAGGCTCTTACATACTGGGGCGATAAGTCGCGCGACTTGACGCCGCCGCATTGTTCGCCGTGTAGTTTTCTCAGAAATTGTTTTGTTAAAATTCGCGTCGCGCGACGAATCGCCCAAGTATGTAAGAGCCTTAACAAGTTCAAAACGTCAAACTTAAAATCAAGTTCTGTGGGCAAAGTTGCAACTACTGACAGCCGACAGGACAGGACTGTTTAGAGATGGTTTGTAACAGATATTTGTTATTCTAACACTGTTACTGTTACAAAAAAATAACAGAGCCAAATATTTGTTATTAAATAACAGCCTGTTATTTTTGTACGGACAATAAAATAACAGCCGCGGTAACAGTCTGTGGGGATTGTTATAATTTATTAATAGTAACAGCCGCGGTAACAGTCTTGTGGATTTGTTATTTTATGTAACAGGTATGTTTTATTGTTAGGAAGAAATTGTTATCTGGATAAATACGCCTCACCCACCCCTAGGACTGTTGTTGTCATTGTGAATTTGTGACTGTTGCGTAGCGTAGGTAGATTTGTTTTCATTTCATTGTTCATCTCTATTGATTACTATATTACTATTATATAGTCCTTGTATAAGCATAGATTGCCGAGTTGATGTTGAAGTAAGATATTTTGAGATTTCAAACCTGGCTAATTTGCTGAGGTGATAGAAATAAAATAAAATTTCACTCTTTTTAGATTCCTGTCTAAACCAACTTCTAGAAAATTGTCTAGACAATCGCCTTCGCCGTCGCCTGAGTGAGTGATTTATTCATTGACGACCAGAACAGAAACTAGAAGCACCATGGAAATTGACGACATTGAGTTGGACTCTGACACCGACTCAGAAATCTACAGTGATGGCGATTCGATATTCGAAGCTGAAAACATGAGCTATCGTCTTAACCTGATAGACGATGACGACGCCTTACTCAGTGCAGGTAAGTCGCGTAGCCACATGACCCAACAAACACACGGTGTCAATAAAAGAAGTAGTGAATCATCAGCAGCACTAGCACAAATAGATCTGGCTTTGTCGGCAAACAAATTATTAGAAGAAAAGATGAAGAGACTGGAGAGAGATCTGGCCTCACGTCTGAATGAGTGCCGAGAGAAGCTGAAAGTGGTTCAAGGCAACGCAGGTATACAGAATGATAAAAATGAAACTTTCCGCTACATCAACTGTGGTAGACCCTATTTTAAAGACAGACAGAACTTCCCGGCTCCAGATAATGATGATGCTAAATTGGCAAAATCTCAGATGTATGACTTCTCCTTAGTTATTTCAGCACCGGGCTGGACAGTGAGAGACAAGTCTCAATTTGTTAACATGATGCACAAAATGTCACTAGATATCAGAAAAAATGAGCTGTTTGCTAAAATTGCGGCCTTAAAACGCCAAAATAAATCTAAAAAAGTAGAAAGAGAAATAATGGCTATTAGAAAGGAAATTGATAATGTAAGTAAATTGCCTTTGTATAAAGTAGCTCTTCCGATAGATAAGGAGTATGATTGGGACTTATTAGCAAACAAATTAAATAGGAGGCACACAGCACAAGAGTATCAATCCTTCTGGAAGTTATTCTTTCATCCTTCAATTAGCAAAAATAGTTGGAGCAAAACTGAACATGCAGCATTACAAAGAGTTGCTTGCCAGAACGGTAAACAGGATTGGGATAAAATTGCTCAAAAACTAAATACTGGCAGGACCGGGTATCAGTGTTTTGTATACTATCGGACAAATATGACAAGCTCTTTTACTGGAAAGAAATGGTCTCATGAGGAAATAACATACCTTAAAAGATTAATAGAATATTTCAAGGAAGACTTTTACATTCCATGGGGTAAGATAGCTGCAGCAATGGAAAACCGAACTAAAATCCAAATATATAATAAGTATATGAGACTCATAGAACAAAGAAAGGGCAGGTTCCTCCCTGAGGAAGATGCTGTTATTCTTAACTGTATGCAAAGATTTGGGGAAAATTTTAGGAGGATGACTTCTTATTTACCGGGCCGATCTATGGTCCAGATACGTGCCAGATATCAAGTCTTGAACAGAATGAGAGTGTCAACTGTATGGACTGTTGAAGATGACAAGAAGCTTATTCAATTGATGGCCAACCAAGAGTCTAACATGAACTTTTCAACAGCTGCCCAATTTTTTCCAAACATAACTAGAACAAAAGTTAGATCTAGATATGTTACCTTAGTTAAATGGATGAAAAAACATCCCAATTTAGATTTGGAACATGCACCGAGACGAGGCGCGCGACGTTTGAATCACGGAGAAGCCAGTGGAAACCTGATAGAGGCAGTAGAGAATTTAAAAAATTCTTTAATTACTACAGTACAAAAGAGGGCTAAGAAAAAGAAGATTACTGAAGAGTCTGCTCACAAAGATTTAAATGATGCTATTGTTGTGTATCTTGTGAATTGTATAGTAAAAGAAAAAGAAACAGAATCGAAGAAAACGACTCCAGAAGATCATTTAGTTTTAGGTCCTGACCATGTTGTGTCATTTGCAGACTTAAACATTACAAACCTGCGCAAAAATATAATATTTTTAAATGCACGTCTAGATGAGTCTGCTTACATTGACAGCCACTACGAAGAAGATTATCCGTCTTTAGGAGATAGTAGTCAAGATGTTTCTTTAGTTAAAGTGAAATCCTATTCTCGGAAGCCCTCCAACCAAACTATAACAGTTAGAAACAATCCTAATGTTTGGGGAACTCCTACACTTTTTCAAGGCATACGAATGTTAAATCAGCGAAAGTATGTGTTCCCTCCACAACTGGCAACCATAACCGGTGCTAGAGCCATAATGGCATGTGTAATGTCAACCGGTCCATATAGTGAATCCATAAACCTACATGTGCTTTGCAGGCGTAACATATTATTGAAGGAGCTCTTAGATCAGGCTCTTGAACGCTTCTATGTCTTGTTCACATGGCCAATGATCTTATCCAATGAAGTGCCTAATGAGAATACTGTATCAAAACTACCAAGAACAGATTCTGTTTTTATCCGACCACCTATATTGCCAACGGCGCCAGAAGTTACAATTAATGTTAAATGTATAAAGAAATTTAAAAATGTAGATGTCACAGAAGTTATCGATCTGGATGAAAATGCAGCTAAGGACGTTGTGATTGCTGTTGAGGACAAGATTGATGATACTGATGAGAAGATAGAAAAACTTCTAGTTGAATAATTATTGAATTTTCAATAAACTGTTTTATATCAGCTGTATACATCTGTATCTCGGAATATTGTGTAAAATGCTAATGCAGTAAATGCATGTCATACTAATAAATAAATATCATTCATAATCAATGATTGTTTTAATAAAAAAATTGACAACTTCATCTACAAAGACATCTAAATTAATGTCTGTGGCGATTGTGACGGCATTGCGTGTGTACATCTTCCTTGGTGCTATTATTTATTTTATCTACACCCATGCTATAAATCCTCTCTAAAAGTTTCTGAAACAGTTAGCTTATAGCCAACATTAAATCATCCAGTGTCATTGTAACCATTATAATATTCCAACAGAAAACCCAGCTTGCGCTGTTTTCAAGAGGATGAGGCTGCCTGTCCACTGGAGCGGAGAAGTGAGGATTGTATGGTGAAGGACACTGGAGAAGGGATGAGACAAGAGGACGGAGCTGTGCCAATATTAACCAATAGAATCTGAACTCTGGACCGCAGTTTAGATTCTATTGGTTAATACAGGCACAGCTCCACTCCTCTCCTCTCTTTTTCGCTCCATTGGACAAGCAGCCTAAATAGTTTTCGTTTGTATTATACAAAGACCATGATTATACAGCCCTTTTCCAGTTGTTTTACATTTGTTTCTTGATCAGTGACTCAAAATCACAGTGATCTTAATTCTCTTTACATCCAGACTGCTGTTGGGTAGCTGCTGTCAAATAACTATGAAACCACAAGACAGACTGTAGAGATTATTAAGGTCAGTTTAAACTAAACAAGGAAACACATTCTATCATCCCCACTTCACCAAGATCTTTTTGTTTAAATCGGGAAGAAGTATTCTTTCCATACAAAAACTTCAAGAATATCAAGAAAATTATGCTCTTGTTCTGTTTGTTTTATCTTCTAAACCGACCTTCACAAGCCTTTGGAAAATGCTATCTTATTCTTTCGATGAGTTTCGATTTCAACAACAGTGGTTAATTCTATGGGGCTACAAAGAAGTTAAACAATATTTGATTAAAAAACTTTATTAAAAAAGATGAGCTTAATCACGGAATGTCTATGTATCGACAACATAGTTTGGATGAACTACTAGTAGGGGATCGTCTTCTACTTCTTGATCTGATGATTTCTGCGACGCTTTGAGGCCCGTGGTTGAAAGAGGGATTATTACTTGATCCTGAAAGCAGAAACAAATATTGCAATCAATCCAGATGGCACAGGAATAGAAGAACAAAATCAAGAGGCATTCGTATAAACGAAGAATTCCTCTGGCCAAAAGAACTTGTAAATGGGTTTATTGAAATAAATATTTAGACCACTAGACCAACCACTAGGCCAACGAAGTCACATAAGGTTCTGGGTTCGATTCCCAGTTCGGGAAAAGTGTTATTGGGTTTTCTATCAGTAATTTCTCAGCAGCACCACGGTTGATGGGGTTGACGGCAATAGCCCCTTATTATGGGGAACATAACCGGCAAAATGTATATGATATAGGTACACCTCTGCCGTATTCTTCGGGGATTACAGGCGTGATGTTATGAGTATGTAACATTCTAAAATTATAAACTTACATGGTACATGAGCCTGTCAATGACCTTTTCCACCAAGGTCTTTCTCTCGAGTAGTTCGTCTTCATTCTCGATCTGACCCTGTGCAACCAGCTGTTCTAGGTACCAGCTGACGACTGCACTTTTGCGCATGCCAGCACTTTCTTCTCCTGTAAAATATTTATAAAATTTAAAATCAATTTCTTATGTTGATATCATTTTAAATAGCAATCTAAATCCCTCTTATAACTTATGAATTTATTTAACTTTCGGGAGACAAGTTCATTTGGTTATGGGAATTCGGGGGAGTTCCCGTTTACTTTCGAACTCAACCAGAGTTCATAATCATTAGACCATATAACGATGTCACGAGTCTTCCTTTATTAGCATATACGTTTGTAAAACCATATAAATAAACAATCATAAAATCATCAAGCATAAGAACGGCGAAACCACGAAAATGGCTCATGCTGCTACAAAATAAATGTCAAATTGTTACCATAGAGATGCTGTTGACCGTAACATACACCTCTGCTTATCCCTTCGGCGAATAACGGCGCGATGTTTTAAAAAATAGTCCTCTAGACCGAATTTCGGCCATGGCGGCCAATCTCAGCGGAGACTGCCGATCTAGGCGGATACACTCCAACAGTCTGATGGGATGCCAATCCGACATGACCGGAGAGAGATAAGGCGTAGGACCAACAGCTTGACGTATGTAAACTTGACGTTTAGTTATATATTGACACCTATAGATATATATATATATATACATGATTATGTAACATACCTCTAGTTTCAGCTTCGACTTCTTCTTTCCTCATGAACACGACTAACATATCGCTCAATGATTTGTACTCTTCGAACGACAGCGTCAATTTCTTTTTAGGAGCCGAGTCGCCGTTTACTGGGGTATCTGGAAAGAGTTATTTAAAATTAATAATAGAAAGTCAGGTAGTAACTTTTATTTCACAATATATTTTAAAACAAATTGCATTGTGTATGTTATATACAAACTTAAAATAATTTTCATATTATTGTATGAAATAAAAAATCGAATTATCTATCAGTATGAAAGTATGTGCCAGCTTAGTTAACAGGAACCTACCAAGAGATGGTGAAATGCCATTAGAATGACTACCCAGAACTTTTTTCTGTCTCTCTTCTTTTTTTTTGTAAATTTTTATTTCCTAGTCTTGGGCTAATGTTGAAAAAAGTAAACACATCAAACTTACCACCGTTAGTCCCGCCATTAGGAATTTCCTGGTCTACATCCATGCTGGGTTCGTACTGAGGATCGTCTTCATCCAAGTGGATGTCAGGCTGTTCCACTCTGATGATAGACTTGTTCAGCAATCTGAAATGTAACAATAATCCAGTGTAAATATTAATAAGCGAGTATTTTTGTTACATATTGAAATTACTGAACCGATTTTAACAAAAATAAACAGTATAAATATACAGATTTTGCGTTATTTTTTTCAATACAAACAAATCTAATATTGGAAATGATGGGTGTATTTGTGGCCATGGCCATGCCTCGTGCACGTGCTGCGGCGTGACGTGCCCGCTGCAGTGCATCTTGGCCATGGCCTCGGCGAGGCGCACCATGGACTCCAGCTGACGCACCGTGATGTGTTGTGTACCTGTACGCCTCGTGCACGTGCTGCGGCGTGACGTGCCCGCTGCAGTGCATCTTGGCCATGGCCTCGGCGAGGCGCACCATGGACTCCAGCTGACGCACCGTGATGTGTTGTGTACCTGTACGCCTCGTGCACGTGCTGCGGCGTGACGTGCCCGCTGCAGTGCATCTTGGCCATGGCCTCGGCGAGGCGCACCATGGACTCCAGCTGACGCACCGTGATGTGTTGTGTACCTGTACGCCTCGTGCACGTGCTGCGGCGTGACGTGCCCGCTGCAGTGCATCTTGGCCATGGCCTCGGCGCACGGTGGATCGAAAATCGGCTGTAGAAGACATAGGATCTCGATTTCTTAAATGTTATTTTTTTTGCTGGAAATGACTTCTGCTGATCATTACTATGTACAAAAATGACACCCGAGTTAATTCTGCCCAAAAACGAAGGAAATATAATTTTTTTACGAAAAATTTGTATGAAGCTAGTATGAAAAATCGAATTATCTCCTAAACGGCATGTTTAACCGTAATATCCTTGGAGGTGGTCATAGTGCTAATTATTTATGATTTTTTGGTTGCCGATTTGACGAAAAATTTAATGCCGTTTTTTTAAAAAAAATCGTCAATATATTTTTATTTATTTTTACATGTAAAACGATCCCTTTTAGTGTC
This sequence comes from Lithophane semibrunnea, assembly GCA_947363905.1. Classification (NCBI taxonomy): domain Eukaryota; kingdom Metazoa; phylum Arthropoda; class Insecta; order Lepidoptera; family Noctuidae; genus Lithophane; species Lithophane semibrunnea. Next base: position 8,912,122 of record OX376209.1, on the reverse strand, counting down.
CAAGTTACAAAGTTCGATATGTTATTAACCCAAATATTAAGAACACATAAAACAAGAAAAATTAAATAAAAAAATTGCCGTTTTTTGACACATTTTTATTAATTTTAATAAAAAAAGATTATCAAACTCTTATTTAAGTAACATAATTATAGGTAAAGTTATATTATATACAAAATAATTTAATTTAAGAAATTAATACTAAGCATTTCTAAAATAAAGTAAAATAAATAAAAAAAAGACAAAATATCATTAAATATTACAAAAAAAAACCCAAACAGACTCAAATACAAATTTACAAATATGTACATATATAATTTTTTTACAAATTTTCCTTATCACTCTCGTTGTCAGACTCCAATTCTGAGTCAGCATCCAGATTGGATATATCCAAAAACTCGAACTCAGTTTCCTGAAATTGAATTAAGTCGAGAGTTTCAGCAAAAAAGCTCTGCTTTTTCTTGGCATCTAACTTAGGCCTTTGTGCACTTAGCAAAGGATCCGAAGAAACAACAAGCATATTTAAAATGTCTTGATTGGAATCCTGCCTGCTTCGTTTCCGCGAATGATGTTCTCGAAACCTCCTAAAATCTTTGTTTCGAGACTCTGAGGCTTCTTCCGAGAGAGTCCCAATCGGCACAATATTATTTTTCTCGATTATGTCAGCCCCATAGATTAATAATTTATGAACGGTTGACGACATGTAGTACCAGTCGTATAATAATACGTACTTTTTTACTATTATACCGACCTGCTCTCCAGATGTAATTGCTTGTAAAATTACAGCAAATCTTTTGATGAGGTCTTCATCCAAACCGGTTATAGCTGCGGTTTTATTAGGAAACTCAAAGAATTTTCTTGCAGTATTCCCGTCATTGGTGGTTCCCGAGCCTTGTTTTACTATATCAATCAACAGATTGAGCTCATCTTTGAATTTATTTTGAATTATTTTCTTCCTTGTCTGTTGCTCATCACTTTTCCCTGCCCACCGTTTGAAGTCGAGCCTGTATGCAATGTGTAACAGACATTCCATACAATTTATACGGGCGTGTAGGGATGACAAGCCAAATTCATACAAGTCAGAACACACAATTTTTGATGTTACAGCATCTAAGCGGTTCATTTCTGTAGGCTTTGCTAAGCACAGGTAGCACGATGCATTTGATCTAGCTTCAGAAAGGTAAGTGCAAACTTTAGCGTCGATCATCGTCATCATTAGTTCATGAGTCACCCTATTATTATTATTGCACTCTGTGGGGATAAGGGCCTCAATTTCTTCATCCATTTGTTTTTTCAGCTCAAGGACAACTGCTTCACTCTCCTTTACAAAAGTAAACTGAACTGGACGACAATACAAAACTGAGCATGGTTTTGGGTTCGTCCATAAGATGTTTTCTCCATCTGTCAGTTTAAGTGGCACCAAGGAGGTCATGAAAATGCTCGAGTCATCTTCCTCACCCTCCATTTTCTGCTTGTATCGGCTTTGGTTAGAAGCACCATCAAATCCCCACTTGGATATCAGCTTCAACTGCTTGTTATGCTCTTCCTTAGAAAGGCTTTGAAGGATTCTTGTAACTGTGATATCAAGTAAAGCTTGAAGTGTAATCCTAGCCGATGAATCAGTAACTGTCACTGATTGCTTCGGAGGGTAGCAATCAAGCTTAGTTTGTTGCACTTTATAGTAAGATGGATAAATATCCTTAGCACCTTCCCGAATGGCAGCCTCTCGCAACGTAATATATTTCCACTTTGAGAGTTTTAGCGAAAGAAGCAATCCAAGCGCCTTTTCTGACGTAAATATGATTGTTTTCGCTGGTTTCTTAAGCGTTTCATTTAATTTAGCGGATGCTTCAGGATTTTTCATCATGTATTCGATGACAGAGGCGATATCTCCATGCCCTTCTTCTTTTAAACGTGCTGCAGCTGCATATGCCAATTCACTGGAATCTTCGCCTGTGTGTTCATCAGATCTTCTCTTTTTTTGTTTACTTCCCAGATCTTCGAATGGTTTACGGGATCTTTTCGTCATTGTTCCAATGGACGTTGATGTCAACGGTTCTGGAGAGACTGAGGGCACTCTTGGTATCTCATCAACACTTGGTTCTTGATTAACTAAAGTTTGCACAAAACTCGGCCAATCAATATTTGCTCCCAACCAATTCTCGTACTTTCTCCTGAAATTATCAAGGAATCGGTTGGATTTCTGCCACCTTTGTAAAGCGGCTCGCGTAAATCTCCGACAAAATTCTTTGAGAAAAACACGATCTTCGTCAGACAGGCAATCGCCTATGCGGGATACAACTGCACTGAACAATACTTCAGAACAAACAAGTCTAAATTCGTTTCATATGAAAAAACAAATAAAAATATTATGACGATTTTTAAAAAAAAACGGCATGAAATTTTTCGTCAAATCCGCAACCAAAAAATTATAAATAATTAGCACTACGACCACCTCCAAGGATATTACGGTTAAACATGCCGTTTAGGAGATAATTCGATTTTTCATACTAGCTCCATACATTTTTTTCTTATAAGAATTATAACTCTTCCATTTGTGCACACATTTACTTCATATGACATTTTATAGAACAGTAATGATCAGCAGAAGTCATTTCCAGCAAAAAAAATAACATTTAAGAAATGGAGATCCTATGTCTTCTACAGCCGATTTTCGATCCACCGTGCGGCGAGGCGCACCATGGACTCCAGCTGACGCACCGTGATGTGTTGTGTACCTGTACGCCTCGTGCACGTGCTGCGGCGTGACGTGCCCGCTGCAGTGCATCTTGGCCATGGCCTCGGCGAGGCGCACCATGGACTCCAGCTGACGCACCGTGATGTGTTGTGTACCTGTACGCCTCGTGCACGTGCTGCGGCGTGACGTGCCCGCTGCAGTGCATCTTGGCCATGGCCTCGGCGAGGCGCACCATGGACTCCAGCTGACGCACCGTGATGTGTTGTGTACCTGTACGCCTCGTGCACGTGCTGCGGCGTGACGTGCCCGCTGCAGTGCATCTTGGCCATGGCCTCGGCGAGGCGCACCATGGACTCCAGCTGACGCACCGTGATGTGTTGTGTACCTGTACGCCTCGTGCACGTGCTGCGGCGTGACGTGCCCGCTGCAGTGCATCTTGGCCATGGCCTCGGCGAGGCGCACCATGGACTCCAGCTGACGCACCGTGATGTGTTGTGTACCTGTACGCCTCGTGCACGTGCTGCGGCGTGACGTGCCCGCTGCAGTGCATCTTGGCCATGGCCTCGGCGAGGCGCACCATGGACTCCAGCTGACGCACCGTGATGTGTTGTGTACCTGTACGCCTCGTGCACGTGCTGCGGCGTGACGTGCCCGCTGCAGTGCATCTTGGCCATGGCCTCGGCGAGGCGCACCATGGACTCCAGCTGACGCACCGTGATGTGTTGTGTACCTGTACGCCTCGTGCACGTGCTGCGGCGTGACGTGCCCGCTGCAGTGCATCTTGGCCATGGCCTCGGCGAGGCGCACCATGGACTCCAGCTGACGCACCGTGATGTGTTGTGTACCTGTACGCCTCGTGCACGTGCTGCGGCGTGACGTGCCCGCTGCAGTGCATCTTGGCCATGGCCTCGGCGAGGCGCACCATGGACTCCAGCTGACGCACCGTGATGTGTTGTGTACCTGTACGCCTCGTGCACGTGCTGCGGCGTGACGTGCCCGCTGCAGTGCATCTTGGCCATGGCCTCGGCGAGGCGCACCATGGACTCCAGCTGACGCACCGTGATGTGTTGTGTACCTGTACGCCTCGTGCACGTGCTGCGGCGTGACGTGCCCGCTGCAGTGCATCTTGGCCATGGCCTCGGCGAGGCGCACCATGGACTCCAGCTGACGCACCGTGATGTGTTGTGTACCTGTACGCCTCGTGCACGTGCTGCGGCGTGACGTGCCCGCTGCAGTGCATCTTGGCCATGGCCTCGGCGAGGCGCACCATGGACTCCAGCTGACGCACCGTGATGTGTTGTGTACCTGTACGCCTCGTGCACGTGCTGCGGCGTGACGTGCCCGCTGCAGTGCATCTTGGCCATGGCCTCGGCGAGGCGCACCATGGACTCCAGCTGACGCACCGTGATGTGTTGTGTACCTGTACGCCTCGTGCACGTGCTGCGGCGTGACGTGCCCGCTGCAGTGCATCTTGGCCATGGCCTCGGCGAGGCGCACCATGGACTCCAGCTGACGCACCGTGATGTGTTGTGTACCTGTACGCCTCGTGCACGTGCTGCGGCGTGACGTGCCCGCTGCAGTGCATCTTGGCCATGGCCTCGGCGAGGCGCACCATGGACTCCAGCTGACGCACCGTGATGTGTTGTGTACCTGTACGCCTCGTGCACGTGCTGCGGCGTGACGTGCCCGCTGCAGTGCATCTTGGCCATGGCCTCGGCGAGGCGCACCATGGACTCCAGCTGACGCACCGTGATGTGTTGTGTACCTGTACGCCTCGTGCACGTGCTGCGGCGTGACGTGCCCGCTGCAGTGCATCTTGGCCATGGCCTCGGCGAGGCGCACCATGGACTCCAGCTGACGCACCGTGATGTGTTGTGTACCTGTACGCCTCGTGCACGTGCTGCGGCGTGACGTGCCCGCTGCAGTGCATCTTGGCCATGGCCTCGGCGAGGCGCACCATGGACTCCAGCTGACGCACCGTGATGTGTTGTGTACCTGTACGCCTCGTGCACGTGCTGCGGCGTGACGTGCCCGCTGCAGTGCATCTTGGCCATGGCCTCGGCGAGGCGCACCATGGACTCCAGCTGACGCACCGTGATGTGTTGTGTACCTGTACGCCTCGTGCACGTGCTGCGGCGTGACGTGCCCGCTGCAGTGCATCTTGGCCATGGCCTCGGCGAGGCGCACCATGGACTCCAGCTGACGCACCGTGATGTGTTGTGTACCTGTACGCCTCGTGCACGTGCTGCGGCGTGACGTGCCCGCTGCAGTGCATCTTGGCCATGGCCTCGGCGAGGCGCACCATGGACTCCAGCTGACGCACCGTGATGCGCCAGGCGCCGCCCGCGCCGCCGTCGCGCTGTCGCAGCACGCAGTAGTATTCTACCAGTAGCTGGCCGGCTTCCTGGTGGAAGTGTGTGAATGATAAGTTCGACATAACTGGATAATCTAATTAATATTAATCTTATTTTCATTGACAGATAACGCACTGCATGAACCGCTGGGTCTAGAAGTATTAAATTATGCACAATAGTTCCATTTATAAAGAAACTGAGCACTAAGAAAAGATTTTTGAAAAGTCATTCCCTAAAAGGGGTTAAAAAGGGGATGAAACTTGCAATGAAAGTTCTAGATATTTAGCAAAGCTTGTATGTTTATGACTTAGTTGGTAAAGTGGGTAAACGATTCGTTTTTCACACTGAGTTCGAGGGACAAAGAAGGATAATGGAAAGTCTAGCTGTTCTAAATCAGGGTATTTGTGTAAGAAATAGCTTACTCAATACTCAATTTTTTATTGCATTCCATATGTTACATAGTTGGTATAATAAGTAAAAGATCAATATGGACCCTGTCGGGCACAGCAAAATTAAGAAAAAAAAGCAACAATGTAAAAAAAAAACCGTAACAGTAGGAAATTTTAGAAACGTCAAATGGGATTCTAAGGTTCTAAGGGTAATAATAAACTCACCTCAGTAATAATAGGCTTGAAAGACCTCGAGAACGCGATGTATCTCAGCAGATCTTCCCTCGTGTAGACACAGTCGTATGTCTCTTCCTTATTACAATGCAGATCCACTATTTTCCTTGCTATAGCGTAGTCTACCATCTCGCTGCTCTCATCTGTTAGAAAGACAGAATGCTTATCAAGCATAGTCAGTGAAAGAAAATTAAAAATTAACGCGAATCAAGACTACTTCATTGGTCTTCTAGTGTTCTCAAGTGAATGTAGAATGTCTCTTGAGTATTGAGATTCCCGGGTCAGGTAAATAGTTATTGGGATGTCTTAAAGGAAAATCTCTCTAGGATTTGTGACTAGTTATTTGCAATAGGATCGCCTCCTATTACATGATTATACTTTGGGTCTCAACTGAAGACGATTACAAATTTTACTTGAACACAGCCGATTGAGTTGTACCTGTTGTTAATGATATTAGAGTACCTACGCACCTATTAGTATGAAGAACAGGTCGAATCTGGACATGATGGGTGCACTAAGCGCCACGTTCTGTTGTAGAGACTTCGCTCTGTCGTAACGACCTCCGATTGGGTTGGCAGCTGCTAGGATTGACGTGCGTGCGTTTAGAGTTGCTCTCACTCCGGCCTAGAACAAAGATGATTAAAATGATAAGAGAATAGTTAGCAGCGAAATTAAAGCTCGGCTTTCAGTGAATAACTGAGATTTTTGATGTGTCATCTTTCCTCTCGCTTTGTAATCAGTCTGTAGGAGTGATTTCGTGAAAGGGGACGGAAGTGTGTAACAGGAAGCCGGGGAAGTGCGCGTTATTTGACCAATGACCGCGCGCGGTGCTAGACTTGGCTGCCAGATGGTACCAACCCATTTTCCGAGAGGTATTTTACTACTATACCCAGGTCTTGCTAATCTGGCTTTGATGCTCGTAGACAATACTATGTAAAATGCTGTGTAAAATGATTTACGATTTTGAAAAGGTCAAGCCTTTTTCGAATCTTGAATCGAATTTGAAAAGGCTTAGGAGTTTTTAGTGCCACTTGAACACCGCCGTTTGAATTGAAATACTAGCAATGTATCTTGCTTGTTGGGCGAGCGTTTTTGTGGTTGTATCTTTTGACGTGCAAAAAATACAGATAAACATTATTATTTGATAGTATCAGCATGTTTGGGCTATGGTTGTCTCACCAGAAATCAAAATAAAATCTTAGAAAGTCAATAACAAAAATAGGAAATCATTTGATTTGCTGGGAATTTATTTAGATTTCGTGGGACAACTGTAGAATACAATAGGCACATACATAAATACCCATACATTACAATGGTAATAATAGGTCTTTACCTATGAAATTGCCGTTCTGCAGTACTGGCCATTTCAAATCAAAATAATTTTTGTTTGGCTAAGAATTCTAATTTCAAATTAATTTTATTTTAAAAAAATGGAATTCTTTTTTCAAAAGAAGTAATTTGTTTAATGATTAGTGTTACATTTTCATCGCATTTCAATCTTTTTCGTCATCATGGATACGTTAAAAATTCGAGTAATTATGGAATATGAGTACCGTCGTGGCAGCAACGCGGCACAAGCGGCACGCAACATCAACGACGTTTACGGAGCTAACACTACAAACCAACGCACCACCTGTTATTGGTTTGCTCGCTTCCGTTCTGGAAATTTCGACCTGAAAAATGAACCTCGCGGTCGTCCGAAGACTTTGGTCGACAATGACGAATTAAAGGCGATTGTGGAAGCTGATGATACACAATCTACGGCTGAATTAGCAGCAGCTTTCGACGTTAGCGTCAAAACAATATTGGTCCATTTGCGTCAAACTGGCAAGGTAAAAAAGCTTGACAAATGGGTGCCCCACGAACTCAATGATCGCCAGCGCGAAGTACGCGTCGAGGCGTGCCTTGCACTGCTCAACAGACACACAAATGAAGGAATTTTGAACCGCATTGTTACCTGTGATGAAAAATGGATTCTGTTTGATAACCGCAAGCGCTCAGCAAGTTGGTTGGATCCTGGTTCAGTACCTAAACAATGCTCTAAACGAAAACTTACCCCTAGAAAAGTGATGGTCACTGTTTGATGGTCTAGCGCCGGTGTGATTCATCACAGCTTCTTACCAAACGGGGTGAGCATTACTGCAGAGGTGTACTGTGAAGAACTGAACACAATGATGGAGAAGCTGGCACATCTCCAACCCGCATTGGTCAATCGCTCGTCTCCGCTGCTCCTGCACGACAACGCGCGACCTCATACTGCACAGCAGACGGTCTCCAAGTTGCAAGAACTGGGGTTGGAAGCTCTCCGTCATCCGCCCTACTCACCAGACCTTGCGCCTACAGACTACTACTTTTTCCAGAATTTGGATAACTTCTTGGCGGGAAAAAAATTCATTACCCGAGAGGCAGTACAAAATGCCTTTGAAGAATTTTTTGCCTCCCGTCCAGCTGATTTCTTTAAGAAGGGCATCGATATACTGCCACTGCGTTGGCAAAGATGCATTGATTGCATGGGTGATTACTTCGATTAATACAAATAAAAAATACATGAAAAAAATTCGTTTAAATTTTTTCATAGAAAACGGCAATTTCATAGGTAAAAACCTAATATTAAGATCTATTTTGTTCAACCCCATGGTGTGACCAATATGAGGAACTAGCTGAAGCCCACGGCTTCGCCCGCGTGGATGTCGGTTATTATATTCTAAAACTTTCCTCGAGAACCACTCTATTCATTGGTGAAAACAGCATGAAAATCGGTGCAGTATTTTTTGAGTTTATCGCGAACAGACAGACAGACGTGATGGAGGACTTTGTTTTATATAGTGATTTGCTTCAGTGAATACATACCTTAGCAATAGATATGGTCTGCTGCTCCATAGCCTCGTGGATGGCCACTTGGTCGACGAGGTCCATCTTATCGAACTCGTCGATGCAGCACACGCCGTTATCAGCCAACATCAGCGCGCCCGCTTCTATTACGAAGTCGAATGATTCTTCGTCCTGTGTACAACATTCGGTATTGTTACTCAAATTAAGTGTAAGTTTAGTCTATTTGCTGTACAGCTCTCAGTTTATATAATACTAGCTTCTGCCCCCGACCCACCGCGTCGGATCGCATCGCCTGCCCGCGCTGTCAAGTACTTCGTTTTCGCTTAGCGTTCCTTTTTTTCTTTTTGCTCGGCTCCTTGGGATCGTGGCGTGATGTCAAGGAACCTATAACCTTCCTCACGAATTGGGTTATCAGATCCGACTCGTAGTTTCAGAGATTAGAGCGTTCAAAGAAATAAACAAACTCTTCAGCTTTATTATTAGAATAGAATATATTTATTTGCTTTAAAATTAGAATAGATATAGATCAATCTGCCTAGCCTTTTCCCAACTATGTTGGGGTCGGCTTCCAGTCTAACCGCATGCAGCTGAATACCAGTATTTTACATGGAGCGACTGCCTTCTGACCTCCACAACCCATTTACTGGGTAACACGGTACCCTTTAGTAAGACTGGTTGTCAGACTTTCGTGCTTCTGACGACTCGTAACGACTGTCAAAGATCTACAAATGACAGCCAGGACCAACGGCTTAACGTGCTTTCCGAGGCACGGAGGAGTCTCGATATGTGAAAATGGTCACCCATCTACGGATCAACCCCGGCAAGCGTAGCTTAACCTGATGGATCGACCCGAGCGGCTGTTATTACTTAGCCACGAGCTCCGCAGAATAATAATAATAGATATAGATAATATAGAATAGATATAGATGATTTATTATAATGTACCTTAACGACGGCAGCGGTGAGACCGGCGGCAGAAGAAGCTTTCCCGCTAGTGTACACAGCGCGCGGAGTTATCTCGCTCACTTGTTTCAATAGTTGAGACTTGGCGGTACTCGGGTCGCCTACGATGCACACGTTCAAGTCGCCTCGGAGAGTTGTGCCTGGTGGAAGGGTTGGGTACTAATAAGTATTTACGAATATAAAAGTTATGTGCGAAAAAATGGAAACATCAAAAATCTTAATTGGTCGAAGGTAAGGGGTCGCCTTTTATTATAGCCAAGTCCGACGTCCGTCCTCTAAGCCTTGTTATCTGACAGCAAAACAATTACGTCATGAATAAAACATTATTCTGTAATGCATAAGGGGCTTCCAATACGTATAGTATCACAACTACAAAGCTATTCAATAAAATCGTATTTTAAAGATCGAATTCCTAGAATAAATTCAGTACTTAGAAGTCTACTTTGCAGTTTTTCACATATTTGAAACCCTCCAGACATCATTATCTAGGGAAGGTTACAAAAAATGTGAAAAATCTACAGAGTAGACTGGAATTGGATCACTAAAATGCGATTTCGTGTATTCTAAACTCAAAAAGTCACTTTCACATTTATAATATTATTAGGATAGAACTTTTCTTTTCTTTCTTTCTTTTGACAAACTGTACGTATCAATCGTGTTTTTTTTTAGAATAAGTTAATTATTTCTCATGTAAGTGAATTTTCTTATGGGAAATAAAGATATCTCTAATCCAAAAAAAAAAAAAAACCTTACCTTCAATAGTAGTCTTAGCAACTCCACCGAACATCATGAGCAGTATTCCTCTCTTCACTTCATTGTTGCCGTGAATGCTCGGAAACAGACTTGTGATCAGATTGTTATAGAGATTACGATCGCGGGACATCTCGTATACCTGGTGATAAGCAGATATTTTTTATTAGAAGAAGGTTGGACAATATAATAAAGATGCCTGTGAAGGCTAAAGGTTTCGTCAAAAGTGCTCCTCTCTGAGGTCGCGCGGGCCATCGTTTTGTCCAAAGAAGCTGAATTTTATCAACATTTTTGGTTACTTGAAAAATTTAACTGAAAATCATTCATGCATGCATGATAAATACAGCAATTCTTCGTAAAAAAAAAAAGAATAGATGCAATTTAAAGTTCATATTGAATGCAGTTCTAAAATGTTAGATTTAGTTTTCTCTCTAAGTAAGTTGTTAAATAAATAAAGAGTCTTGATATAGTCCACGCGCAACTAGCTAGTCACCGCCTGAGGCACCCTGAGGTCTGCCAGGGTTGCGGGAAAGTCCGAAAGGGGTACCGGGACCCTTGGCAACAGGCAACTGAAGGAACACGTGTGGGTTTTAGTTAATAAAAGTTTGGCACGCCCTCTCGCTCCGCCCAGAGCGGGAGAAGTCATTTGATTATTGATATATGAAATTTTTTTTTTGTATGTGGGAACAAAAAAAAAGGCACCGTGAGGTATGTGAGCGGTGAGATAGGAAAGGACGCCATTGACAAAATTGGCAGATTGAGTTAGCTTGGCCTCCGTCAACATCCCCGGCTCCCCGTCTCACGGCCCACATGCCGCAGAAGGTGACTAGCAGTCGCGCGCAGACTATAGCAAAGTTCCAAGGAGAGAAAAACTAACAACAACTGACACTATTCTTGCATAGGGCTTAAGTATATTATTATTGAGCTTTCATATTTGCCCTACCTTGTCCCACTCTTTGTCAGTCATCTGCTTCCTCATATCTTCGGTGGTCAGGTCATCAGTCGCCATGTCAGCAGTTCCAAACCTTCGCGATATTGCTTGCACACTGCATGCTAAGAAGGCTGTTCTGTGGACAAGAGTAAAACAGGTAAAGTGAAGTACAATATAAAACTCCATTGTAGCAGTATAAATTGGATTATTTCATTAGGAAATTTTAAATATCCCTTTGTATGGATGACAATAGGTGGCAAAAGATTAGCCACTACTTATTACATGTTCACACACACACACATAAATCAGCCTATAATGTTCCCACTGGTCTCCTCTCTGTGAGAGGGAGTGGGCCGTAATCCACCACGCGGGCCCAGTGCGGGTTGGTAAATGTCACATGTCACGGTTTCCTCAGGATGTTTTCCTTCACCGTTTTGAGGGCAGTGGTGATGAAATTATTTACACAAAGTAAAGCGTCTGTAAGGGTTTGAACCTACGACCTACAACTCGTAAGTCGCGGCCGTTACCACTGGGCCACCACTGCTCACATTACATTATTACATGTTCACTTATAACAAATACAGAACTTGCTAAATGTGTGCCTTTGAGGAATACATGCATGTTTTTTTTAAATGTACACATATTTCTTGGGTTATTAGGCAGCATGCTCATAACATAAAATTAGCCCGTAATTGTTAATTACTTGATTATGAGCCATAACTGTTACAATGGATCAATTTTACACCAATAATACTGATAAGTAACTGGACCACATTGTAAGTGAAAGAACTTTTAATTAAGCACTTACAGAAGTCATTGAAGTACAGCAAACCCAGAACCAAATGCATTGTTATGTTTTAATTAACTGTAGGAAAAGTTAGTGAATCATAAGTAACCTACATCCATTACATTGGTAATAAGAGATGTATCTGTGGCGACTAACTAGGGAATATTCCAAGAACAGTAATAATTTGCTAATGCTATAATATTAATTAGCCATATTTTTTTATATTTGGGAATCCAAGTCAGTATTTCAATATCAGTAATTGTCTTTGAACAATAATCCAAAGAGAAACAACATAGTATTAATGAACTTACTTATAATGCAGTTCTCTGACTCCCAAAGCCTTCAGCCCCTTGATGCCCTCCATCTGTCCTTCATTGCCTTGTCTTGTCCTGGTGGTCAGTTCAGCCTTCGCTCCTGGTAATGATAGAGAGCCTACATCTGGCACTACTATGAGGGTACCAGTGAAGTCATAGCGGTCACCAGCCTGAAAGTGGACAGCAAAGTAGTAGATTTATGGACCAGATGAAATTAATTAGATTGTCAGTTGTGTTTTTTTAAATTATTTGATTACTTTGACTGTGCTTTTACAAAAATTAAGGAAATTTATGGTTTAGTTTAGTTTTGAGTAGTTAATAATTATCAATAAACACGAAACTTACACAAGTCAGCAATTGGAAATAGGTTAGGATAATTTATATTTATCTGACAAACTTGGAAATGTTCTAAAATTATCAAAAGTGATTAATGTCTGTTTCTAAATGCTTCTCTTCAATATTACCTGCACAGACTCAACAGCTTCAGCTCTTAATATAACTTCAAGGGAGCGAGGGATGCATCCCCTCGGCAACTCAGCTTGCGTCTCCTGAATTCGGACTTTTTGGAAGTCAACAAACACAGACTTGTCCGCATCCAGCATGAAGCGACGTCTGTTGGCACACACTGGGTTACGACAGATTGCTGGGATTGTGTACTGGAATCATAGAGAATAAAACATATTTTAAAATATTTCTAGGAAGACATTTATGGAAACTAAAGCGCTAGGTTGTTGTTTTAAGCAATGAAAAGTTACTAGTTTCACAGTTCAACTTGAAAATGATAAAAGTTAAATTTTATAATTATGGTCCATCAAGTTTTTAATGATTGGTTGTACCATGTTGTAGTAATTCAATTAAAAACCCACCTTAAATTGCTGTTCAACACTTTTAATAACTGTCTGACAATCCAAACAGACAAAAGTGCCCAAGACCAGCTCGGGATGCACCGGGTGGGTTCTTACAATCTGTCCTGAGATTCTTATCAACGTGCCAATCTTTGCCGTAGTCAGCTCCCTAACTTTATGTCTTGTTGGCACATCAACAAATGACACATAACACTCCTTGTCCTGCAAATCTTTCTTCATACCACTATCAGCAAGGCTCAAAACATAATTCAATATAGCATGGTTCAAAAATGGGTATATTCGATAATATTCTTCAATGATTGTGGTTGCTAGATTTTGGTTGTACTTTTCAACATCATCAAAACTGACTTCTAGGGTGCTTAGTTCGGGTTTGAGGAGCTCTTTGGCGTTTTTCTCGTATTTTAGTTCGTTGTCTTCTTTGAACCTGTGTGGATAAAACGAAGTTTCATTATAACCTCTATGTTATTGAAAACAAAGAAAGTGGTTCAAATTATAAGTGAAACTATTAGATTAAAATTAAACATAGAGATGTACTTACTCTTCTAAGAAATCCTGAAAAAGCTTCTGGCAACGAACTCCAACCTCGTCTTTGACTTGGCTTTGTGTGGCGTAGGTGTCGGCGACATCCATTTTTTAAAGTAAAAGGTACTCGCTGATTACAATTATCTTAAATTAATGCACTTCACGAAGAGAACACTTTATAATACATGACACTTAATCAATACATAACAAAGAGAATCGTTAATTACAATAGGTACACAGGTACACAGTTATCACTTCACTTGTTCTCGAGCGCGTCGGTTCATCCGCGGATCCGCCAGATAGTCCTGCTAAAGCGAATGTTTCTTTGAAGTAATATGAAGTAACGAGTATATTGGGAATAGTTAACTTCTAATTTATTGATTTAAATATTACGGGATACTTAAAAAGTTAATAACTTTTAGCAAAATTGCGCGAATCGCGTGAAGAACGTAATCAGCCGCATTTTTCAATTTTGACAAACGTCATTTGGCATTTTGGCGGGAGTTGTCTTTGGTCGTCCGGAAATTCTGGAGATCAGAATCAGAAACACTGAATTAAATAATAGCGAATCTAAAGAAACAAAGCTGAAATTGGAAGATAAAAGTAATGTTTTCGACAGAGGAAAGTACATAATCCATGGTGTTTGCCTTCGTTATTTGCATTAAATTAATGTTAAAACTTTTTCTTATAATGAACGAAAACTAATATGTCAGACTGTCAGTTGCTTGTTAATTGTTATTGATAACGTAAAATGTAAACAAACGTGGTTCATCATGGTTCAATACTCACTCAATATTAGTTTATGATAATCATAAGTTCATTTATTAGCGAGCAGCTGAGTTAGTAGAGTGGGATTTTCACAAATAAAAACAGAACGCAAATACGTTAGCAGAGAAATTAATTTCTGAACCATTTATAACCTCAAATTAGACAAGATTTATGGAAAGAATTTCAGAAAGCTTCGTGAAATAATTCATAATAACATTACGAAACCGTGATTTTGAGGCTTTAAAATGACGGAAGCCCAAGTTGGTTTTTTGTTTAACATTGCTGCAGCTGTATCTGGATCAGAAAATGACGAAACTAAAACTTTATTGAAAAGTTATTATTTGTAAGTGACAAAAATACGATACGTGAGGCTTTGTAGGCAACTCTAGATTACGTTTTTAGTTTTATTTACATTCCAGAATGCGCTGTAAAGATATCACAAGAGGATACGGCCTTCCTGACAAATACTTTTCTCCTAAGATAAGATGTCCAAACTGTTGTATTGAATGGAAAAAGAACACGAAGACAAATGTAAGAAATATTGTACATAATTATTTTATGGTGTTTTTACCTACTGGCTTACAAACCTAATTTTCCATCTGTCTTGAAATAACAGGTAGGTACTTTTATGTGTATTTTCTTGCAGGTAAAGTCTATCAAATTAACTAAAAGGCAAAAGCAAAGATTGAAGTCTCGCAAAACAAAAGAAAGCAAGAAAGAATATGTGAGATGCAAACAAGATTTGTTACGCAGTAACAATGTTGTGAGTATCCTTACAATCTGGTAGGAAAACATTTAGAATAGAATAGAATTTATTGTTGTTACAGGTAGATGTACAAAATAAAGATAGTCAACATTAATAAGTATCTCTGTAACAGTTTATTTTTAGTTTTATCATATAACATTATCAAAATTTTTGGCTGACTCTATTTAGATTGACACGCTTAGAGTACCTAACCTAATATCATAATTATAATATTTTTCTTGTTTTAGGAGCAAATCTGTACATTCTGTAAACAAAGCACAGTTACGACTTCAATAAAGCCACAGAGACAAACCATAAAATGTGAAAACACTGGACAAAATAACAAAACAAAAGTAATCGAAACTGAAGTCCCCAAAACCAATACTTTACAAAAATTAGAGACAAAAAAGACTCATCCAATAAAAAAGAAAGAAATCAATGTTTATGCCAATGCACTGGATGTGTTCTCATTTCAAAACAAAAACAATGCTTTGGCCACTAAGGAGAAACCTAGAGTAATAAACAACAATAAAAAGAAAAAGGACAAGTTTGCAGGTCTGTGCCAGAAGGCTGTTCTAGCTTCAGCCAAGCTCAAAGGAAAAGAAGTAAAGAAAGACAAACTCAGCCTGTTTTTGAAACCATCTTTATGATATAATAAAACAAATTATTACTTGAAGAGTTTATTTATTTCTCCTTATAATTATCAAATGAATGTCCATTACATTGGTATGTGTATGGCCAGTAATAACATGGAAATCGCCATTTTGGAATTTCTTGTAAAAATTGTAACTATCATTCTCAGCCAAGTACTTATGGGGGTCCAAATTTTCTTTTTTAGCATCTGAAATTAAATCTAGGTATCCTATGGCACCAGCAGCATCAGTTGGGCCATCAATACCATCAGTCCCAGCACTTAGGAGGTAAATATCAAAATTATAAAAATCATCTTTTGCATTATGGAGAAAATCTGAAAATTCTAAGGCTAGCTGTTGATTTCTGCCTCCTTTTCCTGAACCTTTCACATTTACTGTTATTTCTCCACCAAGTATTATACAAAGGTCTTTATTTGAAGGATTTTTAAACAAATTTCCTAAGACTTTTGAATCAATCCCTGGAACACTGCAAGACTGAATTTGCTGTTTTAGGTCATCTAAACTCAACTTTCCCTCTAAATAATCACAAAAATGTTTTGTCAGTTTAGCATATTCAGAAGCAATCTCTTTCACTTCTCCAGTGACTACATCAGACAGAGGGATGGGTAAATAATTTAATTTTCTTGCTTCTTCTACAGCCGTAGCTATACTTAATTTGTTTGATCCTATGACATAATTTTTTACATTTTTTCTTGGAAATTCCTCTCTTTTATTAGTCTCACTCAGAACTGTTTTGATTGATTCTGGAAGTTGGTCCATTAGTTTGAATCTGTTAATTATGTTAATTGCTTCAGATGGGTCATCCACATTTTCAGTAGTAGGCCCACTGGCTATTAAGTCCAATGGGTCTCCAACAATATCAGACAATACTAAAGAAATAACTTGAGCTGGTTGTGCTTTTATTCCCAACTGGCCTCCTTTCAAATCTGAAATACGTTTTCTGACAGTATTGAGTTCCTTTATGTCTGCACCTGCATTTGCTAATTTCTTTATTAATGTAGTTTTTTCTGCTAGTGTAATAGGAGGTTTAGGTAAAGGCATGAGAGCAGAACCCCCACCAGATAGTAACACCAAGAGTAAATCATCATTTCCAAGCTTGGTAATATGTTCTCTAATTTTTTCAGCCGTTCCCAGAGCATTGGCATCAGGTAGATTGTTTAGTGCTCCTTCATGATAAAATATATTCGGATTCGTTGGTTTATGACTTAAACTTCCCACAGGAATGCTTAAAATTCCATGTTTAATTTTCGAACTCAAGATATTTTCAACTTCTTTGGCCATATTTTGCACAGCTTTCCCGCTCCCGATCAAATGTACATTTCTATTACGTAAGTTGATATTTTCTCCATCTATACTTAACTGTTGACTCGTAGGATTGTATTTCACAAACTTTCTAATGAGATTTTCTGGAAGTACTGCTTGCACGCTACATATGAAAGTTTTCATCATATCGCTGACCACTTGTTTAGACATTTTTGAACACTGTGTCTTGTTGTTCTTTTTCTAACTTGAAATGCCAATTTGTATTACAAAATAGGCGCAATCAAGTAACTACTGTCCGATAATGTATCATAAGATTATTATTATGGTACTTTTCCACATAACGAAACAGAATATCTTTTGGCAGAAACATTGTTTACAATATATAATAATAAAACTGTCAAGTGTCAATTTGATTTTTGACAGGTTATAACAAAAGAACCTATTCTACTCTGTGATCCTCCATGATCCTCCGTATCTCCACCCTCCACGGAAAGAAAAGAACAGCTGTTTATAAGCGACAACTTTTATCCGTGGAATAAAACGGTCGTCTGACAGTTTTTGTATGGAAAAACTGTCAAAAATTCAAAATTTATTCGTAAGATAAACTTACTCGGTAGAAAAGTTTAGTGAAATTCGCCCAACCTCCAACTATTATTAACGAGACACAATAGAATTTTAATTGTTATCGGCCATTAGAAGGCCAATCGACAGTTGAGCGGAGGTAATGCAATTATATCTTTTGCGAATACCTAGCAAAATTGTGAATAAAAAAATAGCAAAATTAAACCTCTGTAAGATTTGGAATTCTCATTTAGTTTTGGGCCAGTGATCTCATTTGTCCACTGTTTACTTTTTATAAGTATTTATTTTATGTAGTGTGCAGTGTATGTGTAGCTTTACGACAAGACATCAATTTATTATGAAAACAAAATGTCAAATGCTAAGGTTTATTATCACGCTGAGATTACAAACCACTGATAAGAAAAAATAATGTTCTATTTTGGTACTTGTAGCAAGATGTTTGCCGGTCAAAGCCAGCCAATAATAATATTTTGGCGCGAAAAATTATGTTACGTTCCGTTTCGTTTATTGCATTGTTATTTACATAGAACATTTTATTTTGAATATTTATTTTTATTGATTAGTTTTATCTCCATTGGTTTTTGAAACTTTGATTGATTACGAGAAGTGAGTGTTACTTTAGGGTGTTTTATTAATTTAGATTTCATATGAATGCAATAAATAAAACTATGATTAAAACGTAAATTAAACGTAAACACGCATGCGCGAACATGTCGTAACAAGTTGCCGGAAATTTCAAAACACTAACATAATGCAGATTTGGTATCTTTTTTCTTCATTATTCTACACTTATAAAATAAACTTTTATTTTAAACGACGCTATGGATAACCCGGTTTGTTTATCCCAATATTTCGCAAATAAACAAAATGTGAGGTCATTTGGAAACATAATAAAATGGAACACTTTGAAAAACGAAAATGAATTAAGTTTCAATAAACGTATCTTTGAAGATGTGACCTTGGTGAGTGTCTTGCCGCTTGATTTTCTAAATATTTTATCTACTATTAAAACAAACCTGAAAAATAAGTCCAAACTAGATTTCAAGACCTTCTATCCTGTGGATGATATTCCACACTTACACCCAGTAAACAAAGAATTTATTTTTGATAATAGCTGGAAAGCGTTATGCGAAATATGTCCAAGAAACTTCTTTGGAAGTAATCAAAATAGTAAAATATTCAAGAATTTTGTGCGGACTGTTGTTTACAGCATGAAGCGCCAACATTTTATGGTTGAAAAAATGATTACAAAATGGGACTTGGAAATATCACCATGGAAAAGTCTTCCGAATACTGTTGCAAAGAGCATACTGTTGAAAATCGCACTATGGATATTGAAATATGTGCTATCATCAATGATCTGTTTAAACTTTTATGTTACCACATGCAAACTGGATGCGAACGAAAACAAACTTTATTATTTTTGGAAAAATCAGTGGCAGAGTTTTTATGACAGACAAGTTTACAAAATGATATTCACTAAAGTGATGCAGAAATGTGAACCCTATTCACTGGGAAAAAAATCCAAGAGGAATCACAGTCTTGTTGATCGCAGGAAATTGACAATGTTAAAAAAAGATATTCCAAAGTTATACCTAACATTGAAGCCAAATAACGATTGCAGACCAATAGTTTGTTACAAAAATGACTTGCTGAGTATTTCTGAGAAATATAAAATTAAACACAGATTGAGATTTTTGAGAGAGCTGACTGGTAAGCCGCTTATAAAACTTGAAAATCAGTACAAAACTTTGCATGCTAAATGGCAAGCTGCAAATAAGCCTAAGCTTTACTTTATTAAAACAGATCTCAGCAATGCTTTTGGTTCTATAAATAGACATAAATTATCAAAAATATTATCAGAGAAACATATGCATTGTCAGAAGGCTGAAAAGTGTATGAATATGAAGAAAAAAATTGCCCAGAAATACCGAGATCTAGTAACAGAGTTGCGAAAGCCAATCTTAATCCGTGCAGGATCTACAGTTTATGAATGGAAAGAAGGATTGGTTCAAGGATACAAGTACTCTCCAGCACTATCTGAACTGTATTACACATATTTGGATGAATTGTACTTTTCTGAGCATCTGAAAATGACTGAAAATCAAGTAAAATTATTTATCAGAGTTGTTGATGATTATTTGTATATCACAGATTCTATAAGCGACGCTTCATCATTCTTGGAAGCATTGTCAAATTATAGAAATGTGAATTATGAAAAAACTGTGGTGAATTTTCCACATAAGAGTATAAAGCAAAGTGAAGATATATTTTTCCTTGGATACTGTTACAACACATCTACAATGCAAGTTAGTAGATCCAGTAACATATTTGCTGGACAAATGTGCTACAAAATTACATTCACAAGTGGATTTTCTGAAATACATAAGTTTATTGAGAGCAGGATTGGCCAATCAGGGATTCAAATTAACAGCCACATCTTTAACTTGAACTATAATAATGAAGATCTAATATGGAGGCATATATTTACCGCCTTTTGTTTGTCAGCTAACAAATTGTGCACCATATTGGCTGTACTGTGCAATGAGCAAGAAATGAAGAATTTTTTGTCACTCTATAAAAAGAGGGTATCTGTGAAATTGAGTAATACTATGATAGAAATGTTAATGAAGAATAAGCCCAGAGATTTTATGTTTGTGTATTGTATCAATCATTTTAGATATTTGTCATGGAAAGCTCTTTACTTATGTGCAAAATTAACACCAAAATGTACTGGGTTGGTACCATTTATAAACGATGAATTGGCGAAATCTAATTGTATATTTGGAAAGTGGCGGGAACATGCAAGAAGGGTCGATACAAATGGCGAATGTGAACGTAAATCGATCAGGGAAGTGTGTCGACGAACTGATTTGAGAATTATTTTTAAAGATTTCGATATACTACCTAAAGGATTTGAATGTTATCACCATAAAAGATTATTGTAGAATGGTGTAAATAAAAATGTATTGTTTTACAAATATTTGATTTAATAAAAGTATACATAAATAGCTAATATTCACTTGGACGGAATAAATGCTAATTAACATCTAGGTACTTAATCTAGGCACACATTTGGACGGATGTAAATTTCTAAAAGCTGCAACAAGTTTACATTACACAAAAAATACTTATTCTATGTCAGGTCAGATATAATATCATAATTCAGATCTAAATTAAGTCACTCAGGAATGGATCGTCTTACAAAATTATATCTCTTACAAACTAACATGGACTAGTGTATGAATGGAGTGCCAACACTAAAAAAGATTGCATATTTGTTGTCTACAGAGATTCACTTGTTCTAAATTCGTGCTAGTAGCGCATTTAAATTGTGCTGTTGTGCTAATTAATATTGTGCTGCCTACCTCATATTAATACATATATGATGCTGCTACTAATATTAGTGTATTATTTACTTCCGTTTACCCGATATATTGTTATTTAATAATACGCGTCATAATGTATAGTGTTACTGGTGCTAGATGCAAATATCTCTGTTACAGAGATTTTATTATATTATACTATCACATTGGTAGGCCGCAAATAAACATTCCATTTCTTCACTACTCCATGTTACAAAACTAAATTATCTCAACAATGCAAGTATAAACAGAGCTATCGCTAGTAAATGCCCGACCACACCATGGTTATAAGCGTGCGACAAAAAGTCAGGGTCTGAAGCGACATAGTACGACGCTTGAGGGGCATCGCACGACACAATTCTCGCCGCTCGAATAAGCGCGGGACCGGCGACTATTTCCGCTGATCGCTTGCTGTGTGGCAACGGCTTTAGACGTACTGCTACGTCGCTGAATATTAAATCGGAGTATGGTGGTTGTGAGTAGAACATGGAGAAACTGTAAAAATAAGGTTTCAGTTTAGTGTATATTTTGTAAAACTGATTGGAACAGTTTAGATTATTTTTTTTTCATTTTTAAGTGTGTTACGCAAATTGCCGTTGGGCTTATTTCGATGGGAAATATCTATCAAGTCAAAGCTATCAAAATAAATTGCTATTTACCTGAACTCATCAGTAGTAACAGCCCCATAGAATTGCTGAGCGTACACCATAAGATTGGAGAAGGTATCCAATTCGGTATGGTTTGGTCTGCCCATCAGTACTGATCCGGGAACCTTGCCTAGGTTGCAGTGCTTGTATTCATGCATCTTTGCGCGAGTACCTGAGGATAACGGTTTTATTACTTTTGGTGACAAACTGATGATAAATGTGAAGATAGCTTGTGACTGAAGACAGTAAGGGCCCGATTACACGTAGCACACCACAACGCAGCGACAAAATGTGTGCAAGCAGTGGTTACGCGAATAGTGTCGCTGCAGTTTTGTTGTGGTAACTACAAAAAATCGATGGTTACGTTGTCGCTAGTAGTTGCGAGTGTCGTCGCGTCGAAGCAACGTTACGTTTGCGATGTGGCCGGCCGGTAGTGCACGGTTTCGTTGGTGGTGGCGTTGTGGCTGCGACGTGGCCTTGATGTGGTCGGTATCGCCCACACGGTTGATTTTTATAGCCAAATGTGGTCCGTGTAAATAAACTATTAATTTTGTTACAAATTAGCGCCCGTCCACGTGTTGTGGTTGTGGTACGTGTGATCAGACCCTTATAATAAGGACAAAGTTTTATCGAAATGTTAGGTATTGTCGTTTTGTTGAACTTGATAAAGGCTTTTGTATCGGCATTGATTAATTATTATTGAGAAGTATGGAAGTGTCGACTTAGGTACTAAATCTGTTATAATTATAATAAAGTTATGAGTGAATAAAACCCGCACTGGTCTTTTGCGTTGAATATCGGATGGCTCCCTCTCTCACAGAGAGGAGGCCTGAGTCCCAGTAATAACATTAAGGTGCGTTTCCACTGAAGCAGTAACGAACAGAGCAGAGAGGAGAGGAAGAGGAATCGACCAATCACAGTATCGTTTGTAATAGTTGATTCCTCCGCTCCGCCCGTCTCCATCTCAGTGGATCCAAACGCACCACAAAAGGATAACGTTCTTTGTCTTACCGTCAGGGCAAAGTAACTGCAAGTCATCAGGCAGTAGATCTCTCGCCCACCATTCACGACGTCTTCCCGCCGAAACTTCGGCAGGAGCCGAGTGACGCACGAAAGCCACGTCGCCGCCCCCTTCTACCATGCATCGTACTGCGCCCACGTGACCGAAGTAGTCTTCACTTGCGTCGCGTCGGCAGCGTCTGTCGACAAATGAAAGTGTATTAGAATGAAAATGAAATAAAAATAATCTCTTTTGTCATGCTGTTATTAGAGTAATGCCGCGTTCCGACAGAGCGCCATATTGCGGACGGACACAGACGAGCCACACGACGCGCTTGAGACGAGTAATGTGCGGGTAGCGCAGACGCGTCAGTCGCGGTGCGTTCGAGTTGGCTACATTCCCTAAGACAAATGTGGTTAATTAACTAACGTAACAGCAAATGCGCTGCAATTGTTGAAATGCTTCAGTTTTTTCAAAACTCGACTTCAATGCCATGTTTCAATATGAAGACAAATAAGTCTGAAAATGAGTCTTTCCTTTTCATAAAAAACTAATTGTTTTTTGTTGGCTTAGGAAGTATTATCATGACATAATATTATGATGAGGCTAGTAAGTACTAAGTTGACAAGGCGAAAAAAGTAATTTGAATACTAGCGGTTTCCCAGTAGGTATTTGCTGTATTTTAAGAACGTTCGCATTCTATTCTGTCGCAATCTGACAAAAACATCCTCTAATATTAAATATTGATTGTAGCTGCAATGAGGTGTCGACTTGAATTTGAAAGTATTCTGGTAGCCTGTGTGTTATCACAGAGATTTAAAAAAATATCCCAAATGTCATTGAGAACATCTTGATGATCTCATTTTAATTACCTGAAGGAAGCACCATGACACAGATGGCACAAATTATCGTGCGGTACTGTACCGGAGTCAACGTATTCAGAGCTGAGAGCGCCGGGAGCGCAGGATTTCGTGAAGTATTCGGCCGCAGCGTGTGCGCCGTCGCAACTGTATGACCTGTAGATAAAAAGATTTATAGTTATAAAAAAAACTAGCGAGTAGCAAAATAAAGAAAACTGGAAAGATATGGGGGAGACCTATGCCCAGCCGTGGGACAACATAATAAAATGTTAATAAAAACTGTAGTTAAAGTATGAAAAGTATTTATTTAAGCACGGTGTAGTAGATACGGGGGTTTTAGGGGGTAAGTTAGTAAAGGTTCTAATAATTGTTTTTGTATCATACATTTTTAAACATTATTTCACTCTCAAAAATGACCCTTTTAAGCTAATTTTCTTTAGCTATATGAACAATGCTTTTGCTAGTTTCCACCGATAATTCAAATAAAGTCTCTTTCTAGAAACTAATCGATATAATATCGAACTTTACCTGATCCATCCATTAGATATAAGATAAGCAAGCGGGAACACCCATCCAGCGGCTCTTCCTATCCCAGTGTGACAGGTATTCTTGCCACGTAAGTACGTCAGATCCGTGTCTGGGTCTTGTTCCTTTGCTACAGCCACTGCGTAGTACCAGTTGTCTCCGCTTGAGTATATCTAAAAACAGTGACAATGTTTTGAAACACTTTTTGACAATTACACTAAACAGAATTCCTGGACACGGTTACAGGAATTTAATGTTTCTGCTTCATAACGAACTAGTTCTACTGGAGTCAGGGGAGAAACAAGGGAAAGTAAAATATTGTGTTTCATCAATTTATACCAACTTTAGAAAAAACAAATGAAATTTTTGGCCAATACCACTTTTTGACCGTTATTATGGTAAATAAATATTCATTGGTTGGCCTATTGCCACTTCGGTTCTCTGCCGGATAACCAAATTCCGGATTTGATCGAATGACTTTAGATTTACGTGGATAGGTACAGTTCTCCCAAGAAAAGTACGCGCTTCGGGAATCATCGTCTGTCTTCGGAAAAACGCCACTCGATGTTGAGATGAATATAGCGTTGTTACAACCATGAAACTTGTCTATTTTGAATTGCCATGATTATAAAATTATATAGTTTAACGACTCTATGCAATTCCACTACTATAAGCGCGGCAGTACAAAATTTGGAAGCTTTGACTCTGTGTGTTTGCTGATTACTTTGTACAAATTCGTGAAACACGGATATTACCGAAGCGCATAAGTTTTCCGGTGGAGCTATGTGCGTACCTCCTGCATGAAGGGCACCAGGCGGTGCGCGTGCGCGGCGTGCAGCATGTCGGCCGCGTCCAGCAGCGCGAAGTACATAAGTGTTCCGGTGGAGCTATGTGCGTACCTCCTGCATGAAGGGCACCAGGCGGTGCGCGTGCGCGGCGTGCAGCATGTCGGCCGCGTCCAGCAGCGCGAAGTACATAAGTGTTCCGGTGGAGCTATGTGCGTACCTCCTGCATGAAGGGCACCAGGCGGTGCGCGTGCGCGGCGTGCAGCATGTCGGCCGCGTCCAGCAGCGCGAAGTACATAAGTGTTCCGGTGGAGCTATGTGCGTACCTCCTGCATGAAGGGCACCAGGCGGTGCGCGTGCGCGGCGTGCAGCATGTCGGCCGCGTCCAGCAGCGCGAAGTACATAAGTGTTCCGGTGGAGCTATGTGCGTACCTCCTGCATGAAGGGCACCAGGCGGTGCGCGTGCGCGGCGTGCAGCATGTCGGCCGCGTCCAGCAGCGCGAAGTCGGCCGCGCCGTCCGCCACGGCGCGCTCGCAGTGGCGCGTGCTGTGGCCGCGCCAGCACACCAGCGTGGGCGACAGGAACGCTGCTTTCAATGCCACCTGGAATACAAACAACTTGTTAGATCAAGTTTACTTGTAAAAACGGACAGACAGCATAGGTAAATCAAATTAGCCACAAGCTGTGATGGCTTATTTACTTCGATCAAGGATTATTATCCTCTTCCTCCTTCCATTTATCCCTAGCTACACTCGCGACAATCTAAGAAGTCCGTTTTGACGTTTCTTTCTCGTATTTGTAATAAACGTTATGCCTTGAGAATCAGTATTAAGCAAGTCGTCGATTACAAATTCTCTAAGTATGTTTAATCGATATGTCTCGAGAATCAGTATATAAGAAACGATTTTTTTTTTTCATCGCTACGCAAAGGATTTTTATAGCTGTCAAAACGGACTTCTTAGATTGTCGCGAGTCTAATGAGGCTTGTAGCAAAAGCTTATGAAAAAAAAAAAAAAAAAAAAGATGTAGGCGGGCTACGCCTATGATGGGTAACATCTTGGCTGACGTATATAAGGTGTATCTTTTCGTACACAAAATCTCTTAAGGGGTCACTGTACTCATGATTATGAACAACTTTCAGTATGGGACCAACATTGAAATCAGGAAAAAAATCAGCTGTTCCCTACATTTTAACGAGCTATGCGAACATAAATATAGGGAACAGCTGATTTTTTTATGATGGATAAACTGGGCCAGGACCGGGACCTTATTGGATTGTAGATAGTTAATTGATTCAGGCGTGACTTTGCGGAAATCCATAATAAAATACAATAGACGCAGATATATTTAGTAACCTATTCCGCTTGACTATTCTTCAAGCGTCATAAAAACCCTGTAAGAAATCGACACGTGTTTCACCTCTCAACGAGGCATCTTCAGGATGACGATTGACCAATTGCAAACCAGAACGCGACGTGTTACAACACCGAGCGCTGGACGCAGAGTGAATCAAATCGCCCGTAGGAGTGAGGCGTATTTATCGTCACAGATAGAAATCACAGATATTAAAAAATAGCAGATAGCAATTGCTCCTAATGATAAAAAATATCTGTTACTTAAAATCACAGATCATCAAGACTGTTACTGTTAAAACTTCGGATACGATTTTTGACTTTAACGAAAAGAAATAAAGAAGATATTCAATTGAGTTAATACGTATTTATCGTCTGTACAAAAATCACAGGCTGTGATTTTATAACAGATAGATACGATTTTCGACTTTAAATCAAAAGAAATAAAGATGATATTCGATTGAGATACGTATTTATCGTCCGTACAAAAATCACAGGCTGTGATTTTATAACAGATATTTGGATCTGTTATTTTTTTGTCACAGTCACAGTGATCACAGATATCGTGTTTCACCTGTTACAACCCATCTCTAATCGCCCGACACCCCCACTTATATAGGATTGCTGCTCGGCGCTGATTGGCTAGGACCGTTATCAGTGCGATAAGCGCGATAAGGGGGCGAACAATCGCAACAAAGGCGACCTTGGAATACTGGTATTTAATTCGTTCAACAGTGTAAAGGTCGCTGTATTATTTATAACAATTTCTAAACTCTCTAATACTGACATTTAAAATCCTTTAGCACAAGTGTGTAAAATTTTGAATGTGTTATTATTATTTAATGAATGACCTGAATCTATAAATGTTGAGCAAAATGAGATCTTTCTGGACAATTATTCCTATAAGCTGCAATATGTTCCTTATATCTTGTTTAGAAATTACGACCAGTCTGACCTATGTAAATACCATTACAATCATCGCAATATAATTTGTAAACACCAGATTTTTTATGGTTTTCTAAACGATCTTTTCCGTTACAAATCCGTCTTAAAGAATTATCTGTTTTAAATGCTACCCTTATTTCATTGCTAAACAAAGTTTTTGAGCAGCAATCCTATATAAGTGGGGGTGTCAGGCGATTTGATTAAAAAAAAAAACACTCGGCGCGCGGCAGCGGTAGCGGACGGACGTGTTTGTGGTTCGAGTGCTCCCGATTCCGGCTCTGTGGTTCCTGCTCTTAAGATTTCGTCGCACCTCGCGACGATCTTCTATAGTCCTATTTTTAATAGTGACTATCTTCAGCTACTAGCTGTGTGCCTTTTTCAAGGCACAGCTAGTATAGTATTTCTATTAACAGAAATAGTCGATAAAACGGTCGTCGGGTTATTTTGTCCCCTTCAGGGAAAAACCATAGTTTCGAGGTCCTCGGTGGATACCATACGGTGCCAACGAAGCCGAGTGGGGTGTTGACCCAAACGCACCCGCCGATCCCCATCAGGGTGAGGCAGAAAGTTGGACGGGTCCCAGTGTTCTGCCTTGGGGGGTCTCCTAGTCGGCATTGGTGACAGTTTTCCTTTCACAGCTACACACCTGGTGTCGGTTGGGTGTGTCTACCCCTTCGCACCAGACCCTGTTAGGACCCTGTTGCACAAATAAGATAGGCAACGGGCCAAAGCAAGCTTAGGGCTCACCAGTAGGTACTCACCTCCCTGTCTATACCCGGCAGGGAGGGTCACACACCCCCGGGCAAGTCCAACCGGGGAGTTAGGTGTTAGGGCAAATGTTAGGTTCCCCCAACATTCCCTCCCACTAGTATGTCTTCCCTCCCGACTATGGGGAGCGCCTCCCACAGGACGGTGCTCCTCATAATGGAGTGCCTCAAGACCATCCTGGAAAAGGAAGGTCTAGTGCCAAATATGCAGAAGAGGTTGCCGACCTCGATCGGGCCATCTTTAGAGAGTCCATGGCCATCGCTGATTTCAGCGATGCCCTAGCCAATCCCTCTTCTCCTGAGAGTCCGCTCAGTCCAGACATGGACATCGATGTTCCCGCTCCTCCCAAGCGGGCTGACACCCCCATGCCCGCTTCCTCAAAGCGAGCAGCCACCCCCTTCCCCCCCATTCAGATTCTGAGGCTAACCTCTCCTCTTCTTCTACACGGACGACGAAGGCTTCTTGCCCGTCACCGGAAAGGGTAACAAGAGGAAGAAGAAGAAGCAGAGCACCACCCAGGCCACCAAGGTGGTCGCGGTCGAGGAGCCCGCTTCTGGCCTCAGTTCCCCGACTCCCCCCGCGGTGCTCACCCCCACCGCCCTCCCCCTGACCCCCCTGACCCCCGCTTCATCCTCCCCGCAGGATGCCCCCATGTCCCCGGCCCCTACTACTTCTGGCACCCAGAAGAGGAAGATTCCCCCCCCTTCCCCTGTCTTCATCCAAGACAAGGGAAAATGGACCGATATCTCCAGATGGTGTTGCGATCAAAAGATTGCATACACCAACGCCCGTAATACCCAACAGGGTATCAAAGTGACCATCCCGACGTCGAAAGACTATCGGGAGCTCACTAGACTCCTCCGTTCCAGAGGTGTGACGTTCCACACCTTCTCTCTCCCTGAGGAGAAACAAACTCGCGTAGTGATCAAGAAGATCCCACGCGAAATCCCCACACAGGATATTAAAGAGGACCTTTTGTCACAGGGCATCCCCGCTCGCAGCGGAGAAGCCTTCGACATGATCCTTGTGGTCTGTCCCCCTACCGAGTCCCGCCTCCACCCGATCTTCAATGTCAAAGCCATCTGTAATCTGATGGGCTTTGACATTGAAAAACCACACAAGAACGCCACCGTTGGGCAGTGCCACCGGTGCCAGTTATACGGGCACTCACAAAAGCACTGCTGCGTTAAAACCCAGGTGCATCAAGTGCCTGGGCGAGCATGGCACTACCGAGTGTACTCGCCCTAAAGACCGCGCACTCTGCACTGAGCCGCCAAGCTGTGTGCTATGCGGCCAGGCTGGGCACCCTGCAAACTACAGAGGCTGCCCGAAAGCCCCCAAGGCTGCTTCCTCCAAACTGGCGAAGCGCTCTGACGCTCGCCAGCAGAGGGAAGCTCCTTCTGCCTACAAGGCCCCCTCCGCCCAAATCCCAGAGAGGCTTAGCCCCCAAAGGCCTAGCCCCTGGAACCAACTCCATCACCAGCAGGCTTTCCCTGCATTGGGTAACCCCAAACCCCAAAACCCCCCCTCTCGCATCCCCCCTCTTATGGACCCCCATATTTGCGCTCCTGCGCCTCTTATCCAACCGTTACCTACTCCGGTAGCAACGCACCCCCCTCCCCCTCCCCCCGCGCAATCTCTAGATCCCTTCAGTGTGATCACTACGTCATTTATGACCTTTTTCACCCCTCGCGCTAGGCAAATGGCCAACGAGATCGTTGCTGCCAGGAATGCCAACGATGTGTGCAGGATTCCCCAAATCTTCAATGCGTACCCCGAAATTACGCAAGCCATGACCTCCCTCGCTAACCAACCTACCCCCCATTATGGATAAAACACCCTTAGCTAGGTTTAAACCCCTATCCCTAAACTTAGGCTTCTTCAATGCCAATGGCATACTTGGTCAAAGAGATGAGATCGCGGAATTCCTCCGCGACCATCAAATAGACATCCTCTTAGTCAGAGGCGGCTCGTGATATTTATTTGTGGGGGTTCACTAAAAAAAGAAACGTAGAACTAGAGCTTACCATTTATTTTATTTGTAAAGAAAATCCATTCCACCTCCAAACAAACACAATAAACGGAACGGGAAACAAAATAATTTGTTGCTTTCTTCACATCCACACAACCAAGGTGTTTTGAAATATTGTTCAGATTTAAAACCACGCGTAAAAGATTTATTTTTCGTAACACATTTTTGAGAAAGTGCAATTTCGGGACGTGGTGGTCCCTTAGCTTTCAGTTCGATACGCATTTCGAGAGTCTTTTCACAATTTTTAATAAAAGATACACTGTATTCTTCCATTTTTAACACAAATGTCGCGCACAAACTATTTTTAATAATTATTTAGAATAAACAATGCGAATCTACTGACAGCCGAGTTGAGCCGACCGTTTGTTTAGATAAGATCGGCAACAGCGCAAAGGCATAGATCGCATTCCCGCGCGCGGCCGCCTTGCGCCGTTTGGCAACGTCGCGCGTGAGCGGCGCTCCAAATTAGGCTAATTTCTCATACAAAATCTTTTGTTTCACGCGTCGGACTGTGTCGATATTTCTCTTTCGCACTCATTGAATACAGTGCTAGAAATCGTACTGAACTTTGTTTCATAGGAGCGCAATCGCTGGCGATCCACACGTTACAACTTGACGCCCAATGTACGCGTAGGAAATGGTTTTTCTAGTAAACTGCTATTGTATACATGGGTATAGTAGAAAGAATGTATGTATAGGATTATAATAAAGAAATATAGATTATGCTATTTTCGTGGGAGTGCACTGCACCAGCGCTCTTTATGACAAGCCGCCTCTGCTCTTAGTACAGGAAACGTTCCTCAAACCCCATAAGCGTAACCCATCCATAGCGAACTATCGCATAGTTCGCAATGATAGGACTCGCTGGCACAAGGGCGGCACCCTTATTTATTACAAAAAGGAGCTCTATTGCAATAGACCCTCCTACCCTCTCTCAGCTAGAAGTCTCTGTTTGCCGTCTAGGCATGACTGGCCATCAGCCTATCACCCTAGTCTCCGCTTACCTCCCTCCCCCTTCCCCCGCAACAGAGAATCCCCAGGAGATCTCCAACGATCTCACCACCCTACTAGGCTTGAGCGACTCCGTTATCATAGCGGGCGACCTCAACGCTAAACATCCGTCTTGGTATAGTACCAGGACCGACCTCTCAAATACCCTGACTTTTGACGTCATCGCCCCGATGACTCCCACCCACTTTCCCCACGACCCCAACCATACCCCAGATGTCCTAGACACGGCGCTCCTTAAGAACATCAGCCTTAGGCTAAACTCTATCGAAACGGTGCAAGAGCTTACCTCTGATCACCGCCCAGTAGTCATGAAACTGGCCCCCCGTATAGGTCTTCCTGACCCCACTCAGCCCCCTGCCACCAAAAAGGTCACGGACTGGAGGAAAGTAGGGGAATTGCTGAAATCCAACACGTCCCCCCAATTGGACTCTATACCCGAACAGTTCGATTCTGTCGCGGACACGACGGCCGCGATCGACTCGCTCACGGATCACGTACAATCGATCTTGAACGACTGTTCAAGGCAAGTTCCAGTGGTGGATGACCACCGCTTCAAATTGCCGACCGATGTACGAGAACGCGGCCACTCGTGCTTACAGCAACTTTCCTTGCTCCGCTAACAAATCTCACATGCGTTACTTACAACGTAAAGTAAGGAATCGCATAGCTGAGCTGCGTGAAGCGGGGTGGGATAAGATGCTGAGCGATCTCGAACCCACCCACTTAGCTTTCTGGCAACTCCAGAGGAACCTTCAGTCCCAACAGAGCGCTGCCATGCCCCCACTTGTTCGCCCCGATAAGACCATTGCCTTCGATGACATCGACAAGGCCGAGTGCCTAGCCGACAGTCTCGAGGCTCAATGCTCACCCAGCTTACTGCCAGTAGACCAAGCTCATCTCACTGAGATCGACGCTGAAGTCGAACGCAGAGTATCACTTCCCCCCGTAGAAGACCCTGATGACCCACTGCTCCCCGTCACCCCTGACGAGGTGCACGAGATCATCAAAGGTCTTAAGAACCGCAAAGCCCCAGGCTCAAATGGACTCACTAATAGAGTGATCCAACTATTCCCAGCCCATCTGATTATGCTTTTGACCATCATCTTCAATGGTGCTCTCAACAATAATATCTTTCCCCAGGCATGGAAGGAAGCCACCGTTATAGGTATCCCCAAACTCGGCAAGCCCAGGTCCGAGCCCTCCAGCTACCGCCCCATCAGTTTACTCAGGGTACTCAGCAAAATTTACGAGAGGCTTATTTATAAGCGACTCAGAGATTTTGCTGAGACCAAGGGCCTCATACCGCACGAACAGTTTGGTTTCCGCACCCAACACTGTAGCATCCATCAGGCCCACCGCATTGTCGAGCATATAAGCGAAAGCTTCATGCGAGGCTCATTAGTCGGTGCGGTCTTCTTCGACATAGCGAAGGCTTTTGACAAAGTCTGGCACAACGGCTTATTATATAAGCTGTACCAACTCGGGGTGCCTGACCGTCTCGTGCTCATCATACGAGACTTTCTGTCAAATCGTACCTTCCGCTATCGCATAGAGGGTGCCATATCCTCCCCCCGGCCCATACGTGCAGGTGTCCCCCAGGGCTCTGTCATCTCCCCACTCATCTTCACGCTGTTCACCAGCGATATCCCAAAGAGTAAGAAGGCGCAGTTGGCTCTGTTCGCAGACGATACGGCCATCTACTCCAAGGGTCGTAGCCCCGATGCGATTCGCCGCACTCTCCAGGCCTCGTCGACAAGCTCGGCGAATGGTTCAGGAAGTGGCGAATCGAAGTCAATCCCGACAAAAGTCAGGCGGTACTATTCTCCAAGCCGCGGATGTTCCCCCCCCTCCCCGAGCCCCTTACCATGTTCGGCAAACAGATCCCTTGGGGGAAGCGAGCCAAATATCTAGGTGTCGTCCTAGACAAACATCTTACCTTCCAAGAGCACATAAAGCAGGTCCGTTCGCGGGCCGTTTTCGCTCTAGCTAGGCTTCATTCCGTCCTACACGCACGTAGTAAATTGTCACTTAGGTGCAAATTGCGTATCTACACGGCGTGTATCCGTCCCATTATGACTTATGCCTGTTCCGTCTTTGCCCACGCTAGACCCCGCCATATCCATAGGTTGCAAGCCCTCCAAAACCGTTTCCTCCGTAGAGCTACGGGTGCCCCCTATTATGTCCGTAACGAGGCCCTCCACCTCGACCTTAAAATCCCCACAATAGTCCAGTTCATGAAACGCCTTTCCAAGCGTTTCTTTGACTCCGCCGCCAAACATCGCAACCCTCTGGTTGTCGAGGCGGCCAACTATACCCCCTCCCGCATTAGCCGTACCCGCCGTCCCAGGCACGCTCTTATCGACCCCGACGACCCCATAACTCTCCTACAGGAGAGCAATAGGAAAACTAGCACGGTTCTTAAAACCAGACGCCGCCCGTCCTTGCGACCTCGCCGCCGAGGTCCCCCGCGACCGCGACCCCGATCCGATACTACTCCTCCCCGACTCTTGCTCGACGCTCAAACACCAGCCCGGGCTGATGTAGAGCCGTCAGTAGTTTTAAACTCCCCGATCCAGCCTGTCCCGACTTGCTGCCCTCCTCCCAGCGACGCCCTAAGCCGAGGTCCGTACCCCACAGGGGGTTTCCTTAGCGAGCAGTCGCTTAGTTTAAGTTAGTTTTTAGTTTTTATGCCCCTGGCTGGAGGCTTTAAGTAAGTAGCTTAGAGCATCTCCGCAGGAAAGTCCGGTTGAGTAGCAAATACCCCTACTGGTAACCCTAAGAGATGCCATACAAAAAAAAAAAAAAAAAAAACGATTTGATTCACTCTGCGTCCAGCGCTCGGTGTTGTCGCACACGTCGCGTTCTGGTTTGCAATTGGTCAATCGTCATCCTGAAGATGCCTCGTTGAGAGGTGAAACACGTGTCGATTTCTTACAGGGTTTTTATGACTCTTGAAGAATAGTCAAGTGGAATAGGTTACTAAATATATCTACGTCTATTGTATTTTATTGAATTGTATCATTCGAGATTTTTGATTTGATGAATGTAAATGAATACAAAAATATCTAAACCTATGGGTCTTCTACAAAATTGTTGTTACCCTCATCTTGAGACACTTGTCCATCTCCTGATCACTGGTGACACATAACGTGGCTCGCTTGATGGGACAGTCTCTAATAGCGAGCACTGCGTTCTCTGCCTGTGCTCCTACAAATTTATTGTTTAGGATGTGTTTGGCTGCTTGTTCCTCTTCTTTTAGTACGCGGAAGTTTACAGTTGCGTCCTGGGGAGAAGATTTGAAAGTTATTTTTGTTTTGATACCAGGTGACGAATTTTTCATCAATGGCTTGAAGTTTTCATCAGGCTCTGATTTAAAAATTAAAAAAAAAAGAACATGGAGTACATAATCTACTGCTTTTGATGAAGACTTTCAAATTTATGTTTCTACTTGGTGTTATTTCTACTTTAACGATTATGAAATTTATGCTAGTTTAAATAAAGTTGATTTCAAAACGACTATTTGTTGTTGCTGACTGTAGAAATAGTCATAAAAAGATTGAAATTGTATCGCAAACTGAATTTGATCTGAGAATAGTACCTAAAGTTGATTTTACAAAAAGACATTAGTTTACACGTTTGGAAACGAAATGGCGATCGCAGTTGATACAGCTTTCCAACGTACCTGCAATAACAAATCTGTGGTTTCATTAGATCTGAACAGCTGGAACAGAGCTTCAATAGGTTGTCCAGATGAGTCGACACGCATCTTGAAAGGCGGCATAGTACTCGCTCTGTGAAAGATAATTATTTGATGTAACATTTACATAATACAGGCGTTTATTTCGTAGTGAATAAAAAGGGCTTTTTATCAGTCTTAGGCCCGCACACTTTGGCGGCACGCCACGGTAAGAGATTTTTATGCGACGAATAGAAATGTACCTTAATAGTATAACAATTAAAATTGAAATTTCAACGGCAACGATGCAGCGGTATGCTTAGGCATGCCGCGACGTCCTTATTTTTAATTTCATCCATTAATCGAAGAAGGCTATAGGGTATATAACATCACGCTACGACCAATAGGAGCGGAGCATAAATGAAATGTGTTGCAAAAACGGGAAAAAATATTCCTTTTTGAGAGCTTTCGTTGCGTGCACTGCGTAAACGGTTTATGTTACGTAAATATGTATGATGGAATTGTTCCTCTTTAAAAGTTCTAAAAAAAGAGTCCGCGACAGCATATGTCTATCTTTTAAGATTGATTCACTATAACCTTTTTTATGGTAATCAAATTTGTTCAAAATTTCAGAGAGGAGAAGACGGGCACACAAGTAGATTATGACCTGGAATAGGACATTATGATATGTTTTATCCTTATATTCCCACGGGATCGAGACCTACGCGGGTGAAACCGCGGGGCACAGCTAGTAATATTATAAGTTTGGATTGTAGCGACAGAATTGCTTTCAATAACGCCTTATAGTTGTGTCGTTAATTCGGGGGTTATTTATAAGGTAAATGGTTAAGTGTACAAAAAGCCTGCAAATGTGCCAAAATATACGTAAACTAAATCAAATATACTCACTTATTATTCATATCCTCCTGAAACTCATTCTGCCTGCTATTTAAGTTGTTATTACCAAACTTATCTCTGTTGAACGAGTCAAAAGGAAAGCGCGACGGCTCAGTAGTGGAGTATGGATTGAACGGGGCACCGGATTGGAACGCACTCGTCATGTTATAGTTGCGGTTTAGAGGGTTCGGCTCACCGTATAGCTGGAATATCACTTGCAAGAGGTTTTGGTATCTGTAAGAGAAAGAAAGGTTTGCAAAAAAAAATTGTTTGTGTATGAAAATTGCGATATTCATTACATATTCTAAATTACAGTCGCTTTTCGTGTTTATCTGTATATCCGCGTTGTTCTTCTAAAGCATGCAACAGATTTTGATGAGGTTTTCACCATAATTTAAAGAATTTATTCCAGAAGGTTTATGTGTATACTATCATTCAGATAAAACTAAAATAAAATAAGAAAATCGCGATTTTTGTCAAGTCGTAAAAACCGTGAGAAGCAGGGACGGGTAGATAACCCAGGATAAGAATTAGTTTATTTGCAAAAGGCCATATTATGTCCCGGAGAACGGAGACATAGATGCATAGATGCACGTTTCTTCCCCTCTGATCTCAAAATTCAGGCAGTACAAAGCTCCCGCAGACATACAAATATTTACTTGGACAAGATGTGTGGGCTAGCATAGCTAGCATACCTATAATAGGTATAGTGATATACACCGTGACATTTTAATCGTCTTTCATCCGCACCCACTTCATGTATCCAATGACTACTACACATTCATAAAAAAAAGATAGGTATTTATGAACATTTGAGTAATTAAAAAAATAAAAAATAATTCAATAGTAAGACGCATGACGTAATTTGAAACACCCTGTTATGAGCGTGGTCCGAGCATTGCGTTCCAAAGGCGGCACGGACTGAAGCGGCGGCATCTTTAACAGAGTCCATTCCCCCTATTGCAAAAATGTGTGTAACCTTTTTTTCTTTTAATGCCATCCTTATGCCTACGGAATAGAAGTCAAAATCGGTTGAACGGACTGTATAAAGGTTTGTTTCAATATCTAATCTTATTTCAAATGGGGTATAGGTACATAGTAAGTGCAGATTAATAAAAAAGAAAGTTACAAACATACGGCCGATTTCAATAACTGATCAATTTGTCTTCGTTCGACCCTATTGAAGATAGAAATTTGACTCATGTCTACTAACCTAGCAAATAACAAACAAAAGATATGTGGTTACTGAAATTGCAGTCCTGGCACTTGCGGGTTGATCACACCTCGGTTGCGTAACATTTCCAGATTATTTGGCGCAGCGTACAATCTCCTTGCTCTCCGTAAATTGTCACCACTCACTGCGTACAGGCGCACCATTTGTAGGTACTCGATATTCGAGTATCGATAGCTCCTCATAATCATTGTGAAGTAGGTAGGAATTATTCACTTCTTGCACTGTAACGATCGCGAACAACGTTTGATATCCGGTAGCGCGCGCGCACTTCCACTTCCGGTATTCGGCCGCAACTGAGACGCTGCGAGATTGACCTTCACTTATTTTTCGAGTGAAAGGGGCGGGGCGTGACACGCGTGGCTCTACTCAAAGGATAGCATTATAGCTCCTCATTGGATGACGGTCCACGTGGACTATGCTTGATTGGCTTTCGGTATTGGAATGATCTACTCGACCCGTGCGCTGCGTAGGTATGTTCTACCGTTTGATACGTAAACATTAATAACAGGATGTTTCAGAATTCTAATGCAATATTTATTTTTCTTTGTACCTATTATATTAATTAATGGTAAAAAAAAAAATCGTGTCTGGAGGTATTTTATGTCGGATACATTGAGTGGACCACCTTTGTAAGACGATTAAAATGTCACGGTGTATACATATAGCCTAGGTATAGTGACATATCGCAGGGTATACCAATTATTGGTATACCCTGCGATATGTAGCGATATGTATATTTAGGCGGCAAATTTATAATTGTACATCTGCAGTCTCTCTTTTAATCTTTGTAAGCATCAGTGACTTACTTCTTCCTCTGTTCCCTAGACACGGCACTGCTGGTGACTATAGCGTCAGCGGGCACGCGGCCCCAGTTGCAGTTCTCCGAGTCTGTGACCGGACGCCGCGAGCCGTCGCGACAGATCAGCTCGAACTGGTCCTCTGTTACTCCACCTACAGGGAAACGAATACTAGGTATTTAGCGATTTTTAATGAAGACTGAACTGACGTGTTTCGTAGTAGTTACTATTAGTAGACCCTAATTAAGAAGGGTAACCTAATAGTAACTACTACGAAACACGTCAGTTATTATGACCAGCCAGCAAATCCATCGCGATCAAATGTTTATGCGAGATAATGTCACGGAAAGCTTTTGTCACGCGTCATAGCAATCTATGTGTTATTCAATTTTTGAACTGTTTCTCGCTTTAATCCGCGCGCATTCTTGCTCAAAAGTATTGAGCGAGAATGCGCGCGGATTAAAGCGAGAAACAGGTGGTTAAAGCGACAGCGGGGTCCAGAGGCCAGGTCCTGAGCATGGATTCTCTTTACTTGTATTGTAGAAAACATCAATCAAATATGGAGTTCCAGACAAAGCACAAAGTCAAGAAATTCTTGTCCGCATTGATTATGTCAATTGTGTTTTTGTGTCAATTAAATGTTCCTTTCTTTCCTTTCAATGATTAAACTGCAATTATTATTGTACTAACCAAGGATCTGATGCGACAGTAGAGCATGTTGGATGGTCGTGTCACGAACAAAGGCGATTTCGCCCGAATTGTTTGCGATCAGACAACGTAGGGCTCCTTCGTAGCCCGCGTAGGGGTCTGCAAGAGTGCAGCGGATGCCTGCACCACCGGTGCATAGCTTGCATAGCCTGAGAAAGAAAGGTTTCAGTTATGTGAAGAAATTGTAGTTATTTAGATGAAAGCAGGCAAGGTATCTCTAGACTATAATCTACATGGTCCTCACATGATCTGAACATGATACATGTCACACAAATAATGTCTTAACTTTAAAAGAGATTATGCTCTCTGAGTTAACACACAATAAACATCTGTTATCATGGCCTGAAATAAATGAAAAAATAGATCAATACCAATAGTGGAGGATAGTGGAGGGTGTGAAAAAAAATTGAGAATGCGGGACTATAGGCTACATAGCCAAAATTTTCTTAAAAGCACCAGCAGTTCTAATACTATTTTATCGGCAAGTACTCTATCTTAGACTAAAATATTGATAGCCTCATCTCATCTTGTTACACTGAAACCCAAAAGTTGCGGAAAGCGTCGGCATAATCAGCCTATAACGTTCCCACTGCAGGGACGCAGGCCTCATTTCTATTAGAGGGAGTAGGCCATAATCCACCACGCGGGTCCAGTGCGTGTTAGTAAAGTGGCGGATGATAATTGTTTTTAAATAGAGCCAAGACAAACTGGGAATATTAGACTTACTTGTCAGAATTATCACCAATAGGATTGTACATGTCTTTCAGTGAATTAGGAGCACAGGAGTCGCCAAAGAAATGAATCGCAGATTTGACGTGGTTATTGCAGTCTGTTATTTTGAGGCCTCCTTCTTGCATTAGCTGTAAAAAGTTCCAGTTTTTATTTATGGTAAAGTAATTAAAGTAAAATAGGTATATTATTTACTAGCTGCACCCCGCGGTCTCACCCGCGTAAGTCTCGATCCCGTGGGAATATCGGGATAAAAAGTATCCTATGTGTTAATCCAGGTTATAAACTATATGTTTGCCAAATTTCATACAAATCCATTCAGTAGTTTTTACGTGAAAGAGTAATAAACATCTGAACATCCATCCATCCATCCATCTATCCATCCATACTTACAAACTTTCGCGTTTATAATATTAGTTAGATTGTACGAAAATAGGCAGTCTCCTTCCTTTAAAATTTTTATGTCGTTAATTTTACATTTTGTGATTACTTTAACTAAATTTATCTGTCATTGCTTCATTTTTAATAACTCGTGCCTTTTATGGTATAGTAATTTCGTTCCAGATACATCATCTTCACATATAAATATTGTAAAACATTTTAAAAGAGTTTCTTGCAGATTCTTCTACATACGAAACAAGCTTTTAGAGGGGCAACTAGAATCAATTTGATATTCTTGTAAATTTTGACATTCAAAAGTGCTCTTTATTAATTAAATAAACAATTTGACTTAATAATATATATTTTCTGAACACTTACAACATGTATCGGCATCACCCATCCTGCTAGCGCTCCGACACCCGGGAAGCAGGCCTTTGTCCCTCGCAATGCACTGAGTCCATAACCAGGCTGTACGTTAGGTAAGGCACCTTTACGGACCACCGCAATAGAGTACTGGTAGGGCTCCCCACGCCCGTATAGCTGTCGATAGAAATAGAGAATATTGATTTAATTTTTCCAAACAAATAAGGCCATTGGATGTAATTTGGGCCTCCAGTTGATTATCCCCAACTTTTATGAATGATTTGTGGGCTAGGTTCAAGGACCTGTATTACAGAAATTAGTGTCTTCTCTCATAGTTTAGTGACAATAATGCAATGAACATATGAAATGCTGACTTTAATCTGTTTTCTAACCCTAAAAGTATTGTGTGTACCAGCTACGGCCCAAATATTCAACCTGAATCAGAATAAAATTATTTTTAAACACACCTCCTGTAGAATAGGCACTAGAGAGTGGTATCTGCCTGCAACATACACTTCACCAGCATCAAGACCAAGTAATGATGCCTCACCTCGGTCCACCCAAGTCATACATTCTTCTGTGTCAAAAGCCTGCAAAAATTGTAAATGAGTATGTATTCATTTTGTGATGAGTAAGATGGGATATTGGCCATTAGAAGACAATCTAGCTAGAATAATTAATTCTTGGATTACTCTATTTCAGAACATCAATTTCTAGGAAGAACAAAGACACTTATGATAGTTAACAAAGTCACTTTAGTTTTAAATCACTTTTTACATGGGACTAATTTGTCCATGTTTATATCTTTTAATGAACACTCACCCTCTTGCATTGTAGCTCAATAAAATTGTTTCCAAACAGTCCTTTGTCCTGTAGAACGGACTTGGACAGTTTCTCACACTTCTCAGTCTCTAGCAGTGATGTGGTGCACCAAGTTATCATGTCCTGTCCTTCCACTTTAGGCATCTTGCCTATGCCATTGATTACATTCTCACTGCCGTAGATACTGGCTATTGTTGTACCTGGAGCATAAACTTGGTTAGAAAATACTTAACTTTAGGAACAGAGCGTGGGTACTGTCTTGAAGCTTCGGTGTTTGTTATTTTACAAATAACTGCTACATTTAATATGAATTGACCAATGTTTATACAACTTCCATTCAATTTAATGTTATGCTGATGAAAATCCTGATGTGATCTATTATTAGCAAGAATTTCACTTGTAAATATAAAGTTGTCGAAACTTTGTAACGAAATTTTATAAGTGAATTATCTTACCAATAAGAATGGGTAGAAGTGCTAAAATAAAGTAAATATCCATATCTGCTAATATCTATGGATTTTTGTGTCACCAAAGCACTATTTCATGTTGAATTTTCGTTAAAATTATTAATCTTTGGACACACCCCAGCCGCAAACAGACAAAACAATTTGATTCACATTTGATTTGATTGATGCCCATCAGTGTTGCCCTATGGGAAAAAAGTGTTGACTGGATTTCGTAGTCCACCACAGGAACTCCACGGAACTTCATGAAGACAGCAGTCCACGAAGAGCACTAAGGCACGAAGCACAATCGATTTGCTAGTAAGATGGACCTTTAATCTTCCCAGTTCCCTGAAATATTATCTTAACTACTCGGCTAGGCTCGGCTGCTAGCTACGGGACTACGCATCAAATATTACAGTCCCATAAAATTATTGCTTTGTAGCTAACTTGTTTTATTTTATTTTGGCGAATGCTATTTTTATTATTTGAATGTCCTACACTTATAAGATTAGGCGTGATGCTTGTACTTTTCAATATTATTCATGTCGTGGAACGTGGATTTTTATATGTCAAATGGAAAGAGCAAAATTTTGACATTTGGTAGTTTGACAATTTTGAGAAAAGATTCACAAAATCGTAGCAAATTTTCAATTTTCTTAAAATAGTTTGATTTAAAGTACGTTGTTATAATTCAATAATCTTATTGTTGACGCCTCATTCACATTTACACATTTATATTTACTTCAGTTACTAACACGCCCATTTTCTTTGCAGGTTATAATATTTGTATTCAAAACAATTCGTTCTAATAACACGTGTTTTGTATCTTAATATTGCAATGGTCGTATTCACGTGTGGTCATTGCGGAGAGTCTGTGACAAAGCCTAAGGTCGAGAAACATTATATGATAGCATGCAGAAATAGGAGTCCCAATTTGTCTTGTATGGATTGTTTCAAAGACTTTCAGTGAGTATTTACTGCTAATTTACCGCATGATATTTTGTTTACGTGACCGCATTTTATATGTAAACAAAGAGGTTTCATCAAATAGTTTGTCTATTAGTTATAAGCTGTTGTGCTATATATAGAACTATGCCAATGGTACCATGTTGTTGCCAATCAGGAATCTAATTACGTATTTAATTTTAATAGTTACTATTGACAAAGTATTTAACATATAGTCGTTTCTCATCTACAATACAATTCTTTGTGGATAGTTCATAGTGTTTGTTAATTTTAATTATGTCATTGACATTATTCTCATAATATTGGCATAAACACGCTAATATTTTTTGTAAAGTATGCCTCCTTTGGCAATGTGACAAAATACTGTAGCTGTTGAAAACAAACTATTCAGTTTGTGTTTTGATATTCTGTTCTGTAGACCATCTCAATGCTTTTGAGTTTTATGTAATCCATCTTGATTGTTGATTGAATCAAATTAAAGGAGCTATGTTTTTGTTTCCAGTGGTAAGGACTATGAATCACACATAAAATGTATAACAGAAGAGGAACGCTACTCTGGAAAAGGTTTTGT
This sequence comes from Lithophane semibrunnea, assembly GCA_947363905.1. NCBI lineage: Eukaryota > Metazoa > Arthropoda > Insecta > Lepidoptera > Noctuidae > Lithophane > Lithophane semibrunnea. The sequence continues at coordinate 8,869,593 of OX376209.1, read as the reverse complement.
TTCCAAAGAGAAAAAAGGTGAGAAGAAACAGACTGCATGGGTCGAAATGTTAACGTCAGTCCTAGATGAACAACAGAGTGCATCGAGAAATGTACTCAGGATTATTGAAACTATCACCAAACACAACAACACCCCACGCAAGAAACCCAAATTCGTTAACTTTGTAAAGAATGTTTGTGGACAAAAGACGAATGCAAAAGACATTGACCAAGCTTGGGACTTGATCTCTGTAAAACTGACTGCTTTATCCAATGCCAATAATAGGAATCAAAATCAAAAGAAAGATGAATCTGTTGCTGAAGATGAAAAACCACAAAATGGTACTATTGAGGAGACGGATGAGAAATCTGAAGAGAATGTTACAGGAGATGATACGGAAGAACAGAATGGCGATACAGAACAAAATGGTGAGGTAGAACAGAATGGTGAAGCAGAGGTAGTTGGCAAGAAGAAGCTCTCCAAAAAACAAAGAAAAGAAGAAAAGAAACACAAAAAATATGAAGCTGAGCTACAGAGTGCTGCAGCACCACTGCCTGAAGAAGTTGAAGAAGAAACAGAAAGCAAGAAAGGTAAAAAGAAGAAGAATAGGACTGAATCAATGAATGGTGATGAAAATATTACTGAAGGTAAAAATGGTAAAAACAAAAAACGCAAGAGACAGGATACTGTTAATAGTGTTAATGGTAATCAAGAAGCCATTGAAAATGGTGCAGAGCCTGCCGAACCTGTTGTAGCAACTGCAGGAAAGACGCAAAAGAAGAAAAGCAAGACCGAGGAAGAAGAAGCGGAAGAAAGTATCTGCCTTCATGACCAAAATGTTGCCAAAATTGGTGAGTTAGCAGTCAGCGGAGACAAATTCAACTGGCATGCAGTTATTCTATCTGTTTTGGAGAAGAAAGGCAATGAGGTACCTTTCAAACGTCTACAGAAGAAGGTTTTGGGAGAGTACAGCGAAGCAACTGGCAGAGAAGTGGATGACCGTATAGCCGATAAGTTTATAAAGAAATTGAGGAGTGCTCCCAACGTGAGGGTTGACAAGAATAGGGTACTTCTTATTGACTAAGAATAGGGTACAGTTATAATTATGTGTTACTTAAAATATACTGCCACACTTTGGGAGAATGTACGAATTGGATGAATGAGTTTATAATAATAATTGTTAGGATTCTATGAGATTGAAGAGTAATACTGTTAAGTCGTAACACTGTGTATATGCCATAATAGTGACAATTTAGATATCATTGCATAATATTTCCAAATATACTATGATGTTAAAGCCAATAAAATTAATATCATTTTGAAAATACATATTTTACTTGGTTCTGCTATAAATGTGTTTAATAACAATTTATGAGGCATGTTTTTAATATTAGCCAAAGTGTGGAGCCAAATTGATATGGATTTAAACTAGTTTTTTGAGGCAATTTGTAACAGGAGTTACATCAGTACCTATAACTCATTTTCTATATTACTATTTTAGTTTCCATATTCTTCCTTATAAGGCAATAAAAACGATGTTCTTAATATCAAAATATAGTTTTACTAGCAGCTGCCCGCGGTTTCACCCGCATAAGTTTCGATTCCGTGAGAATATCCGGATAAAAAGTATCCTATGTCCTAATCCAGATCATGGTCTACCCATGTACCAAATTTCATCCAAATCTGGTTAGCCGTTTTAGCGCGAAAGCATAACAAACAAACAAACTCACTTTCGCATTTATAATAAATACTAGCTGATGCCCGCGGCTTCGTCCTCGTGGATGTCGGTTATTATATACTAAAACCTTCGTCGAGAACCACTCTATCCATTGGTGAAGACAGCATGAAATCTGTGCAGTAGTTTTTGAGTTTATCGCAAACAGGACGACAGACAGACGCAGCGGAGGACTTTGTTTTATAATACATATGATAAGAATATTAGACTATTAGATAAGACATAGGCGCCTTTTACACAATTTTATGGCTTGTAAAATGTACTATAATGGGGTGCTTGCGTGTAGACAAGGGTTCCCAGTAAAAACAAGTCGGTAGCGATCGGTCCAGGTAAAATTGCCCCGTATTAAGTTATGAATTCACAAACAAATAGGTACCTAAAACATTGTAACCGTTTCCTAATCTGTTCCAGAAAACCCGCTTCTTTATGCAAGTACCTACACTTATACTGGAAATAAACAGTCTAGTGCTGGTTCTACTAAATGTAGTGGCCTGGGTTCAATTCTCATGACGGGCTGTATTATTGGGTTTTTCATAAATAATTTCTCAATAGTAGCTCGGGATCTTGTGTGCACTCTGCCGAAGTCTGTTGCCCGATAGCTTAACCTGTGAGCCTAGTATGAACGCGCGGGGTAAACGTAATGTAAGTTCGAACGATTAAAGTATTACTTACCTATTTGTCAATGAGCCCCGAACTAGACAGTCTGTATATAATGGGCGCCATCTCCACAGCGATAGTGTTGCCGTGGACAGACTACAATTATATAGTGGCATCAAATTCAATAGAAACTTTAACTCCGTGATCCAGCCTGTCCCGACTTGCTGCCCTCCCCCCAGCGACGCCCTAAGCCGAGGTCCGTACCCCACAGGGGGTGCCCTTAGCGAGCAGTCGCTTAGTTTTAGTTAGTTTATTTAGTAGCTTAGAGCATCTCCACAGGAAAATCCGGTTGAGTAGCAAATACCCCTAGTGATCCCATACAAAAAAAAAAATATATACAGAATCAATCTCCACACCATATAATTTCAAGGCACAGCGTGGGTATTGCCGCGAGAAGGCGCCTTGGGGCCTTGGGGCTCGAATAATGCGAAGGATGTTGTCTGTCCTTTGAAATAAACAATGCGTTTTAAAAGAGAGGTAAATGACACCTAGATCCTTATACAACAAAATATATTTAAATTTCTTTGACAACAACTGACTAGGTATCTTTATATAGTGCCTAACCTGGTTAAATTGTTTATTAGCCTCAAAGAAAGCGCTCCAGTGGAGCACCTAGGCGCCATTATCCGATGTCATTAATCATTGTTATTCATCAAGCGCCCGCTAACATTATTTTCGTGTTCTACATTCTTATAAAGAGTTTTTGTTATGGCGCCCGGTAAATTGGACGTGTCGTTATTGGAATTCTTTGTCGACACTTTTCGATTAAAGAGGTTAAGGTTGGGTTAGTGATAATATGTAAGTGATGTAGGTAGGTAAAAAACAGCCATTTTCACCCATAGATATCTATGGGAGAAAATTGTTGTTTTTTTTTAAATATACATAGGTTAGGTACGTAAGGAGAAGTATTCCACGGCTATCAGGACAATCCCGGAAGTACGGTCAAGGGATCTTGACCGTACTTCCGGGATTGACCAGCATCTTACTGGAATACTTTCTACCCCCCAACACGTTTTTCTTGCGAATCTCTACTCAAGCCGGCAAATAAAGGCAAGAATGAGGTGGGAGCTTTGTGCGTCGTCAGTGTTCACTCTGGCCGGCCAGTAAGGGCAAGCAGACATGAATAATAATGCTTCTCCTGGGAAATAAGGTCCGTGGGGTCGTTACTGCCCAACAGCTCGCCACATGCTTTCCTGCGGTTTATGTATCTCTCTTTACCCTAGTCCCGTTTCGCCGAAGTAAACCACCGGCACAGATCAAGAGTACACAGGAGTGCGTAACCCTCACCACGACCGCGACGTCAACGTCATCTATACACTTATAAATTACATTTTTAGGGTTCCATAGTCAATAAGGAACCCTTATAGTCTGTTAAATATTAGAATATAATAAAAATTCTATAAAAACATTTAAAAATATAAAAAATAGTAGCCCACCGGTATCGGGAACAGGGTCCAAGCTACCGGCGGTCAGGGCTCCAGAGAGAGGAACATCTTAACAATACGGGCCGTGTCCAGGAGTACCGCTTTCTGAATCAGGCCCTTAATCCGGCTGCCCAACGAGAGCCATATCTATAGATTGTTATAGGTGTTAGTCATAGGTGTTAGTCGAGGCTCTTGGCAATTAAGCCATTGGCTGATAAGACGATCGGCATAATGATCACAGAGTCCACATCCCACATGTCGACAACCTCGCGAGCCAAGTCAAGATACTTGTTATCTATTATTATTAACGCAGTAGGTACCCGGCAAAATATTGCGCCACAATAAAGATCGTTTATACATACACACGAAGTGTTTCCGCCATGCCCAGGTCGATCCGTATCCATACCTGCATTGTGCGCCAAGACTGTTTGTTCAAGGAACAATGGATACCTACTTGGAATGTGTTGGCGGATAATATTTTATAGGCGGCGTGTACCTGGGTGTCTTACGCATTGTTCAACCTGTTTATTATTTTTCGTAGAAGGAATTTGTGCGTCAATTCTGATGGTTATTTTTGTACCTAGCTATCTATACGACAATTATTGCGCTCGCTACGTATTCCGCTGTTTCACGATTTCGAGTAAAAGGGTGGATCCAGGAGAGGGGGGGAGGGGGGCACAGGGTACGTGCCAAGTGCGGGTTGGTAGATTTCACATTTCGTCGAATTTTTGGTTGGTCACTGGGCCACCACTGCTCTTATTTTATGCTTACCTACTTACATATAAAAATAATTATATTACTTAATTAAATCACCGCATCACAAATAAAAAATATTTAAATGACGTCTAAAGGTAAACATGCATTTATTTGGGAGGCAGCTCAAGCCTGTCTTAAGCCTAGGTTTAGACTAATATAGTAAACATTTAAATGTACTTAATTAAATGTCTGTATGTAACTTCTTTTTTGCTGTTTCATCTCTTATTGTTCAATGTGTCATTATCTCTTTGTCCATTTCACCTGTTTCGAACCCTCTTCATCCGATATCTACATGCAGAATTCCATTTTAAATTCAATAAAATTTCCATAAACACAATGTGGTCGTTGAGATCTTTCAAATGCTCTCTCGATCCGATAATTCCGTTGCATTTTCAAATAAAAAGTCACTTATTGGACGTTCGCTACATTCTGTTTCTCGTAGCAAATAGGAATAAAAAGTCGTAATACCTTTGCCTGCTTTTCTTTTTATCGTCGCTATGTCGCCAGTCATTTGCAATTTCGCTCGATTTCGTAAAATTAAAGCTTTGTGTCCATCCTCTCTCATTAATATTGTGAGATACTTTTGGCATATTTACGCTAAGTACCTGTAAGGTTTTCAGAGAACTCTTTGTATTCTATTTTTTTTGGTACAATTTCATTTTTTTACCTATTGACCTAGTACTTACCCTTTTTTTTTTGAGCGTGGGTAGTTGTCAAATGGCTTCTCCCGCTCTGGGCGGAGCGGGAGGGCGTGGCAGACTTTTACTGACTAAAACCCACCCGTGTTCCTTCAGTTGCCTGTTGAAGGCCCCGGTATCCCTTTCGGACATTCTCGCAACCCTGGCAGATCTTAACACCATTCATTGCGCTATTTACGTTGTTGAGCAGTTTTTTTTCGAACTTATGAAGTAATGGATTGTATGGACATATGTTTCAAACCGATTCCAATTCTGATTGATCGTGTATCACGCAATTCGGGTGCTAGGTAGTATAGTACCCTCAGCCTAGAGACCTAAAGGCTACTCCTTCATTGTCCTAACATACCTATCATGTTTGAATTAGAATTTTTTACTTCATCGAACTTGCTTAAATTATGCTCCCAGCAATACCAGCAACCATCACATTGTGCGACTTCAGTATGCACTTTCTGTTCAGTAAAGAGAAAAGAAAAACTGTGTTTCAATAAACTGTTCATGCATTTGTAAAAGCAAGTCTAGAATAGTATTCACACCGTTGTCTGTTCTATTACGTAGACACTTCATACATACGATCTCTATTAATAAGGCTTCACTGTAAGCCCAAGTACGCATGGGCGATTTTTTTACGCGACGATTTTTTTCGCGCACTTTATTTTCATCACTAGGTCTTGTGCCGAGCATTTAGAATCTAACAGAGAGCATCCCATCGCGTCAAAAAATACTACTGCTGGAGTTTCAACTCTCGGCGCTAAGCATTTCATTGAAAAGTCAGTGCATGATAAAAAATCGCCAGTGGGTACGAGGGTCTACACACGTACACACATACTTTCTGCTTCGCGGCTACGTCGTAGCTTCGTAGGCGTCGTAGCATGAACAGACGCTTTGACGTAGCGCGTGTAACATTCCACTTTATTACAAAAGTTTGTATATGTACGTGTCAATGACGGACCTTGCCATCCTTTTATAATCGTACATGTTTGTTCATATCTGGCCATTATGTATACCCCCCGGAGCACGAATATTATACAAGAAACAGTCATAAAGCGACATGTTGTGCGTTTAATAGCTCGTTGTGCGAGTGACGGCGTAATATACGCCAGTTTATTGTCATACCCGCTAATACAAGGCTGTATTTGTTATTGACGTTAAAACAACGCATAAGCATTTACTATCGCGGCGAAATGAGTTATATGTAGGCTTCTTTTGTTTATGATGCCCCCCCCATAGCATAGATCATGGTGTAATCTGCGAAATAAGAAATTTGCACAAGTTTCTTTCATGAAAAAACATTTTATGGCTAGCACCTTCCCGTTAGCTATTAAAAAAACTGAATCTGTAGTATAATACTCACGTCAAAATATACATAGTTACCCAAAATAGCAATAAAACTGCCAAGAGAAGAATCACGAACACCTACAGACTCGAATTCACTAAGCTTACTAGTAAAATATTAAATTACAAAAATAAAATAGCTGCAGCCTCGCCCCTTTAAATATTGTATTACAAGAATAAAATAGATGCAGCATCGCCTCTTTTAATATTAAATTACAAAAATAAAATAGCTGCAGCATCGCCCCTTTAAATATTAAATTACAAAAATAAAATAGCTGCAGCATCGCCCCTTTAACATACTTCGCAAAAATCACCTCGTAATGAATGCGCCCGGAAAACAAGTGACTACTTCAGTTAGCTATAAAAGGAAAATAATAAATAAAATATAAGTAAAAATCTTTTTAAAAACAAGCTTTTAATGAACTAAAAAGTACTAAATAACACTTACGTAAACGTGAATAGGACTTTAATATTTTCATAAAACCTTGAGGCTTATCTTCAAGTTTAGTGTAAGAAGGTTTACGCCTCAAGTATATATTTTATTTTCTACTTTTTAGCATGAGAATTTGTTTAAAAATCTGTTCTATTACAAATCCAACGAATTAGGTTTTCCCATCGCCACGTTCCGCTTCCATCATCAGACCCTGAACATCACCTTATGCCAAAACACTTGTCAATACATAACTAATGAGTCCAAACACGATGGTGCTGTCTTGTTTGATTGAGGAGTTTCCATGGCCACCTTCCGGCTCCATCATCAGACCCTGAATACCACCTAGTGTCAAAGCACTTGTTAATACATGACCAACATGACCAATGAGTCCAAACACGATGGTGCTGTCTTATTTTATTGAGGAGTTCCCATGGCCGCTAACCGGCTCAATCATCAGACCCTGAACACTACCTAGTGTCAAAGCACTTGTTAATACATGAGCAATAAGTCCAAACACGATGGTGCTATCTTGTTTGATTGAGGAGTTCCCATGGCCGCCTTCCGGCTCCATCATCAGACCCTGAAAACTACCTAGTGTCAAAGCACTTGTTAATACATGAGCAATGAGTCCAAACACGATGGTGCTATCTTGTTTGATTGTGGTTTTGCCATGGGCACCTTCCGGCTCCATCATCAGACCCTTTACACCACCTAAGACTTAGGCTCGGCGCAAACGAGCCACCGACCACAGCCACTGGTGGCCAGCGACAGCAACTTAACACACTTTTTCATATATTTTGTATAGACGTGCCGCACACGCGTGTAGCCGGTGGCGGCCACTCGCTAATATTATGAAAAAGTACCCCTAAAAAAATATTTTTGTTACATGCTGTATACGTGATTTTACTCTATGTTTTTAATAAGTCATTCATCAAACATATTTATCAACAAAACATCACGCCTTTATTCCCCGAAGGGTGAGACAGAGATGTACCTATAGTACACCCACATTTCACCAGTTATGTTTTAAGTCCCATGTATATATTACATGTCTGAATTACCTGTTTGACCGGCCATAAATCCAAACTCCGGGCTACCACTGAGAAATTTCAGATGGAAAAACCCAATTGAAGAAAGAGAAAGAAAGAGAAAGAAAGAGAAAGAGAAAAAGAAAGAGAAAGAGAAAGAGAAAGAGAAAGAGAAAGAGAAAGAGAAAGAGAAAGTGAAAGAGAAAGAGAAAGAGAGAAAGAGAAAGAAAGAGAAAGAACGAGAAAGAAAGAGAAAGAAAGAGAAAGAAAGAGAAAGAAAGAGAAAGAACGAGAAAGAAAGAGAAAGAAAGAGAAAGAAAGAGAAATAAAGAGTAAGAAAGAGTAAGAAAGAGAAAGAAAGAGAAAGAGAAAGAGAAAGAGAAAGAGAAAGAAAGAAAGAAAGAAATCTGCTGTATACGTGATTTTACTCTGTTTTTAATAAGTCATTCCTCAAACATATTTATCAACAAAACATCACGCCTTTATTCCCCGAAGGGTGAGACAGAGATGTACCTATAGTACACCCACATTTCGCCAGTTATGTTTTAAGTCCCATGTATATATTACATGTCTGGATTACCTGTTTGACCGGCCATATATCCAGACTCCGGGCTACCATTGAGAAATTTCAGATGGAAAAATCCAATTGAAGAAAGAGAAAGAAAGAGAAAGAAAGGAAAGAAAGAGAAAGAGAAAGAGAAAGAAAAAGAGAAATAGAAAGAGAAAGAAAAAGAGAAAGAGAAAGAAATAAATAAATCATTTATTTGCTGGTAATGTAGGAAAGAGAAAGAAACAAAGAAAGAAATAAATCATTTATTTGCTGGTAATGTGGGTATACATGTAAGTTGGAATATTTGTAAATTGTCCCGATACATTTTGCCTTACGGCATGCAAAGTATTTTTGAATTTAATAGGTAATATAGTTACAACCATTACAATTATTATTAACACTTGTCAGGATTTAATAGGGAGGATTTTTTATTTATTGTTGAGTGTTTAAAAAAAAAAGTTACACTTTGGCTAGACAACGAGGCGGTCCACTATATCTTTAAATATCGTGTCAATACCAAGGCATAACTTCACATTTTCCTGCAACAGTAAATCTGCCATTTAATTAAGTTCTGTAGAAGTTAATTTCCGGATTAATTAAGAAATGAAAGTTAAACATAGACTAAAGACTTGCTAACTTACCGCGCTTAGTTAAAGGTCCATCTAAGTAACTCCTATAAATCCTCACTTGAACATACCTTAAGCCGTGACAGTCGAGTTACTCTCCTTGTGTAAACGAGACTTTTTCCTCGTTATTTAATTGAACGAAGAAGTAACTAATATTTTGAGGTTAATGTAATGCCATTATCATTGTTGTGGCTGTCAAACAACGCGACTAAGGGCAGATTTCACCAATGACATTAACTAAGTTTAAGGGCTGTCAGTGTCATTATTTTCTGTGGAATATTGACACTGACAGCTGTTGAACGCGTTCAGTTTCATTGGTGAAATCCGCCCTTAAAAATTATTATGCTAACAATTGTGTAAATAGTAATTTTATTTGTAATCTTAATTCAATTATTGTTTTATTATTATTACCTAAGCTGAAGAGTTTATTTATTGTTTGTTTGTATGAGCGTGCTAATCTCTGAAACTACCAGTCAGATTTGAAAAACTTTCTTTTTGCAGTTTATAGCCTAGTTCTTGAGGAAGGCTATAGGGATTTAACATCACGGTATGACTTTTAGGAATCGAACAAAAATAAAATAAAATATAAGTAAAAATCTTTTTAAAAACAAGCTTTTAATGAACTAAAAAGTACTAAATAACACTTACGTAAACATAAAAAGATTTTTACTTATATTTTATTTTCTACTTTTTAGCATGAGAATTTGTTTAAATATCTGTTCTATTACAAATCCAACGAATTAGGTTTTCCCATCGCCACCTTTCGCCTCCATCATCAGACCCTGAACATCACCTTATGCCAAAACACTTGTCAATACATAACTAATGAGTCCAAACACGATGGTGCTGTCTTGTTTGATTGAGGAGTTCCCATGGCCACCTTCCAGCTCCATCATCAGACCCTGAACACTACCTTGTGTCAAAGCACTTGTTAATACATGACAAATGAGTTCAAAACACGATGGTGCTATCTTGTTTGATTGAGGAGTTCCTATGCCCAACTTTCGGCTCCATCATCAGACCAGCTCCATGGTATCATTTTTTCAAAATGTCTCGGTAGTTGTATAAATATGCCAAGTTTCAGCTCAATCGGATGCCAGGAAGTGCTTGAAAAATTGATGATAAAAGGAGTAACCGGAAACACATACGAACAGAGCAAGCTAATAATAAAAAGCTTGTAATAAAAAAGGAGTGCGCCGCAGGCTTGCAAGCGTATTACTAGTGTGGGCTGCCGGCTGTGGGCCATTGATCAATTACTCGGTTCATCTGATCCACCCCAGAGTTCAAACGTCAACGTTGCATGTTTACGCCGCATTTTCGACACGAGATTTTCTCTAGCTTATAGGATATTTTTCCATAATTGAAAAATTCATTGCGCCGTGCGGCTGTAGGTATAAAACCTTATACAAACGCCAGAAAGTAGATTTTCGGAAACAGTTGTTTCGCATTTAGTCCGAAATTGGAAACTTAATTATTATGATACTTATACAAGATATACAACATTATTTTCATTCTAAGGGCTGCTAGGTATATCCAGACTATTCCCATGTTCCGAAAAAAACTTACAATAAGAGGGAAAATCTACTCAGTTGTCTTCGAGATTAACTCAAGTAAGTATATTTTTATAATACAAACCAGGTACCGAAAACCTTCATAAATTACGGTACAGGTATCGAAGAATTTTGATTATTTCTACGACTAAGGTTACCGCTATCTGGGTAACCCAAGAAGAAGAAACATGTTACTCTATTTACCATGTTACCGTCTCAATACCGGTTACATACACATAGGCGATGCGCGTCCTTTGACTAATGCCGACGGCATGTGTAAGATAGAGCTAATTTTTATTACGGTAACCAGTATTAATACTGGTTTTATTAAATTTAAGGTAGCCTTTAAAAATACCTGTAAAAAATATAAATGTAACCGAAAAGTACCCGTATTGATCATACCGGATTCGGTCCCTGATGCAAACAAACCGCGTAGGTAGGTACCTAACTACCCTCAAAGGTCACACTCAGAGAGGCATGGCCGTAGAACGCAGTTCTATTTTTGTTCCTACTTATAGAAAGTATAAAAGTACACACAATCTCTTTGAATAGGGCTCTATGGCACATGTGGCCCGTCGGAGCTTTATTAGCTATTTACTTATGTATGATGCTCACAGCAGGCCGTCTGTTTCATGAAACCCGAGCTCCAATGTTTTGGGATCCCTTGCCAAGGTTATTGAGATAAATTGAGGGTAAAATTAACGTCCGTTACTTTGGTGCGTGCTAGTTTTGGAGCTGGTAACTGTCAAAAGGATGAAGATTATTTAAAAAAAAATCAAGATAGAATACTAACCAATGTATTCTTTTTCAACTTCCATGTTTAACAGAAATTTAGAAGTAGAAAAAATAGAAATCCTTGCAATGATGTAATGTTTTCTATTGCCGCCCAACATGGGACTACGTTAAGCACTAGCGACAACGTTGAAGTTTGTTATTTTACTTCATTTCTTACGTCTCATACACCTATTATTCTCTTTTTCTCGTGAGTTTTTAGAAGTAGAAAAAATAGAAATCCTTGCAATGATGTAATGTTTTCTATTGCCGCCCAACATGGGACTACGTTAAGCACTAGCGACAACGTTGAAGTTTGTTATTTTACTTCATTTCTGACGTCTCATACACCTATTATTCTCTTTTTCTCGTGAGTTTTTAGAAGTAGAAAAAATAGAAATCCTTGCAATGATGTAACGTTTTCTATTGCCGCCCAACATGGGACTACGTTAAGCACTAGCGACAACGTTGAAGTTTGTTATTTTACTTCATTTCTTACGTCTCATACACCTCTCTCTTTTTCTCGTGAGTTTTTCTGCAGTTCATAAATAAATCATCTTTTTTTTACTTTGTACTACCCAACGTGGGACAACATTGTGAAACGCATACGTAATTTATTTCCTTTTAACTTCTCATATCCTTGAGTCTTTTTTTTACTTTTATTTTTGGCGCCCGACATGCGTCGATGTTTAAATAATTGATAGAGAAATTAATTGCAACGTACTATTGTTTCTGAATTACCCACTCCTTTTGTTTTAGGAAATGCTAAATCTTTGCCTTTAATGAATTTCACTAAATGAAAAATATGGCACCCAACGTATTACCAAAGTTTCAAACAGATAGGGATATTTTCGATGTTCATTTACATTTTGGCCATTCCGAGAATGGATTGGGTATCGGCACAAAAAATATTAAAACTCCTTTACTATTTTAATTTTGATGATTCATTTATTCATTTTGTAATTTAATTTACTTCATTCATTCATCAACATCATTCATTTAAACACTGAATAGTAATGGAAACGAAAGCTTCAATTCATTTCTTTTCGTATATATTACGACACGAGACAATGGAAATTCTTGAAAAGTATTGGTTAACATTTTGTCGAATAAATCCCAAAGGCACAGGTGGCGATAACTACTAAGTTATATCAATAAATTCACTTTCATGGCAGCAGCCACTTGATAACTTTATTACTTTTGTAGGCTCTATCGAGTTCTTTTGTTACAACTGTCTTGTTCTTCACTATTGTCTAGATTTATTATTGCAATTACTTTTGTAGGTACCTTTAGAATAATGTTATGTTTGTTTATACAGTTGGATATTATATTTTGATGATTTGGATGTTGTGGGTCCCAAATCGGGCAAGTACCAATGTGACTTTTTTCAATAAAATTCATATATACTTTCTGAGATTATCTTGGACATTACTGACATCGGTGATGGAAAACATAGCGAGGAAACCTGGACGTAAAGTTAACTAGCTGCGCCCCGAGGTTTCACCCGCGTAAGTCTCGATGCCTTGGGAATATCGGGATAAAGGCATCCTATGTCCTATTCCTGTCTACCCATGTGCCAAATTTTATCTAAATTCGTTTAGCCGTTTTAGCGTGAAAGCGTAAGAAACAAACTCACTTTTGCAACCGCTCAACTGTCGATTGGCCTTCTAATAGCCGATAACAATTAAAATTCTATTGTATCTCGTTAATGACAGTTGGAGGTTTATAATATTAAAAATTAGGATACAAGTCTGTTATCGCCAACCCGACTTGAGCAATCGTGGTGATCAATGCGTGTGCCTTCTCAGTATGAGAAGAGGCCTTTGTCCCCCTTTGACCTTTGCCCTGCAGAGGTACAATAATAAGCTGGTATTCTAATGTACATAGGCATGGAACTAGATTTCCCTATTATTGTCTACTAAAGAACATGCCTGAACAAGGGTTAAAATCACATCGTTATCGGATACAAACATTTTATTCTGTTTAAAACAAACGTTTACGTCGATAATCTTTATTTTATCAGAAGGTAGAGTCATCCAATTTTTCACCGCATTATTTTCGACTATAAATCCCACTATTCTCCACGCTACCCAATATAAAATTTGACTTTTATGGGTCAGTGTGAACCCTTAAATGCCTTCCTGTGTATAACAATGGCCACGTCACTTTTGTTTAGGGGTGTGACGTCACTGAAGTGTTGGATTTATTAAAATTTATGTTCGTGGTATATTATAGGGTAGGTCTGATAGTAGGTAGATAAGAGGTGTTGGACTCCTTGTTGTTAAATCTTGAATTACAAACCGAAAGATACATATCAAATAAGACCCAGTACCTATTTTACAAAATAGAAATCTTGCTTCAACTAGTAGTGTTGGCTTTTCATTCCGGAAAAAAGAGGTTTTTATGCCAGCAAAAAGAAAACAAGGCGCTCAGGTAAAGTAACAAAGCTTTTTGATATCCAATCACTTGACTTTTGTCGGTAGACATTACAGATCATCCGATTAGCTAATGACTCGTTCGACACTCGATTCAAAGGCACCCGATTATTCATGTAAAACGTAGGGATCGATCGTCTCGAAGAAGCGCAACACTGAGGGTACCATTGATTAATTAAGCGATACGTCAAGCCTGCGCCGTAATAAAGTTGCTGTTAAATAAATCGCCGGGAAATATATTTTTTACCGTCAACCTAAGAAAATCTGGTTAAAACGCCATTCGGTAATCCGATTTATGTTGTAGCATAACTCGCGTCGGTAATCCGATTACGTGAGCCGCCAGCATACAGGTAGCGGGATTGACAAATTTGTCACATCTTAAATAAGTTTTCCTGGTCATCCCGGAATCACATTAGTTTAACTCTGGAAGATTTGTGCAATATTTTTCATAGCACAGTAACTATAGGTATGTTATGGTACAAAGGGCAAAAAAACAGGTTATTGGATTTGGATTGAATATATTTTACTATAGACCAGACAAAGAAAACGTTTTCTCAAAAGCTTATTACATGGGCACCTACAAAGAATTATTCATGTATTCGAAACGGAACAAATATTATTTTTGAGGAACTCCGGATTTTGTTCTTGAAAAGAATTTATTTGAATCCAAATTATTCCTTTTTATTAAACGAGCACTGTTTTTCTTTATCATCAAATGAAATAGTTTTTTTTTAATTCTTAATTAATTTAAGTTCTACTTACCTCTCAACAGGCTGATCTCAAATCTGTATCTCAATTTGTTTACCGTATAATATTAAACAAGCTTTCTAGAAATCGTGTTAGAACTTCGTTTCCCAGAAAGGGTAAAAAATTTTGCGTTACATGAAATTCCCGACCAATTTTTGCCCTTTGAACGAAAAATAATGGAGTTAGGGGACAATTTGAACTTACCTATGTATTCAAAGTGGGTGCATTATCACTAGAGTCTGTCGAAAGCGGCCGAGTGTAATAAAAACTCCGGCTTGAAATTATTCGAGTACCTAATAGCTAATATTCCTTGAAATATTTTATAGGCAAGTCTGATGTAAATCGAGTTTATGAGGCGGCGTCGGCGACGGGGACTTGATCACATTTGAGCGTTTATACAGTTGACTCATAAGAGGTTTATAAGAAATATGATGAAAAAGAAATTTTCAGTAACTAAAACGTTTTTTTTTGTGTATATTAAATTTTGTTGAAGTAAGTACTTACTTACTTTTTTGATCGCGTTTATTTGTTGGAATATAAACTTGGGATAGGTGAAACCCTAGCTTTAATAAAGCTGTATCTTTATGTAGGTACTCATACTACCTACCTATCAAAGTAAGAATCAATTCATTTATTTACTTGATTATAGGTACATGAGACACTTTAAAACTACCGACCACTGTATTTTTTATATTGACGAATAAGTAAGTTCCTATAATTATTATAAAAGTCAAGTAACAATAATGACAACTTTATAAACGCACAAACATACCCCATGCGTGTCCCTAAATGTGGGTTGATCAAGATAACATACAAACACAAATGGAAATGATTGATCATTGGGAACTTACTAAGGCTGTACAAACAATTCTAAAGGATTGCTTTAAAAGCCTTAAGGCGCTGACAAGAGACAAAACGTAAAAGTAGGCTTGAACAAAAAAATTGCCAAGTCTATATAGTTTGTTTTTAGCGGAAAAAGATATATGTGAACATATTTTTCAGAAATCGGCTGTTTCCAAAGCACGTTTTGAAAAAAAATCGCGATATTAATGAACGGTAAACTAACCTTTTACCTTGAGTTCCAATACATTAAATATCAACGTACGTTGGTATTTCAATAAAATAAAATAACAAGAACGTCTTATTTGAATGCAGAACTTGGTTGTTTTTTATTTTCGATTACTCAACTGTTTTTTGATAAATAGAATAAATACTCAATCTTCATAATTTGCAATAAATTACAAGCGTTGTGTCATCACGCTACTCTTTCTTTTCTATGCAGTCCGACAGTGACCGCGGCTAAGCTCTTTTCAGCGTCTTAAAAAAGATTTAAAGCTAAAAGTCTATCTGAGTCTTCAGCGTTTCTGATAGCATTTAATAAAGGGAATTTCTTAAGGTGAAATCATTTCTGAAAATTGTTTGCAGGCACTTGTAAAGACTGATCCTAGATTTTTTAGTTTCAGTTTCAGCCGATTTCACTTCTTTTTTGGCATAAATATAAAAAACAATAAAATAATTTGAATTACTAATTATGTATCGAATCGGTACAACGAAGAAGGTAGGTTTATTAAAGTTGGTACTCATTGTAATTTATGCTGTGCACAGTTTGCACCGTTAAAGTTTTATGTTTCAGAGTTGTTCAAGCCAAATCACGCCAAGCCGTATTTGGAAAAATATTGACTTAAAGAAAATTTCTGCATTCATAACAATATTCCATATTCCGATATGAATGCAGCTTTACGTGCTTGGCCGAACAGTCGGGCAGTAAAACCCCAGAGATCGCTTCGCTCAGATATTCCGTTTCGTTACACTTTGTTAGTTTTTTAATGCTTCCGACCGCGCTGCCAGATTGTAACGCTGTTTCCAAACGCAACGCGGCCATGCTTAATTTACTGTCAAATTCGCTGTTCGAATTTCAAAAATGTTTTGCTCTTCCGTAGACGTCTTATGTATTGTAAATGGAATATGGATATCTTGGCAAAGGAAATGGAATTTTTCAGTCTATTGCAGTCGTTTAGTAAATAAGTTAATGTTCAACTAAGCAAAATTCTGGAATAGGTTTTAGAATCTTTTCTAAAAGTCTATTCCAACACTCCATGTACACAAAAAATATATTTTTAAAACCAAAACGGGGTGTAGGTTTATTACGATACAAACTTAGTTAGGTATTTATATCAAAGCCATTTGAAAAACATTGCCTCCGTACATTTTCAATGTGCTATAAATATACCGGATTGATCGATTGTCACATTCGAAACGCTTTGGTTATTACATTTCGAATGGTAACCGAACAACACCGTACTCCCATTTATTCACCGTCAGTTTTACAAATGGATAATATTTTTGTAGGTGGAAAAGATTGATTTAATGCAGAGGTTCACAAACTTTACTTCTCGTAGACCACTTTTAAAATTTTCTGGGTCTCTGTGGACCCCACCCTGCTGCTACATTACAATCATATACACGAAACTTGTCGAAATTTTTTTTTTAAAGCACTTATTTTTTTTGGACCAAAAAAAGTAAAACATTTGCAGTACTTATTATGTTTTAGATATTCCGAGAGGGAATACGTTTTTCATGGATTCCATGAAAAACGTATTCCTTATTCTTGAGAATTCACTTACTTCATTACGTAGGCTACCCACCCGGTTAGGTAAACCGGGTGGGTAGCCTCAATAATATAACCATTCAATGGATCAAAGGACACAGCGGCTCGCTGGGCAATGATGCAGCCGACGAACTTGCCCGAAGGGGGTCGAGCATGGCACCGGTGGGGCCTGAACCCATTGCACCACTCCCCTTCGGGTACCTACGCTCTCTGGTAAGGAAACGCAACGCACTAGGGATCAACACTACAAACTATGGTTGGACCAAGGTGACTGCAGGCAGGCTAAGGAGGCAGTCCCTGCCATCGATTGCCGCCTCACGAAGCGGGTGCTCCGACTAACGAAACAACAGCTGCGAACTGTTACAGCAGCTATAACTGGACATGGGTCTTTTAATAAACACCTCTTTGTCATAGGAGTCACAGACAGTCCGCTGTGCAGGGCCTGCATGGAGGACGACGAGACAGCTGCAGCTCATGTGCTACTACACTGCCCGGTGGTTGCCACATACAGGGCAAAGTACTTCGGTGACCCTACGTGAGATGGTCAGTAACACCAAGGCGTTCCTGGCCTTCTTGGAGGAGCTGGGGTGGATCGAATAAGTGATTTCCCACCCGTACGCAAAATACGCGCTTTGACGTGAAGTTGCGAATACCTGCCCGTATTACCTGTTACCGTATTACCAAATTCCTAACCTCGAATACACGTAGGTATTTTTTCTTCAGAGCAAGTTTTATAGCACATTTAAATTGCGATATACCTAACCGATATAACCCACGAAATGACGGATCATTTCGTGGGTTATATCGGTTAGGTATATCGCAATTTAAATGTGCTATAAAACTTGCTCTGAGCAAGCATTTATGGAATATGAAAATGATGATGGTGTTACTCGGAAGTAACACCATCATCATTTTCATATTCCATAAATGCTTGTTAAAAGGGCACACATGCGGAAAATGTATGGCGAAAAAATATGAACACGTTATTATGAGAAACGAATTTTCTGAAAAAGAAAACTCAATTTTCTTTGTTGGTGTGCAGCAACTTGTGATAAAAGAGAAGATAAGATATAAGTACATTATGTCTATGTGACAGTTAGATAGTTTCAACCTTAGTGAAGTGTCAATTTACTGGGAATTGTAGTAGTGTCAAAAGTGGTAAGGCAATTACGAGGTCGACTATACCTAGATACGTTTAAGGGTACGAGCCACAGGCCACAGCCATCGGTAGCAAAGCATCAAGTAGTTCACATTTTTCTTACGTTTTGTTATGGATTCGTCGCACACGTGTGGCCGCTGGCGACCACCCGCTACGCTACAGCAGTACTCAACACCGCAGCAAGAGGCGACAACCACCGGTGGTTGTGGTCGGTATAATGTTTCATTAATCACCTTTTTGTATTGAATATAGTAAGTAGATTGAAATGAATATAGTAAAAGATTTGAATATAGTAAATATATTCGTTATTTTAAATAAATAGGGAATATGGAATATTACGCAAAGCTGAGGCAGTATAGTTAAACAATACTTTTACACGAGGTGAACAATACAAATTGTCAAAACACGGGGCAACATAATTTCATACTTCTACGGTATATTTTTTAATCCCGTAGACTAATTTGACATTTCATGTGATTGTTGTTTTTTTTTCAATTTGGCGTTTAACATTTGCACTTTCAAATTAGTCTACGAGATTAAAAACAGACTATTTATGTTAAAATAATACCAAAAGGTTAAAAACATGTATAATAAGCCTAGTAGCCTACCCCGCCTATCCACTCCATATGCCAAATTGACAACCAAAGTCAGCGCCGGCAGCCAATTCGGGACACGGCGCCAGCTGAGGCACTTCCTAATTTTTGTATTATCTAGTGCAATGGTGCCCTCTAGCGGGAGCAATTGACAGTATGGTTATTGGCACGAAACATAAACAATCAAAACATTTAAATCTCGAACAAAAACCATTCAAAAGCAGAACACAATCGTGAAATCATATTCATTCTCCGATTTGACTTCAACCCGTGTACGAGTACAAACCTTTTGTCCCTAAGGTTGCGGGCACGAAACCAGCAGCGAGGAGCGATGGCCGAGCGGGGCGGGGTGGGTGGCGACGGGACAAAATTGTTCCATCCTAAAACATAATGTGAAAACCAGTATTGTGTCCATATCCGGTTCAACCTTATCGCCAGTCCGCAGTTAAATTCGCTCGTCGACTCATGAATAAACCGTAAATATTCATCCTGCTATTATTTTGGGATCATTTTGGACATGTTCTGTTACTCGGAAGTTCAGAACGGAAATAATTTAGATGCCGTAGGTAACTGTTTTTTAGAAACGATAGCAGTTTGATTCATTTGTTTTGTATTGAATGGGATTTATTGTTATTTTGCGGGCGAATGGGTTGCGATGGTTCATTCATAAACGCGATTGTAATCCCGTAAATGGCTGTGATGGTAAAGGCACAGTATAAAATATGGATAGGAAATTACAAAATAAACGATAGAAAAGGCACTCACACAGACGCGTGCATTCACGAGACCCCAAGTGATTTCATGCTGTCAGTTGCGATCGAGTCCAGTGCTCGTCGCGATTATTTTAAAAATGGAGGGTAGGTATTATTTCAAGAAATAGGAGTAGTTTCCATACTGTCCATATTTATATACTGTGGTAAAGGGCAATTAAAAATCGAGAATCACTGAAATGAGCAGGAATTTTGATGTTAGAAAAGAATAGAAAATTAACTTTTCGTGACCCAAATTCCTTAAAATATCTAGATCTTGGATGACAGTTACAATAAACGGATCGTGACTGACTACACTCTTCGTAGCAGCGTATCTATACCATAACATTGAGTCATTCATAACCATATTATGTGGAAGAAAGAAAAAATGATAGGTACGCCCCATAGACATATGTTCTTTCTATGGTACGCCCTATATCAAACAAATTGGCGGAAATTGCAGTATGATATTTCTCTGCTATCTAATAGCGTAGCTTTTATTCGTAACCGATTACGACTAATCTGTTTCATTTTGACAGTTCAAAAACATTAATTGCGTTATTTACGTCGTTGAGCAGATTTTTTTTTCGAACTTATTATGCAATGGGTTAGTCATTTGTTTCAAACCGATTCCAATTCTGATTGATCGTGTATAATCTCTGTATATAATCTGTATACAATTAGGGTGCTGGGGCCTTATTATGAACTCTTATTTCCAGGCAGTTTACGGTGTAAACAGAGCTGCCTTGCAATTTCGTATTATGAATCGTCAAACAAGCCAGTCAGCGGTCACGTGACACCCTGGCCGCCTTCTGCCCGAATATTGCCTAGCAATACCGTACTACGAACCTTCGTTTGACATTTCTTGACATTTAAAACTGTTAATATGTAACCTCACAATCCATTCAATAAAAGCTCCTCTGAAGCAACTTTTATTGAATGGATTGTGAATTGTTTTGGATTTATTTGGCGAAATTATTCGAGCGTTATCCAGTTAACATAAAAAAATATCAGGTGTGACGAATATGTACCGTTTGAGTTTCTGGAAACTCTAGAAAGTGGCACTTCTGAGTGATAAAAATACCGAAAAACCACGGCGAAAAACGAAAAAATTGTAAAACTCCCACAACTTTTCCAACAGAACATAAGTTAGGCGCCGACGAGGGCGAAAACTCCCATCCACTGAACTATGAATAATAATTATAACTGCCTTTTAATGTCTCGTTTATTTATTTTCATACTTAATTATACATTTTTAAACATTTTGTAAAAGTCATTAAAAACATCATTTGAAAATATAAAAATAGGTCCGCCGGTATGGGGGTCCAAGCTACCAGTGGTCAGGGTTGCAGACTTGCAGAGACAGGAACCTCCTTACAATGCGAGCCTTATCTGCCTTCTGAATCAGGCCCTTGATCCATCTGCCTAACGAGAGCCTCGAGAGCTGCTGGTCGAGGCTTTCGGCCATGAGCCAGGCCATTGGCCGTTCCGACAATCGGCACTATGCAATGATAGCCGAGCTCATATTCCACATGTCAACAACTGCCTCTATTAATAATATTA
The DNA here is from genome assembly GCA_947363905.1 of Lithophane semibrunnea. Classification (NCBI taxonomy): domain Eukaryota; kingdom Metazoa; phylum Arthropoda; class Insecta; order Lepidoptera; family Noctuidae; genus Lithophane; species Lithophane semibrunnea. The sequence continues at coordinate 8,848,200 of OX376209.1, read as the reverse complement.
TCATGATGAAAACTGATTTTAAAACACTTGAAAACCACCATACGGCGGTGTGGTTTAAGTATATTCACCCACCACCATATCCATCCCTAACCATATTTTTGTTTATTCTTCGAATCTAGTAGGTACTTAAAATTATATAAAAATAATTTCTTCTTTGTGCAACAATGACAACAATCCAACCATGAAGTTTTCAAATTCCCCACAGAACTTCAAGTGGAGTACGTTCGGAAACTTAATCTCGCGTTACAATTTGCAAACACACAAAATTATTAAATGAATTAATTAATTAATTTAATAATTTAAAAAGTAGGTGAAAATATATAATTATATATTTTCACCTACTTTTAGTAACTAGAATTATTTTTATTTATTATTTTTCATAAAATACGTGATTTAAATAAAATCGTAACTTACCGATAAATATATCATTGTGTTTCTGAACGATACGGCAGAGAATTACAAGCCAGCCATAGACAAACCACCCAGCGTGAAGTCGGTCAGAGTTATGAATGTCATAATACGAAATTTAACCATGCAGGGATACGAAATGCCTAGAACTTGCCAGGTTTTTTAAAAGTTCGTAATAGGCCCCACATCTATTTTCACTACTGGCCGTTTTGACTAATACCAACCCGTTATGTAAGAAAAAAAAAACAACTTAATATGAATGTATTGTATCTTCCACATTTATGTTTCAATCTCAACTCCAATCGATCAAAACCACGACCGCGAGAGAATCCGGATGATCTGTAATTATTTAGCAGCCATTCTACCCTCGGGGGTAAAGGTATCTACTCTACCCTCCCCGAGATTGTACTAACAGCTACAGGATTATGATCTCAATGGGGCTGACTGGGGCTTAGTGGGGTTGAAATATCTCGTGAAAGATGGCTGTGATGGGAAATAAATGTTTCGGTTTTGCATTGGGTTTTGAGGTCATAAGAGGCACACGAACCGGTTTATTTTAAGAACGATTTGGTTCAATATTAGGAAGTTTTGATACAATAGAGAAAAGAAAACAACCGACTAGAAAGTATACAAACCAACTGAAGGAAAAAGCAAAGATACAGACATAAACAGCTAGAGAAATTAGCGTTGGATAGAGTAGAATGGAAATTGCTGCACTGCACTGCTGTATGACGAGCTGTTGCATTCCCTCGAAAAAAACACTTACGACCCGATCCGTGCTTAGATTGATTGCTTAGGTTCTTGCGTTTCTGTTTACGATAGGTCTTTAGAGGTATGAGGAACAGGTTGTAAAGTTCACTCATCCTCTATATAGAAAACGGAGGATCCTCCGACCAGTGTCATGGCTGTGTGTATAATTTGTGGACCATTTTACGAATCTCCATACAAAACTGTCAAACAGATGAATTGCGTAATATGAATTGCCCGCAGATTAGTCAGTTTGTGACATTTTAAGATGATTCATTATTATTCTAATAAGTAAAGTGGCCGTTTTAGGCCCCTCGTTCTTTGAAGCGTAGTTTGCATTTGGCGATGTAGATGTCGCCACAGGTTCATTATTATATATACTATTGGATATATTTGGCAGAATTTTTGTTTGCAGACTGGGAACGACATTAGTTATACCGAAGAAGTTTAATTTATTCTCGTATTGTCGTCTCCACCTTCCACTTTCCACTACTTCATTATCCACTCGGGAAGGCACAAAACGTTTTCCTTTGGCTCTTAAGTGTCTTTGTAATGATCCCGCCCTCCTTATATTTAACCCCCATAATTAACATCCCCATTAAAAATATGAACCCTGTTCCCCCATTACCATAATCGCAGCTGTAACCACGTAACCACTTGAGCGATCGCTGGCAACCCAAAGCAACCCACACACGAGAACGAGGGCACTGATAAATTTCTTTCAATCTGTTTTTCGACATTTCTCCGCGTCAGCCATTAACTTTGCTACTTCTATCAGACCCTCCAACATAAATTCCACTCTATGTTCCTCATTTTAAGGTGAATTGTTGAGTGGTGGGTACTTAAGTGCCTATTTCAGTACTTGTTGTACCTTGACAGGTGCGTGTAGCCGCTGATAGTGATAAAATATGAGCACGTTTCGCGTATCTGTTATGTTATAGGATACGTAAGAGGCGGGATTAATTATGGTATATAATTAACAGTTACCGGGACGCTTCTGTCGAATGGGATCAATATTCACTTACCAGATAAAAAAAAATAACAACATAACAATAATAACATAAAATTACCTATCTACGGGGTTAAATTTAATTCATGGGCTGGGCATCCTTTTAAGGGGTCATTGTCATTATCATGAAAAACTTTCATAATGAGACGAAATCTGAAATCTTGAAAAAAAAACTGTTCCCTACATTTTGACGAGTTATGCGAACTATGAATGTAGGGAACAGCTGTTTTTTTTTTCGTGATTTTGGTTTTGGTCCCATAGTGAAAGTTGTTCATAATGATGAGTACAGTGAACCCTTAATTCCCATGCCCATGAATTTAATTTCACCCTGTATAGATAAGTTATTGCGAAGCGACAAAGCGACAGTTTCCATATTTAGGTAGGCTATTAGGCTCATATGCGAGCAACTCTCATTTTAAAACTTAATTTATGTATTCTTTTCCAACAGTCAATTGTTGTTTTAGAGTGAAAAAGTAACAAACAAACTCACTTTCGCATTTATAATATTACTCGTTGATGGCCGCGGCTTCGCCCGCATAGATGTCGGTTATTATATACTAAAACCTTCCTCGAGAACCACTCTATCTATTGGTGAAAACAGCATGAAAATCGGTGCAGTCGTTTTTGAGTTTATCGCGAACAGACAGACGCGGCGGAGGACTTTGTTTTATAATTATGTAAGGAAGTTAGGAATTCTTTATTTATCCCTATTAACAGATTATTATCAAAAAAATACTTGGTAAAAACACGAAAAACAGCCAGTAAGGTATCGGTGTTAGCAGAAAAACAACGGGAATATATTTCTTTTTCCTCTAAATCCAAATCTATAACGAAAACAAGAACCTTTACGTAGAACATGTTTTGTAAGCGTAAAAAATATAGGTGTGTATGTGGTCATGAGAGTTAGAAAATCCGTAGGATTTATAACACTGACTACATACGGGGATATATTTTTTTATACGAAATTGTTGGCAACTCTTCTCTTATCAAGTAAATCGAAACATAAAGACACCTTGTAGGACTTCTTTCAGTTAAAAAAGTCCTACAAGGTTTTTTAGGACTTTTTTCAGTTCCTACCTAAGAAATCTTTTTGTATAGGTATCGTTCTGAAACTGTAATAGTACATTGTGATACAAGTGTGCTCTTTTGGATATTACAGTTGAGGCGGTATCAGTCGCGTGAGCCGAAGGCGAACGCGATAAGGTAGCCGAGAGTGTAATGACCAATGCACACGCGTTTCATACGACGTTTTTCAACACACTTGCGAGGTAAAACACAGACTTGTTGTAAGAACTTATGCTACAATAACGTAATTATAAAGATGACACATTTAAATTTATAAAGTTCAACTGACCTTTGTTGCCAGGTACTGACTATCCGGAGCATCGATCGACAAAACGCCCCTGGCCCCTGGCACAGATATTATAATACCTAATCCCATACAAAGAAATAATACAACCTAAGTCTGGCTATCGACCTGGCTATTTTTCTTCCTCCATTTTTTTAACAGATGGCAGTGACTTACTAATTGCCAGACACTGTAGTTTTACAATGCCATCTAGGAGCCTTGTCTAGATTTAAAGAAAGTTTTATAGAAAACAGGTTCAGTAAAAAAAAAAAATGATAATTATGTACCAAAAACATGTTAATTGACTATTTTTAATTGTTATAATTTCTACGTAAAGTACTAGATTAAAAAAAAATGTTTTTGGCTGATGCCAGTAAAAAAATTCATTCTAAGGGTTCGAATTGAAGTAAAAGCCTTGATATATGTTTTTTGTTGAAAATACGAAATTTATGAGTGTAAATACATAAATCAGTATTTAAACAAAGATGTTTTGATTTATACTAATATTACTTCAGCCAAAATTTGCCATATAACGATTTTTTGTAATTGATAAATTTCATAATTGTTACTTATGCTGCCATCTATGATATTTTTTCAAGACTAATTATAATTTTTTCGAGTTGAGACCCCATCCCCTGGTCAAAACGCTCCTGGTTTGCCTATAGCACAGATATTATAATACTACGTACATATTAAAATAACCAAAGCGAGCTGAGCTTGTATTTATTTGCCAGTTCATTGAAGTAAGACAAAAATACGTTTTCCGATAATGACTGCCATTTTTGGTATTTTTCCACTGTATGAAAGTTTCGTAGGCCGCTAGGTATTTCTCTCTAGATTTTGGTGGCAACAGGCTTTCACTCGCGTTTCGTGCCTCGATTAGTATTTCCGGCGGGGTCAAATCTACGTATTGTTCTTCTTCCAGTGAAGTCGACATTTTCGAAAATAACCACACAACGCAAAATGTTAACAAATATTCGTATCTATGGAAAATGGCGCTCTGGTTTTGTTATTCGCGCGCCGCGCTAGCAATGCGCGCGCAGGTGTAAATAAACGCACTGGAAAATTCGCTAAACAGCCTATGTAATAAACACAACGTAATGTTCTGAATAGGTACTTGCGTATTCGAAACATTAAGGGCGGGTAGGAAGCAAAATTGCCTGTCTTCAATTTGATTTTTCATGAAATTGATAAGACTTAGGTGTAAAATAAAAATAGTATGAGTAACTACATGATATTTCCAAACTTTTTGTGGAACAAAAACACAAAATATTAAAATTTTCTCGATAAAAAAATATCACGAAGTTACCTCTAATTTTCACGTATTTTCGATTTGTACTTAAAATGCTAATGCCTATTATGATAAAAATTAGATGATTATATGTATTAAAACAAGGCAAAAAAAATTGTGTAGGCTTTTTTTTTATTCCTTTTATTTTTGGTTTTATTACGAATCAAAGCTTGTAGGACTTACGACGTTCTTAGTTCGTGGAAGAAGCCATCTTCTGTCGCACATTACGGGAACTTCAAGCATATTTTTGTTTCACAAATCAGTCGGCGTCGCTCTGTTGAGACGAGAGGACTACGCTCAAATTTTTAGCTGCGCTGAGATATTATTTATTTTCGTAAATAATATTTTCGTAATTTATCACATTCCACAAAAGAAACTGAGACATAGAAAACATGAAAAAAACACTAAAACCACTTCCAAAACGAATATTACAAGTGTTATTGATTGATAAATAAATAAATACCGAGTCTAAATAAACATATAAAATTCAATGTTTATATTTGAAAACTCAAGATGACATACATTTTATTTGACAGATTTTTGACTGGTATAGTAGCACGGAGTATAGAAAGAAGTAGGTAAAACTAGCGCCATTGCTTTCTAGCGGTGAATTTTCTTGCGGAGAAAATTTACAACATAGCCAACGAGCCCATTCCACGTTCATTTGAAAGTTCGCACTGGAGATTAAATCTTATTGCGATTTACTCAGGATCCAAATTCGTTTACTCCCACTTTTTTTGACAAACTTCTTGTAAGGTGACCCTTAGACGAACAATTGGAGCGACTGACCGCCCCTAAATAAAACTTGTTTAGAATAATACCTTTATTCTTCGGTTATTGGTATAACGAACGAACTCTAACAGATTCCGTATGACTCCGGATTTTTAATTTGTCTATCCGTGATGTCTTGTTTATATCTCTTTAGTTGACTTTTTTGTCGTAGTTGGGTTTTAGTTTTTACCTGACTACGGCGAAGCAAAAAGGAGGGTTATAATTTTGACCGGTTTCTATGTATTTATCTATGTCTGTTCCCACATATTATCTTCTAAAAGACTCATCACAATTTGAGAAATGAGGTATCGTTGGAAGCTTCTTGATCGTCCGCTGGTCATAGGCTATATGAAGACACATTAAATTGAAAATGGCGCCCTCTAGGTGACATATCATGAACAACAAAAAATATTTTTTAATCATACCATGTTGGGTATCAAATGAAAGGTTTTAATTAGCACATTTCAAAAATATATATTATAACCCAAAAAAAAACCGCGACAATCAAGACGTATACTGCCATATGTTTATGTTAACGCGTGGGATGATAACTGCCGCTTCACGCGCCGCCGCACCGTAAACAGAAAAAACGTCAGACGCGCCGCATGACGCCACACTGCACGCAACGCGCCACGCCCCGCGTCTCCGTAAATGAGGCCTAAAGTTATAATGCAACTTGGCAGGTTTTCAAAGCTACAATTTCAACAGTTACAAAGAGGGGCCATCCTAAACTTTCTACAAAGGGACTAGTTATAACAAGCGCCCGAGACGCGCATTAAAGAGCGCAGACGCGGACAGAGCGCAAACGCGCGGAAAGAAAAAAAAGAGAAAAAAAAAAAAAAAAGAAAAAAAAAAAAAAAAAACAAATGTATTCGATTTAAATTACCTAATGTTAGAAGTAGCGAATGTGACATCATATTGAATGGACAAAAACTGGAGTTTATTAATCAAACAGTTTTCTTGGGAATCACGCTAGACGAGAAATTACAATGGGGACCTCATATAAAATCTCTTGCGGGGCGGTTAAGCTCGGCCGCTTATGCTGTTAGAAAGATAAGACAGTTAACAGATGTAGAAACCGCGCGTTTGGTCTATTTCAGTTACTTCCACAGCATTATGTCGTATGGCATTTTACTGTGGGGTCGGGCTGCTGATATTGAATCCATTTTTATTTTGCAAAAAAGAGCTGTCAGAGCCATTTATAATCTATGTCACCGCGAATCTCTCAGGGAACTATTTAAAAAGATTAATATCATGACGATACCTTGCTAATTCATTTATGAGAATATTATGTATGTAAGAAAAAACTTAAATCTTTTAAATAAAATAAGTGATAGACATAATTTTAATACTAGAAATAAAGATAAAATAGATCAACCATTTTTCAGATTAGCTAAAGTACAAACATCTTTTATGGGGTACTGCGTTAAATGCTATAACAAAATACCTCGTGATATATTGCAATTAAATGAAAGAAAATTTAAAACTCATATAAAAAGTGCACTTTGTAAACAAGCTTATTACAAATTAGAGGATTATATCCAAGATAAGAATGCTTGGAAACATGCTGGTCTTGCTCCATAGGACGATTTAGTGTCTGGACAAAATCAAACTGATAGCTAATTTAGTTTTTTTTTATTTTTTATTTATTATTTGTATGTACTATTTGTAACAATGTTAGGACTATTGTAATATCGTATACTTTTACAATCTTTGTGAATATGTGAGCACCATGTATCTGGTAATTAATTTATTCATTATTGCTTCATTTATAATTCTTTTTACCTTTTGTGGTACAGTAATCTTATTATAGATGCATCGTCTTCACATATAATTATATAATTAATGTATACAAAATATTGTAAAACATTTTTAAAAGAGTAACGGTGGAGTTTCTTGCCCATTCTTCTCCATACGAAAACTACCTTTTGGAAGGGGCAACTAGAATCAATTCTATTTCTTTGTTTGACGTTCAAAAGTGCCATATTATGTGCCTATTTGAAATAAATTATTTGACTTTGACTTTGACTTTGCATTTTGTACGCTGCGTTTCGGGCGCAAGACTGGGAGAAGGTATGCCGCGGGCATTGCTGCTACGTGCGCCGCCGTGATGAAACGCCGCGTGTGACGCGGCTATGCCATTCGCGGGCTCCGCCGTAAAAAACGCTCCATTTCAAACAAACGCGTGTAAAATCGCCTCCGTAAACACACTCATACAACGCCATATGTTTGAAATCAGTGCGAGCCGCGCCGCCCAAAACCACACGCGACTCCTCGCGTCTCCGTAAATGAAGCCTAACCGTGCCCTTGACGCTTGGACGCGAGTTCCTTTTTCACTATTTTTCCTTGTCATTTTCTCCGCATTAGTAATAAACTTAAAAGAAACACGGTTCAAAAGTTACAATAAAATGTGGAAATCTTGTTGCGTTTGACGAGCGTCCAAAACGCGCCGGGCGCGCGCCCAAAACACAGTGCCGGTACTGAGCGCGTACCTCGGGCCTTTGTTATAATTAGTCCCTTTGGTACTTTGGCACCCATTTACATAGATGAATAGATGTCAATTCTTGTAGTGGTGAAGCCGACAATCCTACATTTATTTCTTTTGTACAGAACTCGGCCTCTTTTTCACATGTTTCAAATGTTTTCGAAGGGGATTGTTCGCGTTTGGCGCAGGAAAGGTTTTCATGACACATGCCATATTCGTTGCACAATACAGTGCAAAATTCATTATACGAATATTATTTTTTACTTGGGTATCACTTTGCACGATCCTCTAAAGAGAGAAATCCACGATATAGCATTATATTTATTACTTGGTAACACAGTTTTCCACAAAGACGTCATTAGGTACAAATTGTACAAGGTCCTAAATAAAATTTGGTAACATTTTAATTTGAACTTTTTCACGTCAACATTGAGTTTCTAGTTCCAAAACATGAACATGATCTATAGTTCTGAATTCAAGCTTAGCGTATCGTATAAGCAAAATAAACTACAGAAGATTGAAATTCGAATTCTATAAACGCCAGACGAAAAGTTTCTGCTGGCGGGAAGGCATTGTGTTTTGTTTTCGTCGTGTTTAATGAGAGGGGTAGGTAAGGGTTGCGCGGGTGAAATATGATTTTTTGCTGTCAAACTACTCCCCCTTAAGGTAAATATGTAGTGAAAAATATAAAAGTACTTATGTAATTTCATTGAATATCAAGTACTTAAGTTCATTTTTATCATTTTATTTATTTACACAGAAGACATAAAGTCTCTTTCATGAGATTTAATTAACGAAGCGCAAATCTCTGTTCTTGTGAAAATAGAGAATGCTTATATACTATAGGATAGTTCATACTAAATCCATGTAATTATAATATCCCACTGACCTACCCGTGGGATTATTTTTTCATAACTAAACGCCCATGATTTGCCTATGGTATTAAAAAGTTTCACCAAAGTCAATTTCTATATTATATGTATGGTAGGTATGGAATTAGTAAATACTATAATGGTAACATGGTATGTGATGTTGCCATGATAGTACTTACTAATTCCATACCTACTGCCATGTCATTACTCCGACTAGTAAATAGTTATCTGTGGCGCACTTTACCGCACTAGTGCGGTAATGTAAAGTAAAAAGCACGCTTCCATAATACACTGCATTATGAACCTCAAAAGTGGGTCAATAAGAGCCACTTTACGAGCAAGTGTGTTGAAAAGAATTTGTGCGTTCTTTCTTTTTTGTTTCGACGGTACATTTGTGTTTTTTATACTGTTTGGGTCCAGTAGGTACTGCAGGCGTAGCATGGCGCTTTCTGTCTCTACGAAGAATAGACATAGCTTTTTCTATACAAAGTGACAGTTCGTTTCTACATTTTTGACATCCACCGTAGAAATCTTTCTACAATCTGTCATTTTGTCTTTCATTTCTAACGATCTTTGTCTAGGTCTTCTTGTAGGTAGACTATTTCGGATGAAAGTTTTCTATCCTTACTGTCAAAATCACACTGACAATCGATAAATCCTATCACAAAACCGACAAAACAAAGAATTCTGATTCGAATTATGTAAAAGAGTGAATTTCGTAAAAAGTGTAGTTGACTCTTTCTACTTTGCTGCTTTCTCGTAGTGTCTACAGGAAACGTCAGTTTTGTCTACTCTTCCGTCGACAAAACCGTGCTCATGCTACGCCTGCTGGTAGTCACATTTCGGCGGAGTCAGAGATATTGTTCAGATCATTAAGGGTGTAGGTGAGTAGACATTTGGGGCATAAACTACGCAGTTTTGTTGGACTTCACGAGAAACTTGAGTGCTCGGATTACTTTAGATATTAAAAAAAAAGCCATTTGGAATTCTAATTATATCCATACTTAATATAAATTCGAAAGTAACTCTGTCTGTCTGTTTACACGCCTATAATTTGGCAAGAAGATAGATAGGGGAAGGACATAGGTTACTTTTTATCGACATACCGCGAGGGCGAAGCCGCGGGTGGAAGCTAGTAATATTATAAATGCTAAAGTGAGTTTGTTTGTTACGCTTTCTCGCTAAGGGTGCGTTTCCACTGAAGCGGAGACGAGCGGAGCTGAGCGGAATCGAGCAATCACATTGGTTAAAATCCTCAACGCGTCTGTCGTCTCGTCTGTGATTGGAAGATTCCTGCACGTCTCGGCTCAGCTCCGCTCGACTCCGCTTCAGTGGAAACGCACCCTAAAACGGCTGAACGGATTTAGATGAAAGGACAATGCCAAGAATCGGCTCGAATTGTATGGAGCGTCCGACAGAATTTCTGTAATAATGATAATTCATAATAAAAAACAGTAAGAATTATACAATATAAATACAATCTGTAGAACCACACCGTTGATAAGTCATTTTAAATAGTTATTCAATTTAACAACACATTTCATAGCTACAATTTCAACTAGAAATGTTGCCAATACCAAAATAAAACAATATCGATACGAAATTGCACTTTCGAATCGGTTACAATAATATCAATATGAAGATACGTAAGTGAATTTATTAGTTATAATTATATTAATAAATAGCGTTTAGAAATATTTTTAAATAAGTTTATTATATTTTAAAGTAATGTAATAATTAAAAATATTTTGAATTCGATCATCGATAGCGTTTAGAATAGTTTATTCCTAATAAAGTAATTATAGTGCTGGCAGCACTTGATGTAAAACTTTAACTGGCATTTGTCATTTTCAAAAAAGTTTGACTTCTCCCGCGTGGTGTCACGAGTAACGAAGTATTTCCGTATTTTTTTTCAGTTTTGTGTTTGTATATTGCTGTGTTACTGGACTCCGATTTTTCTACCATTTACGACTACCTCGGCTGTTGACACTGAGGATAATATGCTAAAAGACACTAATTAATTTAATAGTTTATTTCATGATATCGTCAATATCAGAAGTGCCAAGTGGTCAACTTAAAAAAAAAAACGATATCTTTTTTTGGTGTGTTTCTAATAGAAAACTAATTATACTATCAAATTCTATATTTATTTTCCTTTTTTACGAAATATCGTTCATCTTTGTCGGTTCTGGCCGAGTCTTGTGGGAAGCCATTCTCCTTTGGTACATGGGTAGACCAAGACCTGGATTGGGAAATAGGATACTTTATATCCCGATATTCCCACGGGATCGAGACTTACGCGGGTAAAACCGTTGAACGCAGCTAGTTAACAATAAAACCAACCTGGCTTATGTTTATAGAAACAATAATGTGCTAAGTGAATTTCTAGTTAATCAGATTAGCTCGGTACATTCATCTTTTGTAAGCAAACAATACGAGGCTCTATTTAAATCTTTAAAAGCCTGAATAATATTATATTCAGTAAAGTTTATCTCTACGTAAATTGATCCAGTGGATTTATAATATCCAGCTAAACAAAATGCTGCGAATCCTGAAATTATCATACACTAGCTGTGCCCCGCGGTTTCACCCGCGTAGGTCTGGATCCCGTGGGAATATAGGGATAAAACTTATCCTATCTCCTATTCCAGGTCATGATCGACCCGTGTGCCGATCCTCTCCTCTCTTCTCAAGAGTAGGGAACGTCGAGGCGGTGCGGCGCCGCACGGTGGATCGAAAATCGGCTGTAGAAGACATAGGATCTCGATTTCTTAAATGTTATTATTTTTGCTGGAAATGACTTCTGCTGATCATTACTGTTCTATAAAATGTCATATGAAGTAAATGTGTGCACAAATGGAAGAGTTATAATTTTTATAAGAAAAAAATGTATGGAGCTAGTATGAAAAATCGAATTATCTCCTAAACGGCATGTTTAACCGTAATATCCTTGGAGGTGGTCATAGTGCTAATTATTTATAATTTTTTGGTTGCGGATTTGACGAAAAATTTCATGCCGTTTTTTTTTAAAAATCGTCAAAATATTTTTATTTGTTTTTTCATATGAAACGATTCCTTTTAGTGTTTATGTTGAAGAACACGGACTTTTAACTACACGTAACATAAAATAGCATCACTCCTATATTTCCGAAGGAGTTGGCAGAGGTTTATAGTACACCCACACGTAGACAACTATGTTTGAGCTAGATATTTATCAACACATCATGAGTTTTAAAACTTTTCATACAACCAAATTACCAATTGTTTACTCTTCTAATGAGTCCGAAAAGAAGTGATTAAGTAACTACACTGATTAGGTCTTCTAATGAGTCTTTATAGGTGATTTAATGATTTTCAATATCTCACGACAATGCCAACTATGGATTACATTCAACTTTTCCTGATAAGTAAGCTAATTTGTTAATTAGCAGTGCTATGAGTTCTAAGAATAGTTAGTGACAATTATAAATTTTCATTAGCTAATGAGAAGATAACTAATGAGGGTAGTTACCTAATTATTGGCGTTTTGCAATAAAAGGGCTAAAGTTTTGTTTTATAATTTAGTTTGTTCACAACTGTGTAACTGCTAACACTAAATCTGCGACTATAAAATCTTAGAATGGAAAGTTTAATCACGAATTTAGACTTGTTTGTTCTTCTACGAAGTGAGAGTACTTCATTTGATCATGAAGTATTGTTCAGTGCAGTTGTATCCCGCATAGGCGATTGCCTGTCTGACGAAGATCGTGTTGTTCTCAAAGAATTTTGTCGGAGATTTACGCGAGCCGCTATACAAAGGTGGCAGAAATCCAACCGATTCCTTGATAATTTCAGGAGAAAGTACGAGAATTGGTTGGGAGCAAATATTGATTGGCCGAGTTTTGTGCAAACTTTAGTTAATCAAGAACCAAGTGTTAATGAGATACCAAGAGCGCCCTCAGTCTCTCCAGAACCGTTGACATCAACGTCCATTGGAACAATGACGAAAAGATCCCGTAAACCATTCGAAGATCTGGGAAGTAAACAAAAAAAGAGAAGATCTGATGAACACACAGGCGAAGATTCCAGTGAATTGGCATATGCAGCTGCAGCACGTTTAAAAGAAGAAGGGCATGGAGATATCGCCTCTGTCATCGAATACATGATGAAAAATCCTGAAGCAGCCGCTAAATTAAATAAAACGCTTAAGAAACCAGCGAAAACAATCATATTTACGTCAGAAAAGGCGCTTGGATTGCTTCTTTCGCTAAAACTCTCGAAATGGCAATATATTACGTTGCGAGAGGCTGCCATTCGAGAAGGTGCTAAGGATATTTATCCATCTTACTATAAAGTGCAACAAACTAAGCTTGATTGCTACCCTCCAAAGCAATCAGTGACAGTTACTGATTCATCGGCTAGGATTACACTTCAAGCTTTACTTGATATCACAGTTACAAGAATCCTTCAAAGCCTTTCTAAGGAAGAGCATAACAAGCAGTTGAAGCTGATATCCAAGTGGGGATTTGATGGTGCTTCTAACCAAAGCCGATACAAGCAGAAAATGGAGGGTGAAGAAGATGACTCGAGCATTTTCATGACCTCCTTGGTGCCACTTAAACTGACAGATGGAGACAACATCTTATGGACGAACCCAAAACCATGCTCAGTTTTGTATTGTCGTCCAGTTCAGTTTACTTTTGTAAAAGAGAGTGAAGCAGTTGTCCTTGAGCTGAAAAAACAAATGGATGAAGAAATTGAGGCCCTTATCCCAACAGAGTGCAATAATAATAATAGGGTGACTCATGAACTAATGATGACGATGATCGACGCTAAAGTTTGCACTTACCTTTCTGAAGCTAGATCAAATGCATCGTGCTACCTGTGCTTAGCAAAGCCTACAGAAATGAACCGCTTAGATGCTGTAACATCAAAAATTGTGTGTTCTGACCTGTATGAATTTGGCTTGTCATCCCTACACGCCCGTATAAATTGTATGGAATGTCTGTTACACATTGCATACAGGCTCGACTTCAAACGGTGGGCAGGGAGAAGTGATGAGCACAAAGAAATGCTACAGACAAGGAAGAAAATAATTCAAAATAAATTCAAAGATGAGCTCAATCTGTTGATTGATATAGTAAAACAAGGCTCGGGAACCACCAATGACGGGAATACTGCAAGAAAATTCTTTGAGTTTCCTAATAAAACCGCAGCTATAACCGGTTTGGATGAAGACCTCATCAAAAGATTTGCTGTAATTTTACAAGCAATTACATCTGGAGAGCAGGTCGATATAATAAAATTTAGAGATTATGCCCGCAAAACAGCAGAAAAGTACGTATTATCATACGACTGGTACTACATGTCGTCAACCGTTCATAAATTATTAATCCATGGGGCTGACATAATCGAGAAAAATAATATTGTGCCGATTGGAACTCTCTCGGAAGAAGCCTCAGAGTCTCGAAACAAAGATTTTAGGAGGTTTCGAGAACATCATTCGCGGAAAAGAAGCAGGCAGGATTCCAATCAAGACATTTTAAATATGCTTGTTGTTTCTTCGGATCCTTTGCTAAGTGCACAAAGGCCTAAGTTAGATGCCAAGAAAAAGCAGAGCTTTTTTGCTGAAACTCTCGACTTAATTCAATTTCAGGAAACTGAGTTCGAGTTTTGGGATATATCCAATCTGGATGCTGACTCAGAATTGGAGTCTGACAACGAGAGTGATAAGGAAAATTTGTAAAAAAATTATATATGTACTTATTTGTAAATTTGTATTTGAGTCTGTTTGGGTTTTTTTTTGTAATATTTAATGATATATTTTTTTTGTTTTTATTTTTTTTACTTTATTTTACAAATGCTTAGTATTAATTCCTTAAATTAAATTATTTTGTATATAATATAACTTTATATGTTACTTAAATAAGAGTTTGATAATCTTTTTTAATTTAAATTAGTAAAAATGTGTCAAAAAACAGCAATTTTTTTATTTATTTTTTCTTGTTTTGTGTGTTCTTAGTATTTGGGTTAATAACATATCGAAATTTTTAACTTGGACACTAAAAGGGATCGTTTTACATGTAAAAATAAATAAAAATATTTTGACGATTTTTTTAAAAAAAACGGCATTAAATTTTTCGTCAAATCGGCAACCAAAAAATCATAAATAATTAGCACTATGACCACCTTCAAGGATATTACGGTTAAACATGCCGTTTAGGAGATAGTTCGATTTTTCATACTAGCTCCATACAAATTTTTCGTTAAAAAATTATATTTCCTTCGTTTTTGGGCAGAATTAACTCGGGTGTCATTTTTGTACATAGTAATGATCAGCAGAAGTCATTTCCAGCAAAAAAAATAACATTTAAGAAATCGAGATCCTATGTCTTCTACAGCCGATTTTCGATCCACCGTGCGCCGGCGTCGAACGGTTCGCGTATTATACGCGGGATACCTTCTAAATAAAATGTCCGATTCGAATGAATTAAAACGTATTTTATTGCTACATAAATACCCTCGATGTTAAAACTATTTATTTGAGTAAGAATTAATATTATGTTGATAAAACTCCTTCGCAAATAATGCATTAATTTCGAACAAATTTGATTACCATAAAAAAGGTTATAGTGAGTCAATCTTAAAAGATAGACATATGCTGTCGCGGACTTTTTTTAGAACTTTTAAAGAGGAACAATTACATGATACAAGATATTTGCGTAACTTAAGCCATTTAGGCAGCGCACGCAACGGAAGCTCTCAACAATAAATATTTTATCCCGATTTTGCAACATTTTTCATTTATGCTCCGCTCCTATTGGTTGTAGCGTGATGTTATATAGCCTTCCTCGATAAATGGACTATTTAACACAAAAATATTTTTTCAATTCCAACCAGTAGTTCCTGAGATTAGCGCGTTCAAACAAACAAACAAACAAGCAAACTCTTCAGCTTTGTAATATTAGTATAGAAGATAGTATAGATTTAGATATAGATTGCGTGCAGATCAAGTGTTTACCAACTGCAAAACTTAATTTTCATGGAATTGAGTTGACTTTAGGTTTTAATAACTTTGTAAACAGTTTATCTGGGATATAATTGATCTTCACCTAAACACACAAGTATGGGGTATGTGTGAAGTGTCCACTTTTGGCAGAGATGAACGAGATATTTTCACAGCGGCCAATACGTGTTAGTTATTTTACACCAATATCACGATTCTTTTTCACGGTGAAAGCTTCTGGGTAGCCCGCGAAATTCAAATTTTCTTAAGTTTGTTGCTATTTGCAGGTCAGTATCAAGTGTTATGTTAATCTTAGTGTGATTCGCGGTCAACAAATACAAATTGCAAAAACGTAAGATTTGAATTTCGCGGGCTACTTTGGCGCATCCCCTTAAGATGTTTGTTATGGTCAGTTAGGTGTGACCAAACATAAAGCGGGGTGGACGACTGCCGCGCGCGAACGCTTCTGTCTACCTGCCGCGCACAAAGATGTTTACCTACCTAGTGTGCGGCAGAAATGTGTCCTGCAAACGCCGAGTGTTGCTGCTGCGCTCTTGCCGCTCAATATTTGATACCACCTTTGTCTTTGATTCATTTAGAAAGTCCACATATTAAAAAATCTGAATGGTGAAACAAGTTATTGCACCCTGCAAGTGTCGCCTAAGAATCGAAATTTGAAACCTCTGCCTAACCTTCCTTAGGGGAAAACAGACTCATACGTTTTATTAAAGTAACAAACAAAATATAATACCACAGTATAAATCAGTAACAGTCTTCAAAGAAAACGGCCGAAACGACGCGCTTCGAAATCTCAGTGTACATATATCAGTACGCAACAGTTTCGAGAGCGCGGCAGTTTCGCACGGACGCCGAAGGTTTATCCACAGAGTAACCGTAGGTAATTATTTCAAGGTCACTGCCGAGATATAATACTGTTAATTTATTATACTGTGATAATACTTTCTTAAACACGATGTCATTTACCCCAACACCCTTTTAACAACATAACCTACGTCGAAGAAAACATCGAATGTGAAAGGAAATGGGGTACTTCCACGTAATTAAGGCACACGGCGAGACGCGCCTGAATATAAAATAACATGCGTAAGGAAGTGAGCTGATGTGTATACATACATTATTATAATCATTTTAGCTTAACAAAGGTTTTTGACATAAGATTTGTTCGCGAAAGTGGGTGTTATAAAGTTTTATTTAGGAGATATTGTTTTCGTTTGAAGGGTCGTTGAAAATTGTGGATTACCTAACCTGTGGAAAAACTCTAACTGCTTCTGTGGTCTAGTGGTTATACCACTTGTCAGACTGGACCTCTGGGTCTGAGACAAATGAGTAGGTACTCACCGAAGCGCGGCGTAGTGAACAGTCAACGATCAACTATAAATATTTTTATCTTTTATTTATTTTATTATCTATGTACACACACTAAAATTCATAGAGATACGCCATAATTATCTGTATACGAAAATAATCGATTAATTTTACAGACCTACATATATCGATGGAGAGGCAAGGTATGCACCCTCACGCCCCTAACCACCGCCGCAAGAGACGCCGTGGGCGTCGGGAATCCCAGGCGGATTCCCGGTCACCGAGGGCGCGGGCTTGCGGACGGCACGCAATGGGTAACTCGCCGTCCGATAAGGACCAGGTCCGGGTCGACGGCGCGTCGTGTTCCACGCGCGCCTCAAAGAGATATCAGCACACTTGACGGGGTCCGTTAGGACCAATGCCTGCCAGGGTTGCGGGAAAGTCTGAACGGGATACCGGGACCTTGGCAATAGGCAATTCAAGAGCACAGGTGGGTTTAGTCAATAAAAGTCTGACAAAATCTGCCCTCCCGCTCCGCCCAGAGCGAGAGAAGTGCATTGATGAAAAAAAAAAAAAAAGGGACCTACATATTGTATGTCTTGAGCGATAAAATAGTCGATAGCTAGTCGGGGCAGGTGCCTGAGGCCCCGAAACTTGTAGGTAACTGTTGTGACGTCAGCCCCTCTCGCCTCTGCTTATAATTAATCACAGGCTGACGGTAGACAAGCTTCGTATAACGTTGTTATCGTTCTGGCACACGCCCCAACTTGAGTTGTTTCACACTAAGTTTCAGTGAGAAATGGTTGATATGCTTTTTAAATAATATTATTAAGTATGTAGCTTGTGTTTTACATGAATTGTGAAGGAACCTATTGGCTGAATTTGTCGGTGTCTTGATACGTAGTACCTCATAAATTACAAGCGTGTGAAGTAAAAGGAAATAAAGAAGAGAGATCTTACAATGACCGCTTCAACGGCTAAAGGAAAATTCGGCGTCCTTTCTGTAAAATCTCATCATGAAACTTAACTGAAGTGAGCTATCATTCCTCCTGAAGCTATTCACTTCACATAAGTTTTCACGATGAGATTCTTAAAGAATAGACCGGCTGACGTTTCTGACGGGAAAGGCCAGCAGGCGTAGCATGACGCTTTCTATTTCTACGAAGAATAGACATATCTTTTTCTATACAAAGTGACATTTCGTTTCTTCAGTCGCACCGTAGAAATCCTTCTACAATCTGTCATTTTGTCTTCGTTTCTAACGATCTTTTCAACACACTTGCTCGTAAAGTGGCTCTTATTGAACCGCTTTTAGGTTCATAATGCAGTGTAATATGGAAGCGTGCTTTTTACCTTACATTACCGCACTAGTGCGGTCGGAGTAATGAAATGGCAGTATGGAATTAGTAAGTACTATCATGCAGCATGGAATTTGTATCCAGTAGAAATTGGTTTTGATGAAGCTTTTTACCAAAGACAAGCGCTCAAAAGCAAGTTTTTATTTAAAAAAAAGAACCTAAGCAAACCAGTGGCGTTTAGTTACTAACTAAACGTCCGCGGGATACTTACTATACTTACATTGAATTAGTATGAACTATCCTACTAATAAATGAGCATTCTCTATTTACACCCGAGCAGAGACTTGCGCTTTTTTTTTGGAAAAACCGCGGGTGGCACGCGTGCTGGCCACTTGACCCGCCTAGACGAACCGCGCTGGCGTGCCCGTGTGTCACCGCGTTCGCGCGGAATAAAACTCTATCTGTACTATTAAATAAGGGTTTATATCGTCTGTGCCAATTTCAGTCTATATTGTTCACTACCCTAACCCCATTTGCGTATTATGTATTATTAACATTTTTATATACGCTGTTTAGCGGTATTACCAGTGCCTTTATTTACACACGCGCGCGCATCGCTAGCGGAAAAAACAAAACCAGCTGCAATTTTCCATAAATATTTGTTTCATTTTTGTAGTCATTATTAAAAATGTCGATTTCACGTAGGGGAGAAGAGCGTAAATAATAACACATAGATTTGACTCCGCCATGGTACGTTTAGTGATAGTAAATATTGTTTTTGTAATATTTTTTTCTAAATCAAATCATATTTTTTTGTATAGGCTGTCTAACGGTTTTACCAGTGCCTCTATTTACACCTATGGAAAAACAAAACCAACCACTGGTCAGCGTGCCAGTTTCCATAAATATTTATTATCGTTTTCGTTGTGTGGTTTATTACCTATCAAAAATACAATTGCCACCAACCGACATAGAAGTTTTTAAAAGAAACTCCAGATAGTCAGTACCTGGCAACAAAGGTCAGTTAAACTTTATAAATCTATCATCTCTATAGTTAGGTACGTTATTGTAGCATAAGTTCTTACAACAAGTCTGTTTTTTTCCTCGCAATTGTGTTGAAAAACGTCGTATGAAACGCGTGTGCATTGATTATTACACTCTCGGCTACCTTATCGCGTTCGCCCGACTGTAATATCCAAGGTCTAGGTCTTTTTATATGTAGACAATTTCGGAAGAAAGTTTTCTATCCCAACTGTCAAAATCACCATCAGAAAAAATATCCTATACAAAACAAAGAATTCTGAGTCAAATTATGTAGAAGAGTGAATTTCGTAAAAAGTGCAGTTGGCTCTTTCTACTTTGCTGCTGTTGTACTGACTACACGGAACGTCATTTTTGGCTACTCTTCTGTCGACAAAACGGTGCTCATGCTACGCCTGCTGGGGGCTTAAAATAGCCACTTTGGTAGACTTCTTAGGAAAATATTATGAATCATCGTGAAATGTCACATACTAGCAATTCATAATATGATCTACGTGCGATTCATATTACGAAATAATATATAAGTGTGACAGTTTTCTATGGAGATTCGTAAAATGAATCAACACATTATGAATTACTTTTGTGTCAAATTAGACGAATTGCTAATGACAGCTGGAAATTCAGGAAATGAATTACTTGTAGAGGAATTGCTAATGTGGCCGTTTTAGACCCCCAGTTGTTGGATTGGTTTTCACTGTTTGTAGTTATTCTATTTAGTAGACAAGAGAAATACTGCTGACTTCTTGACTACTTGGCAAAAGGGTTAACGGAAATAATTTTTGGACTCGCTACCACCTAGCCGGCTAATCATTTTATTATTTTTTCCACGGCTTGGGCTACTTATTTTCATAAAGTTAGTGTCGATACGTGAGAAGACAGCTTTAGGGCCATATCACATTGACGATTTACCGATTTATTCCCTATATGTCGAGTCCCGTTATGTCGAGGCTGGAAGTCTTGTGTTGTCGTGTGAAGTGTTGAGTGTTCTCCAAAGTATTGATATTTTACGCTTTCTATTACCTTTATGTCGAGTTTGGTGAATAGGTACAGTCAGGGATGTTAATTAAAAGCCATTGGCTTTTAATTATAATAATGTATAAAAAATATTGTTTTATTATTTGTTCTATTACTTATTTTCATTATATATATCTAATCTGTCTTAATCTAAACATATAGATCACAGTATAATCATCACTAGACATCGGATTTTATGCATTTGCATGTTTGCATATGCAAATGCATATAATTCTATTTTTATAGCGTTATTGCATATTTTGGTACTTTTTCATTGATAGTGCTTATTTCAATAGTACACGTGTTTGGCATGTTGTATTAAGTAGTCGACACTCGAATCGAGCGTACTGCATGCGGTGTGCGTGCGTGAGAGGGGCATACGTACGGCACTCACTGCTTCACTCACGCGCCTAACAAAATTCAATTGTTTTTATCTCACTGTATTTGAATCTTCTTTTTGTTTTAATAATGCCGCCAGCGAAAAAAAATACTCAGATTTTAATGGAATCTTGGGTAAAAAATTACTCAGGTCAATTTACGACTGATGGTACTGTGATTTTCTGCAAGGTTTGCGAAAAGCGAATACCTTCATCAAAAAAATACCAAAGCGATCAAAAAACTATACTAATAAACGTAAATTCTAATTGTAAATGTTTTTTGATTTATTTAATTCAAATCAAAATCATTTAATTCGAGTATCAAGACTCATAGAATGGGCACATATTTACAAATACATTAAATTAAAATCAAATTAAACACAAAATTACAATTAAATTAAATTAAAAAGTTACAATGAAATTAAAATAAATACAATCAAAATTAAAATTAAATAAAATCAAAATTAAATTAAATTAACATTACAACTACAATTAAAATACAATTTACAAATTAATTAATTAGTTAGGGGGACACGGGTTATTTAACTTAAAGACTTATGATATCTATAATAATAATTATGTACAAGGGAAAATTATCAAAGGGCATCAAAAAATTCGTCCGCATCGCTGTCAACAGGAAAAGTGCCCAAAAGGCTGGCAGCATTGCCACGTTATATGGCAATGCTGATACTTTGCCCAAAAAATAGGTCAGCCCTATAATTTTTTGATTGTGCATATTTTACCCTTTTTTAGTGCATATTTGCATGCATATTTTGGCATTTTGAAAGTGCATATAATCCGATGTCTAATCATCACGTATATAAATAATTCTGCTAAAAAACTTTCTTAATCTAAATAAATCACAGTATAATCATCACTATTGTTGCAAATGTTATGTTTTACAGTAAAAAATAATTCTTCTTGTAAAAGTAACTTTCTTAATCTAAATAAATCACAGTATAATCATCACTATTGTTGCGAATGTTAAACAGCATAGCTTTATAGTAAAAAATAATTCTTCTTATAAAAGTAACTTTCTTAATCTAAATAAATCAAAGTATAATCATCACTATTGTTGCAAATGTTAAACAGCATAGTTTTACAGTAAAAAATAATTCTTCTTGTAAAAGTAACTTTCTTAATCTAAATAAATCACAGTATAATCACCACTATTAGTGAAAATGTAAAAAAAAAGATATAGCTTCATAATAAGTAAATAATTCTTTTAAATTAGCGTTATTGATTTACGTTATATCGTTGTATCAATCTAGGTAACATTTATATTTTAAATATATAGTACTGTATGGTTAAAGTTATTAGTTGTTTTTAAATTCTTTTTTGTGTAAAAATTGATTCTAAATTATGTGCATGTATACATTTAATTGGACGTGACTGTACTTCTAAAATATGATATTATTAAACTCGACATAAAGCTAATAAAAGCGTGGTAAATAAACTCGACATAAAGGGAATAGAAACGGGACAGAAAACTAAGCTCGACATAGGGGTAATAGAAGCGAGCCAAGGTTTTCGGCTCGACATAACGGGACTCGACATAAAGGGAATAAATCGATTTACCAGCTTGTTACCGGCGCGTCGAGGCTTGTTACCGGCGCGTCGAGGCGTTTGACGCGTGTGCGTAGGGAGCACGCCACGTGTGCCTAACGTGTTCACCCCGTTTTCGGAACGAGAGTAAGTGACGCGAGTTACAAGAGACATTATTGACATAGAGACGTTATAAGAGATAGTATTGTGAAAACGCGGAGCCACGACGCCTGGTAGGCCCCCAGGGGGCCGACGACCACCGCTTACAGCATTATTATTTTAATCATACTCAGTGGGGAAAAGAAATGGAGCTATAAGTCCTGTAGAGCTTTATCTCTTTCCTACACTAAAGTAATATTAAAATAATACTGCTGTAAGAGCAGGTGGTAGGAGCCCTGGTCGCGGCTAGCTCGCATCGCACCAGCGCACGTTCACAATGACGACTCGCTGAAAGCACGCTGGCAAATCGCCAGTGTAATAACGCTTCTACCAAATAAAAACATGCCTAGTAGAATTGAATGCTAATTTTGTCAGTAAAAAAGTATTTCTATCGAAGCTCCTAAATGCCAGTCTGAGCTCCTTTTCGCTATGAGTCGGCCGGAAAAGGTAAAATAATAATATTTAATTATTTTTTTGTTAAAACATTTACATTTTATCTACCTGTGTGTTAACTTAATCCAAGTTAACGTTGTCTGAATACCAATTAGTACGTGGGCTTCATAAATAAGTGTTCCGCTTTGGATAATTTTGTTACAGAATAATGAAAGGTAGGTCTCCTACCTACTTAAAAATGTTATTTATATAGAGATAAACGTAAATTGTATTGTTTCAGTTTGTTATTATTGTTTAGTAGTAATAACAAAGTAACAACAATATTGGTGAAACCCATCAATCTGCCTAGCCTTTTCCCAACTATGTGGGGGTCGGCTTCCAGTCTAACCGGATGCAGCAATACCAGTATTTTACACGGAGCGACTGCCTATCTGACCTCCACAACCCAGTAACTGGGCAATACGATACCCCTTGGTAAGACTGGTTGTCAGACTTTCGGCCCGTAACGACTGTCAAAGATCCACGAATGACAGCCGGGACCAACGGCTTAACGTGCTTTCCGAGGCACGGAGGAGTCTCGGTATGTAAAGATGGTCACCCATCCACGGACCAACCCTGGCAAGCGTAGCTTAACCTAATGGTTCGACCCGTGCGGCTGTTATTACTTAGCCACGAGCTGTCATTGGTGAGACCCATATTGTTGTTAATTAAATATTGTATGTTGTTCGATTTTAGTTACGTAAAGTAAATAGTGGACCCTCACGAACCTTACATATATTGGAGCGTTACCTTTAAAGACAAACAATGAATGTATTCCATAGGGGAATACGAATATGACAAAATAAAATAATCATTTTGTATTAATATAAGAAAATAGATTGTACAGATCCCAAGTGTAATTTCGTTTTGATCTCTTTGCTGTTTTTAGGGTTCCGTATCCAAAGGGTACCAATGGTTCCTATAACTAAAGGCTGCGCTGTCCGTCCGATTGCCACAGGGCTGTACTTTTTGAACCGTAATAGGTATACACTTGAAATAATAAAAAATAAAGGGGGACAGGGGGTGCCTATACAAGAAACGTGGCGTTTTTAGAAAATATTGCTACAATGGTACGGAACCCTTCGTGTGCGAGTGCCACTCGGACTTGTCTGCTTTTTACAGAAACATTATTATTTTAGTTCGTATTCAAACATAGTTTAATAATAAATGTTTTACAGAACGCCGTTTACGAAACTTACTTTAAAAAAAAAGACGTATTTCGGAGAAAATAATGGTCGAGCTAAAGCGAAGTGTCCCAAGTTGATCGCGAATGAATTTAATATGAGCTCTACAGAATATCTGAAATAAAATAAAATAAATAAATATTGTGAACAGAACAAAAAACAGAGCAAAAGAGGGGCTCGTGGCTACATAACAGCCGCACGGGTCGATCGATGGTTAAGCTTAGATTGCCGCGGTCAGTTAATGGATTGGTGACCATCCGTTACATATCGAGACCTCTCCGTACCTCGGAAAGCATGTTGGTACCAGCGGTTATGTCGTAGACTGTTGTTACGGGTCGTCAGAAGCCCAAAAGTCTGACAACCACTCTTACCAAGCGGTATCGTGTGCCCCAGTGAGTGGGCAGATGGGCAGCCGAGCTCCATGTAAAATACTGAAACTCAGCAGCATCCAGTTATACTGGAATCTGACCCCAACGTAGGGGAGATTGAACAAAACAATTTCATCTACCTCCATTTTTTTTAAGCCCTTGACAATACCTACTGTACATAAATTAAATATACATTGATTATCTTCATGTGCCTATCATTTAATAGCTAAGCCTTAATCTTAACTAATATTATAAATGCGAAAGTGAGTTTGTTTGTTACGCTTTCACGCTAAAACGGCTGAACGGATTTCGATGAAATTTGGCACATTGGTAGACCATGACCTGGATAACCGAAAAGGTTTTATCCCGATATTCCCACAGGATCGAGACTTACGCGGGTGAAACCGCGGGGCGCAGCTAGTAGGTAATACGGGCTAGTATCCACGACACCACGAACCCTCGTCAAAGCGCGTATTTAGCGGACGGGTGTAAAATCGCTTTTTCAATCCACCCCGACTCCTCAAAGAAGCCAGCAACGTCTTGCTGACATTTCCGCGTAGGGTAAATATAATTGAATAGAACTGCAGTACAATTCTCCTTCGAGAATAATTTATGTCGTCACCCCGAGAAATTTTTGGCATATACAACGTGCCGCTACAATAGTGACATTAATTTAACACACGTATAGGATTTCGCTTATTCGTTTTATGAAATTATGCCGACAAAGGATCTTACCGATAGAACGTAAACCAGCTGGTAGCTAGCTTCATGAATGAATCTTTTACACAGAGTGATCTCAATTTTGGTTATGTTTTTATTATTTAGTTTGTTTGAAAACTAAAATTTTTCAATTAACGATTTTTTAAATTTTATTATATTTTTTATGATTACTGGCCACTAGCCCTACCCGTGTGTTAAATTAATGTCGCCATTGTAGCGGCACGTTGTATAACTTCGTGATCTCTGAGCAATTCGTTTGAAGTCGAGCCTGTTCGGGAAATATTTTAATTTTGCGTTCCCTTGGAGGCCCGGCATCATATTAATGAGATTACAAATATTAAATGTGTAACCTTTTCAGTTTAAAGACATTTATTTCTCAAAGAACAATTAATTACAGTTCACTTATAGAGAAACTTAACTAAATTACTAATAGGTTGGTTTACATTACGACATTCAAGCCATCCAAGTTACTGAACTTTCTAGCTTAATTTATAAAAAAGAAAAAAAAATTGTTGTGTAGTTCTACGGTTTGTCAAAACATCGAGATTCCTTAGTTATAATTATCTATATAAGTAATTTATTTATTAACGTATTACACACATAAACCTTCCGGAATAAATTCTCCAAACGATGGTGAGAAACCTCATCAAAATCTGTTGCGTGGTTTAGAAGAACAATGAGGAAATACAGACATAGTAGAGGAAATACAGGCAAGCTTGTAAGTCTTAATAAAATACAAAATAGTTCAAGCTAAGCTTTAAATGTGTCTAATAGATGATTTCTTAGGCCTTTTTTGAATGTTGGTATGCTTGTACACTCTCTGATTTTTTTAGGTATTTTATTGTATAGCCGGACCCCCTCATACTGTATAGTTTTCCTGCCGTACAGGGTTCTCACTCTTGGTACTTCGAGGTCGTCTTGATTACGGGTATTATATCTATGAGTCTTTTGTGTAAATGAAATATTTGTGTGTATGTTAGTCTTAAGGATCTTTCGGATAGTCATACATGTATGGTATGTATACAATTGTTGTAGGTTAAATAATTTTGTTTTTTTGTAGAGTAATTCTGTAGGAGTATAGTAGTCGTAGTTGAAGAGGACTTTGATGATTTTATTTTGTGTTCTTTGTAGGTGTTGTTGATTTGTTTTTGCAGCTTGTCCCCATACCTGGATCAAATATTCCAGATGTGGCTTTACCAGCGTGTTGTAAATAGTATGTCTTAGCTTGTAGGGTACGCATTTTGCAATGTTACGTATGGCTCCGGTTAATGGGAGTATTCGAGATCTTACGTAATCAATATGCGCTCTGAATGTCAACTTACTGTCCACAATTAGGCCCAAATACTTTTCATGCATTGATTTCCGTAACGGTTGGTTACTTATTGTAAGATTTGGAAATGATGGTATTTTTTTATTCTTTGCTGCGAAAATTATGTAAGCAGTTTTAGTAACATTTACAGTCAGAAGGTTTTGACTAAGCCAAACATTCAAAACATTAAGATCTTTCTGTGCTTCTGAGATAATATCAGTGATAGAATCGCCAAAATAAAAAAGACATGTGTCGTCTGCATACAGTGATATGTGACCAGTCAGTCCAGCGCTACAAATGTCGTTAATATATATGAGGAAAAGCAATGGACCCAGGACCGATCCCTGAGGTACTCCGCACTGTATACTGGCCGGGGCACTTGCGAATTTATCAAGTTTGACGATCTGTTGCCGATTAGTAAGGTAAGACTCAAACATTTTGAAGGCTGTAGAAGTAATTCCTATGATTTTTAGCTTTTTCAGAAGGATAAAATGGCTGACAGTATCAAATGCTTTTTTTAGGTCAACGAAAACACCTAGAACCAATTGTTTTTTGTCTATATTATCTTTTATTTTCGTAATTAAGTCAACAGTAGCCGAAAGTGTATTCGAGTGTGGGCGAAAGCCATATTGGTGCGAGTATAGAAAGTTAATATTGGTTAGATGTTTAGATAAGCGCGTGTATAAAACTTTTTCAAATATTTTGGAAATAACAGGCAACACTGATATTGGTCGGTAGTTTCCGGGGTCAGTCCTAGTTCCAGCCTTGTATATAGGGGTTACTTTGGCCATTTTAAGACTGTCCGGAAACACACCACCGTCAAGGCAGCTGTTTATGCAATTAGTTAGGCTAGTTAAGATTAGATTTTTAATGCATTTTATAGATTTTGTTGTTATTCCATCAATTCCACAGCTGGTATCATTATCCAAATGATCTATTATTTTGGATATCTCATCCTCAGTGCAATGTTCTAGAGTGGTAAGTTGGAGGTCTATAACTGGCGTATTTAACGTAATTTGTGGGTTAGGGTTAGTTTGTATTATATTCTGGGCCAACAGAGAGCCAATAGTAGCAAAATAGTTATTAAACACGTTACAGATTTCTGTGCCGTTTGTTATTTCTTTGCCGTCAATCGTGAGTTTCGGAAGAGCACAGGCATCGTTTGTCTTATTTTTAGCTAGGGTGTTTATCAGTTTCCACATTTTTTTGGGATTCTTACTACATCTTGAAAATGCGTCATAATAGTAATTCTTTTTATCTTCTTTTATTTTACATTCTACTCTTTTTCTAGCAGCTTTATATTTAGATTGCAGTTGTAAATTTTCTTGATTTGCTAAACAACCATGCCATAATTGATTTCGTTCATTAATATAGTTAATTACTGTTTTATTGATCCAGTCCTTTTGTGGAAGGTTTAGTATTTTGTATTTTAATATTTTCGAGTCATTTATATTCTTTATTATATATTGTTCAAGAATGGCATAGTGGTTTCCCACTTCTGTTGAGTCGTATTTTATCATATTCTCATACAGAGCTTTGTAGTCAACCGCATCATATTGAACTTTTTGTTTTAGGGTTTGTTTGTATTGTTTGAGTTCTAAGTACACTTGTTTGTGGTCTGATAGTGCTGATTCAATTATTGCCATGTGTACCTTAGCGTTCCATATATTAGTACATGCATGGTCAATTATGCTTTTTGTGTGATTGGTTTGTCGAGTACAGTATTTTTCATGTATATTGTTTAGTATGTAGTATCCTGATTCTTGTATAGCATCTGTGTACTCGGTTGTTTTGCGCTCACTACTTAGTAGGTTGATGTTAAAGTCCCCAAAAGTAATTGTATTGCGTTTGCTTTTTTCCAAACGTTGTGTGTAAATGTTAAGAAAGTCGCTCAGGTTCGTGTTTGGGGGTTTATAAATTAGGCCTATGGTCAGAGAGTGTTTTAATAAGTTTATCCATAAAAAATTATTGCCGCATTCATATTGCTCCTCTTTTATTTCAAATTTTAAACTTTTGTGTATGTACATTGAGATACCCCCGCCTATACAATCTTTCCTTAAATTAAATATGTGTGTGTAGTTGGGTATATCCAGCAAATCGGCATCAATTTTAGACTTGATCCATGTTTCAGTTAACAACACAATGTGTATGGTATGATTAAAACCTCGTAGGATACATTTTAACTCGTCAAGCTTACCCGGTTTTACCAAACTACGCACATTAGCATAAAACATTCTTAACGAGGCTAGAGATGTACATACATTTTGGTAGGTATCTGTATATTGATAGGTTACGTTATCTAATTCCGAAGTATCGTAGTTGCTTTGTCGAGGGATTTGCTTTGTGAGTTTTTTGCTGCATTTTTAATTATCTTCGGCATACCGTTCATGTACTTTATCGTGAGATCTGACTCACCACTTTCCGTTCGTCGTAATAATTCCGCACGTTGATCCTTCATGTATTTTATTTGCATTGGTGTTTGGTCCGGTAATATGCGAACGTTATCCCTTGTGAGATTCGATTTGTTACGCAGAATGTGTATAACTGTTTCTTGTTGTTGGAAGGTAACCTTAAGGTATCTAGCTTTTTCCGAGTTATACTTGCCGAGACGCATGCATCTTATAGGGGTGGGGCATTCCTTGTAAATGGTTTGAATTATGTTAAGCGCTTGATTTGTGTCATATTCACGTCTTGTTGTTGAGTTTTTGTCACTTAATTCACATATACCTCCAATTATAACATTATACTGTCGCTTTGCGCGGTCCTGGATTTCTAGGGCCATGAACTCACAATCGAACTGTGACTTGTTTCCGTCGTCGCACGATGTTTTTTTAGCGGTAGATAATTCGGTTTTGAGAAGGGTTATCTCTTCTTGGAAAGTACAGTTTTGGTTTTTTAGCTTTTTCAGTTCTTCCTTAATGTCATTCTGCTCAGATGTAAGAGTATTGGTTGCACATTTTATGTTTTTTACTTCATTTTTAACCTCACCCATTTCTTGACATAGATTGCTCGAAATTTCATTTAGTTTTTCGCTGAAGGCTTGAAAATAGTTCTTCATTTCAGTTCGTAAGTCGGACATTTCTTGCATAACTTCGGCCTCGAAATTCTGCTTTCTTTTTCGCAGTGTAACTTTGCCATCTTCCTTTACTAACGTACTTAGGTCAGTTAGTGATCCACTTCCTTTGCTGCATAAGTTCATATTTATTCCGGCCGACACTTGTTGTGCACTCATCCTTACAACGTAGCAGAGACGTAGCACGTCACACAGGGGTAATGGTACGAGAGCGAGCGAGTTGAAAAATCGGTGCGTTATGGTGTCGTCTCTTTCCCCCGAGGTGGTGAAGAGCGGTCGCGGCAACTGCCGCTTACGGCGGGTTGTAAGTTCGAAAGAATTAGCACGTAGCACTGTCACTTTAGTTCACACTATTTTGCTCGTAAGTGTTATTGTTCTTAGTATCACTTTTGCTTGTTGTTTAGAACTATAAATCAGCAGTTAGTTAAAAAATACGGTGTACACGTCTGTTCTCATCGATAGTCGAACGTCGAAAAAAACTTTCTAAAACTTTTACGAAGTCAGCGTAGTATAATTTATTGCATTAGATTTTATGGAGTTAGTTAACACTTGTTTGATAACTTTATGCCTGGGGGCCGCGGACAGAACATTCTGTGTATATTTTCGCAGGACTCAGTTTTTGGTATGGGAATTTAGGGTATAATCCGAACCTTGTAGCTCGCCGTCCGATAACGGACTAGAGGCCCGGGTCGACGGCGCGCTGTTTTCTCGCGCGCGCCTCAAAGAGATGTCAGCACAATTGGCGGGGTCTAGTCAGTAAAAGTCTGACACGCCCTCCCGCTCCGCCCAGAGCGGGAGAAGAAATTTGATGATTTCCCAAACTCAAAAAAAAAAAAAAAAATTTATAATCCGAACCTATGAGAAGCACACTGGTTATTATGTATCATGAGCTCGAATTGCAAAGCTCCTAGTTTAGCCAGCACCGGGGCGAGCATGGCCTTCTGTGATATGGCCCGAGTCACAAATTTTATATAACTAAACTGTGATGTGTGACTCGAGCCAAGTCACAAGGCCGTGCTCGCCTTGCAGGTAATCACAGATCTTTCTTTGTTTTCTTGCGCTGTGTAGACACGTGTGCCACTGCTGACGGGGATGCGACTGGCTATCAACGATTTCTTGCTCAAGAACAAAAAACAAAAGATTGTAGCAGTATTATAGTCTCAGGTGTAAAAGTCATTAAGAGCTTAAAAACAACAGTTTGACACTACTAAAATCTATCATTTTTTAAGAACGAATTTGTGTAATTATTATGTGAAGTCACACAGTATTTTGGTACCGTGTTAAGTTTATTGGAACAAGTACGAGTGGTTAACCTGCCCTAATAACGTTTATATTGTACAGTGAAATAGGTACGACATTTACCCACCAAAAGTAATTGCCTACATCAATTAACCGTATTTATTATATCGATAATATCGCGCGAATTTTATCGCCATTGCCTGAGGTGTGGCGCTGATAGGGTTGCTAGACTGAAACAACCTTATTTTTACAAAACATAAAATATAACATATCATCACGCCTGTATTCCCCGAAGGTTTAGTCAAAGGTGTAGGTACCTATTAATAGTACACCTACCTTTAGCTAGTTATGTTTAAGTGCCATGTAATAGGAGGTGCGGTTATTGCCATCAACCATTCACAAATCCAGACTCTGGACTGCTACTGATATATTCCAGATGGAAACACACCATAACACTTTGCTCGACCCGGGAATCGAACTCAGGACCTCGTTCTCAACACAGTAGCACTTGCGAGCAGTAGATAAAAGAGGCAGTCTTTTTTAAAGCTGTCAAATTAGCAAAATAATGTATTCTACATAAATCATGGATTCAGACTCAACAATCAGACAAAGGCCTCTTTTGAAAGGTTTTTCAAGGAATTGTTAATTTGGGGTTGTATGCTTTTATCTGACTGCTGGCTGATGGGAAATGCTTAATTAAAGTAAAAATAAAAACAAATTCATTTAATACAAAACACAAAGTTGCGTTCACATTTTCGACATTTCAACAGCCGGTACTTTGTGATAATACCACGGTGGTATTACTACTACGTGGCACTACCCAAAGATGACTACGACAGTACACTATTCCATTTTTTTTACTACGTAATTTAGACGCTGCTGAAGACAACAGCACATTGGCAAATAGGAAATATTAATATAAAGCTCAACTATGAGTATATAATTATATAGGTACATATAGTGTATTTATGTTTATATATTTAAGCTTTATGTATTTATTTAAGTACTTGTTAATTTTCTTGCGTATATGTGTAGGTAATTTAATATTTTAGTTATGACTTCGCATAATCATGTTTTTCGCTTCTTGTTCTCACACACTATTGTCTACATTTCTTTCTCATTTCTCCTTTCGCAAGTCTGCTGGAAGAAATTTCTTAAGAAATAAGCAATACCTTTGTACTCATATTATAATTATTTATTTTACTGTGTGTACAAAAATAAATATATAAAATTCGATCACACAAGGATTAAAACAATTTTGTCCTGTAAAAATAATAATAGTTATAATATAACCTACTACACTGACGGAACACGACACCGAAAGTTGCACAGCAATAAATAAATATCAAAATATTGTTACAACAAAATCAGACATTTTATTTAAGGTGGCAACCCTAACCGCAATTAATTATAATTGTATCGTTTTTACAGTACAATTCCGATCTCGATTATGGAATATCGAATATTCTCTTCGCCGTATTATAATAATATTCCTGCAATACTGAATACCACTTGAACAGTATTGCTGGAATCAATTTAATTAAATGCCTCTCGATTGCGGAATTCGATAAGGCTTATCTTTTTTTTTATAAAAAGGAAAACGGAGGCTGATTACAATAAAATTATGTATTGATTTCTTAAATATTAATTGCGACTGAAGCTTGACGTAAGCTACATTTTACTATTAATTATTGACACTTTATTTGTAGGTAAACATTTCGACTATCGAAAGCCTATCCCACTATCTCCAGACGGGGACGGATAGTCTAATTTTATAGGGATATATCGCGTAGAAAATGTAAAAGATATTCCAACTTGCGACTTGCAAGATGGAAGACTTGGATCTCGGTATAGTGACGCGGAAAATTGCAGAGCGGTTGGAACATCACATTTATAGGATTACTTACGTAGCAAACTTGTTTCGAAAAAGTTTATCGTACGGATTCAAAACATGTTGTTGAAAAGTTCAAAAACATGTTTTGTATTTTAGAAGTTAGGTGAGTATTTGAAATGTTACTTATTTCTGTGCTATGCTAAGGTAACAGTGACGATATTTTTCGTTACGTTTTGGAAATATGAACTAATATTTTAAATTACAATATTTAACACAACCAATTATTTACTCTAGGTAGGTACTAAATTATCTAACTAAAATATAAAACAAATAAATATAAAAACTAAAGACTGGCGTCGAAGTATTACATAGACAGTCGCTACATGTAAATTACTGGTATTCAGACGCATTCCGTTGGAGTGGAAGCCGACCCCAACATAGTTGGGGAAAGGCTAGGCAGGAATATAGATTGACCTGATTAAAAAAAAGAACTTATTTAAGCCGATACCATTCTACATAGTTGATAAGTTGGTGTGTAGGATTTACAATATTGTCGTATGCCTTCACAGCATAATCAATCAGCTTATAATGTTCCCACTGCTCGGACACAGGCCTCTTCTCTGTCTCTCTCAGAGAGTGGGCCATATTCCACTACCACTTCACCACTTATCACTTTACCACTTCTAAAATTCAAAATCAATTTCCGACTACCCAAATTCAACCAACCACGATGATGATACTGTAACTATCTTTCTTTTACACCATACAGTAAAGCACATTCTCTCCCTCCATATTCTTCTAACAAAAGTATTCTAACATAAGTCCATTTACCGCAAACTATACATAAAATAGTGTATTCTGACGTCACATGTGGACAGGTTTAGAGCCGGGAGAGGAAAGCCGGCGCCTATAGCTACATGCGGTCCCTCCATGACATCCGGTAAAAGCACCGCCTTTGACGATAGTTATTCTAAAAGTATTCGATAAGTGACGATGGTGAATCACATGGATTCAGTGGTGAAAAGGTAGCCAGGGTAGGTGTCGGCAACAGAAGTGGAAGTTTAAAAAAGGAATATGTGTGCAAAAATTACTCAGGCACTTTGCTTTGTTCCAAAATTGCAATAAAGTCGAAGTAATTACCGGGTAAATTGGGTTAGAGGCAATTTGCCAATAAACTATTCGTGTAATCCTTATTTAGAATGTTCGATAAAATCATAGATTCATGCAGTGTATGTAGTATTGAAGTGTAATTGTGTAATTTTTATTATCTACAGTGTAATAATAGTATCCAATCTACAGTAGAGAGCAATTCAATTCAATTCATACTTATATAATAAATGCCAAAGTTACCTTTAGTTTATCAAAGTTTACCTTTTCATAGGCTACTTTCATCCTAGATCGCAGACGAAGTCCCGGGCTATAGCAAATCCTAACTATCCTTACTAATATTATAAATTCGAAAGTAACTCTGTCTGTCTGTATGTTACCTTTTCACGCCAAAACCACTGAACGGATTTCGATAAAATTTGGCAAGGAGATAGATGGCATCCCGGGGAAGGACATAGGCTACTTTTTATCGACATACCACGCGGGCGAAGCCGCGGGCGAAAGCTAGTAGGCAATATTAAAAATGCGAAAGAGACTTTGTTTGTTTGTTACGCTTTCATGCTAAAACGGCTTGTAGCGTTTCCGAACGGAGCCACGCTGTCAGTAATAGAAAAGTTTGACAGATAGAATTGGGTACCTACAAGAACGCCAACTTCTTTTAGCAGTCTGTAAAAGAAACTGTAATAAATAGTGCTTTGTGAAACGAAATACAAAAGCTTATACTGGAGTGAACCGCGTTTGTGTTACCTTACCCCACTCGTCGGTTCCCTAAAGGCTGAACGGATTTGGATGAAAGTTTGCACATGGGTAGACCTTGATCTGGAGAAGGACATAGGCGCCTTTTCATCCTGGATCGCAGACGAAGTCACGGGCAACATCCTATAATTCTATTTCATTCGTACAAAACCATGACATTTGAAAGTTTGAAACTCTGTTATTTTATGTTGATGATAGAATAGAGCCTCAAATCACGTCAGCTATTTTTTTCGTTACTGTAGCTGTTTACTACCTGTGAGAAATCTTTTTAGTTTGGTTAGAGATTATTTTTTCAGCATTTAAATTTTTTCTGTTGTGAACATAAAAACCGTTAGCTTTTCACAAACAAATCATCATCTGCCTAGCCTTTTCCCAACTATGTTGGGGTCGGCTTCCAGTCTAACCGGATGCAGCTGAATACCAGTATTTTACATGGAGCGACTGCCTATCTGACCTCCACAACCCAGTAACTGGGTAATACGATACCCCTTGGTTAGACTGGTTGTCAGACTTTCGTGCTTCTGACGACTCGTAACGACTGTCAAAGATCCACAAATGACAGCCGGGACCAACGGCTTAACGTGCTTTCCGAGGCACGGAGGAATCTCGATATGTGAAAATGGTCACCCATCCACGGACCAACCCCGGCAAGCGTAGCTTAACCTGATGGATCGACCCGAGCGGCTGTTATTACTTAGCCACGAGCTCCTCACAAACAAATGTTTTTAATTATTATACATAGTAATATTTTATTTATAATTGAAATTAAAGAAGATATTTGTTTTGTTTCATTTTGGATTAATTCAATTCAACTTCCAATAAACCTATAAAAGAAAAAAAAAACATATATAAAAACAAAAATATTGAGATTCAAAAAATGGAGAGTCATAGATTTGAGAAAAGGAGTCCTTTTGTGAGTCATTTAGAGGGTAAAAAGAGCTATGAAATCAATCATTGCGCCCAAACATGTTTGCTCTATGTCATCATGTCAGTGTTGCACTAAAAACATCTTGCTTGTTAAATAAACAAGTAAAGACTTGGCCACATGGTACACCGTAGTACGAGTATACTGGGATGAATTAACTTAACCCCCAAAAGCCCCGCACGGCATGAGCAATTCTCATATTTATGTATTAATATTTCCCTTAAAAATATATCATGTTAAGTAGCAATATTTCCCCATGCCGTATAAATAGCCCAGTGGTGACGGCCCTGATTTACGAGTTGCAGGTCATGTGTTCGAACTCAGGCAGGCTCTTTACTTTGTGTACATTATTTCATCACCACTCCTCTAAAAATGGTCGTGAGAAAACCGGCATGTAGTAGAACCAAAAATTACAAAACATGTGACATCTACCAAATCGCAATGGGCCCGCGTTGTAGTTTACCCTCCACCGCTCACCGCCACCACCGCTCACATACTTCATGCGGTGACTAGCAGTCGCGCGCGGACTAAAATAGAGAAGTATGAAAGGAAAAGATGTTGCGCCGACCCCAAATAAAATCCCTACTTACATACATAATCAGCCTATAAAGTTCCCACTGCTGTGACACAGGCCTCCTCTCTGTGAGAGGGAGTGGGCCGTAATCCACCACGCGGGCCCACTGCGGGTTGGTAGATGTCACATGTCTTCGAATTTTTTTGAGAGCAGTGGTGATGAAATTATTTACACAAAGTAAAGCACCTGTCAGGGTTCGAACCTACGACCTACAACTCGTAAGTCGCGGCCGTTACCACTGGGCCACCACTGCTCTCCCTACTTACATACATTGCTTAATAATAATAACTATCTCTTGCTGCACACCCATAACTACACTCACACACACTGTCCATATAAACATGGGTGTGCAGTTGCAGTTACATACACTTACACACACTCTCCCACATTCTTCAGTTGCACTCCCTTCTCCCCTTTTTACCATAACTACGTTTAGGAAAATACATAGTATACTATATTTAAGCAAGATACATACAAAAGTAACATTTTATTTAAACACATACATGACAACTGACACACTTCAGAAGCTTTTGTTTATTTTATAAGATACCTTAACTTAGCAATTCATGTGTGGTTCCTGCATAGTTATTTAATACCTGTCTTTACCCGTATTCCAAGCATTTGTTATTCATATTAATTTTAACCAAAACATCCAAATATTTTTTTTCCTCTGTAACTTACTTGAAATAAATAAATAATAATTATTAAAAAAATGGTGGTGACTATCACTCGCGCACGGACTGTAGTTGTCATCTCGGTAGTCACCCCCTTTTTAGCCATATTATCTTTCACAGAGTCCATCCACCGTTTCTTTAGTCTTACCCTACTCTTACACTCATGCACGATATGATTTGAAAAACATTTAAAGCTACTACTTTGTTAAGAGGCAAAAAGCCAAGCTTCTACATAACCCCTAACGGTACCCAGTTGTGCCCGCTCTGACACCCTTTGTGTATTTGACGATCGGAAAACGGTAAAGGATAAAAATTATTTAGGTTTCGCTTTGTCGAGCTCGCAGCACTATACATAGAGATTTTGTACGCGCCTATAAATATCGGGTCTTGACTTTATACCTCGAGGAATGTTAAGTTCATATTTTTTTTTGATGTTGATGTCTTTAATGCTTTTATTCTCTTGGTTTTTGGCGGCAAAAATACAGGGGTGAAATTTCATTGTTTGGTTTCTCTGAGTCATTCCATTCTAATACCAAAAACTAATACCACTGGTATTTGTTTCAACTTACATTTATTTTCTATTCCGAACGGATACCATTGTTTAAACTAATAGCAAAACAAGTTCGAAGATATAAAGTACAGTCAGTAAAAATGCTTTCATTTTTCGAAAATGTGAACGATCAATCTACTTATGAATTGGAAAACTTTACGAACAAAATATTAAGCGATAATGAAAAAAGTCAAATTCTTGATAAATATTGGGCCTTTATAGACCTCAGAAGTTTTTCCGGAAAACGCCTACCAGAATAACAGGTGTTTTTCATAAGCAACTACTTCCAGTTAATTTCTGCTTTCCTGATAGTTATAATAGGCATAGGATATTACACAGTTATAGGTAAGGTATAGGACAGTTTTAAGACTTCTATCGATATAGTGAATAATAACGAATACTTAATATTCCTCTTTGTGTTCAATCGTTGGTTGTTTGTTGTGCAACTTAGTGAGATCATTTAGGCGCCTATTTTCTTTTCATTTCTGTCACCCTTGTACTTTTCAAAACATCAAATGATTCAATTTCAAAATCTGTATTTTTACCATTATTGAGCTAAGTAGTAAGTCGCTTAAGCACCTAGTTCCATTTCATTTCTGCTTTCCTGGTGAATAACTAAACAATTAGGACAGTTTAATTTTAAAACGTCTATTGATATCATTTGTTACGAATCCGTCATGCTTTTCTCTATGTTTCATCGTGGGTGCGTTTCAAGGAATACTTTAGTTGCGCTTCATTGGTTGCGTTTCAAAGTAGTTATGCTTCAAGGAATACCCCAAAAAAAGTAGCAAGATGATTCACTTAAACTAATCTATTGAATTAATAATCTTACCTATACCTTTGTAAAAAATTGGAATTAAGTGTATTTGGATAGTATTTTATTACGATCACATAAAAATATTAGAAAACAAATTTAATTTGAGGTTTGACGGAGCTGACTGTACCAAATACAAGTTGTTGGTATTCGTTTGCACATTAAATTTAATTTTTAAAGAGTGGTGTCGGTTCGGAATAGAAAATAAATATGAGTTCCAACAAATACCAGTGGTATTAGTTTTTGGTATTAGAATGGAATAACTCGTTTCTCTCTTTGAATGCTCTTTCCACACTTATTTAGAAAACTATGTGCAGTAAAGAGAACACCAATACGAGCCCAGTACATAAATGAATTATGCCTTGTGAAATGTAAAACATCTCTAATGAAGAAAAGCTTCTTTGGTGTTGCTCCACAAGTATATAATAAGATTCCCGATAAAATAAAATGTATGCCATTGCAAAAGTTTAAAATAACACTTAACGGGCTTTTGCTTGAAAGATGTTATTATTCTCTGGATGAGTTTCTTGATGACAAATATCTATAATAATTTGATTCTGACATACACTTTAACTAATATTTTGAATTTTAAAATTTTGACATGAAATGAAATCGACTCTGACTGTAATAAAATGTAATTTGCATGCATGCGCTAATATGCGTTATTACTGGGTACCTACTCAAACACTTATTTATATTGTAATAAATGTATCATTGTAATTCAATAGGACCTAATCAATTAATCGTTTTTTATCGTTTTCATTTGTATGTCACCATTGGCAAAACATAGCGCACTACCTAATTTTTTAAGATCTTTGTATGTTTACCTTTGTTTCACAAATAAATTATTCTTATTCTTATTCTTAATGAAAACATCGTCATCTGAACAGTTATCGTGATAATCAATGCTCGTAACTTATATAAGACGGAGTATGTGCCTTGTAGTGACAAAACTACAGGCTAGTAAAATCATATGCGGAGTTATAACGAACATAATATTTTATACATACTTACTTTGAAAACTTTTTACAAAAAAAAACAACCGACTTCAAAAAAAACCCTAAAAAAGTGAAAAATAACTTTAATTTCGGAAGTCGGTGTCTTTGCTTTTTAATTTTCGTTTTTTGCCACCGACTTCCGAAATTAAAGTTATTTTTCACTTTTTTAGGGTTTTTTTTGAAGTCGGTTGTTTTTTTTTGTAAAAAGTTTTAATTTTTCACTTTTTAGTGGTGGTACCTACCCCACACAAGTTACTACCTGCTATGTAAATAACAGTGAAGGAGTCTAATAATTATATCGTCTACATAGACTGTGGGAAAAATACGTAATATTGAAGCTAGCTCAAAAACTACGCAAGCAAACTTAATAAAATTTATATGGGACCATCTCGAGAGTATACGCTTTCGAACTAAAAAAGAATTTTCAAAATCGGTTCACAAGCGGCGGAGTAATCGGTGAACATAAAAAAAAAAAAAAAAAAAAAAAAAAAACAATCATCCGAACGTAGTACCTCCTCCTTTTTTGAAGTCGGTAAAAAGGGTAAAAAGCAAACACATCTCTATTGTTTTTCACATAACGTCATGTCACGTCAATATTTGTTCTATTTCCGACGTTCTATCAAGTTTCGACGTAAACGTAAGTGCTTGACAATGACGTTAGGGGTGCTAAACACTGGATACCGGGACCTTGGCAATAGGCAACTGAAGGAACACGGGTGGGTTTTAGTCAGTAAAAGTCTGACACGCCCTCCTGCTCCGCCCAGAGTGGGAGAAGACATTTGAGGATTTCCCACCATAAAAAAAACATTCGATTTAGCAGTAATAAATTAACAAAAAAGTTAACCTGAAGCTATTACTACTCATACATCATTCATTCAGCTCGTGCCGATCAGAAAACCTCGTTCGTCATATACCCGCGCTGAATCATGCTTCATCAGACTATCTACATATTTTATATTTGATTTTGCCGCCCGGCTTGTCGAATCGTGCAGACCCGAACAAGTGTGTAGCACATCTTATATGAACGTGCTATTGCTTCTATGTTCTGAAGTATGAAGGATCTACTTCAGATGACGTTAGTGAAGATCGCATTTGTTGACAGAATATATGTTATAAATAGACTGTGTTGTTCTTGTTCAGATGGTGGGATGTGGGAATGATGAATTAGAAGTATGGTCCTTTTTCCTAGATATGTGTCTTTGTAGATGTAGGTAAGTAACTATGTGTTAAAAAATTGTGATGACTAGGTTTATTATAAAATCGCAGAAAGAGGATAAAGAATGAAATGATACATTATTGAAGGGACTTTTAGTGAGGATTTTTTTAAGTACGACTCTCTAATTAGTAAAACTATCTAATTTTCAGACTACTAGATGATATAGACGCGCTGATCAAATCAACAACAAATCAAGAAATAAACTTCAGTGCCCACTGGAATTTACGATTCCCGTAATAAAACCTCGCGAGCCATCCGGACGCCGAAAGTGTTTGCCCATAAAACTCCCCTTTTTTCCATCCACTGGGCATTTCAGGCATCATGGGCATCATAAAACGAATCTCCACTAACCGTACAGTTCACACCGTAAATACAAGATAATAATTTTGCCCGAAAACTCGCGAAGTCGTAAAAATGTTTCAGAAATGAGATCGAGTGCCCGCAGTTAGATCACAGAATAGATGACTGCAGAAGGTCAGCTTTATACTACGAGTGAAAACGCACGCATACATAAACGAGCGTCTACTTACAGTGTGAGCAAGCGCACACGCGACTGGCATTCGTTTTTGGCTTATTTATATTTGTGTTAGATAAGTAAGGATCTTTTGGCGGTCGGATGACGTTGGCGCTGTTGATAAACATTTGTGCAATTAGTGCTATTGTGTGCAAGCGTCAGTACTTACTTAAACGTCTTACGTACGGATAGACACCAAGGGACTTAAATCGCTATAGATCGCCCTAGGGCCTACATAGGTAATTAGGTACGCGTATATGTGGCGTACGTCTATTTTCATTCGTTGTAAGGAGCCGATCTTCTGTGCCAATCTATTTGGTGGTTGGGTGTTATTGCATTTCTTCTAAGATTTATTTGCTTGTTTCGTGTGCGTTTTATTAGATACAT
The DNA here is from genome assembly GCA_947363905.1 of Lithophane semibrunnea. Classification (NCBI taxonomy): domain Eukaryota; kingdom Metazoa; phylum Arthropoda; class Insecta; order Lepidoptera; family Noctuidae; genus Lithophane; species Lithophane semibrunnea. Next base: position 8,806,850 of record OX376209.1, on the reverse strand, counting down.
TGTTTGTTTTAACGAGTAATGGTTTAGATGTTCTCATATGTAATGAAGAATAATTGCAATTGGTCAACGTTTCTTCAAGGGCAAAGTGACCCATTGATTTTGAGAGCAGTGCTGTCCCAGTTGTAACGGTCGTCTCACGAGTTGTAGGTCATAGGTTCGAACCCTGACAGGCACTTTACTTTGTGTTATTTATTTCATCACTACTGGCCTTACCAATTCCTCTAAAAGCAATTCATTTCCTGAATTTCCAGCTGTCATTAGCAATTCCTCTAATTTAACACAAAGCAATTCCTATTGTGTGGACCATTTTACGAATCTCCTTAGGAAACTGTCAAACAGATGAATTATTTCGTAATAAGAATCGCACGAAGATCATATTTATCAGATCATATAATTGTCATTTTGTGACATTTTACGATGATTCATAATATTTTCCTATTATGATTCTGCTAAAGTGGCTGTTAGCCCCCAACTCTCAAAAATGGTGAAGGAAAATATCGTGAGGAAACAGTCATGTCCTAGAACCAAAAATTTGAAGACATGTGACATTTACCAACCCGCCCTGGACCCACGTGGTAGATTACGGCCCACTCCCTCTCACAGAGAGGAGGCCTGTGTCCCAACAGTGGGAACATTATAGTTTGATTATGCTATGCAGAATTGAACCGTATATTGGTTATTCATAAACCCTCTTTTATATATTTATTATTATTTATTTAAACTTTTCGGACTCAAAAAAAAGGTACAAAGGCGGACTTAATGCTTTTACGAATCCATTTAAACGCTAACCGATAATTTTATATTTCTCTTTCTTAGATAATTTGCAACTCAATAGAGTTTCTGCTACTCATAATATTATACCAAAGTAGACTATTGTATACAGCCAAAGAATAACTATATTGAACTGAATATTTCTGCAAACTTGACTAAAAGTATTTACACAGGAATGATGTTAAGAAGTCTGAAAGGAGGGCTTTGTTTACATAAGCCCGTCATATAAAAATGTTGAATATATTAAGTTACATTTGAACATTTTGTAAGCTACTGTACACACTTATTTGGGGATGGGAAACTGTTTAAGCATATAAGCCTAGAATATGAGTATGAAGGCAGCTCAGGCACTCTTCAGATAAAATTGCAGATGAAAAATAAGTTCTGTTGTAGACGAGGAAATAAACTTGTTTCTACTTATAAACTTGAATGATAATACGTAGGTATAGAGGTATGAGGAACAGGGTTTAAGTTCACTCATCCTCTTTAGAAAGAGAGCATACCAGAGAGACCAGAGGGGTGGTATGTTTGTTGGGTAACTGCCCCATGATTGATGTCGGGACGTTTTGTTTATATGAGTGGTAAACTTTACTTGCGCGATGCAGGATTGTGCGTGACGTCAGTAAGATGTGTAGTTCGCATGTGGCGATGTAGATGCCGCCACAATACGGGCTGACTTAATAGGAAAGGTCATGGAATTTCTTTACTGTTTTCCTGTTGCCTTATCTGATTAATTTGGTTGCGTAGACAGTTAAATCAGGCCCCTGAGAATAGAGGAGGGTCCTCTAACGATCTTTAATGGTTACAGGAGTTAGTATTATGATTGTTTTAAGCCAGTGATTGCATGATGCATTGTATGAACTAGAACTTCTCCTTTGAGGCGACAAAGAACTTGAGGACTAAGAACTTTACATTAATTTACCTAGTCTCTTCAAATCTAGTTGTTTCCAATTGATGTTATTTCCACTTAAATTAATGTTAATTAAAAAATTCATAAAACGTTTGAAGTTGTAGCACAAACTGGTTTTCCAAAAACACATATTTCATAACATGTTTGGAAACTACAACGCAAACGCAGTATACCTTAATGTAGCGCAATCTAAGTTTAAGTAGTAAGTAAGTAAATATTTCTTTCTTAACAAGTTAGTGCTGAAAAGATTAGTGTTGTTATTTTCTCATATTCAGGTATGAAGATATTTATTTCTTTACCCAACTGTAAGACTGTATGCTGTTGACGCAGGTCCACGCAGAGTAGGCAGATCAGATTTTGTAATACATGAACGTACTAACAGCTGGTCGTCACTTGTTTTTGAGACGCAGGTAACGCGGCACAGCGCAGCACGCCTGGTGCAGAAGGCAGAAATCTGTGCCGGCTCTATTACCAGACGCAGAACAGGACAGACACAAGTCTGCGGTCGACGTGCCTGCGCCGCAGCTGTCAGTACGTTAAACGCATTACAAAATCTGCTCTGCCCTACGCTGCGTGGACCTGCGTCACCTGCGTCTCAGCATACGTTTAGCTTAAGGGGCAGATCCTTTTCGGAAGGGTGAAGGTCAACGAGTCCTTTCAAGTTCATTGTCTGTATAATTTTCATAGCCAAAATGACACAAAGTCCCATCTTTTTTAATTTACGAGGTCGTTATAATTACGGTAATGAGTTCGCACTTAATTATACAAAGCCCATCTGTCGGCGAGACACGGAAGTTGCATTAAAATTCTGCTAGAAGGTTTTGAATTATGAAAGTTTGTATGTTTGTTACTCAATCCTCTTTAATGGCGCAACGGATTTTAATGAAATTCGATACATAGGTGGACTATATTTTGAATTTAAATATGGCATACTTTTTATCTGTGTTCATGAACTATTTTCAAATTTTCAAGGAAAATACCTCATGAACCGATGCGAGTAAAACTATGGGTACAGTACGACACCACTTAGATTTAGCATCGGCAAAATTCGTAAAACCAATCACCATCCGAACTGAGTGCGCCTTGATAATCACCTATCTTTATTACTGCTTTAGGTGAAAATGATCTTTACGAAACCGCAATAACTTGTATAGTCATATAACCAAATACATTGCTTAAATTGAAATTAATGAATGCAAATTTTCGAATTTATACTACATCTAAGATGTGTCGTACTGTAACAGCTTGTTTTATTTAACTGTAAGAAACTTTGGAGTAATGCACATGTTCAGGTAAAGTATGACATTATTTATTTAACAACCACTTAGAGTGTGGAATAGGTAGATAATATACTGCAGGCTTACAGTGGCTGCAGACGTCGTATTAATTATCTCTTAATATCGCTCTTGGGAGGGATATACTCGAAACTCGGTTGCATGCTCGTGTCATATCAGCTTAAGGTATTATGTTGATTAATAAATTGAGCATTTATAGGATCGGCATTTAGAATAATCCATAATTAGATGTGGCGTAATATTTTCTGAAGATAAAATATAATGGTAATGTAGCAAATAGCTGTCAAATATATCGCTCTTTTGATTAATTTATTAATCAATATTACTAAATTAAATTACGAAATGTCGCTCTGTATTTCACTGAAATATTTTTTATGAATTGCAATGATAACACTGGATTTGGTTTTGTAACAGTTATAGGTGTAACAAACACATTTGGAAGGTTTCCAAGTGCTTTTTCTACTCCTAAAACCAAATATTCAGTGTAACGATATTAGTTATTGCAATTCATAATTAATATTTATCCATTTTTGGATCAGAGATTTCACTTGTATGCAAAAATATGCAACAGTGAAAAACAATTGACAATGATTTTTGTTTTTAATAAAAACTGAAAAAGGTTGACTGAAATATTTAAAATTACCAATTATATAAATTCAAAATGTTGGTCCATACTATGTCCTGCCAGAAGGCATACAGAATTACTTAGCAAAATAAAAAAACAGAATATAAAATTAAGTCAATAGGTAAGTAGATGTCACAATTTCATGCCAAACATTAGTAAATAGTTAATAATATAATAATAATTATGTAATAAACTTTATTAAGTAAAATTAAAAAGCTGAACTGCTTTCGAGCTGAATGGCGTGCAATTGGAGAGGCCTATGTCCAGCAGTGGACTGCATGATGTAGGCTGATGATGATGACCAATTATCTATAAGTTTCCTCATTTATATTTTCATCGTTATCATCCACAGCCTTTATCCACCAACTTTAGACGTAGTAAGCCCTTTGGGCAAGGGCCCTTTTATGACATTCTTCCCTATTTCGCACCAATTTTGTCCACAACTTGCCGACAGGAGTGATAATGTTATCGACCCTCCATGGGTCTACCCACTTTCGGTTTCGTTCGTTTTCAGTTCGTTGCCTAAAGTATCCAGAAGGGGATTGTCACAACAAGTCTTAAACTTCAAGTGCCATATTAATGGTAGCAGGACACTTGCACGAACGATACTTGCGCGAATACATTGCGCAAAAGGGCAATTGCGCGAATAGACAGCGCGAATGGATTCTTTCGCGGAAGCATATAAGAGGCCCTAGACAAAGTAACATTCTATCAGCTATAACGATGATGGAAAAGCCAAAAATGTATAGGATTGACATAAGCTATCGAAAAGCTTATCGTCGTTGTAGAAATACGAAACGCTTTGGAAGCGATTGTCACTTGTCTAGGCCCTCAGACCCATATATAAGTAATCCAAGAGAGAAGGGTTGTAAGAGTCGCGGGTGCAGTCGACTGCAAGTCTGTGGTACCAGACCAGTATAAGCCTCTAATTGAACTGAAACTCCGTACCACGCTAGGCCAGCTCAAGGTGTTACTACCGATGTGTACGCTTAATCACGCTTAATCAGCCCATAATGTTCCCACTGCTGGGACACAGGCCTCTTCTCTGTGAGAGGGAGCGGGCCGTAATCTACCACGCGGGCCCAGTGCGGGTTGGTAGATGTCACATGTCTTCGAATTTTTGGTTCTAGGACATGCCGGTTTCCTCACGATGTTTTCTTTCACCGTTTTGAGAGCAGTGGCGATGAAATAATTTACACAAAGTAAAGCGCCTGTCAGGGTTCGAACCTACGACCTACAACTCGTAAGTTGTGGCCGTTACCACTGAGCTACCACTGCTCTCGACGTGTACAACTGTACCATATTATTTACAACACCCCTATTTCTCACGCCGTCTTCCCACGGGGGTAGGCAGAAACAACAGAACGAAACAAAACCAAAATTACACCCCTATTTCTCAATTAGGTAATAATAATAAAAACTGTGCTTAAAAGAAAGCACCGTTTTCTGTCAGCACATATGATCGTTGTTCAACGAAATAAATGTGAGTTTAAATAAGCAATACACTGCTCAGTCCAAATAGGGTAATAAAAATAACCATTCCACTGAACGAGCTAGCTATCTACTACACTCTTTAGTAATAGAACCGTTTAGAAGGCCGTTAAAGATCTTATAGAAATGTACCTAACATTGTTTTGTTTGACGCGGTATTTTCTACTTCTTTTTTTAGGCGTTTATACAAAGTGGAGACGAGAATACAACAATAAATGAAAACACTGGCAATACTAATGCATAAGAGTATTTTGGAACTAACAAATAAATCCTAACATCGAAATTAAAAAAGTCATTTTTTCAAAAAAACTAAATAGTAGTGATGTGCCGACTATGGGATTTGCCGATCTTTGACTAGCTATCGTAACTAAACTACTGGAAATATTTGATTAATTTTTTGTATGTAGACCGAGAACTTCATTAGATATACGGAGTTTCATTTTTTGTTGTATTGTCGTCTCCACCTTGTATAATCTACAAGCGACTCGCCCTTGCTTGCTAAGGCGACAAGTATGTTGTCATGTCAAAATATCGAGATTTCTGTGCAATATCTAAATCTAATATTATCCGAAGTAATATTATAAATGCGAAAGTGAGTTTGTTAGTTATTTGTTGCGCTTTCACGCTAAATCAGCTAAACTGATTTGGATGAAATTGGCACATGAGTATACCATGACATAGTTCGCCATAGTTTAGAGAATTTATTACGGAAGATTGATGTGTATAATACGTTAATGTTAGGGCTGCATATGGCTAAGAAGTCTCGATGTTTCAAGTTGTAAAAACCGTGCGAAGTAGTAATAAATAATTGTAAGTCTAATCTTTAAATATAACTACACTATTATAATTTAGGTAAAATTCCTGTGTGATAGTTGTATGTGTTTTAAATAAATAAATAAATGACCTGGATTAGAACATATTAGGATACTTTTTATTCCGATATTCCTACGGAATCAAGACTTATGTGGGTGAAATTGAGGTTAAGATTTGATAAAGTCTAAATTGAATTGCCTTTCTTTGTTAATTCATGTCAGTTTTTCCGCTGCAGCTTTGACTCAACTTCAACAACTAAATACTCATTTTATCAAATATAACCAGAAGTACAACCAAACGAAACCATTTCCACAAGAAACCAGCCAACAAAGCCTGCCTATATCATATTATGAGTGAATTTGTAACTCGAAACCTCACTAGATTTCGTAATGTTTACCAAACAGTTAGCTACATCATATGTTTGTGAAGAACCCTCATCTCTGTGGTTACCCCCTTTTTGTCACAGCCTGGCTAAATGATCTCGTGATTTTCTTTGTATATTTGGCATTTGTGCTGTGTAGGTAAAAATTAGAGGAGTTCCTTGGATGGGGGATGGAGGGGGATATTGTTAGGTGGATTTGCTTGTTTTTGTTGGTTCCTTTTGAAATTCAGTATCACATTTTTCTTTGTTATTGTTATTCGTATCGTTTGGTTGGTTACCAACAGTAAAAGAAAACAGCTACCTTTTAGTCAGAAATCAAACGATTGGAGCTCACGTGCTCTTTTTTTCTCTGTATGAAGCCGGCGCCAGAAACCGTCACATATTTGAACACTTTTGTGAGGTACGGTAATTGGGACAATATTTAGGGGTTGAACATGGTCGGGGGTTGAGATTGTAGGGGTTGAACGTGGACTAATCCGTAATAAATATATGTGATCAAACTTTGAACAAATATTCAATTAACCGTGTTCAAACAAGTGTTCAAATGTGTGTTACTCTGTCTGGTATGAGAAGAGGCTTTTGTATCAAATGATCACTAGAATATATTGGTACAATTATCCTGACATGTAATATCGTTTTTGGAGCCCAGAGGGCCTAGACAGTGGTTTTTTTCATTTCTACAACGACTTTCAACAGGATTTATGGCTTTCGGGAACTTATTATATATTTGATTTGATAATAACGTGACCCTGCATTGAAAAGAACGATAAAACGTGCCACACAAGAGAAAGTATTGTTAAAAATAACACGAAAAAACATCAAAAAGCAAACATCGTAGGGGAGAAAAGCGTACTTTAATTATAAAGCTCAGTAAAGTACACAAAGCACTCAAAGTGGGCTCAAATGCGATGCGTGTCTGGTCTTCAAGAGATGAAGGGGAAAAACTATGTTAAAGCTATGCTTTTTAGATTTTTAATTCATATTATTTATGGTTCCTCTTTAGGTCGTGAGCTATCTGAATATCAGAAAATATTTGGCTTAGGTCTTAAGGGGGAGGCGTGAAAATTCATTCGCTGTTACAATGTGTATTTTTTAATTTTTCAACTTTTTAATTTTTTATTATTATTTTACCATGATTGTTTATCTTTTTGATATTTTATTAGAGGAGCTCGTGGCTAAGTAATCACGCACGTGTCGATCCATCAGGTTAAGCTACGCGTGCCGGGGTTAGTCTGTGGATGGGTAACCATCTTTACATATCGAGACTCCTCCGTACCTCGGAAAGCACGTTAAGCCGTTGGTCCCGGCTGTCATTCAAGGATCTTTGACAGTTGTTACGGGTCGTCAGATGCCCGAAAGTCTGACAACCAGTCTTAACCAAGGGGTATCGTATTACCCAGTTAATGGGTTGTGGAGGTCAGATAGGCAGTCGCTCCATGTAAAATACTGGTATTCAGCTGCATCAGGTTAGACTGGAAGCCGATCCCAACATAGTTGGGAAAAGGCTAGGCAGATTGATATATATGTAAATATCGACTATTAATAACCTTGTTAGCTTATATAGTTGTACTATTATTCTTTGCATACTGTGGTCTCCTGTAAGTGAGGGAGTACACTTACGTAATACCTGTGGTACATAATATTTGTCATGTCCTGTGTAGGTACATCTTTTTTTGGAGATCCTAATAAATAAATATATTGACGTCAAAATTGATTCGCTGTTACAATGTATATTACATATTAGTGATGATATGACACCTATTACCACCCACGGGAAAAGGCCTATTGTTAGACTGGGACCCGAGTGCGTGCGTAAAATGATAAAGATGGATCCTATCGAGTGTCCCTTACTATATTCCCAACACGTATTGTTATGTATTTTTATGACACGTTGTTAGTATTTTTGACAACGATCGTGTAAATATTGGTAAGAAACAGCTGCCCATCTTGAGGGGTCCAATTGTTATCCTGAAAGTAGAAAATGAATAAAGTTTATTGGCAAAATTTTAACAAAAAAATCTAACAATACAATATTTTATTGAATTTATGTTTCTTATGTCAGAAAAAATCTATTCACTCAAAAATGAGCTTGTGGCATCTTCTAGTTCCTATAAATATAACGTTATATAGTAGCTCAGCTCATAGAAGAGTCACTACTCTTCTATGAGCTGAGCTACTATTCCACTGGTTTCCAAACACCGTGATTTACGAGTTGTAGGTCGTAGGTTCGAAACCATTCAGGCTTTACTTTGTGTAAATTATTTTATCACCACTGCTCTCAAAACGGTGAAGGATAACATCGTGAAGAAACGAGATGTCCTAGAACCAAAAATTCGAAGACATGTGACATCCACCAACCCGCATTGACCCACGTGGGAGATTACGGGCCCCTCCCTCTCACCGAGAGGAGGCCTGTGTCCCAGCAGTGGGTATATATATACCCACTGGATGAGCTATTATAGCATAAGCATAATCAGCCTATGTAGGCACGTCCAGTTATTTTTTTCTTCTCCGTGTATGTCTTCTTGTTGGCCAAAACTTCGCAACTTCCACGACGTCGTCGGCGGCAGGTCACTTCCAGTTAATTTGCTCACATGGCAATCCCAACTAATATTATAAATGCGAAAGTGAGTTTGTTTATTTGTTTGTTACGCTTTCACGCTAAAAAGGCTGAACAGATTTAGATGAAATTTGGCAAATGGGTAGACCATGACCTGGAATAGGACATAGGATACTTTTTACTTTTTATCCCGAAATTCCCACGGGATCGAGACAAGAATTTCAAGATAATTACAACAATATTTTTTTTGTCGTTAAATCTCATAATAACTTCATTGTGTACATGTTCTTATTATTTTTGTCAACCAATCACATCAGCTGATATGATGTGACAACCAAATTCTATTACATTTTCTCATTGATAGATGTCACCACCCACGTACCATTTTTCACTCCTTCCCACTCGTAAAGGTGTCTATTCACAGTCAACGTGATAAGGATTACAATACACAAAGATAGGGCCTTATCATTCATATCACGTTCATTTATAGGCTGTTGTATTTTCACGGCACGATGGCTATACTTTTGACGTCGGTTGTAAACATGAGAAGGACGTGGCGACGGTATGCTGAACCTTAACATGAGACCTTTATTGTGAGTATGAGGTATACTGTTACGGTAAGAGCCATATTATTTTTAATGATTATTATTGTGGCAGGCAGTTTTTGCCTTATGTTTCGGGGTTCGTAAAATTTTGCAGAATATACAGTACTACGACCCACCCCTGCTTCGCGCGGTTTTACGACTTGACAAAACAATGAGATTTCCTTATTATTATGAAAGTTAAATAGAGTAGAAATTTTATTCCGGAAGGTTTATTGGCGCTAAATTCCGCACTAAATTCCCAAAGTATGGTGAAACCCGCATCAAAAGCTGTTGCGTAGTTTAGAGGAACAGCGCGTTCATACAGACAGATGAAAAGCGACTTTTATTTATAATAATTATGCTATTTTATAATATAATAATGTAAAATGCAATTTTAATTATTCTAATAGATATTACACATCCAAATCAAATCACTGTTTTGTAGGTGTGGTATGTTTTTGACAGCAGTGTTGGCCCAGTGGCAACGGCTGCGACTTACGACTTGAAGGTTCGAACCCTGACAGGCGCTTTACTTTGTGTAAATTATTTCATCACCACTACTCTCAAAACGGTGAAGGAAAACATCGTGAGGAAACCGTTATGTCATGTCAAGACATGTGACATCTATCAACCCGCACTGGGCCCGCGTTGCCCACTCCCTCTCACAGAGAGGAGGCCTGTGTTCCAGCAGTGGGAAGATTATAGGCTGATTATGATGCTTTTGATTCAGTGTCTGTTATCATTGACAAAGTCACTCGATCTTTCCCTTCATTCTTCATTGTTTTAAAACAAACAAGGCCCCCTACTCACATCACAAATGATAATACCCTTTATAATTATATCAGACGAATCAGAATGTTTCATACACTCAATTTGCATACAAACTTCCTTTAAATGACAATTTGTTTCATTTACCTACTCAATACATTTTAACGAAATGAAAAATAAATTTTAATTTATTTAACTAGCCTTTCGGGGAATTGATGTAAATTTTCCTGAACGAAATGAGGCAAACATTCATCGGCCACACTTAATATTCCTGTTTCGTCGAGGAATTTTAAATTAATCTCATCTTCTCTATAGGAAAGCCTTCATTACAAAGATCCTTTTCAATTGTGGACTTCAAAATTCTTACTACACAAATTAAGGAAAAGTCGTAAGTATAAAAATCTTCAAAGTAAGTTCATGTCTTTTCAAATCCAAGTAATTGGTTTGTGTTTGGACGAGATCTCGTATATAAACATCTGGATAAATTAAAGAGCAATCATAGACAGACAGAATAATTGACCATAGTAATATAACAAAAAAAATTGGTTGAATATTATGGTAGAAAAAGCTTACTCTAGCGTAGAGCATGGCTACGCCGTAGTTGCGTAGCTACTCTCGTAGCGTTGCAAGATGCTACGCGGATTTCTATCTTATATATTACTCTTAATTATGAAGATGTGGAGGATATCCTACTTACATTAACTTGAATGTGATACATGCTTAATGTACTCACATACTACACGTAACGAATTAATAGGGTTATGTGGCCAAATCAAACTACCATCCGCACACACACACACACACACGCACGCACACACACACACACACATACAAACATACACACACACCTCCGAGCGTGTTCTCACGTACACACCCCCCCACACACACTCACACAAACACACGCGCACGCACACACGCTCGCACACACAAACGCACGCACACACACACTTCACGCTTCTTTTTCCTCTTTTTAAATTTTAAGGAACTTATATGTTATATTATTGTTGCTCATACTGTGTAGTAAGTCTAGTAAGTCTAAATTTGTTTCGTTCGGAAGAGCGAGGCTTTCCCAACACAAGTATCATTCGATTACTTTCTGGGAAGCCCCGGCAACTTACATGTAAAAACTTACTTAAATAAATGCATTTTTTTTTTTTTTTTTTTTTTTTTTTTTATTATTCAACGCTTTATATTATAGTACCAAGAGGTGTATTAATGTCTTTGTTTGACTACACAATCCAAAGATTAGCACATTAACAAGACTTTTTTCCTCTTACCTTTTTACCACAGAATGCTTATTAGAAATTCGTGCAATACTTATATAAACGATTGAAACTCTAAACAAAGGACGTATGCATTTATGCTGTATACCAGCACTGTATGGTTCCAGGTATCTTATTATTCATACAAGAGTAGTATCGATTTACAGCACCTCCGGCAGATGATAGCTACTATATAGAATTACGAGCCGATCGAGTTGGGATTCTCTCGATTCCATGAATTGCATTGAATCGAATGAATACTCGATGTCTGAATCGAGATGGGTTTCTTGAACTATATGTTATGATAGCTGTACGGGAATTTCGTGTTTACTTATTTTATTTGGTGTTATATTGGTTTAGTGATTAAGTTCTTTATTTCTTCGTAGTTCGTTTATAAATTAATGTTGTTAATGTTTTAATGAGATTCTGTGTTAGAAAAGACTGGTTTAATAGTAAAAAACAACATTGTATTTTCAATCATAGTACACCCACTCACACGCATTATTTTGGCGACTATTTATTTATTTGATTTACACGGCTTTAAAAATCAATGAGGTACATAAATTAGAATATATATATATATTAAGTACAAACATAACACATAAACGAATCACAACAATTAAATACTATTATTCTCACAAAAATGTAGGCACATAACACACATAACCATTAAATTGGCGAATCTCTGATGGAACAGATCGCAGTACAACGAGACGCAGCACGGGCCACTGTCCGACACGAAGGCACGCTTAGCAGTCAATGTTTTCTGCCACGGAATTTATTACTGTTATTACTATAAGAACAAAATATTAAAGGTTGTTTAAAAAAACATTAAAAGGGATTTACAGACAAGTAATTCAACGGTAAAGATGTCTAAGATTGCCGGAAACGCATATTAACTTTTGCAATGAATATTTAGAGGCTTCTATCAATTTAGTTTAAAGACAGATAAAAAAGAATATTCGATTGCTAAAATTGAAGACAAGCGGATGTTCCGTAACACTTTCAATTACTTGCATGTTGTATTAGTGTCATACTTGCACAAGTTCACCCATAAACTTGCACAAGTCGTTACCACTTGCAAGCGGTTTTACTACGTAGTTCGAAAACATATTATAACTTTGTTTCCGCCTAGGATAGGCATCCTTCTCACAGTTTTCAGACACTACGCACCTGAAAATGAAAGTTTGTGCAAAGCAAAAACTATGTTATATTCAAGTTGCAGCGCATCGAAGGTTTAAGGACTTTAAGTAAGCACTAAGTTAGCTATCCAAACCTGTTTACTAATAGGTTTTTCTTCAGTTATGAATTTAAAAAATCTTCTATGCTTATGTCCTTCACGCGTAGCATGACAAAAAACGGGTTTTGTCGACGGAAGAATAGACAATATGACAGATTGTGATTGTGAATCTGTCATTTTGTCTACTCTTCCGTCGACAACAACTGTGGTCATGCTACGCGTGCAGTATGTTGTGTTTTGTCCTTATTCTCTAATTTGTCCTTGACACGACAAATATACGTTAGGAGGGGAAAGATCGAGAGCATGCATTGCTTTCTTTTGTAGAAGAAAATACTTCTTTTTATGTAGCTTTGCAGTGGTGGTACAATACGGCTTTTATACCTATACCTTTAACTCTGCCGGGCAACTCTATTGCATTAGTTCTGACCGGGTATTCAAAACAAAATCGGGAGTCATATTAGGGCACACGCTAGGAAATAATAGTTTTAAAGGGTCGCCGTTATCGAGATCGATAAGGAGGACTAAGGGCTCCGCCTTGGGGTGTAAATGTGGTGCTGTTCCACAAACGATGGGACACCTAATTTCGTGTCCTGTCAGCTGCACGTTACAAGAAATTATGAATTATGGAGTGGCGGAATTCTGGGCCGAGTCTATTTAGATTGCCATCGACACGTTAAGAAGGAGGGCTTATTTTTACAATTACGTATGGAATTTACCCAAGTACAGTGTTATTAAGCATGTTCTCACAGGACAATTATTAAAGCTTTCATAGCAGACCAAAATTTCAAAAATAGTCTTAAATATACAGTATGTAACAAAAACCCTGTCGGATCCTTAAGGGTATTATTTGGTATAGTATTGTGTGCCCATATACGTAACCATTTCATGGTTTTGAGATTATTATTTTTCCCCAATGAAAATAATTAATTTAAAAAAATAAAAATAAACTTATCAAAGGCAACACTTATCCTCGATAAAGTTCATGTGTGTGTGTATTTGTTTTCATGTGTTCATGTTCTACAATTTGAAGCCGCCCGAGCGGGACGGTTTTTATGTTTCTTTGACATGAGCCGCCCGCCTGCATTGTCGCTTGCCGCCAAACAAACTTATAGCTAAATAAACCTACGTTATGCCTACGCGTTGTTATCAGCTGATTTGAGCTGATATCGTTTAGGCATAGTGAACTTGACTTCAATTTCTGTTCATCAAGAAACAATTAATTGAAATAAATGTAGCCCAGAAAAGGGCTTTTTAAAAATGTGCTTTTGGCACAGAAATGAAAACAGACACAAGTGAGCTAAGAAAAAGGTACTTACCGAATTTTGGTATTAGTTTATTAAAACAGTAACTTGTTGTTGTTGGATACCTCGGCGATCATGCTCCACATGTCTACCTCCAACACTGATACACATTCGACACCTTTTTATTAAATTGTCACGTACTCTTTGCAGCGCACTTGTGTCTGATTTAATTAAATTGAAAGCTGCTACAATCCGAGCTCTTACTTCGATTTCCGAATCACACTCTTTTTTAAAAACCATTTGTTTGACAGGACCCCATAAATAGAAGTCCAGAGGCGTAAGATCGGGAGACCGTGCTGGCCACGAAACTGGTCCCCCCCGGCCAATCCATTGCCTCGGGAACTGAGCATCTAAATACTCGCGCACCGCACGCGAGAAATGTGGAGGCGCGCCGTCATGTTGAAACCACATTGAGCGATGGAAATTGAGGTCTATTAAAGGATCCAACTCTTCACTCAGCTCTTCACTCAAGAAAGACAGGTAGTTTGAACCATTCATTGTGGGCCTCAAAAAGTATGGACCAATAATCTGGTCTCCGAGGATACCAGCCCACACGTTAACACGCCAACGATGTTGGAAATTACTCGGTTTCATAGCTAGCGGGTTTTCGAGCGCCCACACGTGTTCGTTGTGGCAGTTGAATACACCTGTTCTTACAAACGAGCATTCATCGGAGAAAAGCACGCGATTCAAGAAACCTTCATGTTCTTCGACTTTTCTTAAGATCCAATTACAAAATTCCATTCTTGGTTCGTAATCAGTGGGAAGAAGGGATTGAACCCGCCGGTAGTGATAAGGGTGCTGACCATCTCCCTTCAGCACTCTCCAAACCAGCATGTGATTAGTGTCTAGTTGTCGAGCAACAGAGCGTGTGCTTTGCGTGGCGTCCGCCGCAAACATATCCAAAACTTGTTCCTCGATATCCAGGTTGCGCTCTCGTGGTCTTCCAGCATCAGCGCGCTGTGTCTCGTGGCCATGAGCACTGCCTGTGGTGAACACACGGTTATGTAGACGTTGGAACGCACGCTCCGACGGTACTGGCACACCTGGCCTGTGAAAACGCACCTCATAATCTCTACGCGCAGCTGCATAATTACAATCGGCCTTGCCTAAGCACATTAACATATTAAAATATTCCCGATTGGAATATGACATAACGGACGTCCGATCGAAAGGAATCTTCACGAAAGACTAACTAGCAACAAGCGTACAGACACGCGCCGCATCGCACGGTAGGCAACCAGTCGGCTACATCAGACAAGTTGGCGACTCGCTAGAGAGCACCGACAGCGCGCCCAGTGTAGGGCGGTATCCTTTGAAATAAAAATAGGTAAAATAAAAAGATTTCCCCGGTGAGTGGAATGTTGTCAATTTATGAAAATTTGCCGTATTTAGTGTGAATGTCGCATGGTTTATAAAAATAAAATAATCATTATCTTTTGATTTTTATGAGTTACATTTTTAAATATATTTTTTATAGTACGTATGTTAACCCAGGAATACGCCTTTAATGGATCGGACAGGGTTTTTGTTACATACTGTATAATTAATTCTCAACTATCAAATCCATATTGATACATAAAATTATTTCCTCATTACTGTATAATGACGTCACTCGACACAACGTGGGTTGTCAGCGAACAAAAATAAAGCTTATTACCCACAGTCGTGAAGCCCCCACATATTCACATCTGTTGAACAAATTAGTTAGGAGTGTTTTAACGAGCAGACGATGCTTGTGGCCGCCACGAAATTTATACGCGCTGGGGTAAAGTATGGCGGCCCTACCATGTGTAATATGCTTATTTTCACTATTTGGTTAATTTTGGAAGGAACTATTTGAAAATAGAATGATTAAAAAAAATACCTATTTGCCCATTGTCCTACTACAGGCAAAAGGCGTCTTCTCATACAAATAACGCACGAGGATTGATCTAAATTATATAGATACTCTTTGGGAATTGTGCTTCCCAGTAACTGGGTTGTGGAGGCCAGATAGGCAGACACTTCTTGTAAAATATCAGAACCATTAACAATTCAGCAGCGTCCGGTTAGTCTGGAAGCCGAGCCCAAAATAGTTAGGAAAAGGCTAGACAGATGGTTAGATAGATATTATTTATTTTTAAACTGTAAGGAAGAACATCATGATAAAACATACAAAAGTACGGTACATACAGCTGTCTTATCGCTAAAAGCAATGAAGGAATTTAAAAGATTTTTATTGGAAGACAATGTAAGTGCGGATTTGTTACTCTGAAAAACACAGTAACAAGGACAGACAATAAAGTGATCGTAAATAAAATAACAAAAATATTATCATTTGATATAGTTAAGATATATTAAGCTAGGAAGCTCGCTTAGGGAGCTCGTGGCTAAGTAATAACAGCCGCATGGGACGATCCATCAGGTTAAGCTACGCTTGCCGGGGTTGGTCCGTAAATGGGTCACCATCTTTACATATCGAGATTCCTCCGTGCCTCGGTAAGCACGCTAAGCCGTTGGTCCCAGTTGTCATTCGAGGATCTTTGACAGTCGTTACGGGTCGTCAGAAGCCCGAAAGTCTGACAACCAGTCTTACTTACCAAGGGGTATCGTATTACCCAGTTACTGGTTGGTGGAGGCCAGATAGGCAGTCGTTCCATGAAAATTTAATCAAAAACCTTTGTCTATTTTCCCTCTAAACGAACTCAAAACTCGTTGACAAAGCCCCAGTTTTTTTTACTTATTTATACTACTTCCATGCTTATATCACAAACTGTTTTAAATTATTTTGTTGTCAGTTTTAAAATGGTTACAGTAAAAAAAAAGTTTTTTGTCAACGTTAATATTACTTGTGTCGCGTTTTCAAAGGTTAACGGCGGCCTTCTCGAAGTAAACGGCTAGTAAATACCTACCCACATTCAATTGTTTTCAAATAATAGGTCTTTACCTATGAAATTGCCGTTCTGCAGTACTGGCCATTTCAAATCAAAATAGTTTTTGTTTGGCTAAGAATTCTAATTTCAAATTAATTTTATTTTAAAAACATGGAATTCTTTTTTCAAAAGAAGTCATTTGTTAAATGATTAGTGTTACATTTTCATCGCATTTCAATCTTTTTCGTCATCATGGATACGTTAAAAATTCGAGTAATTATGGAATATGAGTACCGTCGTGGCAGCAACGCGGCACAAGCGGCACGCAACATCAACAACGTTTACGCAGCTAACACTACAAACCAACGCACCACCTGTTATTGGTTTGCTTGCTTCCGTTCTGGAAATTTCGACCTGAAAAATGAACCTCGCGGTCGTCACTGTTTGGTGGTCTAGCGCCGGTGTGATTCATCACAGCTTCTTACCAAACGGGGTGAGCATTACTGCAGATGTGTACTGTGAAGAACTGAACACAATGATGGAGAAGCTGGCACATCTCCAACCAGCATTGGTCAATCGCTCGTCTCCGCTGCTCCTGCACGACAACGCGCGACCTCATATTGCACAGCAGACGGTCTCCAAGTTGCAAGAACTGGGGTTGGAAGCTCTCCGTCATCCGCCCTACTCACCAGACCTTGCGCCTACAGACTACTACTTTTTCCAGAATTTGGATAACTTCTTGGCGGGAAAAAAATCAATACCCGAGAGGCAGTACAAAATGCCCTTGAAGAATTTGTTGCCTCCCGTCCAGCTGATTTCTTTAAGAAGGGCATCAATAAACTGCCATTGCGTTGGCAAAGATGCATTGATTGCATGGGTGATTACTTCGATTAATACAAATAAAAAATACATGAAAAAAATTCGTTTAAATTTTTTCATACAAAACGGCAATTTCATAGGTAAAGACCTAATATCTCGTTTAGTTAAACAAAGGTCAACATTCTGGCGCACATTTGTACAAACTACCCTACAGAAATCTTAACTCAGTATGCAATGGTTAACACGAAACAAACTACAAGCTTGTAACACAAGCTTGGGGAACTTTGCTAATGGTACCGGCACACTAGCCGCCTTACTAATAAACGTTGTATAGCGCCTGTATAGTTACACAATGCTTTGTCTTATTCTTTCAAAAGTCAAATTACTTTTGAAAGAAGAAGACAAAGCGTTGTGTAACTATACAGGCGCTATACAACGTTTATTAGTAAGGCGGTAGATGTGTACCTTTGTGTGTACATGTATAATATTGGTATATGTGTATATGTATTGTATTTGTAAAGAATGAGTTGGTTGTGGGTTGTATCTTTTGTTACTGAAGTTAAAAAGAATATCCAGCATTGTGATTTTAGTTTCTAGATTTTTATCATTAATAGTTTTTATTCGTTCTAGACTTTTGTTAGAAAATAGTCTTTTTTATTGTTCAAAAGTGCACACACAGATTGAAAAGATTGGTTTTAAAATTCTACCAAATCTAAGGTGTAACTGTGGCAACTGCAGATTTATTTTTAAATCGTTTACTCTAATCGGTTGCTCTATGGTAACAATCCGAAAACTTACAGCACGTTTAGCTTATCAACCGTTGAAACGGGTTTTATCGACGGAAGAATAGAGAAAATGACACATTGTGATTGTTTATCTGTCGTTTTGTCTATTCTTCTGTCAACAAACCCTGTTTCTACGGTGGTCTCACACTCGTACTGACAATCAACCAAGTAATAGAAAACTTTCTTCTTGGATCAAGATAAAGGGGAAAGGAAGGAAAAGGGAAGAAGAAGGAAGGAGAGATAAGGAAGAAAGAGGAGGAGGGGGAAGGAAGGGGGACGGGGGTTAAATAAAGGGGTGTGCCTTTTAATCCTGGTCTAAGAGAACGGTTTTCTGAGGAAGTAGAAGATTCGTATTTTTTTATTATTATTTTTTTTGCGGTTGGCAAATCATCCAATGACTTCTCCCGCTCTGGGCGGAGCGGAAGGGCGTGTCAGACTTTTACTGACTAGAACCCACCCGTGTTCCTTCAGTTGCCTGTTGCCAAGGTCCCGGTATCCCTTTCGGACTTTCCCGCAACCCTGCCAGGGAGAAGGTTCGTCTGCCATAGTAAAAGTATTCCTACGTGATGTACAGTCGAACAAGCTATTTGGTAGACAGCTTGCAACACAATTTTGTGAGTGTTTTCAGCAGTCAACAATCCTTTTACGTCACTCCCCCCAAAAGCTCAAAAATTTAAATTACACACACAATCAAAACGAATTTTTGCAGTGTAACAGAAAATGAATATATTTTGCCTGATACACCAAATAGCTTGTTCGTGAAGAAATAATCCTTTACAAAATCATCTAAGTATGACGACATTAACTTTACAACCTAATCATGAGTCGTTTTCGAAGCTACACATCTGCCTACCCCAAAGATATATCCGTTGTCAAAGTTACACGTCGCTGAAGCGTATGAAGTGAATCATATAACACTTTGCTACAGGAAGGATTATTAGGAAAGTTAGAAATTGTAATTGTTTAATGGACGAAATTCGAGCTGATGGATATTTCTGTAAGGAACCTATCCATAATAAATATCATGATTGCCAAACTGTCCCTGTCTGTTGGTTTGTGTCGTTATCATAGCTAAATCGCTGTATCAATTTAGATGACATTCGTTTTTTTTTTGAGGGTGGAAAATCATCCAATGACTTCTCCCGCTCTGGGCGGAGCGGAAGGGCGTGTCAGACTTTTACTGACTAAAACCCACCCGTGTTCCTTCAGTTGCCTGTTGCCAAGGTCCCGGTATCCCTTTCGGAATAACCCGCAACCCTGGCAGGCATTGGTCCTAGCGGACCCCGCCAATTGTGCCGTTTGAACCTTGAGGCAATAAACATAGGCATGTTTAAAAAACAACATAATTATGACGCCTGTGTTTCCAGAAGGGTTAGGCAGAGGTGTACCTTTAGTACATCCACATTTCCAGCTATGTTAAGTCCCATGGGCGAGCCTATTGTCATCAGCTGGGCATAAATCCAGACTCCGGGCTGCTACTAAGAAATTCCAGATGAAAATACCCAAAACATTTTGTTAGACACGGGAATTGAATCAGGACCTCGTGATTCTCGATCAACGAGGTAGAGGGGAGTAGTTAAAAAAAAAACATGCGGAACAGTCTTTGGGCACTACCGATAGAAACAAAAACTAAGGTAGATGGCGCTAAAAAAAACAAATCACTTCAAGCGTGACGATGACGCGAGTTCCATGATGATTTTTGTTCACTCAAAAGGTGCTCAATGTGCCTTAAGAAGTTTTCACTTAAAAAATAAATAAGCCTTTATAAGCGTGAAACGCGGTGTATTCCACGCGGACAAAGTTACGGGCAAATCGCTAGTCATACATAAATAAACAAGTCTTTGGTATGCAAAATTTTGATATTCTGTTCCATTACATGAAAGTTTCGGAACATTAATTTCCAGCGAAGAGAGGAGTCGACATTTATAGCTTAATTAGACATTCGGAATAGCTTTATCAAAGTTTCCTGAAGACATCAACTTATTTATATTGCTGTACCTACAATACTTACTTAAAGTTTTCTTGAGAATAATAGCGTTATAAGCGTGGATTTTTTTGTTAAACTAGCTGCCGCCACCGGCTTCGCCCGCGTGTAATCTTTAGAAATTATAGCCTATGTTACTCAGGGTGAATGTAGATATCTAATGGTGTAAGAATTTTTGAAATCGGCGCAGAAGTTTTTGAGTTTATTCATTAAAAACATACACACAAAAATACAAATCTTTCCTCTTTATAATATTAGTGTAGACGTAGATTAGTTTGGGTGAGGTTGTATAAGAATCTGTTGTTTGGTCATAGTCTTCAAATAAATATAGAACTCTTTTGATACACATCAAAAGAGTTCTCACTAAAGTTAAAATTATTTGGAAGTAACGTCTTATTGATAAATCAGTGTATAACTGTTTTATAATAACTGATTTAAAATAACTTATAATAACTGATTTAAAATAACTGATAATTACTGATAATAAGTCATTTATAAGAGCTGATACACAATTATAATATTGACATTAATCAACTCTCTTAATTAGCTTGACTAAAAGTTTCTATTGGAAAAAATATAGACTCGGTAATAAAAAACCTTTCATTTTAATGAATTTTTATCAGAAAGCATACCATAATATCATTCTTTATTAATTAGTAATGAGCAACAGAAACAACACACACAATACACCATGAATTATAAATTATAAATGCTAATCCTAACTAATATTATATGAGTTTGTTTGTTACGCCTTTACGCTAAAACGGCTGAACAGATTTCGATGAAATTCACACAGGGGTAGACCTTGACCTGAAAAAGGATGTAGGTATTCTATCGACATACCACGCGGGCGAAGCCGCGGGTACGCAACAAATAATGAATTATAAAAAAAGGAACCTATCGTACCGCCCGCGCTCTTGAGCTGTCGACTGCACAGCTCGGTTGAAACGCAAAGAGTTTAAAACGAATGAATAGAGCATAAACAATTTGTAGTGCCTGTGCATCGTACACGCCACTTAAGAGCTAGAGGACCCTACAGGGAACTAATTTGCTATCTGTAACTAGAAAAAAAGAACTGGGGCAGTGGTTTAGTTTACTTTTATTTTTAATGTGAGCGATGTTTATTCTGGAATCTTTTGTTTTGTGAGTGGTTTAAAAATACGGTTTTAATCTAAGGAAATTGAAATAATTTCTTACAATTTAATACATGAATATAAATGTTTTTTTGATTATCAATAACATCAAACCTCTCGGCAATGAGGCACGAATGTAGAGTGATATTTCTCCTGGAATGTGGCAAAAATGCTATCTTAACTTAATAATGAATGTGAAAGTGAGTTTGTTTGTTTGTTACGCTTTCACGCTAAAACGGCTGAACGGATTTAGATGAAATTTGGTACATGGGTAGACCATGACCTGGAATAGGACATAGGATACTTTTTATCCCGATATTCTCACGGGATCGAGACTTATGCGGGTGAAACCACGGGGCGCAGCTAATTTATAATATGTAGGTTCCACAGTTTACACTAAGTCGCAGGGAAAACAGGTGCTGTGTATAATACTATTACAAAAAAATAAAATCCAGTAATAAAAGCAATTGCTCAATTACTACCAAGTTACCAACTCGTGTAAACCTAAAAACAGTCACACAATTTCAAGTATACAAATACTTGAAATTGTGTGACTGTTTGTCATAACTTAATTGTTCAGAAGTCAGAATTCATTATTAATTGGCGCAATTATCATATAAAATAAAGATTAAGATGGCGGCTTTTAGATTAAGGATAATCTTGGCTGATTTTATTGAAGCCTGTATAATTGTCTGGCCATTAAAGATTAAATCGAGGGTTGAATTTTGAAAGTGCTGTAAAATTATAATAAAATCTATTAAGGAAGAATGGACAATCTTAAAATAAGTGGTAGTATTTTTTGAAGTGAAAACTTCTTTAGGCGCGTTGAGCACATTTTGGGTGAACAAAAATCATGGAACTCGCGTCACCGTCACCGAACGCTTGATGGGTGAACAAAAATCATGGAACTCGCGTCATCGTCACCGAACGCTTGAAGAAATGAATGAATGTTACTTAGTTTTCAGTTTTATCGGCAGTCCCCAAAGACTGCCCCGCATGTTTTTTTTTAATCATAATTGTATAACTCATTGTCACAACTCAGTGGTATTGACAATTCAATGACAAAATGTGACATGTGACAAAATTGACAAATATTTGGTAAGTCACATAATTTAATGCATATTTCATTCAATAATATTATTATTGAGTACGACCACATATTTGGTTTAGGATGAATGATTAATTTAAAAGTTTGTTACTACTTGTTTAGTTATACGTAACGTAACGATTTTCTGTGGTAGTGTCACATACATTGTATATACAAGCTAATTACTAGTTCCTCAAAGCCTCTAAAAGCCACTGCAATTCTGCCAAAATCCCAACCAGGCAATATTGCTGCTAACATAAAAAGAGCCTTCAAGAATTAAGCTCCACCGTCAGCCGGTGGGCACATTTCAGCGCTCGAATAACTCTGCTCGGGAGGAATTTAGCAAATCTCCCTTCATAGGGATAATCTGGCGTCTAAAACGAGTGTACATTGCGAAGTTATGGGAATGGAGTGCTGATTCAATACTTTGTTCTGGCAATTCGCGCCATTATAAGAGACAAGAAGGCCAATTTGTTAAACTTGTCAAAAATGTTGGGAAATTGATGGTGTTATTTGACAGATTGCGAATGAGATGCCAGTGTGACCGTTCTTAAAAATAAAAAAATTGCCCCGCTGACCGGTGTCAGTTTTGTTTGACTATTCCCGTCGTGTTATTTCGTCGTAATGTGGCTTTAGCACAGGCAATTGGCTAGTAGACAAAGTGTTGGCTATAAGTTGCCTCTCATAGCGCAATGCTATTCCTATGGCGGTGCCTAAAATCAATATTATTTCATGTGGTATCTCAATGTACGAATCAGCTATAGCCTAGAAACAGAGGTCGAGAATCAGTCGATCGTACCAAACATAGGACAGTTTCGGGTACCGTCGAGGTAAACGTTCTTTACCAAAGTCTGTCACCGTTCACCGTATACATTACACTCCATTCGTGCATACTCCGTGTTTTCCACCGAGTGGTGTGTTCTCGGCTTAATTATAGTATTTGGTGGAATCGCGTTAAATCCGTAACGTTTGTGCTAAGAGTTAGTGCTTGTTGTTACAAGTTGTTTAACTGAACATCTGATTGACTTGTTTGTTGCGCAGTTCGCTGTTTAGATACGTGATTTTCTTTTGTTTCTTTGTTTGCGGGTTAATTGCCTCATTAGTTTAGACAGTGAAAGTTTATTGTATATTTATAGATGTTGGTCGTAAAGGAAGATGTTTTCATCAACATCTTTTACGAATAGCAATCTTCTTCTAAGCGTGACGCACTTTCAGTAGCGTCCATCAGTCCCTGTAACGGGTAGACGAATGGACACGTAGGACACGATACAAGTGTATGTACATATAGAATGCAATACAGAATGATTCAGAAAGGTGTGGTTATATTTAAGAGGAAATAAGGTCGGGCTTTTCTCCATACAAAAAGTCATAATTCGAGGTTCGGCTCTCGTCTATTTCCTCCTCCAATATTGGACCAATTTGAAAGATATTTTATAAATTGAATAAAAAGGAAATTTACTGTGCCCCTATATACTTTTTTCATTAATAGTTGTCAAATTTGTACAATAGGCGTCTGATGATAACGGTCTAAACAGGCAATTTTGAGCATTTTCTGAGTGTTCTAGTGCTTGTACAGATAATGTATCATCAAAACGGAAAACATAGGGGCATAGAACTAATTGATATTTATTTTACTGTAAAAAATCAGTGCTCTAAGGTCATAAACCAGAGAGAAAACAGGTGAGAGCGTTTGTATGGAGAAGGGACCGACCCTATTTCCTCTGGGTGTGTTACAGACTATCAAATTGAAACACTTTCTCCATCGTAATCACGAAAAATAATCAGCCGTCACATACATTTGGGCATAGTACTTATTGAAGTTTTATTTGGGATTGGGACGATTTAGATTTAGTAGTTGCATATTTTCAGTGTTTCTAGACTTCCAGAGCTCAAACTTATGACCCCTTACAATTCCAATCCAACAATTATTCCAGCATTGAAGCTTAACCAAATACGGATTAATATTTAGTCACCATAGGTATCTGAAAATGAATATATATTAAAACGTTTTCCAATATTAAAACTGGAAATACCACAATTTTATTCCTCTGAACAATTTTATTTAAGCTACACAATTCAGTGAAGATATAAAGCGGATTGCATTAATATTTTATCCCGTTCATGTACATAATACCAATCGCAGTCTACATTGAGACAACAAATTGGAATTCATTATTGTGTAACGAGTGAGATTTTCCCCGGCTCTCGGTAATTCAATTGTTCAAGAATTCTTGTTACTATCCGTAGTAACTCAAGCCTACACTGGTAGAGGGAACATTGAATGAATCTATGGGGTACTGAATTTTGAGTAAATCATTTTGAATATGTATTTTGTAACTTGAGTACTATAGTTCTTTTGCTACGCCGTAGCCGCGTAGCTGTCTACGGCGTAGCTGTTACGGAGACGAGGGAAAATATTTTATTTTTATGTTATTGTATGGCAAATGAGAAGATCGATACTTAGAGGCTATGTATAATACGTATCAGTTTTTTAAAGTTTTATATAGGCGTCAAGTAAACTAAGAATCCAAAGTTACGTCTAAACCGAACCATAAACGTTACTGGTTTAAAAAAATACTTCAAATTAGATCATGAAACTTTGCATAATAACTGAACTAACTATAAAACAAGTCAAATGTTTTTTTTTTTAATTACCATTATTTTCTCCGTAAAAAGCAATTATACTATTCGAGGCTTGAGAGCCGCCAGTACCCTACTCCGTCTCACTCTAACTCAGGCCGCTAGTAATATGGTGCGAGCGAGATAAAATCTGAAGTAGGGTACGGGCATAAGTACCATGTAATTCTACTACTACAAAGTAGCTAAAATATTTTTATTAATCAAATTATAGCCAGAAAGGTTGTTTTCCATCCATAAATACTTCTTAGATGTACGAAGATGTTCCAACTTTGTATCGAAGTTAGGAAAGTTTGTCAAACTCCAGACTTTCAGTTACGGCGATAATTAACAGATAAAGTGGAAAAAGGCCGCTTATTAACAAAGTTTATTTGAATGATGTCCTTGTTAAAGTATTTATTAGGCTCTTTGGATATTGTCAAGGATGAAATTCTTGACACAAATATGTATTTATATCCTTGATATTAAAAATAAAAAAACATTCATACTGAATGTTATAATGATGGTAATATTCGGGAATAAAATATTTTTTTTAAGCAAAATGTAATAAATTAGTACCTACCGGAGTTATTTTTTTTTCGTTATGACCAGTCTGTCTATTCTGTAACAATCTCACCGTGAAAACGTAGGTGAAGTGAGCTTGGAGTGAACTGTCACTCCACCTTACGCTAGGGATTGACATCTCACTTCACCAAAGTTTTCAAGGTGATATTTTAAAGAATACCACTACTGTAGGTATCCATGACAGTGACAGCTCACTCCACGCTCACTTTACCTACACACACACACAGTTTCACAGTGAGACAGATGGTAACAGAATGGCAATGCTGTTCACAATTATGTGCTTCGGTCGATTCCGAAACTACTCGTTTTAACCTCGATAAAACTATTATTAATACTTATTCTTTTACTGACTGCCTCGTTGGTCTAGTGGTCGCAAGCGCTACTGCTAAGCATGAGGTCCTGGGTTCGATTCCCAGGTCGGGTAAAACGTTATTGGGTTTTTCTATCTGGAATTTCTCAGTAGCAGCCTGGAGTTTGGATTTGTGCCCGGTTGATGGCAAGGCTCGCCCCCTATTACAAGGGACTTAAAACATAACTGGTGAAATGTGGGTGTACTATAGGTACACCTCTGCCTAACCCTTCAGGGATTACAGGCGTGATGTCATGTTACTTACTCTTTCTTTCTTTTTAAAATGTACTCCAATAAAAAGCTCAGTATCGCATCATCTTATTGCTTTTTATTTCGTACTAAAATCCATGCAAAATTAACCCTGATAATATTAAAACTTCCGTTCTCCGGCCAATCTTGTTCTTTTGCAGCAAAAAAGGCGACCCTGGCCCGAATCTAGTCTTAGCTGCATAGCACACATATACATATGTATATGTACAGATACCAGTACTTTACATAAACGGGTCAGGTCGACTCATATGCAGCTAACATTAGCATAGCTAATTCTATACGGACTTGTTTTATATAGCCCACTTCGGAATAACCTTAACTTGCTTTTAGTACCCATGCCTGGCTTTTAGAGGTCTTATAAATATTTAGTTTAATTTTAACCTAAAATTTATCTTCTGTCTCTTTCTTCATGAAACAGAAAGAAAACACTGAACTTAAATTTAGTTTAGTTTGTGAACAACAGAATCGGCACTCGCTCGCTCGCGATCGAGGCCCACAGCATTTTTAGACTGGCTATTTGTATTTTATTTGTTTTATTAATTAGTATCTATAAAACCAGGACAAAATGTCTCTCTCTCGAAGAGAGGAGCCTGTGTCCCAACAGTGGGAAAATTATAGTCTGATGATGATGATGATGAATTTGTATGAATTTTGCTGTACTTCTAAGGTACGTCTTACGTAGACTACTTACAAATAGATCAACTAATGAGTTCTTCTGTAGGTGGGTACAGCTACATTTCTTGAAACATAATATCTGCCTGACCGCACACGACAGGCTAATTTGATATGTTAGTAATCAAAGCTCTGACCTAATTATACCAATGTTTGTTATTATTTTAGTCAACTAATCAACAACAAATCGAAATTAGTTTATATTTGTATATTTATATTTTTGTAATTTTAGTTTTGCAGTCTCGATGAGGCTAACTTTATCAATTCCAACTTTTATTTAAAAATAACCGAAATATATTATATTTATAAGTACTGATGCCCAAGAATCAGGCTGTGCCTAGTTTGGGACTAACGGTACATCAATATTGTAATTTAAATGTTGAAATAAACGATTTTTACTTTTACATTTACTTTTACTTTTACATGTAACTAGTTTGCTAATCAGAGAGTATCAGGCTTTCAGTATTCAGTTAATTCGTCCGATTTGCGGACCGAAATTTCAGTGCGGCTACAGTGAGAACATAATTATGTTACAACTAGCTGTTGCAACTAACGACTTACAAATAAAACATTGTAAACAGTTTCTACCTATTACGGTTCAAAAGGTACCTTAGGGTCCCGTTGGTGTGGAACCCTAACAAAAACTTGGTTTTAAACAGACTTGTGAATAAACGGTTTGCTTGAATAATGACGCGGGTATCTATATCCTAACAAATGTTTGTTCT
Source organism: Lithophane semibrunnea (assembly GCA_947363905.1). Lineage (NCBI taxonomy): Eukaryota > Metazoa > Arthropoda > Insecta > Lepidoptera > Noctuidae > Lithophane > Lithophane semibrunnea. Next base: position 8,778,968 of record OX376209.1, on the reverse strand, counting down.
ATTCCCTACGCCTGAATTATGATCCGAATTTATAATGAAGGAATCAGAGTTCTGACTTTGTACGATAAGTCCTGGGATGCCAAAATTTTTCGCTATAAGATTGGGCTACGAAATGAGCGATGAGATAGCAATACTATTTTTTCAAATCGCTATGACATTTTCGGTTTTATCTTGTATTGCCGTATGAAAATATACCTACCAACCCCGCGTATCCTAACTTTAATTAATATTAAAAATGCGAAAGTGAGGTTGTTTATTACGGTTTCACGCTAAAACGGCTGAATGGATTTGGATGAATATTGCCACATCGGTCGACCATGACCGGGAATAGGACATAGAATACTTTTTATCCCGTTCCCGTGGGGTTATTCGATCCCGGGGGAATATCAGGATAAAAAGTATCCTATGTGTTAATCCAGGTTATAAACTATCTGTTTGCCAAATGTCATCCAAATCCATTCAGCCGTTTTTGCGTGATTGAGTAACAAACATCCAAACACACAAACTTTCACTTTTATAATATTAGTAGGATTGACGAAAATGTTTATAGAAGCCTATTAAAGCGTTAAATCACGGATCATCACAAAATCAAGATGAAAATTCATAATTCATCTGTTGCACCCTCACTTAGAGGCCGCAGTCGATCGAGGTCGCTCGATCTGGATTAAAATTCAGTGGCTTCCATTAGACTTCGCGCTTTGTTTGAGTGGGCATTAAACTGCCGCCATTTTGAATCAAACTTTTTTTTACTTGCCAAGTCTGGCCGCAAAGTTGCGCCGTGATTCCGATCAATCGCGTTTTACGTTCAAAATGCGGTGTTGGAGCGGTTTTTCTTGTTTAGGTCGTACCTTTGTTTATAAAAGTTTAGTCATTAACCTCGATAATTAGCTAAAGGGTGAAAGAAGTATTTAAGTTTACATTTTGATGGGTCAATTGCTGCAATAGGTTGGTTGCTTCTGTATTATGTCAAAATCTTCCATGAATAATCAAATCTGCCTAGCCTTTCCCCAACTATGTTGGGGTCAGCTTCCAGTCTAACCGGATGCAGCTGAATACCAGTATTTTACATGGAGCGACTGCCTATCTGACCTCCACAACCCAGTAACTGGGTAATACGACACCCCTTGGTTAGACTGGTTGTCAGACTTTCGTGCTTCTGACGACTCGTAACGACTGTCAAAGATCCACAAATGACAGCCAGGACCAACGGCTTAACGTGCTTTCCGAGGCACGGAGGAGTCTCGATATGTGAAAATGGTCACCCATCCACGGACCAACCCCGGCAAGCGTAGCTTAACCTGATGGATCGACCCGAGCGGCTGTTATTACTTAGCCACGAGCTCCTCCATCCACGAGATCTTCCATGAATAATAAAGTAATAATTTAAATTGTCAAATAAAAAAAACAAATGCAATAATGAGTTTTAATCGTGTTATATAAACAAACTGAAAATTGTTGCACATCAATTAATTTAATCTGAAGTCTTTTTTATATAGCGTAGACTATTTCATATATATTACACTCATATATATTTAAAATACTGAGAGGGAAGGTGCATAATGCAGTTGTTTTAGGCCAGGTGAGTCTGTGTGTTCCGGACAGGTACGTGTGGCGACGACGCCAGCCACGACTGCTGGTGGAACCGCGTGCTAGGACCAACCTTCTGAAGGAGGCGCCGCTGACGCGTGCACTCCGCACGCTCAACCTCATAGCGAGTGAGACAGACCTATTCTGTTGTTCTCTGAGTGAATTCACAAGGAATGCTTTGTTTGTAATTAGTTATAGGTATTAGTTATAAGGAACAATTATGTTAAAGTATTGATTAAGGCACATTTACCGCATTGGTTAGCTGTAAGGGTAGATGTATGAATAAATAAATAAATAAAAATTTGACAGATGCAAATGTCAAACTCAACATTGAAAAAACAAACAACAATCACTTGAAGTGTCAAATTAGTCTATAAGATTAAAAAACAGACTTAAGTAAGGTATCGTTGGTATAGTTTCCCGGTATTCTTGTAACTATTAACAACTAATACTATAAAGCTGCCTGCAATATAACTTAACTATGGTACCTATATTATTAATAAATGTATTTTCTTTCTTTTTTCTTTCTTTTTAAAGTTAATTTGAAAATAGCAATATACTTACATATTATTCTCCCACGTAAATGTGAATATTGGCTGTATAGGAATTAAGTTGAATTTAGAATGATAAAAACAATTAACAAGTTTTAAGGTTGGTACGTATTCTGTTTTGAGTTTGCTACATATTATTAAACCAAGTCACTGTCTGTCTGTCTGTAGGCGATAAACTGAAAAACTACCGAACGGATTTTTATACGGGTTTCACCAATAGACGGAGTGATTCATGAAGATTATGTGTATAATTAATTAAGATTTAGTATAAATTGGGTAAAATAATGACGATGTAAAATATTCCAAGTAGGATGAACATCAGTTACAGTTTAATCGAACCCACAAGCTCGACGAAACAGGCTGATACGACACTACGACAGAAAATAAAGTGTATATAATGCTCTGCTACCCATGCCAAGCCGGGACGCATTGCTAGTACGTATAGTCAATTATAATTTTAAGGGGCTCATGTTTGTCAGAAGTTGTACAGTCACGGACTTTAATTGATGAGCTACCTGGCACTGCTCGTATTTTAGCCGTGTGATGCAAATCGGGTTTATTCGGTTCCCGACACGCAAAGTCATATGTCTTCGTATTAGAACTATTATATTCCACATCTTTACCGGTTGGCTAACCTGACAGAACTACAAACTTGACTACCCAAAGTCAACCAATTGCAGGTCTAGCAACAGTAACCTAGCAACGATAAACAATCGTTGCTAGGTTACTGTTGCGATAGTAACGTTAGCGTACGGAGAAATATTATTAGTCATTTCGACAAGTTCGAAAGTAACGTCTCTGACAACGATATTTCATCTGTCACTGTCTTCAGTTAAGATTTCAGAATTATCGAGTTAATGACCTATGATTCAAAGGAGGTCGGTATCAAACAGATTGGATAAACTTAATGCAACTTTGTTTTTATTTTTATCATTGAGAACTTATTAGTCAACCTCTATGGATAAGACTATTTCCGATTAAAAGTAATTTATTTGTCATCTTGTTTACGAGCGTGCGATTTGAGTTCGTGATTAATCGTGTAATCTCGGGAATGTATGAAACTGCAAAATTGAAAAGTTTGAAGGTGTCTCATCAATTAAAGTCCGTGACTGTACATATAATTTTGAGGCATGTCTTCAAAATGCTATTTATGATAACAAAATTAATAGAGCTGCCTTGAGCGATAGAAATTCCTGAGATGCTCCGGAGAGATTTAAATGATTTGATAAAGGTGTACTTGGGAAGTTTCTATATTATGTGTTATGTCGTAGAAAGCTCTTTAGATGAACTTACAAGGATAAGGGATTTATTAAATCTTGTGGTTATTAAAGATTTAAAGAAGATACAAGATTTAATAAATTTAATAAATCCAATAAGTATAAGATATTTATATTTAAATAATAAAAATTGTTTAAGTCAAAAAAGTTAAGTAAGTACCTACTGATTAGAAATCGACTTTAAAGTACAGTAATGGCTATGTTTAGTCAATTATATCGATGAAATTGCATTTGATTAAATGCCAAAGCATACATTTATTTACGCAGCTATTTTTATAGCTGCGTAAATGTATGTATTTTTAATAAAATAAATATTAAAATAAACATCATTTGTTTCAGACAAAAAAGTCCATAGGCAAGGCAAGGTTGTTAGTAACAAGAGTTAGTGGCAAGGTTGTTAACGTGCAAGAGAAAAAAAAAGGCGTGAGTTTATGTTTGTGTGTATGTATGCCATTTTATTGTATTTTTTTTTATCAACTTATAATTTTTACATTGTGTTTTTTATGGGTCATGTGATTATGCAATACAGATTTTTATTATTATTACTAAATAGGGAATATGCATGTGATTCAAATATGGGTCAAATATTTTTTTTAATAAACTATATTACTTCAGAATTATGCCTCCATCAATATTTTTGAATAAAATTTCTTTTTGAGCGAGAAATTAATTTTTAAAAAGTCCCAAAAAACCGTGGGTAATTCAAATACTTAAAAAGCTAAGAGCGGATGTGACGTAACAATCCGGGATAACAATCAAAATGTCAATGTCAAGTCAATCAACAAATGTCAAGTCAATGTCAAACGCTCCTACAAAAAGGAGTGTTTGACGTTGACTTGACAGTTGCTTGTTTGTTTTCACGGTCTATGACGTCACCACACCAAGCGCGCCAAATGGAGAGCGTTTAAATAGCCCGGATCGGTTGGATATTTTTAAACATTTTTTTAAGTACTTTAAATAGCTTTTTTGCCGTCGATTTTTTTTACTATTATTTGACGATGTAAATTATCGAATAAAAATATTAAAAAAATACATGCATATTCCCTATTACATGACAAGATTGGCTGATTGATCAGAGAGGTTTGTCATAGGGCTGAAGTTTGTGTGCAAATGAAAACCTAAACTAAGTCTATTGTTATCGGTTCCACTCATTTACGCCTAGTAACAGAAAGACAGACAACTACATAAATTCTAACGTCAATTGTTTTACACTTCAATTTAGAATCGTTCAAACTTCAAAACAAAAGGTGTTTTCGAACCGAAAACAGACACCTAAATGAATTCCGTTAGTCATTTGTTTTCAATTTATAATGTAATGCCCGGGTTAAGGCTCCCACAGACTGGCGCGACGCGACTCTGATGGAACAATTTCTATGAAAACATCACTGAAAATTTTCTACCGGTGTTGCGTCGTGCCTGTCCGAGCCTTTACACGAGGCTAGTTTTTAAAGCTAGGATAGCAAGCAAATAATATCCTGGCGTATTATCCTGGCTTGGCACATGCTAGAGCTGTTTACACGATGCTAGGATTTTTTAATGCCAGTAGCATTGTAGTGTCTTAGTCAGTAGAGTAAAATGATCGGCTTGGTTACTAGCTTTGCCGGCCACATGAGGCTAGTACACAAGCCCGGATAGTAAAATCGGTGGTGGGAGCGCTACTAGTTCAAAAATAGAAACCCATCCTATTAAACTATCACACTAGCTTACTATCTTTATCACTAGCTTACTAGCTTAAAAATGAGGATACTTCTGTATACACTAGGCCAGGGTCTCTAGCTTGCTAGTTTACTAGACTATCTTGCTGTCCTTCAAAAACTAGCCTCGTGTAACCCATAAAGGTCTTTCTATTTTCAAAATGAAATGCGGGACCGAAAACATATCAATAACAAACGCAAACTTTTGCCAGGGGCCGATAACGTCAAAAGTTGTACCATTGTTGTTGTACCAATTTTAATATTAATAGCAGATACATTTTCGTGTCTAAATATCATGTATAAAAACCGGGCAAAAGCGAGATGGACTCGCACACGAAGAGATCCGTACCACCATACAATATTAAACACTACACTTTTTGTAAATACTTTAGTTAAAACAAACACGTTTCTTGTACTTACCCCTTTAAGTTTTAACATTAGGTATTTCATTTTTATTGAAAAATAAATTTATAATCTGTGAAATTTTCAACTGTCAACCTATTAGGTACGGATCTAGAGATAACCTGTGACAGACAAATAGACCGAAAAGCAGACGGTGCGTAGACTTTGCAAAAGGGTCCCGTTTTCATCCTTTTGGTGCGGTACCCTATAAATTGGTTTTTCCACATCGAATTAAAATGAGAGTGCCACTCCATCATTAGAATGGTTGTTACAAGTGTTTTGTTTGACGGTACTTTAGCTCCATCATCGTTTTATTAGGACGAATCGAGAAGGTTTTCCTCGTTGTTTGATCGAAAGAAAACAAGGATTTCATTTAAAAAAAAAACTCCTTTTATTCTGAGATTGTAATACGATACTTTCTATAATGGAGCTTGGAGATTTTGATGTTATCATCATCATCTCATCTGCCTAGCCTTTTCCCAACTATGTTGGGGTCGGCTTCCAGTCTAACCGGATGCAGCTGAATACCAGTATTTTACATGGAGCGACTGCCTATCTGACCTCCACAACCCAGGTACTGGGTCTTACGATACCCCTTGGTAAGACTGGTTGTCAGACTTCCAAGCTAATACATTATTTACATTATTTTATTTTTGTAAGTACATTTTTTCCAAATACCTACTAACATCAATAATTATTAAAAAAACTAGATGAGGTCGGTGTTTCCTATCCAACTACTCTTATAAGAAACATTGAAACAAACTCAGACGTAGGACTCCTACTCGTTTTTGCTACTGGCGCACACACATTATTCCAACGGCACCAGTTGCCTTATTGTTTGCTGTTGTTATTGATAAATATTAAAAAAAATACGAGTGAACCTCACAGTAGTAGTTGCATCTGACATCTTGGCTGACAGTAATGAAATGAAATTGTTTATTTTGTAAATAGGAACACACGGCTGCTGCGTCGCCAGTTCTTTTCTTGAAATAGGATATTGAAATCACTTTTACACGTTATATTAAAAATATTAAAAATAAGCCAGATGAGTCAAAGTCAAAGTCAAAATCAAAGTCAAAGTTGTATTAATGCGATTTTTGGTGATACAATAGGGTCTTAAAAATATTTTATAGTAGCAAGGTCGGCGGTGGTGAGGTCGGCGTTTTCTATCTGACTACTCTGAGAAGAAAGGCCAAAACAAACTCAGAGGTCGCAGTACTTACAAACCTGTCGGAAAATATGTTGGCACCATCTCAACTCCAGCACCGCGCGTGCTCATTGGTCAAATCAAATAGCGCGCGATTTCCCGGTCTCCTGTTACACACTTCCGTTCCTTTTCACGAAATCACTTCCACAGATTGCAGGAAAGCGATAGGAAATATGATTCACATCAATAGGCGCATTACATTATACATCTCCTACCGGTGGCTAATCGGGGCAGTACAGTCGATTTAGTTTACAATCGGAATATTGTGTAAATTCGGGCGAATTCCACCAGTCCAATTGAATGCAATATTCCACAATAATATTATGACACCGACAATTCTTGAGCGCAGTTTACTGCCATAAAATCTTATGGCACCTGAATGACATTGAAATGAGGGCGCTGTTGTTAAAATTTTTGTGGAATTGCCACAGAAGTTGTATTGAAAAACCAAGATGGCAGCATTAGTTCCGATTCTGGCATTGTGATCCTTGCCTTGTATCGTTAGATGTGCTTATCGAATCTGTACTAAGCGCAAATTTCACCAATTTAAAAAAGTATTACGTTTAGTATAAATATTTCAATCAATATTTGAATCATCCCAGCGTTAATTTGCTGGATTCGTTTTCTCCCCTACCTGTCGTTATTTCTCCCAACTAAGTTTATTTTGTTCATATGTATGTTTATTATGTTTATGTATGTACCTATGTATGTTTATTTAATTTTTATTCATTATTTTCAAGTTATATGTATTATCTTATGTTGCACCTGCCATGTCTCTCTCTGCATCACTCTAAGGTTGACTGGTAGAAAATGCCTCAGGCATTAAGTCCGCCTTTGTACAGTAGTTTTTACTTGTGCATAAAGTTTTAATAAATAAATAAATAAAAATAAAAATTTATTCAGTATTCAAAATTGGTAAAATATTAACAAAAAGTCTTAGAAATAATTTACAAAGTTTTTTATATTTTTTTAATTTAATAAGTTTGTATAGAATATTAAATTGTTAACTTGGGTTTCCTTTTAAACATGAATGATACTTTAGCAGTAACTGAGCGAACCAATCATATATTTACTTTCACTAAGAAATTCTTAAATGTAACAAAAGAAATGTAGAAACGAAAGCGTATTTAATCTCATCATTCACTAAGCACACGGGTAAGAAGAAAGATCTCGAAGCAAAGATTACACTTCACGGTAAAATAAATTTACCTCTTTGTAACTTAATAATGTGAATAAATAAAGGTTACATATTCCTTAGTAAATATTCTTTTAATTTCGTTCAATTTATTTTGAGAATGTTTCCATCTTCCGTTATGATTTGAGGGGATTTTATTTATACACACATACGCTCACATTTTCTTTCTAAGGCAGAAACTACAGAACACAACTGCTATTTACAAGTAATAAAGGTAAATTATTTATGAACTCTTCATCTTTAAAATTTTATAAACAGTGTAAATTTCATACAAACTTTAATCATTCAAACAGCCATTCCTCTTCAAAACACAAATTAAAATGCAAATTCATTTATTCATTTTGTGCACATAGGGTAAGACAATACAGATGTAAAAAAAAAAAATGTTGGTCCATACTATGTCCCGCCAGAAGGCATATAAAATGACTTAGCAAAATAATACAGAATACAAAATAAAGTCAATAGGTAAGTAGATGTCACAATTTCATGCCAACATTAATAAATAGTTAATAATTACTAATAAACTTTATTAAGTAAAATTAAAACGGCACATAAACAAATGGTAGTATTTAGTCACAATTTCGTATACAATATTAAAAGAAATAAAATGAAATAATAAATGAAATAAAAAATGTCAATATATAATATCTTTATGTCAGGGGAATATTTTAATTGATCAGATAGTTATAAAATTATATAGACATTATTTTAATTTATCATTAAGATATTCATTAACGGAATAATAAGCCTTGTCATTCAATAATTTACAAAGCTTACTTTGTACTCATTCATGTTGCTGCTTGATACAATTTGATCAGGTAATTTGTTATAAAGCTTTGGAGCCATTGCATATATACTATTGTAGAGAAATTTGGTTTTAGTGCCTAACGGGTGCAACTTGTTTGAGTGCCGTTGACTTTCGACAGATTTATATAAAATCATGTTGTTTTTTACAAATATACCGGCTTCATAGACATAGAGGGATGGGACAGTCAATATTTTAAAATTTTGGAAGAGTGGCTTGCATGAATCCGTTCGTTTAATTTTACATATAGCTCGAATACATTTTTTTTGTCGTATTAATACCTCCTCAACATTAGTAGCATTGCCCCAAAATATAAGGCCATACCACAATGTAGAGGCGACATAACCATGATAAGCAGGTAGGAGCGCTGGCATATTTACAATTTTGCCTAGCATATAAAGAGCATAGGAAAACTTGCTGAGCTTCCCACATACATGATCGATTTGAGTCCTCCATGACATATCGTTATCAATATGCAGTCCAAGAAATTTTGTACCATTCGTTTCAAATATTTGGTCACCTTTGTAGTTTATCTGAAAATGTGACAGTGGTTTTTGTCTTATTTTAAAATTCATAATTTTAGCTTTAGTTAATTTTGAGGTTATTAGCGTCCAACGATTCAACAATCGTAACAATACTAGTGTTAATGTCATGTTCTATTTCTTTGTTACTACCAGTATCATAAATAACTGTGCTGTCGTCGGCAAATAAGGACATTTGATGCATGATTACTTGCGGAAAGTATATCCCTGACAAACGCAGCTGTGGCATCGACGAGATGCTCCCTACATTAATAAAGTCATGTATCCTCGAACTAACTCCCCCGCTAACTTATCTTATAAACCAATCACTTGAGGAAAAAACATTCCCGTCTCGATTAAAAATAGCAGTAATCAAACCTATACCTAAAAAAGTTGGAAAATCCAATGACCCTAGTCAATACAGACCAATAGCACTTCTTCCAGCATTCTCAAAAATATTTGAAAAAGTAGTCACTAACCGCATGTGTAAATTCCTGGAAAAATATAACTTACTCGACAATAATCAATTTGGATTCCGAGCAAACCGATCGACAACCCTAGCAGTCTACAAATACACACAGGAAATCCTCACATACATCAAAGACAAAAACCACGCAATAGGCCTATTGCTCGACATGACTAAAGCCTATGATAAGGTATCGCACTCAATACTATTAACCAAATTAAATGGAGTTGGCATCAGAGGAGACGCACTTGATTGGCTTAGATCGTATCTTGCTGACAGGAAACAGTATGTACAGATCGAACACCTAGATGGCGACACATGTGAGTTACAAAACGTGCGCTCGGATATAATAATCACTAATTGGTCTATCCCTCAAGGTAGAGTGATAGGATGCATACTTTTCCTTATATACATCAATGACCTGCCAAAAATATGCGATCACCTATGTGTGTTATTCGCTGATGATATCTCCATACTGTTTAAAAGCCCTACGAACAGCTCCGAATATAATACTGACATAATTGAAATATTTAATAAAATAAAATCCTGGCTACAGAGCCATAATCTAGAAGTAAACAACAACAAAACCAAAATAATACAATTCAACCCTAGCAAAAGCAAAAAAATAGCTTGAAAACCATAACCAATCATATCAAAATTGAAGAAGTCGATGAATTTAATGTATTAGGAATTACGGTGGACACTCATTTAAATTGGAAAAAACACGTAGACAAAATTAAAATAAAACTATCACAATTTTCGTATGGTCCCAGTGTGCTCAAATCAAACACAAAAAAAGACAGTGCTCTTACTGCATACTATGCGTATGCCTATGCATGGCTGCGTTACGGAATCATTCTGTGGGGGCACAGTGTAGATGCTAAAGACTTATTTATTGCCCAAAAGAAATGTCTACGAATAATATATCACATAAAACCTAGAGATAGCTGCAAACCCCACTTCATCAAGGAAAAAATCCTAACGTTACCCTCAATTTATATTCTAGAAATAGCCTCATTTGTTAAAAAGAATATAGAACTCTTCAACTTTGATAAGAATGAGCGCCGCAAAACTAAATTAATTCTACCAGCACCTAGAATAGAAATGTATAAAAATAGCCCAGAATACCGAAGCATCCAAATATATAATAAGCTACCTGAGAAAATAAGATCCACAAAACACTGTACATATTTAAATTTAGGCTTAAGTCATTACTGTTAGAAAAAAGTTATTATAGTATTAAAGAGTTTATGGAAGATAAGAAGCTAAAATAAAGCACAAATTTTATATATCTCTATGTATAAAATGATTTTATTATTGTAACTAAGTATATATTCATATATTTCAAATAACTTTTATTAATATAAATTAAATTAAATGTGTTAGAGATTAAATATAAGTAGCCATAATAATGAATGTGATATTGATATCTAGTAGCTATGCAATATAATTATTTAAGTTATTTATGTAATAATACTTGCTGCGCCCTGGGTCATGTGCTCATAAGTTTTTAGCATAGCCTGTAACTGAGTGTATATTGTGCAAAATAAATAAATATAGCAAATAAACAGCAAGGGTCCCACCACAGAACCCTGCGGAACACCGTAACAAAGAACTCTGGAGCTAGACGAGTATACTACTTCAGTTTTTGACTTAATATCCACTTGACTAACCTGCGTAATTTGTTTTCTGTCCTCCAAGTAAGATTGTATGAGATTAAGCACGTTACCTCTGATGCCGTATTTATTTAGCTTAGTTAACAGTACTTTATGGTCCACACAGTCAAATGCCCTGGTCATATCCATATACATTGCCATTACTGGTTTCCTTTTATCCATGTTGTGATGTATTTTTTCAAGAAAGTTGTATATGGCTATATTAATGGTTTTTGTCTTACTAAAACCCATTTGTTCCTTGCAAAAAATGTTTTGTTTTTCAAAGTAATTATAAATACCATTATATATTACTTTCTCAAAGATCTTTGAGAAAATCTGTATTAGAGCTACAGGTCTGTAATTACTTAAATTTGTTTTGTCATCTTTTTTATGTAATGGCTTAATAATGGAAACCTTTAACATTTGCGGAAAAATACCATTTTGCATACAGTTATTTATAATGTCACTTAATATAGGTGCTATAAGAGGACCCACTGCTTTAACTACTCTTGTGTCAATGTCATCATATCCTGTACTATTCTTAAGGTTGTTAATGATAGTAGGGAGTGCTTACTATCATTAACAACCTTAAAAACACGAATAGTACAGGATAATTACAAATTTACATCACTATTACTTTACGTACAGCACAAGTGTTGTTTTTCACGACTACTGTGGCAATTTGGAGGCAGATTACATCAGGATCTGATCGAATAAGTCCGTACTTGCTTTGACCGAGGGCCATAATTCCCCGCATTGCAGACAGCGAGCGCTGCAACAACCATGTAGTGAGCACGAGTTTTAAGTTATGAGCTTTTTACTTTGTTGATTTAATGATTTTTGCACGTTTGTACGAGCTTTATGGTATAGTTACGTAATAGTTTTCTTGAGCTAAAAATTAGCAAGTTAGGCCTTATATTCCTCTTACGCTGATGTCAGTCGCGTACGGTCAGTCGCGTCCGCGTAGCAACGTAGTACGCGCAGCGGAGGTCAGAATCGCCGTATGGTGCCATATAGAAAACAATTTATTTATTTATTTTATAGTTAATTAAAACGGCACAACACCAATTACATTAATTAAAATAGAAACATAAAAGATTAATATTGATAAATTAATAAAAACAATGTATACAACGTGTAACGTTAAATGCGCAAAACGCATGGAGTAGTGACAGGCACTGATTAATTTGACAGGACCGAATTAAAATTTATCCTCTGTCCTTTTCTTAATGAAATAGAAAGAAAAACATGCACTGAACTTAAAAGTTTAGTTTGTGAACAACAGAATCGGTACCAGTAACTCTGTCTGTCTATCTGTATGTTTTTTTCACGCCTAAACCACTGAACGGATTTATAGATGGCATTCCGAGGAAGGAAATAGGCTACTTTTTATCAATTGACCACGCGGGCGGAAGCTAGTACCCCTATAATTTCTATTTTTTTAAACCGCTGTCTCTTATAACGTACACCACACGCTCTAGGACCGAGCGGCGCTGGTTTGATTACCGTTTTCCGTGCACCACGATCGACTGTTGTAATTTGCTTGCTATCATAAAACCAAACGCCCTTATTTGCTACACGGCAATATATTATTATTTGTGTACCGACTTTACAACCCCTGCCTATGAATTGTGGGAAATGCCGCTGAAAATGTATATCGAAGCCGCTTCAAGCGATGTTTTATGATGTAGGAGGGACAACATGGTTTTTATAGTCTCTATTTCTGATAAATACTTCAGTATGGCGTGTTCGATAATGTTTATACGCTTATGCTAGTGATTTTTATTACTATTTGGGCGCATTCATCAGTAAATAAATCGGTCGGGATTATTTGCGAAACTACTAGATCGAATTTAAAACGATTATCAATTTACCTCAGAGTATATAAATAAAAAACTCGTTCAGTGAGTGAACTTATAAAAAGATTGAATTTTTTTATGCTCAATATTGATACAGTCTTTAGAATTCACATACGCCATTCACCCGCGATAACCTAGCCTTATTGATAATAAATCGGAGGCAGTTCAAATTCGAGATACTAAAAATATATCAATGTAAACTGAACTCAGACCCATTCCCTTGTTAGCAATATATTGTCAAAGCCAGACGTAAAAACCGTTGATCTAGATTCTACCATTCGTAACGTTTTCAAATTTATTTTCGTTGGGGTTACGATATTTTAAAGGGCTTAAAAGGGTCGCCTGTTGCGTTGTTTTTTAATTTAAATAATTTATGTACAGCGGGTTTTTGCAAAAACGGCGATATGATGAATTTATGCAATACTTTATTGTGGTTCCGAAGGTAAAAAGGTCTGGCCGCTTTAAAAACTCCTTGTTCAGTGATTTTTTTGTATGGCAACATCAGGAAAAGCAGGATGGATTACCAAAATATTGTTTTTATCATTGTGTGACTTTGAAGAGTAAACGTATATTCCACTAGATAAATATGTCTTAGAACCGAGTGAAATAACAAGGTTCTCGTAGAAAAATGTAAGGTATAGGTTTGTTCTTCGCAAAGATAAAATAATAATAAATGTGGGGATCACTGTTCAACAATAATACTGTGGCTTTTTCTTTATTTTCCAAGGAGCAAACGAATACCTGCCGGTCGATTCTGTAAACACCTCATCGTGAAAACTTAGGTGAAGTGAGCTTAAAGTGAACTGTCACTGCCTTAACATCAGTAGGTATCGATGACAATGACAGCCGGTCGATTCTGTAACCATCACACCGTGAAAATTTAAGTGAAGTGAGCGTGGAGTGAGCCGTCAGTGTCACTGAAGCTAGGGATGCCTAAGCATTACATTTACCTACAATCATAATCGAGATTTTAATAATATTTTGATTCTAATTCTATTGATAATATTGTATTATTTTAAAACAAATATTTAAGGGTCTAAACATTAATACCATTTAGGGAGGCTTTTAAATAAAATAGCAAAACAGATATTCAGTCAGAAACTCAATTTTGTTTTACTTACTCAATTGTTTTCGTAGACTAGTCCTTATAGCCTGAAACCATACCTACTTATAATAAATAAAATAAAACATTCAAAAGAAAATGCGCTTCGACAAAGATTGTTATTAAGAACCCATTTTTAGATTGTTTATTTATACAAGGTTATTGGTAAAACACCAGCAACTTCTTAAGGAGTCATTATACTCTTCATTATGAACAACTTTTACTATGGGAACAAATATGAAATCGCGAAAAAAAAAGCAGCTGTTCCGTACATTTATGTTCACTTAACTCGTCAAAATGTACGGAACAGCTGTTTTTTTTTTTCGCGATTTCATATTTTTTTCCCATAGTAAAAGTTGTTCATAATGATGAGTACAATGACTCCTTAAGAGGTTGCTGGTGTTTTACCAATAACCCTGTATAAACGCAATCCCATAACCTAATCGCGATGTGTTTGAAGAAGCGATTGGGGATCGAGTCCAGTAAAGACTGTGCGACGTTGTTCAGCGTTGTAACGAAACCAAATCTATTCATTATGAAGAGAGATTCGGTCGGTCATCAGTGCTTGGCGAGACTGCAAAAGGGTGCGCGGGGCAGACGCAGCGCGAGATACCTACTCAAACCTAAAAACTTCATTTGAGTGGCTGCATGGCGCGGAGAGCGCGCGGGCTACTTGGAGCGGAGAGCGCGCGGGCCACTCAAACTCATGCCATAGCTCGGGTCCATATTAAAGAATTATCACAAGTGGTCGTAAAAAGAGCGCGGGCAGCAAGCGGCAAAACGCGCGGTAGCTGGGATCTCGTACTAGTTCGAGCTGACCACGCACGTATTGCCATTTAAAGTAAGAATTTTCAAGTAAAACTACCTAAGTCTTCTTCATCCATATTTGACAAACACTGGACACGACAACGCTCGGAACGAAGTCGCGCTCGCGGCTCGACTGCGGACACCGGACAGAACTGCAGCCAAGATTGCGCGCGTCCCCGAACCAGCAGCGCCGCTTCCCGCATCGCGCTACCATTGCTACCAGTGCCCCAGTGCGGCCAAGCATTCAGTGATCGAGTGCTAAAAGTGTGCCTGGCTGACGGGCCATACAATTTAACCCCACACAAATTATGTGGGAACCTAAATAAGTAAATGTCATTTAAATAAAAAGACGTGCGGACTAAATCTAGGTACTAGGTACCTACCTACGCGTTGCAAATAGATAACAAAATATTCATCAATTAATCATCATCGTAATTACCTACTATTACTAACCTCAACTGACATTTGCAACGCGCGCACAGGCTCGTTGCGTTGAAGTGGTATTATTATGGTTTCCAAGACAAGACAATCGGGTGAGATGATCACCTCGCGCATGCGCGTTACGCGCTCAAGTTACTACTATTACTAAATTCAACTGACATTTCCAACGCGCGCAGGCTCACACAAGTGAAGTGATTTAGCAGAATCGCGTGGAATGATATGTGCAAATCGAGTGAGGTGATCACCTCGCGCATGCGCGTTATGCGCTGAAGTTTTGGTTTAATTCTCCTTCATTGGCGGTTGGCGGCCATGTTATGGCCTATTCGTATTCTAGCTGAGCTCAGAGACAATAATTAGTACTTAGCTATTTATTTCAATGGTTTTAGATATTTCATTGTCTAAATCCACCCGTTTATGGAAAGTCAGTATCTCTAATGCCGACATTTTGTTTTCAATAATTAACTACCAGATTCGCATGAAGTCCGAAGTTTTTTTTTAATTTCCCTTCATTGGCGGCCATGTCCATATGTATAGGTATTCGTATTTTTTAGAGACAATAATTATTACTTACTTATTTATTTAAATGCTTATATATATTTCAATGTCTAAATCATACCTACTATTTTTGTCATAAAAAGTTAGTTTATTACCTAGGTACATTTTTTGTACAATAAATGAACTATGAACATATTATGAATGTAACGTGACACGTAGTTCAGAGACAATAATTTAGTAGCTATTTATTTCAATTCTTTTAGATATTTCAATGTCTAAATCCAACCATTTATGGAATGTCACTACCTCTATTGGCCTACATTTTGTTTTCAATAATTTTATGAACTTACGAAAAGTTCAACTGACACTAGCAAGTAGCAGCGCGCGCAAGCTCACTGCCTGGCACGAGAACAGTGTTGCCAACTGCTACCTTCAGTTAGTAGCTAGACGGTCTGCTAAATGTAGCTAGATCGTCAGATTGTACCCAATTAAGTAGCTAAATGCTACTTCTACTTCGTTTTTGAATCCTAGTTATTAATTTCAAATCTTTGTTGTTTGTTTTTTTAATATGGTGTTTGACATTTGCACCTGTCAAATTAGTCTATCTACTTCTTTTCATAGGTAATGCCATTTTCCACGAGCTTTAAATTAATTAAACTGATGACACAACACAATAAAAATGTTGTTAAAGTTTACCTATGGAGCATTACGGCAAAGGAACTATTTGATGAAACCATAGATATTATATCATTTCATACTTCCAGATGCACTCTACCTAGACCTATTAAAAAATATCGAAAGTATTTACGTCATGTGTAAAGTAGCTAAAAAATCTAGCTACAAGTTTTATTAAATTGATTGACACTGTAAAATAGCTTAGCTACGAAGTAGCTAAGATGGCAACACTGCACGAGTATACGGTGAAGTGGTTGCCATAGAAACCACACTGTGATGTAGCTATGGTTACGAGATTCGGAAGTTTTTTTTTAATTTCCCTTCATTGGCGGCCATGTCCATAGGTACCTATAGGTATTCGTATTTAGAGACAATAATTATTACTTACCTATTTATATATATAAATGCTTTTAGATTTATTTCAATGTCTAAATCATACCTACCATTTTTGTCATAAAAAGTCAGTTTATTGCCTACATATTTTTTACAATAAATTTTAATGAACTATGAACTTAAGGTGTAAGGGTAACGTGTCACGAAGTTGCGCCTACGTGACACGTTACATTCATAAATTCAGAACAATAAGAAAATGCAATAGGTACCAATGTCCAATAAGTACCTACCTAAAGCTACTACAAAGCGTCTTCTCGTAGTCTCAGTATAGGTAGGTACCTACCTACTTAGGTACATTGTTCTTTATAAGTTTGAATAAGGTTTGAACTTTGAACCTATTGTCAGCTGACGACTTGAATGCAATGCAACACCTAGCGCGAGTGATGAAAGCGCTACTATATGATTTGTATATAAATCAAATCAAAAACAAATAAAAAAAATATATTCATAAATCCTATGTCATCATCGTTATTTTATTGCTACCAAGTTCAACTGACAATAACAAGTACCTAGATGCGCGCGCAAATTCACTTCACCTACACCTCTGCCGCGCCGCAGTTAAGTGTGGTGTTACCATGGATACGCTAGGCAGGCACTCAATTTTTTTTTAAATAATTTTCCCTCATTGATTGGCCCTGTCCATAGGCCTATTCGTATTCAGACACAATAATTAGCACCTAATTATTTCAATGTCTAAATCCAACCGTTTATAAACAACAAATGGATTTTACTTGAATGGTGAGATTGAGCAACTTCGTAAAATTCTCAATCTCAGTCATCAATCATTTTTTTTCAGTGATTGGTGTATTGTTCGTTTGCGTTTCATAGGTAGGTTCATAATCAGTAAAAAACACAAAATGTAGTAACATCCCATCATCTAGATTGTAAGACAAACCACAGTACAAGATACAAACCATTTATCATACCTAAATTTAGGCACATCAAGGGGTGCTAATAATGATCGATAGTTACCTACTTATACACACAAATTGCCAAACACTCTTGCAAACAAGAAAAATTAGAATTATTATAATAATTCATGTATTTATTTTAAGCTGATGAAATTATGTGTGTTTAGGTTGCTGCAGTCTAATATTTAAGTTTTCCTGTATCTATATGTACACACTATGTCTATGTCTCATAGATGTAAATCGATGCTATGTCTGTCATTCAACACAGGTCTGTCGCAGGTCTGCTGGAAAAAAATCTAATGATAAAAATGTTAATGTATTTTACTTTATTGGTGTGTACATTAATACATAAATAGATAAATAGAATTTATTCATTTGTATCACATCAAAAAAAATTGCTAATACATTTTTTTGCTACTGAGCCAGCAGCCTCCCGAAGTTTATACGTAGGATGTGTGTGGATTGCACCGCTGCAGCGCTGGAAGAAATAATAAGCATTTATTACTATTTGATTTATTTCATTCCTACAATCATCAAGTACCTATATTTTTTTTAAATCAATTAACTGTCACTATTAATTGTCACTATCATCAATAGAGTAATGCAGTACTCTCAATAAGAATTCAAAACGGTATGATTTATTTATAATAAGTAATCATTTCAATCAATTGTTTTGAGTACAATGAGTTGCAACATTTCTTAATTCCAAGCTCAAAAATAGTGTGTAAAATAATGAATACTTACCAGGATTGATGTGATCAAATCAAGTAGAGGCAGTCTTGAGTCCTTTATTTTCATAAATTATTTTATGGCCTTAGCAATTGCAGGATCCAATGGGCTCATCTGCTAAGAAGTAGAATATTTATTTATCAGATTAATAATATTCACTTGTTTTAAATGTGTGCCTATTCTTTTATTTAGTTAACCTTATTTTGTCCTACTGCTGGGCAAAGGTCTCCCCCATACTTTCTCAGTTTTCCATAGGTTTTTCCTTCGCCGGCCGATCAGTCAGGAACGAGTCCCAATCGTCACGCCAGCATTTCTTAAGCCTGACTCGGTGACGACTCCCGTCTTCGGGCACCCACTGTGCGACGATTCTGGCCTATACCTACTAGTCTACTACTATAATTTTATCATCCAGATTATCTAGTTAGATATTTAGTTAAATACTATTTTACCTTACTGACTGACATCCACTCCCGTCTTGCAAAGCTAACCATCCGACTGATGATCTATTTTTCACATAATATTGTGAACAGTGATACAGGAATTTTTGAGTTGAGGAATACATTGCATCATCATCGTTTCAGTCGAAAGACGACCACTGCTGGACGGACATGGGACTCCCCAAGCACCGCCATGCCGCCACAATCGATTGAGTTTTGAATAATTTTAGAACAACTTTTACCATTACATGCCAATGCCGTAATACTACCTAGCACATTCACGATTACACACTAATATTATTCTTTTGTCCCTG